>OY979671.1:6032500-7232500 GCA_963855955.1 Luperina nickerlii
CGCATAATATATTTTATAACATATTTGCTCGTAAAGGGTCTCTTATTTCACCAATTTCAGTATCGTAATGTATCTTATTACGCACTTGTGCGGTAATGTAAAGTAAATCGCACGGTTTATCAAGATACTCCGTCAAAACGAACGGTACTTTTTTAAATCTTAGCAAAGAGTTTTTATATCAGAAATGATGTCAACATTTTATGAATAAAATTAACTTTGGGAGATAAAATATAATAAATAAACATTTAATTCTTTCATTTAATTAATTTTGACAATAAATTACAACCATTAATATCTGTAACAAAAACAAAAATATTAATTTACTTTATTAATAATACTGGCTGTTTTGTGCCTATTTATGCCTGAAAAAAAAATCGCGAACACGCGCGCATCGCTTATCTGTTAAGAAGTAAAAATTATTCCGCGTGCTTTTTCTTTTCGCTGTACTTTTTTTTATTTGAAAATGTCGTCAAGTAATGATGAATTTATTAATTCCACACCGCCAGAAGTCTCAGAGGCAGCGAAAAAGGCTACTCTAAGCCTCTTGCCCGAAAAATCAACCGATAGATCAAAACAAGCGTATCAAAATTTCATCATATGGAAAACAAGTAAATATGCAAATTCAGTTCGAGTTTTATTTATTTCCTCGCAAATATGTTATAAAACGTCGTATGACATACGTGCGGTTTGATAATTACAGCCTCTGCTTTCTTTTAGCCCTCGCCTACGGCTCGGGCAAGCAATATCGCCTCGGCTGTAATTTTCAACTTACCGCACTTATATCATAATGTACTATAATATCACCAATGCACCCGTGCGAAGTTGGGGCATGTCGCTAGTTTTGAATAATTGGCACGTCTGTTTCAATGACACATTGATACCGGTGATAACATGATTGTCACCATTTTAATGGCGCAGCCATTTATCCAACTATGTGCTGAGTGTGAGTTGTTTTTACATTAACTTGATCGAGACGTTTATCGCGTTTGGCTCTCTGATTGGTTAAAGAGCTTGGAGCAAGCCAATCCGAGCGCTGAACGTCATAAACGCGTCGATTGCGAATCGAATGCCTAGTGTGAGATAGTTTTACGCTAACACGCGTAAAACAACTCACACTAGGCACTCTGAATATTTAATTTTTTTGTTTTGTTTTAGGGAAAACACACAACTAATTTGAAAAACCACATTTCTTTAAAACATCCGGAAGAATATTTAATGGTAACTAATATAAATAAAGAAAATATCAATCAATCAATATCAAATACGTCTAAAGATACTTCTAACTCGGAAAAAGTAAAAAATTTGTGTGTAAGACTAGTTACTACTCATGGACGACCATTTGCGATGCTACAAGATGCTGCGTTTCAAGAAATTATTAATATTGCAGTTCCATCCAATTCTAAAACAAAAGGGATAAATTTAAATGTTATTAAAGGAATGATACCTCAAAAGGCATACCAAATAAAAAGGAAAATTTCATTAGAAGTCAAAAATATTATGATAAGTTTAAAATTGGATTCGGCATCTTACGTAGACAGGAATTTTTTGGGTATCAACTTGCAGTATATGAAAAACGGTCGAATTATAATTAGAAATCTAGCTGTATTAGAAGTGTTGGAGAGACAAACCGCGGAATATCTAAAGGAAAAGCTTTTGGAAGTTTTAAATGAGTTTATGATTTCACAAACACAAATTTATTCAATAACCACAGACAACGGTAGTAATTTAAAAAAAATGACAAAGTTGTTGACTGAATTTTGCTACACAACTGCTCAAAATGAAAATAACTCCGATTTCGATAGTGAAGCCAGCGGTGAGTACGAGGAAAATGAGGTAAATGATTATGATGATGATGATGATGAACAAATAGCTGACAGGTACGAACTCAATGAAAACACGGACCTAAACAGTTTCATCAACAGTTGGAACAATGACACATTCAAGCCACGTGCAATGTTTTGCGCTGCACATACTTTACAACTTGCTGTAAAAGACGCTTTTAATGAAAATTTGGATGCTAAAATTGCCACACAAACTGCACGAAGAGCTGTTAAAATCTTACGCCGACCAAATATAAAAAATATTTTAAGGACCTCGAATTTAAATAAACCGATAATTGACTGTCCAACTAGGTGGACGTCTACCTATCAAATGTTGTCACGTTTGTATTCATTAAGAGATGTTCAAGACTCTGATCTTACGAGTATTTTTTCTGATAGTTTCTGGATGGAAATCCAAAATTTAATTGCTTGCCTTAAACCTGTTTATGAGGCGACAGTAGCATTACAACGCGAACAACTTACGATTGGTGACTTTTTCACAGAATGGCTTAATTGCAAAATAAAGTTGGAAGCTATTAGAACCTCATTTGCAGAGGACTTAGTTAAAGCTATGAAAAGTAGAGAAACTGATTTATTAAATAATGATTTAGTCCTAGAAAATTTATATTTAGATGGTCGCCTCAACGTAATTTTATGTGATCAAGAATGTGAGAAGGCAAAAACATTAATAGCGCAGACTTTCCAGCAGTTACAATCTCTCACACTATCTGAGTCTTCAATCGAAATTTCCGAAATACTAGATGACTCTAGTACCAGGCAACATGGACAAACAACATTACCATTAGAAAATTATTTAAAAGAAACTGAAGCAAATCGTGGGTTAGCTGGGAGGTCGTCATTGAATACATTTGATGGAATGTTAAGTAAATTAAGATTTGAACCCAGACTACCCTTGAATACCAATATTTTAGCCCACTGGGCGAACAAAGGAGCCTCGATTGATCCCTCTCTAATGAAAGTAGTTAATGTAGTGTTTGCAGCTCCTGCAACGCAGGTATCAGTGGAGCGGTTATTTTCATCAGTAAAATTTATATTAAACCCTCTAAGAAGTAATATGGGTGGAAGTTTGTTACAGGATATAATGTTGATCCGTTCAAATCCAGATTTATTCGAATGAGAGAAATACTTTTAAAACGTGAAAAGTAATATGTTCTGATTTTCTTTTGTTCTCATTAGTTTCAAAAGTAAAAATAAAAAGTAAGTAGGTACCTAACGTTGGGAAACCACTTAGTATATTAAAGGTGAAATAGTTAAAAATATGGTTTGCTCTGACTAAACCGATTCATTAGTTCGACCATCGAAATACCGAGATTTTTTGGAGCGTGAAACGAGCAAGAAATATTTTTTTGTGCTTTTTCACCTTTATTATATTTAGCGGTCTCCCAACGTTCAATAAATAGGTCCTTACATATCATTTCACTTTTTAAATGTTTTTTGAGCTAATTGTTTTTTTTTTAAATAGGGCCATAATTCCGTTAATTGTTGATTTCCATTTTTTGTGTAATAATTTTAAATAACGATGTCGTTATTGAATAAATAAAAATCTTAAAAAACATAGTATTATTTATTATTAAAATACACAATTTTTTCCTTATTACTGGTATTGTTGTTCTTTAACACTTTGCATGACCATATGAACTATTTGATACATACATTTGTTACGTCGTCCTTCTTCTAATTTGCTTAGATATTTTGCAACTAATAAAGAAAAAGAATAACACTCATGAATAACATCTTCCTTGCTATTGTCTAAGTTATCAGTATTTATAGCCTTATCTTCCATTTCATTAGAGTCATTTTCAAAAGATAAATCGGGAGTAGACGCATTATCGTCTAATGTCGGTTGCAATCTCGGTATTGACTCACATGAAGGATCGATTGTCCTTAATTCCTCAAAATTTATTGATTCACTTTCGTCTGAGCTTCTGTCGCTGTCTGAAATACATATATATGTGCTCTAAAAAACAAGAATTATATATTATTATAAAATTAGTAATAAACAATTAAGTGGCATATTGGACTACAGAAATGCGGCCATTTAGATCTTGAAAACTAATTATTGCAGAGACCTGAAATTTTGATAAATAACAGATTGAATTTTTAAAAAAATTGCTAAGTTATAGAAAAAATATCCTGTATTTATATTTTAGGAGCTGTAAGACGGCAAATATTGGCGAAAAACTAATTTTTCACCGTGCCAATGGCGTGGTCTTGGGGCAATAGTATTACAGCTCCTAACATAGAAACACAGGATTTTTTTCTATATTTTTTAATTTTTTTTTAAAGTTCAATATGCTATTTACCTACATTTCAGGTCTCTTCAACGCTTTATTTTAAAGATCTTTATTCAAACCCTTATATTGTAGAACTTAATAAAACTTAACAAAGTATGTAACTAATTCACGTCGTAGCGACATAAAATGTTCAAGAATTGGTTATTTAGTATCTATACTGATTACAAGCCCACTAAAAGTTTAAAACACTTTCATACAGACACAGGCTATTTACAGTTTTATTATATATGATATTTAGTTAAAATACACTTACTTACCTTTGTTCATCTTCAATATTCAGGCGTCCTTAATTTAAAACTTAAAAAACAGCACCGTCCTATCAAACCGAGTAAGAAACACTAATGAACAATTCTATATGATTCCAAAATTTCAAGGACAAAATCTATTCCTCCACTTCAACGTAATTTAAAATGATTTGATTTAAAACCCTTTGATTACCCCGACAAACCCTTTCAAAGGGTTATCGCTTCAATTGGAAATCATAGAAGAGCCGGTAACATCTTGTACTAGTTAACTTATCGATAGGGTTACCCTAACGTTAGGGTTATGAACGGGCTAACACTTCCAAGAGGTAACATTTTCCGTTGCTGTAGGCGTACATTCTGTAACACTTCCGAAAGA
Organism: Luperina nickerlii; assembly: GCA_963855955.1. NCBI lineage: Eukaryota > Metazoa > Arthropoda > Insecta > Lepidoptera > Noctuidae > Luperina > Luperina nickerlii. The sequence continues at coordinate 6,037,257 of OY979671.1, forward strand.
ATTAACTTATATTCGGGGTTGTATGGTCCCTGGTTGAAACTAAAGCAGCGGGTTCTTGCTCTTCAGCATGGTTAAAACTTGCTTCCTCATCTATCAGTCGAGCTGTCAAATTGATAATTGTCTGTCTCTTTTCGTCCAGTGACAACCATGCTTGACGTAGGTTTCGATATCTGTCGGGTAACGATCCCAATATTTTGGTTATCACGCTTATCTCCGAAACCAATTCACCAGCATCTCGAAGTTGTTGTGCGATATTTTCGATTTTTGTAATATGTTTAGCAATTGAATCACCTTCCGCCATTTTTATGTTGTGGAACTTTTCCAATAATAACATTTTCGTGTTTTCACTTTTCTGCTCGTAAATGGATTCTAATTTAATCATCATTTGCTTTGCAGTTGTACACGTTTCAACCAAACTAATTAGAGACATATCGAGTCCCGATGTTATTATGAACATCGCTTGCGCATCCGTTTGACGCCATTTTTCAAGCACGGACAAACCTCCTTCTGTCTTCACATCGTTTGTGTTATCGTCACTTTTCTCCTCAGTGAGATGATTGCTCAATCCTTTTGCTCTTAACGCGCAGTTAATCATGAACTTCCATTGGCGGAATCCTTGACCGTCGAAACGCCGGGCAGCAATTACGTGCGAAGCGACGTCCATCTTTCCTGCACTTTCCTTTGTCTAGCAACGACCGCGTGGCTGACAAATCTTTGGATAAGATTAATGCGAAATATACTTTCGATTGACTCGTGACTTCACTTGTGCAAGATACTGGGCCCATAACCTGATGGAATATGGCCAGTAAAACAAAGATTACTTGTTATAGCAGGATTTATTAATTTAAATGTAAGCAGTGGTCGTGAGCCGTCGCGAGTACAGAGCGAGAGAGTGAGACCGATAAGTGAGTGAAAGAGAAAGCAGTCATTTTAAAAATTTAAACACGGGCAAGGATCTAAGCGCTATACAGCCAACACTATCATTAAGAGTAGACAATAAGAATGTGGATTTTAAATGTGACACTGGGGCCCAAGTAAATGTCTTGTCAGTAAGATATTTAAAGAAAATTGTCCATGATGACACACCTAAATGGTCTGAGACAAATATAGTTTTAGAAGTATTCGGGGAACACGTTTATTTCCAGTAGGTAAAACTGTCTTAAAGACATAATAAGAGTGGTAAAATATTTGACACAGAGTTTGTAATAATTAAGGAAAATGTTAAACCAATCCTGGGCTAAAGCTCACTAAGAGATTTGGAAATTTTAAGAAATGTTAATAGCATTAAAAGCAAAGACATGATTATTAAGATATATGGTGAACTATTTCAGGGTGTTGGACAGTTTGAAACTCTGCTGGAGCTACACACTCAGCCCGGAGCCATACCAGTAGTGCGACCTCCGAGAAGAATCCCTCATGCACTGCGGGAGAGGCTTACTGCAAAGCTGAAGAACTTGGTAGATTAGCAGATTATTGAGAAAGTAGATAAAAGTTTGAGGTTATGTCTTGATCCTCAAGAGCTTAATAAGGTACTAATAAGAAATTATCATTTGATTCCAACACTAGAAGAAATATTAACTAAATTATGTAATAAATCAGTATTCTCAGTACTTGATCTGTCAGATGGTTTTTTTTAACATTAAATTGACAGATGAGTCAAAAAAGCTCTGTAAATTTAGTAGTTCATCTGGCTGCTATAGATTCCTACGGTTGCCATTTGGTCTATCCATAGCTCCGGAAATATTTCAAAAATATAGTGAGAAAACCTTTGGAAATATTCCAGGGGTTGTAATATATTGTGCTGATTTACTAATATGTGCTAACAGTGATGAGGAACATGATCAAATATTAACACAAGTTTTAGAGCGTGCTAAGAATTGTAATGTAAAATTCAATAAAAGTAAATTTCAGTATAAACTAGACGAGGTAAAATACTATGGTCACATTTTTTCAAAAAATGGAATTAAAATAGATTCAGATCGAATAAAAGCCATTCTGAAGCTCAAAAGTCCGAAAAATAAAAAATAATTACAAATAATTAACCTAGGAATGATTAATTACTTGCTTAGGTTTGTACCAGGATTGGCAAACATGGCAGCACCATTGCAATCACTACTCAAAAAAGATATGGAATGGTTGTGGATACAAACACACGAAAATGCATTTAGTAGTATAAAAAGTAACATAAGTCAAGCACCAGTATTATGGATAGGTTACACAGTGCGAGCTGGCATGCGAGCAGACCTAGTCAGTTACTGAGGTGCAGCTACTCGCACCGTGTGACCGCATCATACGAGTTACTGTCATGTGCGAGTGGGTCAGTTGCTCGCGTCCGAGTTACTACAACATTTTTTGTTTTTACTCGCCACTCGCCTTCCCCCACCACGCCACAAGCATCGGCTCGCACCGCGCTCGGTCGTCAACTCGCACGATTTTGCGAAATGACAGTAGCTCGTACGCTCGCGTCCACGCTGGGTGCAGTGCTTTTTGTTTTGGCGTCAAAATGGCGGACAGGTGGACATCCGATCAAAATATAAAGTTTGTGGAGCTATACAAGGATGAAACGAACTTATGGAATTGTTTGGATCCTAATTATAAAAACAGAGATTTGCGTAAAGCGTCGTTAGAACGCATCCGCATGGAATTTAGTTTACAAAACACGAATGAAGTTACAAAAAAAATCAAAAATTTACGTTCTACGTATAACCAGGAGTTATTAAAAATTGAGAAAAGCAAAAAAAGTGGTTCTGGCACTGATGAGATCTATAAACCATCCATCAAATGGTTCAGTGCTATGGATTATATTATGAAGATAATTAATCTAAAAGAAAAAGAAACATCAAGTAATCTGGTAAGTTTTTATTTCTAATTACACAATCATATTATTTTGCCAGCTAACTGCTCCCTCGCCATTGAAATAATTTTTATATTTATCTCGCATTTTTTCTGCTATTGCTTTCGATCTATTATTGATTCTCGAGCGACGGATACTTGGTAATTCATTAATTTCGGACCTCCACTGCCCCAGAATGATTTGAAAGTTTATGATATCTTCATAATCTGTAGTTCCTGGTGGTGTGTAGGTGCTGGATGCAGTGGTACGTAACCAGTTGTGTAATGTACAAGCACATAAGACGATCTTTATCGTAGTTTCCTCTTTAACTTGAATTGGCTTTCCCAATACACGAAAACGAGATGCTAGAATGCCAAACCCATTCTCCACAATCCTTCTTGCTCTGCTCAATCTATAATTAAAAATCTTTTCTGTTGTAGTCAGTGTATTTTTGTAGGGCTTCAGTAAATATGACTTTAAAGGGAAGGCATCATCTCCCACTAGAATACCATTTTCAGGCAACAATAAATTGTTTTCTAGATAAGGATACAAAGAGCAGTTTTGGAATACCCCACCATCTGCATTACGACCGTATGAGCCTATATCTACATATCTGAAAGTATAATCGTGATCCACGACGGCCATGAGCACTATACTATTTGTTCCTTTGTAGTTGTAATATTCACTGCCACAATTTGGTGGTGCTTGAATTGTTATATGTTTCCCATCAATAGCTCCACAACAATTCGCAAAATTCCACCTTGAATCGAATCCTACAGCTATATCTTGCCATTCTTCCACATTCGGTATCTGAAAAATAAAAGAATAATGTTAATTTCAGGAACCACTTCATGCATCAACGTCAGGAAGCGAGTCGTTTGTAGGGTGTTCAGAAACGAATGACGAGGGCCTTGATACTAGTGACAATAGCAACAATGCCGTTCATATAAAAGTGATGAAGCCACCAAAAACTCCAAAATTAAAGATGAAATTATCATCAGAACGGTCTGAAATTCAAGCAGCCGTGAATGAACTCAAAGAACTAAATAACAGTTTAGTAAACGTGTCTGCCCCGATTTCAAGAGAATTAGAAGATGAATGTGATGTAATTGGAAGACATGTAGCACTGCAGTTCGAAACAGTTACCGCCAATTGATAGAATTGATGCGACAGATGAAATACAGGCAATACTCTCTAGATACCGTAAGAGCGCCCTCTGTGCTAGAATTGTGTATTCACCTTCTAATTACAGTTCTGAATGTACGCCATCACCACAGCCTGAAGGGTTCCAAGCCGGAACTCCAGTAACTCCAACACCAACAACGGTTGTAAATTATCACCCTGTTGAACCTACAATATCTGCACTCTCTACGCCACTAGAACAATCTTCACAATCTGTACTTCATAATGATGTACTTGTAAATTACCACCCGGTTGAACCTACAATATCTGCACTCTCTACGCCACTAGAACAATCTTCACAATCTGTACTTCATAATGATGTACTTGCTACAGCAATAACATTCTCTAATATAACGAACTAAGTTTTCTTGTACTGTAGGTGTTAAGTATTACTATGTAAAGATTTCGTTCAAATAGGTGCAAAAACGTTAACAAATCCGTTGTTTTTACAGTTTGATTATAAATAATAAAAATTACTTTGATAAAATCTTTTAGACTTTCATTGATAGCAGCACATACTTCTGGTATTATTTTAATTATGGATGCTTTTGAAACTCTGAAGAATACCGACAACAGTCTATACGATATCCCAGAAGAAAGGTATACCAGTGTTATTTCCAGTTTCACCCTTGCAGGTATCGCATCCCTCATCAATGTATCATCACGTTGAATTTTTGGAGCAATTAAATTTAAAAGTATTTCCACTTGTGCAGGTGTCAAACTCTTTAAATATTGTATGTGTTGCTCCTTTTCTTTGCAGCCAATTCCTGACCCAAATACTTCTTTTCTTCTTCTTTTTTTGTATAGCACTTTCAGTTCTAAGTATTTCAACACAAAGTATTTTCGTAACCGCTTTTATTGTGGTATGTACTGTTTTTATTCGTGTATTTTGCAACATCATTGCACGAGACATGATACATCGGACGATGCGAGTACACTGGTGCAGTAGCTGTCTACTGCGACGCCAGCAGTTGGCATTGGTGTGACCACACGAGGCGAGTCGAGCTACTGTCATGCGAGTACACTGGCACAGTAGCTGTCTACTGTCGCATCAGCTGCTCGCACTGTGTAACCTTTCCATTACAAAATTCACTTTAACAGCCCATTCCGTGCTGAGTACGTACGTACCAGCCAGCCTCAGGACGCTGATCACGTTCTCAGTACGTGTCTGACTTTCCTAGTGTTTATTTTAAAACGACGTTCGTGGTCCGTGTCTGTGTCCGTGTTTAGCGTGTATTGATATATAATAGTGTGATGCTTCAGCTACGCACACATGTATGATTTACCAAGAAGAGACGCTTGGTGTGAGCCACGTGTGAGCGGGACAATCGATCGAGTGGCGCCGCGCGGGCGCGCTCCGCCAGTGCTCCCACGCCGCCATCGCGAGAACACGTCCACGAGTTTTGGCGCGAAATGACGAGTTCACAGCGAAGTTATCGGCTCGATTCGAATGAAATTCTTGACGCCTTGGTTGCTGATGATGATTCGGATGTTGAAAAAGCCCCTGATATTGAAATTCAAGGTAAATTATTGTATTTTATTGGTTTATTTTTGTAGAAAAGTAGCCTTTTTGGGTCGTACATATTTTCATTGGTTTTTCTCTTTCCAGACCTTATTCAAGACTTACAAGAGGTTGTATCGGTTCAAGATCAACAAGATGTTGATGCTGACATGTCAGACGGCTTATCTTGGGGTCTACTCCCTAAGCACGACGTCCGTCGTAACGGCCATCGCAACGGGCATTTCCTACCCCCGATCACCAACGGACGGATGATTCGGTCGGGGCCCGAGCGAAGAATGAATGACGACGCAATTTGACGATTGTCCCTACTCCCGATGTGTTGTTGCCCGTCCGAACAGTTGAACTTGACACTTGTTTTGACGGTTAGTTATGTCAGTTGATACGACATCAAAACAGTTCTCGTGCTGTCGACGAAAGTACAAGTTCAAAAGAATTCAAACTATGGCTGCTTTTTTAATAATTGAAGAAGATTTACAAGAAGGAGGCAACGTCGACATAATTTACGCGAAAGCTTTAGGTTGGCGAATATTCCCGATGTTGAATTCATAGGAAACTATAGGCTTTTTTTTTTCACTCGGGAATTATTCGAAGACTTATGTGCGGATGTAATTCCTCATTTGCTGCAACACATACGCCGAAGTGGTCTTGATCCAAGAATGAAGGTAAGGACATATTATAGATTCTGTAACTTATTGGGCTGTATTACAAATCCGTCCCACCCATTTACTGTGGTTTTTGTTTACTTTTAGATCCTCGCTGTTCTTAATTTTTATGCCCGCGGGAGCTACCAAGGTTCAGTGGGCCTTAGCAGTGATGTGCCAATGGCACAACAGACAGTGTCACGCTGTCTGCGGCATGTCACAAATGCACTCAACAGACCCTCAATTTTACATAAATATATAAAGTTTCCACAGAATTTGGCTGAGAGGAACCTTATAAAAAGACAGTAAGTTTAAAAGCTTATACCATTTTTCTTCTAAAACAAATCTAGGTATTTTTCTAAATTTAATATAGCCTTAATTGCTTAAAACGGAAACATCCCATTTGGACAATGACTACCTTACTATTCTTTGAAGAGTGTTTATACCTAAACTTAAAGAGTGTGCAATAAAATAGATTGTATCATGTTAAATTTTAATAAGCTGTATGTTCACAGATTTTATGACAAATATGGCCTGCCAGGTGTAGTCGGCTGCATTGACTGCACGCGTGTGGCATTAGTAAAACCCACTGAACATGAGGAGCGTTTCTTCAACAGAAAACATTTTCACTCCTTAAATGTTCAAGCTGTAAGTACCTATGCTATGTTATTATGTAAAAATATTTTCTAAGTTACATAGGTACTTAAAGATAAAGTAAAATACATTCACTTTTATAACATGCTCGCTTTTGTCCGCGTGGTGGTCAGAAAATATTCTGCTGGAACATACTACAGGGATAAAAAGTATTTTATGTCCTAACCCAGGTAATGGTTTACCCATGCGCAACAACAACAACAATAAATAAACAAACTCACTTCAATTTATTCATGTAGTAGGTACATGAGAATAAGTCTGTATTAATAATTATACTTGAGTGCTTGCTAATAAATCTGAGTTCTCATATACATAATTAATTACGTCTTACAGATATGTGATGCAGAATGCACAATTTTAAATGTCGATGCGTCCAATGGTGGAGCGACCCACGATTCTTTCATTTGGTCGCACCACGAAATTAAAGCTTATCTGGAGAGTCCACAACAGGAGACAGTATGTCTATTGGGTATGTTATAAAATCTATCATACATTTTTTTTATGCTAGCTTTAATGGGATTTTTCACAAAATTTAAAACTATAAGAGTTCAAGGTGTTGCCTGTGGCAGATTTATTATGCAGCGATTCTTTACTAACAATGTTTGTTACAGGGGATTCTGGTTACCCACTTCGGAAATTCATGATGACCCCAATAGACAATGCTGTGGAAGATTCTCCAGAAGGGAGATATAATTCTATACAAAAACGTGCTCGCTCCACTATAGAGCGTACTTTTGGAATTTTGAAAGGCCGATGGAGATGCCTCTAGGCAGCAAGAGAGCTGCATTATGCACCGTTCACAGCAGGTATTCATCATAATTTATATTTTATACTATAGCTATGTTTTTCTTATATCGCATTGAACTTACTGTTGAACAGTATTAGATTTAATCAATTTCAGAGTACATTAGAATTTTTTTTTGAGGTAAAATTGTCATTGCCTGCTCTGTTTTACACAATATGTGTAATCGGGCGGGCTTAGAAGCACCTCCCCTCAGCGAAGAAGACCTACAAAGAGAGCTCAATAGACAGGGAGATGCGTCTACCTCTACGGCGATGTCTTCACACCAAGCTCTTCAGCAAGGGCAAAGAGCGAGAAGTGCAATTGCTGGAAAGAAATAGGTACTTATGCAGTCTCACAAGAAAACTTCCAAATAAAACATATCAATAAATGCATAGGGTATATGTATTTATAATAATAATGTTATTAGGGCATTTATTTTATAAACTTTTTTATTTTGCTTAATGGGTGTTAGGACTGGTGGAAGACATAAGTATATAAATATAGGCTGATAAATACATTACCCTCCTTTGCGTCGCGCAGTCGGGTAAAAAAGACAATGTTTCGGAATTTTACCATTAGAGTTTAGTATGTACATGCTAAGTTTTGCCAATGACGGTTTGTATACCTATATTGGATTTTTTTGCAATAAAACAATTAATTACTTAACTTTAATAATTTATTTCAATTACCTATCAGTCAAAACCTTACATATTTTAAATTATTATCATTTGGTGTTTTAATAGAATAGAATTATATTATTATAATTGTAAATAATTTGTAACTATGTGAGCACCATGTATCTATCACATAATTGATTTACCTGTAATTGCTTCATTTTTAATTTTCAAAGTAGCTTTGTACCACTTCGTTTGGTATGTGGTACCAAAACAGTATGGCAAAATCCAACCCCATCCTCACCGCGACATGGCCGTCCTATTATAATTAGATTCGTTAAAGAAACTGTGAATATAACCCAAGAAGAAATTGAGTATGTGGAAAATGCCATTAACGCTCTAAAAAAAACAACATTTTTACTAGAGGAAAAGTCATTCTGTAAAACATACTATGATGCTTACTATGGTGGACGCAGAAGTATGTAATGCTGCCACACAGACCGCGTCAACAATGAGGTGGTACATTTGTGGAGCATCATCGAAAGAATTCAACAATTTAACTATCAAAAAAGATGTTGATGCAGACGCACTTTCATTCGGATTATCAACTTTGCACGCCAGAATTCGTCTGTTTGAGAGCATATTGCACCTCTCTTACAAACTCACTACATTAGATCTTAAGGAGAGGATAAAAATTATTCAAGAGAAATTTAGACGTGAAACTGGTCTAATAGTGGATGTACCGAAATCTGGGTTTGGAAATACCAATGATGGTAACACAAGTAGAAGATTTTTTTCCAATCCTGAATTAACTGCGGAAGTAACTGCAGTTGATTATAATTTTATTTACCGACTCAAAGTTATCCTTGAAGTCATATCAAGTGGTCACAAAGTCCATTTGAACAAGTTTGCAAATAATTGCATAGACACTGCAAAACTTCTACGATACCTACGATGCACAAGATCCTGGTGCATGGTGCTACTATCATAGACAAGGCATTGTTGCCAATTGGGTTGCTGTCGGAAGAGGCCGCTGAGGCACGGAATAAACATTTCCGGCTGTACAGGCAGAATTTCGCGAGAAAATTTTCAAGGGTCAAGTGTTACACTGATATTATAAATAGATTATTACTCAGTTCTGACCTACTGATTACTGGAATGAGACCAACCCCCAAAAAAATAACGTTGCCATTTACAAAAGAAGCAATTGCTTTGATGATTCCTGCTGTACCTGACTCTGAAAGAGATTTAGATTCTGATTTGGAGGTGGGTTCTGGAGGCACTGAAAGTGATAAGGATGATGAAGAACCATGGAACTCATCATCATTATAGTTACATAAATTTTATAACATTTTGTTTAAGAAAATAGTAAATATGGAAGTTATAAATTACTAAAATATATTTTTATTATATTTTTCCCAATATTTTAAGTCATTATTCATTAAAAAATAAAATTATAGCTTATAGTTAACCAGGGCAACTTCCTGGAGTAAAAAAACTAAATAAATAATTTTGACCGGCTAGATCAGCAAAAAAACCCCCATGTTCACCGGTTGGATTTACGATTCGGATGTGCTTGCCATCAATAGCTCCGATGCAATTTGGAAAGTTGGTCTTTTGTAGAAAACCGTTAGCAATATTTTGCCACATACCAGGTGTATTTTATGGTATGCATTCATCGTGTAGCGTTTCCCATATGACTTTACACACTTCGTCCACGATCGTACTGATTTTTGCGATTCCCATCCTAAATGAATACTGCAAATCTGTATATGTTCGATACGTAGCAAGAAATCTTAAAATGTAAAGTTTTTATTATTTCAGGAAAACTGGTTCAACAAAGGTGGAAAACAGCCCGGGATGCGTTTTTTAGAACAAAGAACGCAATTAAAAAAACTCCTGGAAGTGCTGCACCAAAATACAAAAAGTAAATCTACTATGACGAATTAAGCTTCCTAGCTCCAGCAGTTGAGAATGAAGTTAACCCGTGAGAAGGCGCGCTATGAGCAATTTGCTCACACAAAAATTTAAACAAAAATTTTTTGGTGATACCGACGCCCTAGCGTCTCAAGCGCCTAGGTACCTTCCTAACTATTCATCCACTCCCCCGTGACGCAACTCTCGTGCCGGTCAGTTCTGTTGCGACCGCGCAGCTAAGTGTTTGTGGAGGCCGCGTACCATCGTGCGGCAATTTGCTCATCACGCGCCTATCCGTGTATTTATTTTTCCAATTAAAATTATATTAAATTGGTTAATTATTACGTAAATACTCTATAGTAATATTTTAATAATAATGTGTTTTGTTTTTAGCTACAATACACATGTAAAATGGGCGACCGACATCAAGCACAAATTTGTTCGTGGCTGGAAGAGGATTCTGGTAATGAAGCATTGGATGCGGATCTTGAGAATGGAGAACATATCGTCAGATCTTAAGTTTCTAATGAAGCGATTTGTGTCGGCTCCTAGACCTATTTAGGCCAAGCGGATTCTGCTCTATTTGTAGGAATAGACGGTCAAAAAAAGCTTCCACTTTGTGCAATCAATTACTCTGCACCGAACATATCACATATATGTGGTTAATGTGTTTCGAGAGGCACACTTGTCCAGCACGTCGATTCTGTAAAATTCAATCGACAACTCGCATCTCACTTCGCTATTCACTCTCACTTCGCATAAGGTTCAAAATGACCTTGATTTTGCATTCTGTAAGCATCACCCAGTCACATGCGAAGTGAAGTGAACTCCGAAGCGACCAATATTGTACTAGTGACTGCCACAATCAACAAAATGTTAGTCGATTTTTATCGATTCTACTTTTTTGACACAATTGTTGAGTTTTTGGCACAGAATTTCAGCTAATATGATGTTTAAATTAAAATTTATTATTTCATTTTTTTATTTTGCTTAGTTGAGGCAGCTAATATGCAAAAAAACAGAAAACTCTGAATTCGTGCCATGAATATAATCTATGCATCCCTTTCGAAAAAAAAAAATGTCAAACGGGACAATATTTTGGTAGTGCGTGTGCGCTGCTTTGTTTTGTTTTTGTGTTTGATTTGATCGTTCAGTGCCGAAAACAATAGTGAAATAATCATAAAGTAAGCTTATATTTGTGGTTGTAAAGTTTAAAAATGATTTTAATTAAAATAGTGTTTATTTTGTTTTATAATCCAACAATAATGTTCCAGTCCAAATGAGCCACGTTCCTCTCATCCATCGTCGGCTCAGGTTGAAACTCTGGTAGTGTTTATGGAAAAGAAACTCAGCATGGCGAAGGGTTTCTTGAGAACTCAAAATGCCAGAGAGCGAAGTCGACGCCAGTGGGAGGAACTAGCCGTGCACCTAAATATTTAAAAAATTTCAAACAGTCGACCAAGGTGAGCATCACTTTTTTTACTACTTGTCAGAACCACTTAACATTCCTCAAAGCAAACCACTCAATATGTGCGACGAATCTTGGTCTTAAGCGTGTTCCTTGGTTTCATTATCTTATTATTAATTTTACTCAATCAATGACTATTAATAATAAGAAAATGGAGTTTTTTAAATATAGTTTGAAAAATACATTGTGTATAACTGCATAACAGCATTTTTTTATAATTTCTTTAATTATAATGTCTGGTTGTAGTATTGGTCTGACTGGTGGTCTTGGTAGGACTGGTGGTTACCGGTAAGAAATCTAGAAATGCTAAAATAGGTACTAGCTTTTTTGCATCAATCCTGTCTGGCTGGTATTGTCCAAGAATTGGGAAATCTATCTGTTTAAAATACATATAATAATGTAAAGTGTATTTTTATTTGAATTATTTGGCAAATTTTATTATTACCTGTTTCAGGAAAATGATACTCTATCTCCATCAGATGAAGCGCAACCAATACAAGATGCTGATACTGACTATGTATGATATTTAAATGTAATTCATAATTGTATGTGATTAATTAATGATATACTCTTATCTAGCATTTATCCGTTATAGATTCATGTACACAACAACAGAGTCAGGCACCTACAGAGGAACCACCAGTTATTGTGATTTATGTAAGTTAATATTATTCTACTAACTACTAGGTACATACCCACTATTATAAATCTAATGTGTCTAGATTCTATTCTATTAGATCTAAATGTAGTACCTATCTATATTAAAATTAATTACTACTATAATTAAAATACTTATTTACTTTTAGGGTACTATTTTCAGTCAAAATACTTTTGTCTAATTTTATTCCACAAGGAAGATAATGGAGTAACATTTTATCCAATTTACTTTTTAGGGTTCCAAACTGATTGAAGATAGTCAAGAACACACTTGTAATTACAGACTACCTGATCCTGCAATTTCAAGAACACTGTTTGCTTCCTCATCCAGCGCAATTGTTTGAACAAGCCCAAGCATTTTTCAGGTATGTGTCTGAGTTAGTGTGAGCTATAGTTTTGGGAGATAGCAACTTAGCTTAAAGTAGCTAAGTAGTAGTAGTAAGGTAGTAGTTTCTTATTTTTGTTGATTATTATTTAATAACATCTAATTTCACTTTAGCAACTTTCCTTGGAATTATCAATATTTAATTATAATATAGGTAAGTGGGTTTCAATTTTAGGATTGTTTCTGTTGTTTCAGAATATCCAGTAAGAACACACTCCTCCAAATCCTCATACCATCAAATCATCTAATCAGTCAAATCATCGTAGCCTGTCCCCTCCACCGATAACACTTTCACACACACCCACACCTCCTTCACGCCGCAGTTCCACCCAACTAGTACATATTTCTGAGGGTGGAAGAACAGCAGCTGGAGATACAATGACTTTATGCACAAAACCTGCAGTCCTTTCTGGAGAGGAGTGCGGAAAGAGAGGATTTTAGCAGAAGCTGCAGCTGTAGTGGGGAAAGGGCTGCAAGCATTCGCAGCGGCTAAGAATAGAGATAGAGTGTAGTCATGTAAGTTAATATAATAAATAAAACTATTTTAAACAGATACTAGAGCGGTTTTATTGAAAGTACATTGGTGATTAGTTTGGATTTGGTTTGACTGAATTGCGAGCAGTTAAGTGACGGTCATTGTAGAAAGCTTCTGGGGAATTATCTTCAGCACCACTAATTGGCGTCATAAGGTAGGCGCGCTGAGCATATCCTGAATCACCTGAAAAAATGAATAAGTATCAAATAATTATATAGGGTCCTTATACTAACATGAAAACATAGCTAGCAGGGCAACAACCTAAGGGATTTTTTTTAATGGGTTTGCTCTTGACTCTAATCTAGGTCAGAGATGACACAGACAAAGTCTACGATGGAGTGAGCTTACCCAGAAGAACACTCTTCACGTTGAAGTTCACTCTTACTTGTATTATATGAAGAATATTGAATATTCCTATGAAGTGTTTACATGAGTTTTAAGCAATAAATTATGTTGGTGTGCTTGGTTACAAATCTATCAACTATAAACTGTATAAATACTTACAAAAGTAACATTATACTTAGTAAAATGAAGCACTTACTTTTACACGGGTTGAAAGTCCTTTGCCTCGACGTTTTGTGGGCTTTATCAGAGGCAGTAACTCATATTCCAATTGGTCAATTAGTTCCTTTGACAATCTATATACGCTCACATAGTCGTCATCTCGGGTTAATAAAAATGAACTTCGAATTTGGTTAGATTGTCGACGCTTTTCTAGTTTATCCAAAGCATGAGCCTCTTCTAATAAATATTTAAACAAAAACATTCTTGCTATCGTTATCGCTGTATTCACTATATACAAACGCCCAAAAAGTTTTTAACCACAAATTATGTAGATATTGTATTAATTTTTAACACTGACATAAAAATATCATTTTAACACTATTTATATAAGATTTGTTGTATTTTCACTCGTAAAATAGATACTTATTATTTGACACTTTGAATCGGGTTTGAATGCAAAGTGAGCGTCGAAGTGATGGCGGAATTACCTTAGAGAATACCAATTCTTACGTCATCTCATACTTTATTTGTCAAAATCTCACGTTCAATTTAGTTCAACTCGCTAACACGCTCGCAAGTGTAGCGCTAGTGTTAATTCGAATTGTCAACCAAGTTTTTAGAATACCAATCAAGCAACTCACAGCGAATTCAGATGCGAAGTTTAGAATGAGGTCTTACAGAATCGCACTGCAGATCTCATGGAAGAGTAATTTTTTTAAGTTTTTGTTATGTAAGATTTTTTATTGTGATTTAGATGAAGACTGTCAAAATTAGAAAATAAAAATTAGTTGATTTTTTATTTGTTTTAGAAGTTGCATTTATGTTTCAAAGTTTTAATAAAAATACTTATTTTCTTACTTATTAAACCTTGTTTTATTCATATAAATCCATTATAAGTCAATAAGTAGTATAAAAGTAAAAATATGAGCATTTAAAGTAGTGTGAGCAATTTGTTCGCGCGCGCCTCTCCATGTAACAAACAGAGGCGCGCCTTCTCACGGGTTAATGAATCACTGAATGTCCCTTCCCTTTCCTCAGCCTCAGTAAATATAGGTAATACATTGGATAGTTATGGTATCTTCAGAAAATACTCAAGATTCTGATATATTAACGCAGCAAGTTTTTTCAAACATTCAACAGGGTGAGCAGAAAGACCGTGGTGTTGATTCAGCATCATCACAAAAACCTTGGCTGGAAAAGAGAAAAAGAAGGGCCCCGAAAACAAATCCAGAAAGTTCTCCATTTGAAAAAGAAGGGCCCCGAAAACAAATCCAGAAAGTTCTCCATTTAAAAAAGAATCGTTAACTTTATTAAGTAACTAAACCCCAGATCTTGCCGCTGACGACCTGGCTTTTTTCGCTTATTAAGGTCCAATTTTAAAAAGTTTTGATGTAGGACAAAAGCTGGAGTTTAGATCGAGAGTGCTGCGTGAAGCCACGGATATTCAAAATTGTAACAGATCAAATAGCTCAAATAACTCTTACTCCAATGACGCAAGGTCAACACTCGACACGTATGCATCATCATACAATAATCAGACTCCAGCTTACCCAGGGTACGAAACCAATGATGCGAATCCAGGTTACTCTGGTTATCAAACAGCGAGACGTACTGATGAATACGTAGCACTCCGTCCGAAGAGATAAGTATCCTGAAATAAATCATTATTTACACAATGTAGTACCGCATAGGTGCCACCGTTCATGCACTATGGTTGAAAGTATTAAAAAAGTCAAATTGATCCTCCTGTCACTGTCAACGTCACCCGGCTCCCGCGCTTCTGCTTGTCATTTAGTTACGAGTCTATTAACTTGATATTAACCAAAATTTGTGGGTTGCCCAGCTCTGCTGTGGGCATGGACCTATAAAAAAGGCGGACGCCGTCTCCTTTAACAATAACTGAAGCACCCTAAGTCGGTCAGCGCGCTAATATAGACAAGCCAGCACGCACACATTCACACCATAGTCGGTCTGCCGTCGGTCATTACGGTCCGAAGTACTCCGCAGGACGCCCGCGTGTTATTTTACTACTAAAACTTATAGGATGCCGTCATGTGTTGTAAAAAGTTGTCGAAACCATAGTGGTTCAAGTAAAAAAAGCCAGGGGATCACTTTTCATAGGTAAGCATGTCATTTATAAGCTTATTTCTCGATTTTACGTCAATGTATTTAATAAAACACGAAATCAATCAGTGTTGCAACTATTTCAATTTGCAAATTATTTTAAATGTGGGAGATTTATATTTTTATGTTACTATTTATCGTTATTATGTATTGTTCTACATTTTACAGATTTCCCTCAGCAAATGACGTATGGAAAAATTATTCGATAAAAATAATAAGGGAGTGTAAAAATCACCAAAGACGATGACAAGCTGGCACAACGATTAGAAATAGAAGAATTTAATGACTATAGAAAGTTGATTGTAGGATATCTGGCAGGCAGCATATGTCATTACGCAATTAAAAATATTAAGTGCCAAAAATGTATCGCGCGGCTATGTACAGATGACTGGTTATTTTTTCACAAGTTGATAAATTTAAAAACAAGGGGAAGCTTAAGTTTTCCATCAAAAGATTTGTACGACATTTGTTGCACTTGTGAGATGGTAGTCCGAAGACTTTTAAAAGATAAAATAACATTATATAATGAAAGACAACACCAGTACATGCTAAACAAAATCTTAGAAAATATTTTAGTTTTTTTTAGTAAATATTTTTATTTTCAATGTGTTTTATTTATTTTACCTTTTCTTTAACAATATCCGTCACAAAACCTTGTAATAAAACCCAAGGGAGATCTTATTGAAATATTGTTTAAGAATGGGTAAAATTTTCCTTCATCTGGCATCCCTTTACACACGCACACATAGTTAGGCCGCCGCCATTTTGGTGCTTCAGTTGTTTCTTAGTGAAGTTCCGTCCGCCTTTTTTTATAGGTCCATGGCTGTGGGGTTGGGTGGGAATTGATACTTATCTCTTCGGACGGAGTGCTACGTATAATTATGATAGAACTTCACTTGGTAAGTTCGTTTAATCATAAATTATACTTGCACTCCGTCCTCGAGATAAGTATCCTGAAATAAATCATTATTGACACAATGTAGACGTTGAGAGTACTTTTTGGGAATATCACAGTTAACCCAAAAAAAATAAATAAATATATAAGTAGTTAATATTGTTTATTTATTTTTACTTACAAGTTACCATACTGTATCTCACTCTTATTTATAATCAGCTATAATCAGTAGGAAATCACAGTTCAAGTAACAATTATATTATTATTAAAAGAAAAATTAAACAAGAGACATCGTCTCTCCATATATCCTTATATATACCTTAGAAATTATTTAATATGGCTCTAGCTAGGGAGGTGTGATCATCATCACCTACAATCATCACTCTGTTATAGAAACGTCCGAACGTTTTTGAAGTGCCGCTCCAGCCAGCGGTCTGTCGGATGGTATCGATGTTGACGCCCAATTGGTGAGCTTTAGAGGTAGCGGCATGGCGGGTGCTATGTGCTGTGAATATGTTAACATCAATACCACAGTTTTTTAATGTTTCCTTTATCCACCGTCTAATGGTTTGTGTGGGTGACCACACACAATTTTGTGAGGTTTTTTAAATGAAATAAATAAATTGTCTGTTTTGCGCAAAGTGGCGGTTTGGTTAATGTATGAGAGTAAAGTAGTGGCTGGGCATATTTCCAGTTTGTCTGTGAAAAAAGGTATGTGAAGAACGGGCTGATTGATACCAACTTTTGAGGTTTTTACAAGATCAGGTATTTTTATGATTAATTTGCTAAGTTGTGATTCTATGTTGCTCAATTTTATTTTTTTAAGGGTTTGTACCCGGTGGGCTGTCGTGAGCGCCAATAAAGTGATGGATTTCTTAGTTAATCTCTCTAATGTGAGAGATTCGTTAGGAAACCATGTGTTTAGGAAGTTCAGTACCTTAGACGTGTCCCGTGTTATGCTATACTTAGGAACAGGAGGACGAAGCCTGAACACACCTTTATAGAATTCTTTATTCTGTCATCTGATGATACATGTGAGCCGATTATAAGAGATAAGGCTCCTCTATAGCTATTTAGTGTTCCATATTGAATACCTGATTGGTATACTTGAGTAGGAAAATATATGATCCTAGGTACTGAAGTTTCAAACACATTGTAGTTATTGTTAGAGCAAAAGTTGTACCATCGTTTTAAGCATACATCATATTGCTTGATGGAGTTACTACATAACGATGCCAGCATGATGTCAATGGACGATGGCGGTACACTTCGTCTCAACAGCGCCGCCCGCACAAGACTCCGGCAACCAGGGAAAGATTCCGATGAATCTGTCCTTTGCTGGAATGAGAGATAATAATATTTTCGGTAGGTTCGAAAACAATTAGCTCAGATACTAATAATTTCCTAAATACTGGGTACCATGGCTGTGTGGGCCACATTGGGACAATGACAATGCCTTTGGCTTGGTCTGATATTATTTTACGAAGGTATTAAAATTTGGCAGTCTGAACAATTTTTTGCAAAAGTCTTAAGAGTGATAAATGCGGCTAGAAGTTCTAGTTGATTAATGTGATTTTTTTTCTCGGCGTTGGACCATGGGCCACTGGCGGTTTCACTCCCACAGACAGCACCCCACCCCGTAGTTGAGGCGTCAGAGTATAAATCCAAACTGAAGTTGTCGTCCCTAATCTTTTTTACAGCATGAGGGAGGGCTTTGAGCCACCATTCAAGGTCTGACCGTAAACAAAAAGGAATTTTCATAACTTTTTCATAATTTTCATGACCTTGAAGACTTAGAAATTTACAGCGTTCCAGTTGTTTTGTGTAGAGCCATCCATATTCAATAGCTGGACACGCAGACACCAGTAGTCCAACAAGTTGGGCAAGCAATCTCACTTTACAATTTTGTAATTTCATGAATTGTTTTATTTCGCTAATAATGCGGTTTCTTTTATCAGAAGGTAGTTGAACATTCATTTCATGAGTATTAATGATATAGCCCAGGTATTTACACATGTGAGAGGGTGTGAGGACGCTCTTGTTTGTGTTTATTATGAATCCTAGACTAGTAAGAAATTGTTTGGTTATGTTTACATTTTCTAGGCAGCTTCTTTGGGAGTCAGATATCAAACAAAGATCATCTAGGTATATGCTAGAAATATAGCCAGCTGATCTCAATATTTTTACCACCGGTTTCATAATTTTGGTTAAGATGTATGGAGATGTGTTCAGACCAAATGGCAGGCAATTGAACTGATACAGAATATTGTTATAGATAAATCTTAAATATTTCTTGGAATCATCCGACATTTTTATTAAAAAATAAGCATCTTTCAGGTCTATTGTTGCCATGAGGCTATTTCTAGATACTAGTTTCAGAACTGTGCGCAGGTCTTCGAGTTTAAAATGATTTGTTTGGATGTGTTTATTTAGGTTCTTTAGATTAATAATGAATCTCATTTTTCCATTTGGTTTTGGTGTTAGGAAAACACTAGAGATGAATTGTTTTTCACATGGTGTACATTGGGATATAGCTCCTATTCTAAGAAGGTCTGATATAGCTTCCTCATACTGTGCTATTTCTGTTAGTGAGTAGCTAGGAATTGTAGGTAACGTCAGTTGTTCTACAGGTTCAGAAAATGTGATATTATAGCCAGATATCCATGATAGGATCGTCTTATCTTTAGTAATGAGTAACCATTGGGTATAGAATAAAGATAAGCGTCCTGCATAATTTACCTCCTCTATGGTCGACGATAGTTGTTGAACTTCTGCAGATGTGATGACGTCTTGAATGATCTGTTGTGCTGATTCTGGTGAGGGGCAGTCTGCCGTGACTTCTGTTTTGTTCCCGGCGGTTTAAATGATTGCTTTTTGATGTTGACGGCTGCGGCTTCTTATTATTATTGTACGTGCTTTTTATTTCGGCACTAGATTTGGAAACGGCCTTGGCTGTCTTGAGTGTGTCTGGTAGGTTTTCACCAAACAAAAGCTTGTCGATCTTGGAATTAAGTATCTGGGTTTTTACATCCTTTTTAAGTACGGATGTGCTAAACATCCTTCTTGTAACTGAATCAGAATGTTGTATACCGCATAATATTCTATTTGCATCCATTAATTTTTTAAGAAGCTCATGATTCTTATCTTGGGAACCCAGCATCTGAGATGTAGCCGATGCAATGCAAGAAATAGCCGAACCAAGAAGTTTTTGTTTAGCTTCTATAGCCTTGTCTCGGTTAGATAGAGACTCTGGCAAGGCAGCCTTTATTTCGGCATTTATTGAGGGTGCGCTTAGAAGAACACCATTTGATGGCAATAAGTACATTTGTTGAAGTTCTTTTTTGGCTTCTATAGTAAGCCCAGAGGTTGTAATATGCTGCAGTCGACTGGCCAACTCTTTGTGTATTTCTGGCCCATAATGTTCTTTGTTGGCGGGATCATCTCCGAGAATTTCCAGTATTTCTGTGTCAAGGACAATGTCCTTATCCTCTTTGTTTTGTATCTCACTTGAGGGTTGATCCTTGTTTGTTACGTCTAAATCAGAAATTACTTCAGTGTTTGACGAAGGCGGAGGTATTTCTATTGTCTCCGGAAGGATTTGTTCTACAGAAGGAACATCATCATAATTTGTGGGCTCTGCCATCAATTCTTCCAATAAGTCGTCTGGAATGATTTATAGTATTATGAGTATTGAGGATACCTATAAGTATATAGGACCTGCCTAAAAAACACATAATTTATGTGAATTGTGTGTTTTAAGTGTACGTTTTTGTGTGCATTGGAAAAGCCAGATCCGATCGCCTATTATGATTGCATAGTTTAACAAACTACCAAGTACAATCATTTTTTAGAATGTAGTGTGACAGTCCAAGGAACAGCCCGAGCACATTCATAATAATAATTGCAGTGAGACAGTCCATAGATCAGCTCGAGAATGCATTTTGTTTAGGTCCAGAGAATTAACAGAGACTTATGGCAATAGGTTAGATATTTTTTGATGTGATTTATGATAGTGTAATGCGGTGAGACAGACCGATGATCAGCTCGATTGCATTGTATCATATTCAATTGTAGAAGAAAAAAGTACTTAATTAGTAAGTATCTACGTACCGTCATTACTATTATTAATCAGTTCTACTTGTTCACACGAGCTATCACTAGAACTCGAGGAATCCTGTTGTTTACGAACACGTTTGATCTGCTTTTTAAGCTTTTTTAGTTTTTCACTAAGGTAATCGTAATTATGCTTGCGTTTTGGCATAATTAAAACACTAGAAATTTGGTGCGAAAAAGTTAATGCAGAACGGTTGAGCACTAAAACGCGAATGACAAGCAGAAGCGCGGGAGCCGGGTGACGTTGACAGTGACAGGAGGATCAATTTGACTTTTTTAATACTTTCAACCATAGTGCATGAACGGTGGCACCTATGCGGTACTAAATTGTGTCAATAATGATTTATTTCAGGATACTTTTCTCGAGGACGGAGTGCAAGTATAATTGTGCAATCAGCTATATGTGTCATCTAGAATCAAACGCCGCCACACCCACTTTAAAAAAAAAAGTATTTGGTCTCTATGGAATTGGTTTTTAATTTCTACCAAACCCACCTATACTCTTCTAGTCCAAACTCCGCTACATCTCGAGTAATTTGAATAAAAAAAATGGATTTCGTTCCAAACTCCGCTACATCCATTACTACTCACTATCAGTTGCCGCCACATCCGTATTGACCAATCAGAACGTTTCATTTTGAGAGATAACTGTCATGGCGTAGTTGTGGCTTGCAATGGCCGCCGAGGTATTTGTTCTGTAATTTTGTTCGGTGTTTTTGCGAATAATTAAATAAACAATGGCTGATTTAACAAAAAGAATTAACCCGTTGCCCCTGAGTATGCAAGGAAGCGGGATGTAAACAAAGAAAACTGGAAAAAGGAGAAAAAACGAAGAGAACTGTGAGTAAAATTCTGATTGGATTTGCTATACAGGTTGTTTGTTTACAATGATGTCATTTTATATACCTACTAACATAACACAATAATTTGTTTTAAGTTAACAATAATTTGTGTATGTGCATTTTTATTTAATTTCGAACACAAGTGATACTAGTATCACTTGTGGTCGAAATTCCACAAGATTATGTGGATGTTTTAAAAAAACATGCGACTGTTTACCATTTAGGAGAAGATGTTGAAGTTTATAATTGGAAGGATGAAGTCTCCAAAGTCATCAAACCTCCAGGGAGTTGGCACAAAATTATTTAACAGGAGGCTTAGCAATAGTCCTCACTAATTGCCTACTAGACATTAGCGGAGAAATGCTGCTTAATTGCGAATTTATTGATATTGCAATTATTCAAAATATTGAAATTAAAAAGCGGTATAGATACCCGTTTTCGGAATATCGAAAATAGTAGATCCTTAGGTTTGTGTACGTTGCTCGATCCCCGCTTCAAGTTGGCAACGTTCAAAAATGATAGTAATAAGACCGCAATTAAACATTATTGTCAAGAACTAATGGAAGAAATCATTTTAAAGCAGTCAACAACAGCAGCTAATAATACAGCCCAATCTACTAGCGCTGTCAACTCAAGTGCTTCCACCAGCGTGTGGAATAAAGTTGACAGTCTAGTCAACAGCACAAGAGTTCCAGGGACCCAGTTATCCAAAGCCCCGAGGCAAATTAAGCTCTACTTGGAGGATGAGATGTTGCCTCGTCAAAGCCTTGATGGGAAGTGGAACGATCCAACTGAATGGTGGCTCCGTCATTCGTTAATATACCCAACTTAGGCGGAAATATACCGTACGAAGTGCAATATCGTACAGTACCCGGCGATAAATATTGCACATCGACCTTTGGAAAGACTTATCTTGGCATGACGAAGGTTAGTGCAAGATGGGTGCCAAGAATGCTCACGCCGTATCAACAACAACACCGCGTGGAGTGTTCTCGTACGTTTTTGGACCTCTGTAACGAAGATAAGGATGGACTATTAAGTCGAATTGTTACTGGAGATGAAACTTGGGTTCATCGTTATGAATCTGAGTCGAAACAGGACTCTATGCAGTGGCACAAAAAAGGCACACCACCACCCAAGAAGTTTAAAGTGTCACAATCGGCTGGAAAAATCATGGCAACAGTATTTTGGGATGCAGAAGGGATCCTGTTGACCGATTATAAAGATAAAGGCGTTTCTATAACCGGAGAATACTATGCTTCTATCCTCGAGAGGTTGAAAGAAAGCACTAAAGAAAAAAGGAGGGGTAAATTGACCAAAGGTGTCCTTCTTCTTCACGGCAACGCGCCTGTTCACAAGAGCCGTGTTGCGTTGGCTGCCCTGCATAAGGTGGGCTTCGATATTTTAGACCATCCACCCTACAGCCCAGACCTGGCTCCCAGTGATTATTACCTCTTCCAAAAACTGAAAAAAGAACTTCGTGGGAAGAAATTTTCAACTGATGAAGAAGTGAAGGACGCGGTTTCAGCTTATATTATAGCAGGTGAATATATTGAAAAGGAAAAAAAAATATTTAGTATTTTTATTTTCACTTCTCACCCTCCATTCCGCGAACTTAAAAACGCCCCCTCGTAAGTGCATTTTACCTATGAAATTCACTTGTCTCATTTCACTGATCACCACACCTTATCCACCCTTGCGCCTATATAACGAATACATGTCATGTTAAGTGTGTCATGCAACTCATGTGTGAACTCACGCAATAAATAAATTCAGGCTAGAAACATATTATATATAGTGGATTATTGGTTTTAATTAATGTAATATGAGTTCATACCGTATAGATGCTGAATTAAAATATAAAATAATTCAGTTAAAGGATGATGGTCTATCCGTAACAGACATCGCTGAGGAGCTAGGGATAGCCGTAAGTATTATGGCGATGAACGCTAAAAACATTTAACACAGTTACTATCTAACTACTAATACACATTACGGCTGTTAATATAAAACTGTATTTATTTCAGAGAAATACTGTATATTTATGACTGGGAAGATGGCACCAAGAAGGTACTTTGAATAATCATGTTTCATTTGGTCGCCCGCGTGCTCATTTCCAAGAACATCGCAAACGTAGTGATTACTTGCTCAGTGATCGCAACATGAGTAAGTCACGTGTGTGGGATTACTTCAAACAGTCTAACGAAAAGTTTGCCAAGTGTTCTTTGTGTAAAAGAGAGTATTGAACTATGTGGAAATACTACGAACTTGATTGATCATATGAAGAGGAAACACAATGAGCTATGGTCATCCACTGTTTCTGTTAATCAATACGAAGATACCACAGCAAAATGAGCAAATCTGTGGCCCAAGCCCTAAAAAGAGAAATACGGTAAAGAACTATTTTGATAGAAGTAGTAAATATCCAGATGGAAAAACAAAGCAATATTTGGATAAAAAATACGTGCGCACGATTGCTGTTGACATGGAACCTTTGCGAAAAGGAGAACATGAAGGATTTCGGGATTTTGTGAATACTCTCGATAGTAGATATGAAATTCCTGAT
Organism: Luperina nickerlii; assembly: GCA_963855955.1. Taxonomy (NCBI): domain Eukaryota; kingdom Metazoa; phylum Arthropoda; class Insecta; order Lepidoptera; family Noctuidae; genus Luperina; species Luperina nickerlii. The sequence goes on from OY979671.1 coordinate 6,061,493, forward strand.
ACAACAACATTGAAGAAGAAATTATTGCCGGAATATTATGAAAACGTAAAACAGAAGCTCGTCATAGCATTATCGCAAGCAGAACATGTTAGTGTGACTACTGATTTATGGACATCAATTGCAAATGAAGGCATCCTTTCAATTACTTGTCATTTCTTTCACAACGAAAAGTTAATTGCACCATTATTGGAAGTCGTGAAGATGGAAGGAAGTCACAAAGCAGAAAATATAGCCAGTGTAAGTATATTTATATTTAATTGCCTCTAAACTAATTCAGTGTTTCTTTTTCATACTAAAATATAAACAATATTGTTAATGTTTTCAGGTGTTGGATGCTACTCTCTCAAAATGGGGTATCAGGTCAAAATGTGAAGCAATAACGACTGATAACGCTCAAACAATGATTAACGCCGAAGCCAAACTGCAAATCGTCGTTGCAAATTTAAAATCTCCTGTGACATTTTTTTCAAAAATGAGTTTTACAGATATTTGAAAAGCAGTTTTGAATACGCATACTTAGCAAAAACTCCCATGTGAATATCTTATTATATCGAAACAACACGTATCATTTTTAAAACCTCTCAAGTGTCAGCCTACATTTAATTGTAAATCAAAATGACCTGTCTGATGTACACATGAAAGTTTTTAGTAACAGTTTTATTTCATAATATTGCAAATTAAAATATCCTATCTATGTGATCATTCTCTCACTATAACACTACAGTTTCGCGCCGATTTTGTGCTAGAAAGAGAATGCATTATTACTTCACGCACGAGATAAGGTGAGATAGATGCGTCAAATCTAAACATTCGTCCCTAGGTCAGGGCCACGCGTCAGTGTAGCTGCAACTTGTCGCGCGTAAACACTTTCTTAGCGTTATTACTTTAGTAATTATGTCAGAAAAATATAAAACTACTGGCCGGGGTCATCGAATGATAAATTTAGTCTGAGTTTGCTGACGATAATGCCGCCCGTGCCGCCTCTGTCGCCACCGCCGCATCGGTGAAATCTCCTCCACATCTTGAGGATTCATTAATTACGCCAGATGATTTAGGATTTAATGTTAGATCGATATCTCCGATGTCGGAGACGCCGTCGCTGTTGCTGTCACCAACAACTACTGCGAATATTATGCCAATCTTGTTCAGTGGTGATGACGAAGAGGAGCTGTTGATGATATCTACTCGGGCTCCATTATTACCTCCTAAATTGGAATGTACGATACATTCCAATTTAGAAGGTAATAATGAGGTAGTCAGTAGTGCAGCAAATAAAAATCTGAACAATATTTCCGTATCATCACAATCAGTACGTCCTGCCAAGCTACCATCTCCAGATTTGGATACCATTCTCTCATTTGGGAGCGATGATAGTGTGCAAGACCCACACTGAGTTCTACCCTCAAAAAAAAGAAAACGGCAGTTGTCTTTATCTGACAGTGAAGATGAAGTCCCATTGTTGTCATTAAGAATGAGTGAGCCAAGCTCTTCAGAAAATATACTACCGACAGACGAGGAAATTGAACACCGTTTCAGGCCTAAAGAAAATGTTGTGCAATTAAATAGAAAAGCTAGAGTTTTAGCTAAGTCCTACCTGGGATTTAAGAAGAGTGATGATGGGAAATATAAACCGTGTGTTGGAAAACCAAAAAGAGAAATAAAACCTCGATGTTCTCACACAAAATTAAAAACCGATTCAAAACATAAAAACTCATTCTTGTGTGCATCCATCGCGGAAGAAGATTGTAAAGCTATTCATTCATATTTCTGGGGCCTTAGAACATGGGCCGAAAAGAAAACTTCGTGAGAACTGCTGCTGTTCGTAGATTAATTAGACGTCGTCGTCGCAAAGATCAGCCTTCAGTAAATAAAGGAAGTGGCCATGATATTTTTTTCAACACTTGCGATGACAAATGTAAGGTTCGGGTATGTAGACTGTTTTTTTTAAATACGCTATCTTTTGGTGAAGACAGTTTTAAGCGCTGGACAAAAGAATCTGACACGGTTAATGAAGATCTTCGTTTTAATGATTCACCCACACTTGACATCGAGAATACACAGAGTGCAGCACTGGTACCAAAGTATACACACGTAACACAAAAAGTAAAAATTTGTATAGACTTGATTCCTAAAGTACCGAATCATTACTGCCGAGCAAGTTCCAGCAAGCTGTATGTTGAGTCGACATTTAGGTCTAAAAAACACATGCATGACGTTTTCGTGGAATGGTGTAGAGAACACAGTTACCAAGCAGCAAGCAGACCGACTTTCCTAAGAGTTCTGAAACAGGAGAATATAGCAATTCACCATCCACGCAAAGACCAGTGTGATACTTGTTGTAGTTTTAAAGCGGGTAATATTTCACAAAAGGAGTATGACGACCACATAATTAAAAAGAATGAAGCGCGCCAAGCTAAAAAAGATGCCATAGAATCGGCGAACGAAAAGGTGGTAGTAATCACAGTGGATGTGCAGAGTGTCCTACTCGCACCTAAGCTTTTGGCCAGCTCTTTATATTATAAACTTAAGCTGTCTATGACTGCAAGACGAGGAAAGTAACTAATTACTTTTGGCATGAAGCTGATGGGGGCGTATCCGCAAATGAGTTTACTTCTTGCTTAATCGATTATATAGGAAACCTAGCGCCAGAAACTGAACAAGTCACTGTAATTTCTGATGGGTGTGGCCATCAAAATCGAAGCCGGATTTTGTCCAGTGCTTTAAGTGATCTCTCGCAAAGAATGAATAGTGTTGAGCAGTTGTACTGTGTTGGAAAAAGGCCATACCATGATGGAAGTTGATAGTGTCCATTCAACAATTGAACAGTACATTAAACCCCCTATTTATGCACCGAGTGACTATGTAGCTCGAATGCAGCAAGCTCGACCAAGAAATCCTTACAATGTAAAATCAATCCACTACGACTTCTTTCTTAATTATGAAGAACTAGAATCCAACTTCAAGTCTATTAGACCAGGTAAGAAAAAAGGTGATCCAGTTGTGGTCGATATACGAGGACTGAAATACTTGCTAGATGGATCTGTTTTATGTAAATTGCGACATCCTGACGAATGGACCATCTTACCACAACGAAGAGCTAGTCGTGGAACTTTACTACCAAAGCAACTATATCAACAGCCCCTCAAAATCACAGAAAGCAAATACAAACATTTGCAAGAGTTAAAAAGTGTGATTGATAAATATTATCATCCGTTTTATGACTCGATCTCATTTATCCCAGGAACATAACAACAAAATATTTAATTGTAATTTGGTTTAGTACCTACATATTATAATGTACAAGATTTTGTCACGCTGTGAAAATAATATATTGTTTTGCTTATCTGATTTAATAAACACGAAATAATAATGATAGTACCTAGTTTCATTTCATCTATGATGTTTTAACTTTTAATATTCTCTAAAAACCACTTATGTGACAAAAAGTTGCAATTTTAAATCACCCATGTGTAGAAAAATAATTAAAATCATATAATTAGTCCATTTTTACTAATGACATTAAATTAATTTCTATTTCAATACATTGGAATCACTTAGTTTTTCTTTATAACCAAGGGAATAAAAATATTTTCTAAGATTTTTTTGTAGCAGGAAGTTTATTTAGTTTTTCTCGAAAAGTTACTTTTTACACATAGGAGATTTGAAATTTGCAACGACGAAATACGACATACCTACATACATACATACATACATACATACCCCGCTTCGCGCACACACTATACCTGACGGTGACTGATTCGTTTGCTGTGACTTGTTTCGACCAGATTCTGAAAAAATCTAAATCGTTTGTGACTTTTTTCAAGATGAGTACTGTACTATAGCTAGCGATAAATGACGGGCAACGTGAATTAAATAAATCGGAACTGAGAATAATTCAGGAAGTACCCACCCGCTGGAACAGTGCATACCATATGCTGCAAAGACTTGTTACAATGTAGACAGAATTAACTCTCGCACTGAATGAATGTAATCGGGCTCCACCAGGAATCAATGCTGACGAATACCTAATTATTCAAGAAATAATACTGATTCTGGTACCTTTTGATCTAGTTACGACAAAAATTTCCGGAGAAAGCTATATAACATTGTCACTGATAATACTATTGATTCGTGGAATAAAAAGTAAATTAGCAGACGTTGAATCTCAAATTATTACTGAAAGCGGAAAGAAAATATTACTCAGCGTGAAGGAATCAGTTAACAAAAGACTAAGTCCCTATGAAAACAGGACACCTATTGTACTCGCAACAATATTGGACCCCCGATTTAAGAAGAAGGGGTTCAAAACAAGTGACGACGAGAAGCGAGCTGCACAGCGGCTGGAAAAGTCCTATGCTAGCCATTTAGCTAAAGAACGCCTGGCTGTAGAAGTAACACAACCAACACCATCCACGTCTTCAGGAACATCTAATGACCTGTTGGGATTCCTAGACGTTCCGGACGTATCGACCCCCTTGAGTAACTCATTGGTAGATGTCAGGCAATATCTCGAGAAGCCAGTAATTGACAGAAAAGAGTGTCCTGTAAAATACTGGTGATACACCAACAACAGATTGAAAGAATTAGCGATGCTCTACCTCTGCATCCCAGCATCTTCCGTGCCTTCGGAACGGATCTTTTCGAAGGCCGGACAAATTTTAACCGAACGCAGAAAAAGATTGAAAGATAAAAGGTTGAACGAATTGTTATTTTTAAAACAAAATTATAGTTATTTTGATGATTAATGCTCAAAAATCTGATTGTGATTTTACTTATATAATATCAAAATAAAACTCAGCTTCGTGTAACATTTGTTATTTTATTGATGTTACGCCAAACCCATTTTTTCTTAAACTATCGATAGTTTTGAGTAAAACTATCGATACGATCGGATTACCAAACTATCGATATTTAACGTACACTACCTTATCTCTTTGAGTGGGGTCGGCACAGCATGCGATTATTTCTAATCATTATTATCATCTATTACGTTAAAATTAAGAGAGTATAAATTAATGCATTAACATTTTGAATTTGCCGCGCTGTCACCTGTCGCCGATAATTTGATGACACCGCATCATATTCGGTAATCTACGTATGTTTTCGTGCACCGCTCGGTCGCCAGTCAGCACCGATTACCGCGAATGAATTAGTAGGTATATTCTAGTGTGGCGTGTCGGACTGCAGTGAATGAAGTATTTTGTCGTTTTTGTTAACATTACGCTGTGATTTTAATAATAAACTTACTTGCCTGATTCATACAGAAGTAATTAAATAAAAATAACTAAATAGTAATAATATTTTATTCATTCTAGATGTGCAGTGTAGAAAAATAGAAACTTTAAGGTTACTTTTTAAATTAAATCGTCAATTTTTCAGATGTAAACGGATTCTATTTAATAACTTATTAAAAAATAGAAATATTATTGTACATTGGTTTTAAAAATCTGAAAATTGAATGGATGCCTGTTGCATGACGTTATGTTTCAGTTATTCTTTTAAATACTACTTAAGTAATTTTTATTATTTCTTTATAAGAAAACCATAATTTTACTTTATAGGATACAAGTTTTGAACAAATGGAGAAGACGAAAAGAAAAGGCGATAAGCTTAAGGGTATAGACTACTGGAAAAAGTGGTGTGAACAAGCGGTTTCCAATAAAGAAGAGTGTTTGCCTACCGAACCTACAACTAGCTTGCACGCTGACGGTGAGACTGTGATGACAAGCAAGCCATCGATCGACCTCAGTTACAGCATCGAATGTCGAAATCGAAGCGGTGGTGCCCTGTTTCATGCCTACGACCACTGAGCCTACATTTAGTCTGGAACGGGCCAGCTTGCCTGTTACGTCATCTTTTAATCCTGTAGCTAAATTGGACATTGGTTTTTACTCGAATCTTGTCAAAATCGAGGATAATATTATTTAAAGGTCCAAATTTAAAAAATGCCTTGGGACCCCATCCAAACATTATAATTTTCCGGTTTCCACAAAACGACATTTGCTCTTTCAACTAAAATGGATAGAAAGATTCCCCTGGTTGTCATATTCTGAACATAAAAGTGGAGTATACTGCAGAATTTGCGTCGTAATGGGGCGTTCCCTTGAAGAAGGTAAAGGCAGCCATCAGCGGACCGGCCAGCTCGTGACCGAGCCTTTCTGTAAGTGGAAAAATGCACTAGAAATATTTGAAACTCATGTTAAATCAGGATATCACAAGCGAAATTCAGAACTGGCAGATAACTTTCTCAAAGTAATGTCTTCGCAGGCTTTTTCAGTCACCGAGCAGTTGTTCTCTGAGAGAAAAAGACAACAACAGGAAAACCGAAAGAAGTTAATCCCTATCGTAAAAGCAATAATCTTTTGCGGAAAACAGGGCATCCCCTTAAGAGGCAAAACTGATTCGGGGCGGATCCACATTACACCAGAACACGAACAACCACTGCAGAACGATGGTAATTTTCGGGCCCTGTTGCGGTACGGGGCTGTCTGGGGATAAAGATCTTGCTGAGCATTTGGCCACTTCTCAGAAGAATGCCCTTTACACAAGCCCTCAGATCCAAAACAAAATAATAGACATTTGTGGTCAAATAGTTCTACATAACATAATTGACGAAGTAAGGAAATACCAATTTTTTGCTATTCTCGCCGATGAAACCACTGACATCGCACGTGTGGAGCAAGTTTCGCTGTGCTTGCGATAAGTCGATTCAAAATAATCTAGTTTTGACTCTAAGTTGAGTAGTCGACGAGTTGCCATTTGGCTCGAGTCGCCGAGTTCAACTGATGGTAGTGGATACTTGACCACATACCTACCCGTTGGGTCACGACGATGTTCTTTTTCAAACAAACATTCAGCTAATTCGTCGTCTGGGCTGCGACGCTCTCCTCCGATGGTACATTTTCAACCTCCCAGAATGAGTGCATAATATTATCGAGGTTCATGGAGAATCCACAAAAAGGACCATCATTAGCGGATAGACAGATAGATAGATAAAACGTTTATTCAGTGCAACAAAAGACACAATACAGGTATTAAAAACATCAAAAAAGGTGAACAAAAATAAAAAATAACAAAGATTAAAAAAATAAATTGAATTGGTATTCTGCTGCATCCCGTTAGTGACACACGGATGTCGAGAAGACACCTGAGTTTCAACAAAATGGTATACATAGTGCGGCGCGTATATTATAAAGTATATAGTATATATTATAAAGTATAACTTGGTAAGTACCCACAGTTGACTTGCTTTTAAAAACCGACAAAAAGAAAGATTTTGAAATTATTAAACTTAATAAATATTTGTGTAGTGTCTACTGGATTACTTGATTATCATAGTGTAGGTAATAAAATGAGTTTCAACAAAATGGTATACATAGTGCGGCGCGTATATTATAAAGGTGGTAACTTGGTAAGTACCCACAGTTGACTTGCTTTTAAAAACCGACAGAAAGAAAGATTTTGAAATTATTAAACTTAATAAATATTTGTGTAGAGTCTACTGGATTACTTGATTATCATAGTGTAGGTAATAAAATGTTATTATATAATGAATGATTAGTTTAGGTTTTTAAGTGTGTATGTGTACGAGTTTACATGTTGGTGTATAATAATGTTATGTTATGGTTTTATAATTATAATAATTATGTAGAGTGAGTATAGCGTAATTGCTTATATATTTTCTAATACCTATGTTTTATACGTTTCGTTTTAAACAGTTGTCTCAATCTTTGTCTACAGGATAACGTGTAGACAAACATGTCGTGTGGAGCAGAGCCCCAGCCATCTGCTATAATTATTATGGACGTGTTTGTGACGGTCAACCCCAGTTTTTTCTGAGAGTCGATCAGATACTGCCGTAATCGACTTCTAAAGGTACCAAGTGTTTTTAGATTCCTTATCGGCGGGGGAATGTTGTTCCAGCATTTGGATGCGGCGTACCTGAAACCGCCTCTGAAGGCGGCCGTCTTGTGCACTTCTGTAGAGAGTTGCTGGGAGCACTGTCTGATCGCGCATTCTCTCCTACTAGCGATCCAGCTTAGTTTTTTGTACAGATAAGCTGGCTCTTTATGCTTAATAACCCCAAACATTAGACACGCTAAGTATAACTTGCGACGTGATTTCATTTTAAGAATGGAGTGTTTATTTAAAAAAGGTGTTATATGGCTTCTAGGCGGAACTGAGAAGCAAAATCGTGCGCAGGCGTTTTGTACTCTCTGAATCAGTCGCTCAGTTCTTGCCAGCAGTCTAGGTCCGAAAACGGTATCTGTATAGTTTAAATTAGATAGTACTAGGGATTCAACCAATCGAATACGCAGCTCTTCCGACAGAAAGGGCCTTATAGGCCGGCCGTGAGAGTGACGTCACGGACGCTTTACGGTACACATCAGCTGTTCGTGTCTACGCAAATATAAAATAAAACACTAATATATTTCGTATAAAATTCGTGTAATACGTTATCACTGTATTGTTACTTACGCGTGTGATCGTTTGCAAAGAAAATATACATCAGTTCGGTAGTGTAAATCCGTAAAAACAAATATAACTTTATTATTACTTTTAGACTTTTAAGTTAGTTGGAAGTTTTTTGGTGCCACTGGTACCTCCAAAAAGTGTCACTTTTTTCAAAATTTTGACAGACGTCGGTACCATTACCACAGATTGTGCATCTTGGTCGATATTTTTTGCGTAGCAGGCGCCATCTAGCGGAGTCTAGGCGTACTAATATGGTGAAGTGTGCAGCCTGCGGAAGGTTTCGATAATTTTACGTAAGAAATAATTGAAATGAAATGAAATTCAAGATTCGAAATATGGAGAAAACTGTCTAATCCTCTTGTGCTAAGTGCTGTGAACCTCTGTAAATGAATTCCTAGTCCCGGGACAGCGCAAAGCGGTGAAAAGACGTTGGTAAGTTTCTTCTAAGTATATCAAGCCAGCCTTTTCGTTCCTAGATTCAAATTTAAAGCTATCGACCCACACATTTGGTCTGTGGGTAGCCACAGACCAAATGTGGGGTCGATAGCTTTAAATTTAGATTCAACAGTAGGTCGATAGCTTCAACAGTAGGTTGAAGAGGCACTTGAGCTGCAGAAGGAGCTCATGGACTTATTGGAAGCTGGTGGCTTCATACTCCGTAAGTGGTCTAGCAATTGCCCACAGGTTGTCGAACATCTAGATGAGGCTCATCGCGAAACGCCAGTTGCATTCGACGATGAGACGAATTTGTCCATAAAAGTGCTTGGGCTTCAGTGGCTACCGGCATTTGATGCGTTCTCCTTCTCTAGTAATCCATCTAGCTCAGTACATTACAAAGAGAACGGTTCTATGCCAAATAGATCGTCAGTTCGATCCACTAGGTTTCGTGGCTCCATGTGTTTTATGCCAAATGTTTCATGCAGGAACTTTGGGCTCGCCAGTTAGACTGGGATCAAAGCTTGCCATTAGATCTCGAGGCTCAGTGGCAATTATACATCAAGGAACTTCCAATATTGACAAATTTAAAACATGAACGGCATTTCAAGGCAGTGCATCATACCTACTGTCAGATTTTAGGTTTCTGTGACGCCTCAACTCTTGGGTATGCTGCTGTTGTTTATCTTCGAACTATGAATGCAGATGGTGACACTAAAGTCAGTTTAGTCATTGCAAAATCTAAAGTCGCGCCTTTAAAGACAGTCACCATCCCTCGTCTGGAACTCATGGCTGTACACTTGCTAGCCAAGCTTATCAAGTACGTCCAATCCATTCTACACAATCGACTTGAGATCAATGAAACATTGTTGTTCACGGATTCTTCCGTCGTGCTTGCCTGGCTCAATACTCCCAGCTACACACTCAAAACGTTTGTGTCCACTAGGGTGTCCAAAATCAGCGATAGTGTGCCCAGTGAATGCTGGTATCATGTTAGTGGTGTATCGAATCCAGCTAATATTTGCTCTCGCGGCGCGTTACCATCCGTATTGCTATCGACACACGAATGGCTCAACGGTCCTGACTGGCTCAATCTTGACCCGGTACAGTGGCCAATCAAAACCATGAGTGAGTTCCGTGACTGCAATCCTCCTGAACTTAAGTGTCCCAAGATCGGACCGGCAATCCTCCTGAACTTAAGTGTCCCAAGATCGATCGGACCATCCACAATCGGATGGAATGGTGGAACGATTTAATCAGACACTGGAGAGGTACCTAGCAAAAGTTGTGGAAAATCGGCAACGAGATTGGGACAAGCACATACAACCGTTTTTGTTGCCATATCGAAGCGCTGTTCACGAAAGTACATCGGTGATACCAGCTCTCGCAAACTTTGGAAGAGAATTACGGCTACCGGCAGATCTGATCACCGGAATACCACCTGATGCCTCACGCAGTATAACCGATTATGCGAATGATTTGCGAAACAAAATGAATGACATTTATGAGCACGTCAGACAATCGGGCCAGCAAATGTATGAAAAGATGTAAACCCGGTATGACCGCAAAATGAACAATAAAGGGTTCGACGAAGGTTCACTACTGTGCTTGCACAATCCAGTCAGCAGCAAAGGGAAATCTCCTAAGCTTCAAGCTAAATGGGCCGTCCCATTTAGCTTGAAGCTTAGGAGATTTCCCGTACCCGATTTACCGTACCGGATTGTGACAAAGATCAATGATGTAACCAATAATGCTCGGGACGAGCATGTTTTAGGAGGGGGCAGTGTTGCGAGCCACAATTGATGCCTGGTACATGGTGACATTAGTTACCACTAGCGCCATCTAGTATCGGGTAGCAGAACTAGTAGGGTCAATATCCTAGAAATTCCGAGAACTATCGACATCGGGTCAGTCGGGACCGGTATGTACTTGAACATTCTAGAAGTTTATATGGTAGCTGTGTGGCACTATTAAGGCCGGCGTGGGCCGCGAGACACACACAGTTTTGAATAAGCGATACAAGCGAGTACATCGAAGCGATATTCAAGTGCGACTAAGAGTGATCAGTAGTAAAATTGTGTTTCATAATTAGTGTGTTTGAGTTGTAATTAGTGTTGTGATTAAAGTGTCAATTTTTGGTTATTAAATCGTGTCGGTCGTGACGGAGTGACTCGAGGCCACATCGATTTGGGGTTAGATTCTGAGAGTAACGATTTACCTGAATGTAAAGATGCGTTGGTATTTATGGTGGTGCCTTTAAATGGTTATCGGAAATTGCACATAGCCTATTTTTTTATTAATAGTTTGACTTCAGAAACCAAAAGTGCTCTAATTAAACAGGCCCTAATTCGGTTGCCTGTAGTATCTGTGGAGATATGCTCCTTACCTTTAGATGGACCACCTGAACATTTTTCTGCAGTAGCTAAATTAGGGGCAGAGCTTCAAATAGGAACAGCAGCAAAACCATATTTCTGTCATGCCATGGATAAAGAACACAAAGTGCATGTTATTTTTGACCCATGTCATATGTTAAAAAACAAGAAATTGTTTGGGTGATCTAAAAGTTTTAAAAGGTGACAGAGGTGATTTAGTTAAATGGGTATATGTCGAGAATTTGGCAAAATTGCAAGAAACTGAAGGCCTAAGATCAGGAAACAAATTGAAAAACTTGCATATAAATTATAAAAAAATGATTATGAAAGTTTACCTTGCTGCTCAAACTCTCAGTAGCAGTGTAGCAGACGCGATTGAGTTTTGTGATGAAATTTTAAATCTCCCTGAGTTTAGTGGTTCCGCAGCTATGGTCAGGTTCATAAGAGCCGTGGATAGAATCTTTGATTTTTTAAATGTACGGAATCCTTGGGGTCGAGGATTTAAAAGTCCTTTACGAGTAAATAATGAAAACAGGTGGAGGACAAAAGTTCTTGACGAAATTAGGTATCTGAGTCAAATAAAATTGATTGATAATACTTTGGCAGTAAAATCACGCCGTAAGGCGGGTTTTTTAGGATTCTACAACGCAGTAATTTCTGTTATGAATATATTTGATATTTGTGTGAAGTCAGACAGACCTGAATTAAAGTATCTTCTGAGATATAAGATGAGCCAGGATCATCTAGAATTGTTTTTAGTGCCATTCGTAGCCGTGAGGGTTGGTGCCCAAACCCAACAGCTGCGCAATTTGTCAATGCATATAAACAGTTATTAATCCATCACGAAATAAAAACTTCTACCGGCAACGTTCAGGACAATAATGTATCCATCTTAACTAATTCTAGTGCAAAGCGTGCTAAAATAAATAAATGTAATGTTGATGATTTTACGAATGCTGAAAATATGCGTACTACGAAGAAATACCGCCTTGACGATGATGACCTATCCTCGTTACAAACCGAGTTAGGTGAATTTTTACATATATTTTGGGCAATACCCGACTCTAATATTAATGAGACTTCCAAACATTGCAATGCATTGGCTATATTGCAGGTTTTGTAATACGATCCATTCGAAAAAAAATTAAATGTGATGAATGTTTAATGGCCTGTGAAGCTGTACCACAAGATGCAGTGTCAAATAGGAGAAATGGGGTAGCACTTATTATCCAAAAGCAGAGAGGTGGTTTAACTGTGCCTTCTGTGAGTGTAGTCAATATTTGTTTTATGGTGGAATCATTATTCCGACAAGCATGTAAATATAATAAAAATAAACCACCTATAGAGTTGAATTTTCCTACAGTACTAACTGCTAAGGTAATAAGGAACCTCTTAACAAAAACAAATGAACTATTTCCTGAGCCAGAAGATCATTTTAGAGATAGTTACGTCTCAGACATTTTTCACAGTCATTTAAATTTTCTTTTAAAAGGAATAATAACTAAATATGTAGACATCCGTTTGTTCGCAGGACCAAAAAAATATTCTTTATTAATAACTGGAGAGGTTTGACATTTTTTGACTCGGCAAATAATATGGGCTCGACAGTAAGTTTTAATTTAATAAAATATGTGATTTGAGAATGCTTTTTTATTTCCCTGTGCGATAATTAAGTTGTTACAAGTTAATTACCGTAATTACAGACCTAATAAAAAGTTATTGTGTCTCGTACCACATGGCGACATGCGGTATCTGACTAGTAATAAGATAATCCCTTCCGATAAAGAGTGCACGATAAGATTATATTGGTGCTACATAATTTACTATTTTACAGAATTTTAGTATTTATTGATCCGCTAGTTAACTTTTATCCGTTTAATTAAGGAGAACAAGGAAAGGGTCAACTTATTATGAATTACAGTCCATAAACAGTACTATATAAGGTTATACAAACTCGCTGCTCTCTGTACCGATGGTGCTCCAGCAATGTTGGGATCGCGTTCCTGGCTGGCGACATTAGTAAAACAGAAAAAATCTAAGGTAATTACAACGCACTGTATCATACATCGCCAGGCGTTAGCTTCAAAAACTCTTCCTGGATGCCTCAATGATACATTGCAAATGGCCATAAAAGTTGTAAATGTTATCAAAAGCAGTGCCTTAAATACACGCCTTTTTAAAAATTATGCACTGAAATGGACTCTGACCATGAGGCACTTCTCTTTCATACAGAAGTTCGATGGCTATCGAAAGGTAATATGTTGAGAAGATTATATGAACTGAGAGCAGAGGTCGAGATTTTTCTGGTTGACAAAAAAAATAATGATTTGTTGAAACAGTTTACTAATCTAGGATGTCAGATGAATTTGGCTTATCTTGTGGATATTTTCACACACTTAAATAAATTAAATATGCGACTGCAAGGTTCCGGAAATAAACAATTAGAGAATGTCGCAAATATATTCATTTTTGAAGATAAACTTCGTGCTTTTATTTGCAAACTTCAATTGTAGTTACGTAAAATTGAAGAAAATAATTATTGTGCGTTTGCGACATTACAATCACTTGTGGAAGACAAAAAGTATGACGCTATTAGAGCAAATATACAAGAAAACATTAAGACTCATTTACATATGTTGATTGATGAATTCAATCGTTACTTCCCAGAATATACCGAAGAAGCTAAAGTTGATCAAAAACTGATTCGTAACCCTTTTAGCACGGACGCTGGTGAAGTTACAGAAGAAATCCAAGAAGAACTCATTGAATTACAAAATGACAGAAACTGCAAGGATACTTATGAATCGAATTCACTTGAGTCATTTTGGTGTAAAAAAGCACTTTCTTATACTAAACTTCGAGAAATCGCCTTACGCTATTTTATGGTTTTCTCAACCACTTATTTATGTGAACAAGGATTTTCTGCTTTGTTGGTAATAAAAAACAAGGCGAGAAATCGTTTGAAAGTAAGCGATGTTTGCGTGTTGCTTTGAGTAACAATATCAGTCCTAGGATAGCCGAACTCGTGAAGAAGATGCAAGCTCAGAAATCACATTAATTCAAAATTACATAAGATTATCCTAAAAATGTTATTATTTCTTTTTATTTAATTTCATATTAGATTTTTAATTAAGTTTCAGTTTGATTATTACAGTTTATTTTTATTACACTAAAATTTAGTTATTTAGTGATTAAATAGTGGTCCGTGCCAAAAAAAAAGAATGTAAAAGTGGTCCCTGACCAAGAAAACGTTGGGAACCCCTGGTTTAAGGAGAACAAGGAAGGGGTCAACTTATTATGAATTACAGTCCATAAACAGTACTATATACTGCTATTTCAAGTTATGTTTTATATGTAAAATATTTGTTTATTACGCCTATCTATAGTTCATTGGTTTAGTTAGGTACTCAACTAGAGCGGTCATGTCTTTTTATCTGTGTTTTAGTAACATTTAACAAAATATATACCTATATTACTTGTTTTAAATTAATTTTCTATAATTTTAGTAAATCTTAACGTATTTTATGTTATAAAACGTATTCCACGTTTTAAAAACATATTACGTCGTCATCATTTAAATACGATTTAATTACATTAATTGAACTGGTAGAATCTAAACCATGCTTGTGGGATGAAACTCACCAGGAATATAAAAATAAAATACTCCGAGACAATAATTGGCGTGAAGTATGTGAATACCTTGAAGAGGGATATGAAGTTTTAAATCAGGATGAGAAAAAAAAGACTGGTATGCAATTTACACTTTTAATAAATCTGAAAACAGAACTACACGTTTACATACGAGTACATTATAATACCTACATGGGTTATTTACATCTGACAAGCAACCTAAAATTCATAAACAAACTTCACAAAATTATAACCCCAAAATTGTATCATAATGTGATTGTTTAATATAGGTATAATGTCTGTTTGTTTAATGTATAGGTACGTATAGTAGGACCATTAGCAACTGAGCGTTGGGACACAGATTAGATAATAGTTACTACGTAAAAATATTTATTGCCCCAACGTTCAGTTGCTAATGGCCCTACTAGGTATAGCTAATAATTGATGTACAAGTTATATAAATATTTATTTTTATGACCTAGATCTTGGACAGTTGCCATGGTAATTTACCTACATCTGAAACGAAATAATCAGCAAAGGTTGCACGGACTCCACGTCCTGTTTTATTAGTGGATTTTGTCTGGGGACTGGACAAAGTTTCTAGAGATGATCTCTCACTTAAAATTATATCGTCTATTCGATATTCATCACGCTTCCTCACGATATTATGTAAAATAACACAAGCTTTCACTATGTTTTTGGCAAATTTTGGGGACACATCGATGGGTCGATGGAATATTCTCCATTTATTACTCATAATTCCAAATGCGCACTCAACATACCGACGTGCTCTGCAAAGTCTGTAGTTAAATACGAGTTGTTTTTGACTTAAATTATGTCCAGAATAGCTTCGTAACATATGTTCATTCATTGGGAAAGCATCATCAACAACAAATACGTAGGGAACTGTAACTGGAATGTGTAAAGGGAATGGCCCATTCTTGGCCATTGTTTGCCCATCTATGTGTTAAATACAATAAAAATACTAATTTTGTAACTTAAATATTGCGAATATTTATCTGTTATAAAAAGGCGGACAATAAAAGGTGAATTATTCAAAACTCTCAATTGTTAAATGCAGTGTCCTAGAGTTCCGCTGTATCGGTCATGTCAGTCCCGTCAAAAATAGGGATTGAAACCCTTATTGAATAAGATCGGTTGATTAAATACCGGTTCTTGATAATCGTTTTTTTTACTATGTTTTAACAATTTATAGTGATTTGTAAACGATCGATGCATTTATCTTTTATTTATGTATCATTAAACAACATTTTTGTTGATTTATGTACCTCTAGATACGATTTATACGACTCCTTTCAACGATTCCATATTATCGGTTTATTAAGAGTATCAATTTTTCGATAAATAGATCCCACGTCCCATCCCTAGGGCTCTTGTTTGTTGACAGTTCTTACTTATCGTTGGTTGGCATTTCACAATTCGGTTTGTGCTGTGCCCTTGCGATTTGTTTTTTTTTCTTACTGCCTTTCTGATTTTTCGACGACTGCTTACGATTATGGACCCCGTACCCGCTCCCTATAACGACCTTGGCTTTACATTGGATTCCGTACCCGCTTCCCACGACAATACCGGCTTACCATTGGATACCGTGCCTGTTTCTCACGAAGGACCCGATACAAACATGGAACCTGATTTACATGAGCTTATTAGCTTACCACGGAGCCATCTCTGTGTCAACTGTGGAGTAGATACACGAAGACTTCAGAGATTGACTCTAAGCAATGTAGGGGTGCGATCTATAATTCAGCAATGGATTGCACCACTGCAAGTAAGTTACCTATTTATTTATTTCAAGAATATACATAAGTACAGCTTTCAACGGGTATACTCAACAACTTGTAAGTTGAGTCTACTTTGCACACAGTATGCTAGCACAAACACATCGCTATACTTAACCACTTTTAATTCACTACTAATTATTAATTACAATAAATATTTAACAATAATGCACAGTATAAATGTTATTGATCCGACGAAGCGCGAGCGACAAGTCAATCAGCCAAACAGCCCACCGAGCTCGAGCTTTTTAAAGACCGCCTTCCCGCCACCGAAGTGACGTCTCATGCCGGTAGCGAGTGACTTAACAGCAACGTTCCAACGTCCGGTTCGGTGCAGGTGGCAGCACTGAGCCCACGGTGCGTCGCTTGACTCGTGCTACAGGGGCTATGTTTGGTCGCCAGAAGTAGTGGCGCCAACAAACTTGTAATCTAATATGCATATGCAAACTAACACATTATCCTGTCAGAATTTAATTTTTGGATTTGGATTTTCGGTGTTGAAATAGTTATATAGTTTGTATTGTCTTGACTCATTGTCACACATTGTCTGGCCTCTTTGCAATACCATTAAAAAAAACATGCAAATCATGATAACATTACCAATACCCAGTACCGCACTTTGTCATTCAAGGGATAGGCTTTTTAAACATAGTGTTCTTTTGGTAGAGAATGTGCAATATTCAATACATCGGTGTATTAAACTACAACTTATTACTATAATCTGGGACATAAAATATTTTTATAGTTAGATTGAATGTTCCAGTATGTTAATATGAATTCAATTATGACCAGTGTGGAAATAGGTTTCAGATAATAGTCCGGTGTGTCCGCCTTGCTGGATGCTGGCAAGGTATGCACAGCAGGACTCTGGTGCACAAGACAGACACGTGTTGGACATAGACAAGTATGTGTTAACTGTGGCCAATCAGTTTTACGACAGCGCTTTCATCAACTTAATCCAAACAATGCAGGCACAAGAGAAATACAAATAAGAAATATATTTGCAGAATGAATAACCCCAAGACAGGTCAGTAACATGTTATGTTTTATCTGTAATTGTTTTGATTACCTAATTAATTCAGAAATATAAGTAAGGCATAAGACTGCTGTCTTAGAAGTTAAATTTATATTAAGTATTTAATATAAATAATCTAGAACTAAATAGAATTGTATGTATAAACTACCAAAAATCTAAATATTTAGTATGGTTTTTCTTACATTTTAGTTGACCTCAACTGACCTGGTATGCCATACTTGTTGGACTCGAGCAAGACGAGCAATACCACAGTTTACACCAGCATCTACTTCATCTCAATCTCCACAAAATGAAGGTATGAGTGTTGAACCAGCTACCTCTGAAGAATTGGATGTAACAAGACAAAGCAGTGCCATAGCTGAACCAAATACTGAAGCATCAATATACCTTCCAAACTATATTAGGGCCCCAATCAGCCAGCAACATTGCTTTTATCCAGGATGCAATCAGCCAGAGAGGCTTACAGTGCCTACAAGTTTACGGGCAAGATTATTAATTGATTTTAATTATTATGTTTCACCAACAAATAGGATATGTAACTATCATAAATCAAATACTTTTGGCAATCAGCTTACTACAGTTGAAAATCCAATACATACATTTTCGGCAGAGCAAATAGAGGAATATACTGATTTACTAAAGCAGTCACAGTCAGTTCATTTAGATTTTGAGAATATCGAAAATATGGATAGTTCTATAGTTCATTATTGGTTTGGCCTATTAATAGAAAATATTTTAAATATAATTAGAGAAGTGCCGCGATTAGGATCAATGCATAGAGGCAAAACTGCTCTTGCCGCTTATTTAATGAAATTGAGAACTGGAGATAGCGATCAAAGACTATCAACATTATTAAATATACCCTAGAAAGACTTATGGGAAAAGTTAGAGAAATCTTAAATCAGGATTTTGTGCCACAGCATCTTGGTTTAAACCATATAAGCCGCGAGCAAATCTCATCAAGAAATCTATTTATTCCAAATGTGCTTTTTGGAGGTGAAGAAAGTAGGCCTATTGTTATTGTAGATGGAACCTACATTTACATTCAAAAAAGCTCTAATTATACGTATCAGAAAAATACATATTCAATGCATAAATATAGGAACCTTGTAAAGCCTTTTTTAATATTTTGCTGTGATGGTTACATTGTAGATGTGTTGGGATTGGGACCCTATCCAGCAACTACCTCAGATTCTCAGATAATGATAAATGAATTTTCAGAGGAAAACAGTCGCATGAGGCAATATTTCAACCTAATGATGTTTTTATTTTGGATAGAGGTTTTAGAGACTCATTGTCATTATTAGAAGGAAGATGTAATTATTCCGTTCACACGCCTTCATCTATTCGAGAGGGTGAAACCCAACTATGCACGCTGGATGCTAACAAAACAAGATGTGTAACAATAACTAGATGGGTTGTCGAGGTGGTTAATGGCATTTTCAAACACTTTTTTAAATTGTTTAGACAAGAGTTTTTCAGCAATGCGTCAAAACACCTGATACTTTGCCATTGCCGCTTCACTAATTAACAGTTTTCATCTGCGTATAAGAGACAAAGAAGATGCCACTTTAATTTTAGCAAATATTAGAAGATTTTTATATGTTAATAATGATCTTGCTGATTTTGTAGAAGGTAATCATTTTAATCAAAGGCGTACACAATTCGAGAATATAAATGTAAACACAGAAAATATAACTGAATTTCCCCAACTCACTTACAGTGATTTAATATTATTTGCATGTGGAACTTACCAGTCAAAACAGGCACGCTCTTATTATGGAGAACATATAAGAGCGCAAGGTTCTTATAGTATTGAAGTGTGCCCAGAAACGAATAACAGTATTCTTGATGAATTTCCTTCGGCTAGTAATAGTATATTGGTTAGAGGACGAATTAAAAGCAGGCATATTAGCCGAAAAATGTATTTCGTATATATTATTGTTAAAACAAATGAAACGGAGGACTGTAGGGTGTTGTGCCCACGTGATAACTATTGTGTGGTTCTTGGGCTGGGCAATGTATCAATCAAATATAAATCCCCCAGCCCAGTTCCTAGATGATGTACTCGTTACTTATATAAATGAAAATGAATAAAATCTTGAAAACAATAAGTGTGTACCTATATTTATTTTAGCTTTAATTTCTATTTGCAGTTTGTAATGTTCCACCACGTTCTACTTAAAAAATAGCGGTTATTTCTTTATCTACGATGTCAACCCTAATGTCTTTCATTTGTTTCTATCTTGGGCATTACTTGGCCAAAACTTCTATATCAAATGGGCATTTCGCTTTCGTTGCTTCAACAATTTCCAATAATGAGTGTTTTGTAGTATAGAGGAATCACAATCTTTGCCATATGCGCCTATATCAACAAAAATGAACGAATAATCTGAATCTGAAATCCAAAAGGACAATTGAAAAGAATTTCTTGTAATTCATATACATTGAACCGCCATGTGGAAAATTTTGAATGCGTATGTGCTTTCCGTCTATAACACAGAGGCAATTGGGAAAAGATGCTCTTTTTTAAAACCCTCTGCTACTGTTTTCCACTTTTGACATATTTTCTAAATGTTCGCTACGGAAGTTTTCCCATATTTTTGGCAAACAAAGTTTAGTTAGTTTTGTTTAGTTTTACGTATTTTCTTTCTTTCTTTCTTATAATTTCACTCAACGTACTGATTCGTAGCCTGTAATTGTAGTGCAGATCGGTCAGAGAGCAACCACTGGCCAGGTACCTGAAAAGTAAAAAAGAAATTGTAATCTTGTTCATTAATGCTCTTTTAAAAATTGTGGTTACATAAACTTTGCCTCAGCCTATTTAAACTATGTAATGATACCTAAGTACATTTGTATCAATAAGCTAATTATTGTTTCAGCACAACTCATTATAAACAAATGGAATAATATAAGAGACGCGTTCATTAGATCTCTTAATGTAAAGTCAGGGCAAGCTGCAAAAAACCATATGTGTTTCATGAAAACCTAGAATTTTTACTGAAATTTACAAAAAAAGCTGAAACTGATGCCAACATTGTGGAAGAAACAGAACAGGAGCATGAAGTGATCGCTGCTAATGATAATGAACATTCTGATAATGTTGCTATACATGAACCAAAGAAGGAGCCGTCAAAAAATAAAAGGAAAATAGACAACATTGAGGCCGCAATATTAAAAGAAAATAAAACTATCAACTCTGAAAGAGTGTTAACAGTGGATAGTTTCTTTACGTCTTTTATACCATATGTTAAAGATATGTCAGGACCAGAGAAAATACAGCTACAAATGGACCTTCTATCTAGTATACAAAAAATTAAACAAAACCGGGTCCTTCATCAACGTGTACAATCACCATATATTCTCGTAAACCCTGCACCTGGATACAGTAGATCATATCCAAAACATGGCCATTCGATTCATAGCAATTCAATAAATTCTCCCTCACCTATATTACTGACATCTCCTTCACCTACAAGCAACTCCTATATTGATGTACCAAGTGCACCTGCACCTGAATACAGTAGATCATAACCAAAACATGGCCATTAGATTCTTAGCAATTCAATAAATTCTCCCTCACCTATATTACTAACATCTCCTTCACCTACAAGCAACTCCTATATTGATGTACCAAGTCCACAATCAGTTGTAATTCAACAAACATCGACTCCAAGCAACTCCTACATTGATGTACCCACTCCACAACTAGTTGGAATTCAACACACATCGACTACAAGCAAGTACTGTGAATCGGTTACAGAATCCCATACTATAACTTTCAGCAATTTTTCGATAAATATTCCGAATTGTAAGTTTACTTTGTCATATGTGTTGTGAAGTATAATTGCAATGTTAAAAATATAATTCATGGTTAGGTGTTTCATGAGTATGGCAACACCGACTTCCTCTTCCACTTCTCTGAGCAGAACCGCCATTGTGAGCACGTATTATTTTTGTGTCTATAATTTCTTCATTAAATAACAGTAAAACATTACCTGGGACTTTCCATTTAACCTCCACAATCAACAGGTTATGGGCCCAGGACCAGCAGTCTCAGGGTATTGTTTATTTTGTTGTTTTTCGAGGTTTTCGAGAAGGTTACCTATTGGAAAATTTTCGAGGTTATGAAAAAATTTTGAGTAATTAGATTTTGCGAAGATGAACAACACACAGCACAGTTTGAGATTAAAAGGCGGTGAGAATTGGGCGGTCTGGCGTTTTCAGACGGAAGTTCTTATGAAAAGCAAGGGATTCTATGATTTAATTATGGGAGTGCGAGTTAAGCCCGAAGATGCGAAAGCCCTTATAGAATGGACGAGTCATGATGCACAAGCTCAGGAGATTATTGTTATGAGGATGGAGCCAGGGCCACTGACACATGTGTTAACCTGTTCAACTGCTAGTTCCATGTGGAGCAAATTAAAGTCTGTCTATGATAAGGAGTCTGTTGTCAGTGTGCACCTTTTGCATCAAAAGTTCTTTCTACTACAGTTTGAAGACAGTTCCATGTCTGTTTTTCTGTCTAAATTGGAGGATGTAGTTAGCGAACATAAACAAGCTGGTGAACCTGTATCGGAGAAGATGACAATCACTAAAATTCTCATGAGTTTGCCAGAACAGTACAAGCATTTCCGTTCTGCTAGATACAATGATAGAAACAAATGGAAAGCCGTTCTGATAGAAACAAATGGAAAGCCAACAACTCAAAATAAGACCAAGCTACAAGAAAACTATAATGTGGAAGGCAATAAAGTTTGCATTTTAAGTACTGATAATAAGAATAACATTCTATACATTGCAAAAACCGCTTTAGCCGAGTCCGATATTTGCCATTATATCAAACCACACGGTAACATGCAAGCTCAACTAAACGGAATAAAACAGAAACTCTCAAACTACACATTAAACGATTACTGTATTATATTGCTGGGAGTAGAGGACTTCACAATTACTAACAGATACTTAGACTGTGTCATCCAAATTAGACAAGTGTTACAAGACATAACGAACACAAACGTTATTATCTGCACCCCAACGTACAAGTTTTTTAATAATAACTACCTTTACAATTCAAGAGTAGAAACGTTCAACAACTTACTATACCTTGACATACTCACTCACGAACACGCATATTTCTTGGACAGCAATAGAAATTTAAGTTACGACGACACAATGTTTGATAGACGTTCCGGAAGGATAAATAAATTTGGACTTCAATCTATATTTAATGACATACAAATTTTGATTAGGTTCATAGCAGCAAATTCTGCAAAATATATTGAAGAGTGTGAAGTGAATTCCACTTCTTGCATAAATGAACGTATGGAAAAGGATCAAGCAAGCAAGCTAGCAAACAACTTGGAGCTTTTTCTTGGATAACTATATGCACATCATGCACCAGAACATTGCTGGCCTTCTAAATAAATCTGACCAACTAACAGTACATATTCAGGAATTATTGCAAAATCAAATCAACATAGAAATTATATGCTTAACAGAACATTTTATAATTTCTGGCCAAGAAACACTCATTAATATACCTAACTTTAAACTGGCGTCATGCTACTCTAGAAGGGAGCAAAGACGAGGAGGTTCATGTATTTTAGTAAAGACTTATCTCGATTGCAAGGAATTAAGCGATTTAATGAGCTTTTCTATCACTGGTGTTTTTGAATGCTGTGCGATAGAACTGCCAAAACATAAATTAATAGTAGTGTGTATTTATAGGCCTCCCTACATGTCTGACATTAATCGTTTTTTCGAAACTTTAGATGCCTTATTAAAAAAATTGTGCAATAAGACTAATGTAAAGGTGGTATTATGTGGTGACTTCAACATAGACATTTTAAAACGTAACAGATGCACTTTGGACTTTGAATATTTGTTACTAAATTACAACCTTAAATTGAAAATAAGGCAGGCCACAAGACCAAGCAGTCTTACTTGTCTAGATAATTTTGCTGTTGATGCGAACCTAAAATGCACGAGTGATATTATTGATTTTGCGATATCGGATCACTCAGCTCAAATACTCAAAATTCGAGTTAGTAGAATTTGCAAATTAAAGTATTGGCGCACTCAAAAAAGGGATTATTCTAAAGATAATTTAGTTAAGTTTAAAAATTTTTTGCAGAGTTTGTCGTTTTCAAATGTATACGGTAAGAGCAACCCTAATGATGCATATAACAAATTTATAGAAATCTTTCAACTCCTTTATGATCAGTGTTTTCCAATTAAGTGGTTTAGAATTCAAGCAGAACACAAAATTAAATGGGTTTCTAAAGGCATTAAACTTTGTAGCAGGAAGCAAAGAAGCCTATTATGGAAATGCAGGTTGAATCCATCAAGCGAAAATAAAAATAAATTTAAGTCATACTCACAAAGGTTTAAAAAAGTCATCAGACTCACTCAAAGGGCACAAAATAACAACTTTATAAATAATGCTCATAATAAATCAAAGGCTTCATGGCAAATAATTAACAATAATAACTATATAAAAGGACCTGTGTCAAAGATTACTAACCAAAATAGGACAATTGACGATCCTAAAGAGATAGCAACATCATTCAACGACTTTTTTATTGACCAAGTGCAAAGTGTAAGTAACAAAACAAATGTTAGAACTATTGACCTTAATTACAACTCGAATTCAATGTTTATGGCCCCAACTGTCTCAAACGACTTAGTAAGGGTGATCAAAAGCCTGAAAAATACACAAAGTCATGGTTATGACGGTATAGCTACCAAGGTTGTGAAGTTTGTCAGTGATATTGTAGCTGCGCCTTTAAGTCACATAATGAACACTTGTATTGCTTCTGGTATTTTCCCTAATAGCCTGAAAACAGTTGTAATTAAACCAATACATAAAAAAAATAGCAAAGAAGATATGACCAACTATAGACCAGTAGCATTGATCCCTATATTCTCCAAGATACTTGAAAAGATTATTTATGAAGCACTTGACAATTATTTGACTAAATATAATATATTGTGCAAAGAACAAATGGGCTTTAGAAAAAACAAAAATATTAATATGGCAATCTATAATCTTCTATTTCACGTTATGAATAATGTTGACAAGAAAGTACCGGTATGTGCCATATTAACTGATATGACTAAGGCGTTCGATTACGTTAGCCATGACGTCCTTTTATATAAACTACACAGCTATGGCATTAGGGGTAATGTCCTGGACCTTATAACCTCTTACCTCAGTGGTCGAAATCAGGTAACAGAAATATCAAGAACATCTCTTGAAACAAAACGCGAGCTTAAATATGCATCAGACGGTAGAGTAGTCAAATATGGTGTTCCACAGGGTAGCGTTCTTGGGCCACCTCTATTTCTGCTCTATATCAATGATTTGCCACGTCAAATCCAACATCCTATGGTGCTATTTGCGGATGATAGTACTGTGATAGTAAAATGTAATGACATTAAAGATTATGAAGATGATATCAATACAGCATTGAAAAACATTATTGAGTGGCTTGACATAAATAACTTAGTTATCAATCTTAAAAAAACAAAAATTATGCATTTTTACCAAAGGACTTGCCCTCTTAATGTTAACATTAGTCATAATGGGCAAAATGTTGAGGCAACAAATATTGCTAAATTCCTGGGTATCTTAATTGACAGCAATCTTACTTGGAAACCTCATGCTGAAGATGTTTGTTGTAAACTTAGCAAGTCAGCCTACGTGCTGCATAATCTATCGCATAAAGTAAGCAATAATATACTCGTAGTAGCTTACCATGGTCTAGTGGCGCCAATTTTAAGATTCGGAGTAATATTCTGGGGCAATTGCAGTGAGAGGGACCAGATTTTTAAAGCCCAAAAACGTTGCATAAGATCTATGTTAAATCTGAAAACTACAGACAGCTGTGTACCTGTGTTTAAGTCGCTGAAAGTACTGACCTTCCCATCACTGTACATTTTAGAGGTCGGAATTTTTGTTAAAACGAATTTAGATTTATTTCCATCACTAGCCGATATTAGAATGCGGGCAGGTCCAATGAGACTACAGTATAAAAACTTATTACATACAGGCAATTACAGAACAGCACTACTAAGGAAAAATATTATGTCGATGGGACCTATCATATACAATAAAATTCCGCACAGTTTCAAAGAACTCCCTATTCGAACATTTAAATCTAAGCTCACTGCATTATTATTGGATAAATGTTATTATTCTATCAATGACTTTTTAAATGATAAAAAAATTTGACAATAAAATTTTTAAATGACATTATGTTTGTAAAATAATATTTCACTTAATTATAATTCCAAGATAATGAAATTCATTTTATTAACAAGATTTATTTATGTGCAATTGTCTATTTGATCATTATTATTATTTTATTATTATTTCCTTCTTTTATGTTTGTTAGTGTTAATTAGAATGACATGTTAGTTGTTAATTTATAATAATATTGTATGCAGTCTATTCGTTTCTATGAATTTGCATGCCGTTAAGGTAGAATGTAGCGGTAACCTTCAGCTAACTGTATCATCTTAAACTTGTACCTACATTGATGGCAAATAAATAAATCTGAATCTGAAATCTGAATCTGAATCTGCTTGGGAGTCAGGGGAGGGGGGGGGCAAAACGGGCACTTGCCCCGGGTGGCAGTTTCAAGGGGGCGCCAAATCCTTGAGACAAGAATTCGAAATATCGAACAAATGAAGCCTCTCTTCCTACAATCTCATAGGTTTTTAACAAGTAACCGAATCTAAATATAATATGTTTGAAAAACAAACTTTTCTATAACTTTTCTATTTCCATACGCCCAGTTAGTTTTTGAACACATACTAAGTGATTTATGAACACATCTTAACAGATCAAGTAAATTTTTGAACGCGTGCGTAGTGTCCGTGATCTTTCTGCCAAGGGCAATCCCCGTCACATATCTATACGAGCCGAGCCGAACAAATTCAAACAGTTGAACGTCAAGTGACTACACTGTTTGTTTATGTGGTTGATTGCGTTTGCGAGTAATCAGCGTTAATAAAATAAGTAATTTATTAGTGAAATCATATATTATCGTAGTGGAAATCAACAATTTGAAAGTTTTTGTCAAACACTGAAGGGAGGGGGCGCCACTATCAAGGTTTTGCCCCGGTTCGAAAAAATCATAGATCCGGGGCTGTTTGGAAGAAGAAAGATTGGGCTCTGAAAATAAGGAAATAGTGGCATTGGCTAGTATAAAGAAATGTTATAGTTGTGGTAAAGGACATATTGCAAAAGTTAGCAGAAATAAAAGCACACATAAGGAAACCAGAACATGCAAATACTGCAGGAAGAGAGGTCACGTCATGGAAAATTGTTACAAGCTGAAGAATAAGAAAGGAGACAACACAAATAAAGATTCAAAAAATGAAGTTAATGCATTTATGTGTTCTAGCACCAGTAGTGTGGAACGCGGCATTTGGTACATGGACACTGGAGCCAGCGAACATATGTGTTGTGATAATAATTTATTCAAGTCTTTAAGTGATAATAAGTCTTACTCCTCTAGAGTTAAGGTTGGTAAGGGTACTCTTCTAGAAGTAAAAGGTGTTGGGAATGTAGTAGTCTATGCCTGGAATAATAAAATTGTAAGTACATTAAAACTATTTTGTCAAACGTGTTGTACATTGCAGATTTAAAGTTAAATTTGTTTTCTGCAGGATATGTTTTGGATAAGGGTATGCGTTTAGTGTCAAATAGTAATGTTTGTGAGTTTATAAATAAACTTGGGGAAGTTCGTGCAACAGCTAATAGATCTTGTAAGCTATATAAAATGAACTTTGTTTATGATAATCCAAAGTATGATAATGCTCAATTTACTACAAAAATACACGAACTGGAACGCAACTTTAATGATTTTGATATTGTCATATAACCAATAAAAGATATTTCAGTTTGGCATAATCGGCTTTCTCATCAAAATCTTACTCAAATTAAAGATATACTAACCAGGAATAACATTAGCTATATAGACAAAATGATGTCGTTATGTGCGAAAATTGTTTGCGTGATAAGCAGCATAGACAACATTACCCTAGAAGTGAAAGCCCAGCAGTAGAAAAATTAGATTTGATCCATGACGATGTTTGTGGGCCTATGGAGAATGCCTCAATAGGAGAATCAAGGTATTTTCTGTTATTTAAAGATGATTGTACAGGTTATCGTTTTGTATATCTTATGAAAAGAAAATCTGAAGTTTCTGAGCATGTTAGGAACTTTGTGGCAAGGGTTGAAAGGGAATGTGAAAGAAAAGTGAAAGTTTTGAGAACAGACAATGGCTTAGAGTTGATGAGTAATGAGTTAAAAGTTTTTCTGGAAGAAAAAGGTATCATTCATCAACGTTCAGTAGTGTACACCCCTCAACAGAATGGCAGGGCTGAAAGAGAGATGCGAACACTTGTGAAAGCTGCCCGTGCCATGATTTATGGCATGAGTTAAGTTTTTTGGGCAGAGGCAGTTAACACAGCTTGTTATACATTGAATAGAACAGGTCCTAGCCCAGTCAAGGGTAAATCTCCATAAGAGTAGTTTTATAATAAAGATATTAGCTTGGATTTCTTTCATGAGTTTGGCTGTAAGGTATCAGTGCATATACCAAAAGAAAAGCGTTTAAAATGGGACAACAAGAGTGTAGAAGGCATATTTGTTGGTTATGGGGAAAATGTAAAGGGGTATCGCATATATTTTAGTGATAAACATAAGGTTGAGGTACACAAGGATGTCGTGTTTATACCTAACTTGTCTAAGAATTAATATGTGAAAAATGAGAATTTAAATGTGTGTATACAAAATGGGGAGAATGTTGAGTTGAGTGATGAGGAGAATATTCAAGTGAAAGAGGAGGAGGTAGAAAAAAATGAAAGTGAGCATTTAATACATGAGGTACAGAGCAGTAATGACATAAGTCATAATGAAACAAATGGTAGAATGCAGCTAAGGGACAGAAGTAAAATTAAAATACCAGATAATTTAGTTAATTATGATTTGGGTTTGTTGACAGTTAGTGACGAAGATCCTGTAACATATGAGGAGGCTGTATCAAGTAGCATCACTACTTGATACAGCTTCTGTAATAAATGGAAGCAGGCAATGGAGGTAGAGATGAAAGCACTTACTGAAAATGATACACGGATGAGTGTAGAAAAGCCGAAGAATTGTGATATTATTGACTGTAAATGGGTTTCTAAACGAAAGAAAGATGAAAAAGGTAACATTGTGTCCCATAAAGCTAGGTAGGTGGCTAGGGGTTTTAAACAAGATTTGTCGTTGTCAGAAATTTATAGTCCTGTAGCAAGGTTAACCTCTGTAAGGTTATTTTTAGCCTTCTGTAATGAATATAATTTACCTATACATCAATTAGATGTTTGTAGTGCCTTTTTGTATGGTGACATTGATGGTGATGTTTATGTACATATCTTTACCTAATGGGTGTTTCAGTGAGAAGAAAAATAATAATGTGTATAAGTTAAAAAGATCTTTGTATGGGTTACAAGACTCACCCAAAAATTGGAACAAAAAATTTCATGATGTTATAACTAAATTAGGTTTTCTAAGATGTGATTATGAATATTGTTTGTATATGAAAATAAATGCAAAGTGTAAAGTATATTTACTCCTGTATATTGATGACTTATTGTTAGCATCTAGTGTTGATAAGGAGATAGAAAATGTAAAGCAATTGTTAAATGAAAACTTTGAAATGAAAGATCTAGGACAAATTAGTCACTATTTGGGAATGCATGTAACGCAAAATTTAAGGGAGGGAACTATATAATAATAAATCAGAGTACTTACCTTGAGAAATTGTTAAAATCTAGTAATATGTTAGATTGTAAGGCGGCTGTGACCCCCATGGAAGAAAATTTTGATCACAGTGCGCTAAAAAGAGATACGTTTGAGAGTCTAGAAATGTAACATAGATGTAGAAAGGTAATTGGTTCACTGATGTATGCAATGTTTTGTTCTAGACCTGACTATGTCTTTCCATAAATATTTTAAGTAGGTACCAGTCCTGTGCTAGTAATGATTTATGGGTAGCTTGCTAGTAATGATTTATGGGTAGCTCTCAAGAGAGTGCTGCGATATGTAAAAGGGAGGTTACAGATAAGCTTAGTTTTTAAAAGAGGTAATATTAAGGATATCGTTGGTTTTGTTGCTTCTGATTGGGCCGGTGACAAAGTTGATAGACGGTCAACTGGTGGTTATGTGTTTCAAATTTATGGTTGGTAATTTCATGGGTTTCTCGCAAACAGTTTGTGAGATGAATTAGCAAATAATTGAATGTGGATTCACTCATACGAAAGTAATTAAAAAACTTTCTAGGTGCGTTTTGTAGCTTGCTAAAAAGAGTATAAAATGCTCCCTCTGAATATCTAGCTTCCACAATGGGATGTATCCAATACTGTCTGTGGACAGATCTTTTTTTGCGTCTCAAATATAATAGATACAGCAAATAAAGTTTTCTATTATAGTCTGCCATGATGACCTGCCCGCACTAAGCTATCGAGCAAATGGCCGTATCGGAACGATTTTGTCGGAATATGTAAAAATAGCATATGGTGTTGGCTGTCGGATGTCGGCTATCGTCGTCCGACACCGATATCGGATCGGATAATCTGAAAACGCTCTGAGGGCCAGGACACGACAAGGCGTAAGGACACCACATTTTGGCGACGAGATTACGGAAATCCAGTGTGGGGTATTCGTGACCGTGCGGGCAGGTAATATATAGAAGTGAGTTGTAAATAAGGAGCGATTAGTTTATTTAAGATATCAAGTAACTAAAGCTAGCAGTTACACTTGACACGAAAAAGTAAAATTAAATAAGGTTACATGAATGGTAAAACTACTAGAAACACGAAGCTCGCCGTAAACTATTACGGCGAGCTTCGGCGAGTAAAATATGATCGGGGGTCGGAGAGGACCTCGCACGATCGTAGTTCAGCACAGACTGATGCTCCGAACCAAAACTCTCCCAAATCTGCCGTTCATTAGACAAAGGAAGCGGCAAAATGTTTGCCCTTTAAAAGTATAATAAAACACGAGAAATGCAGATGGGTACAATACAAGACAACTGAAAATAACAGAACAATGAACCTTAACTATAAATAGCAAATAGGTACAATACAAGATAACTAAACAAATAGAACAATGAACCTTAAAAGTAAAGAATCATGAAAGACAATAGTACCTATAACTTAAATTGCTTGCAGATGTTCAACGTGGGAAAAACACAAAAATGAAACTTTCTAAAAATTAATACAATAAGTTCCTCTATAAAAATATTACATTCTTAAAACTATGCAAGGGATGGGTACGTAAGACACAGTCCCCACAGTACCCCCCTACCAGTGATAAAGATCACGAAACACCTGCCTGATAGTAATCAGGAAATTTAACTCGCCTACCAGAACGGCGAGGAATATGCTGTTGCTGTGGTTGCATGTTGCTATCTGCATTAAGTGGTTGATCAGCAGCAGCGGTTTGGTGATCGTTTTGCTTTACAATATAAGTTGTGATATTCTCGCTAGGCGCAGATTGACCTTCTGACAGTATATGAGCCGGTTTTAACCTGTCAATTGTGACTGTAACGTCACGGTCCCTAATTCGAATGACAAATGTTTTGTCATTCCTTGTAATGACTTGGTAAGGCCCATCGTAAGGCTGTACTAAAGGGGCTTTAACAGTGTCATTGCGCAAGAAGACATGACTGGCTGTTGCCAAGTCTTTGAAAATGAAGCTCTTTATATCACCATGTGCAGAGCCATTTACTGGTTTTAACGAATTGAATTGAGTTCGAAGTTCTTGAGCAAAGTCTGACGCCACTGTGATATTATTATTTACCGAGGGTGCTAAAAACTCACCCGGCAATCTAATACCTTGACCGTATAACATTTCAGCTGGAGTAGCTTGAAGATCTTCCTTCCAGGCTGACCTAATACCTAACATTACTGTTGGTAAAATGCGTACCCAATTTTCAGTTGGTAAGTGACATTTTATTGCAGCTTTGAGTTGCCTGTGAAGACGTTCTACCATTCCATTGGCAGATGGGTGGTACGCAGTAGTACGAAGATGCTTGGTTCCTAATAGGGTATTGAGATTCCTAAATAGGTGCGATTCAAACTGTCTGCCTTGATCTGTAGTAACACGTAAGGGAACACCGAAGCGTGATATCCAGTGAGTGTAAAATGCACGAGCAACGGTTTCAGCTTCTTGGTTTTCTAGAGGTATGGCTTCAGGCCAACGTGAAAAACGGTCGACACAGGTTAGACAGTATCTGCATCCATCTGAATAGGGCATTACAATTAAGTCTAAGTGGACGTGCTCAAACCTAGCTGAAGGAGGTGCAAAAGTTCCTGGTATTGAATGGACATGTCGTGAAACTTTAGCACGCTGACAATCGATACATGCCCTAGACCATTGTTTACAATCTTTATTCATAGAAGGCCACACAAATCGCTTCGACACTAGCTTCGTTGTAGCTCTAGCACCCGGATGTGATAGTTTATGTACGGAGTTAAAGGCTGCTCTACGAAAAGATTCGGTTATAAAAGGGCGAACGTTTGGTGTACTAACGTCGCAATAAATAGGTTCAGTTGTTCCAGGTAGACATACATGCTTCAGTTTTAAGGAAGAATTATTATTTCTTAGTAGTGATTGCAAAGATATGTCACTGCTTTGCGAAACTGCCAACTCTGACCAATTTATACATGAGTCGATTGTTTCGATCCGCGATAAGACGTCAGCTGGTACATTGTCTGTACCTTTAACATGGCGAATATCGGTTGTGAATTGACTAATGAAGTCCAAATAACGAAACTGTCTAGGCGTATTTTGCTGATCTTTCTTTCTAAAAGCATATGTAATTGGTTTATGGTCAGTAAAAATAACAAAATTACGCGCTTCAACATGATGTCTGAAATGTTTTACTGCAGCATAAATAGCGAGGAGTTCGCGATCATACGCTGAGTACTTTTGTTCAGCAGGTGATAATTTTTTGGAAAAGAAGGCGATAGGTTGCCAATCATTACCTACTCTTTGTTGTAGCGCGGCGCCTATTGTGAAGTCAGACGCGTCAGTAAAAATGGCTAAATCTGAGTCTGAACGCGGATGAGCTAACAACGCGGCTTGAGCTAAACTGAGCTTACAGTTTTCAAAAGCATCTTTGGCTTCGTTGGTCCAAGCGATTGGTGTTTTGCCTTTGAGGTTGCCTCGTAAAAGTTCACATAACATAGCTTGACTACCGGCTGCATGAGGTATAAACCTTCTATAAAAGTTTAACATACCTAGGAACTGACGCAGCTGTTTTGCTGTGGCTGGAATCGGGTAAGTACGGATCGCTTCGACCTTTTCAGGTAGCGGGCGCGTACCATCGGCTGACACAAGATAGCCGAGAAACTTAATCGTTGATTGACCAAACACACATTTAGACGGGTTTACGACCACGCCATAAAGCCTTAACCTATTGAATACTGTCTCTAAGTGTTCCAAATGTTCTTTTTCACTACGCGAGGCGATTAAAATGTCGTCAATATAACAATAACAAAAGTCTAGATCGCGTAGCACTTCGTCCATAAACCGCTGGAAGGTTTGGGCTGCATTACGTAAACCAAACGTCATGTATGTAAATTCATATAGTCCAAACGGCGTAGTTATCGCGGTTTTGGAAATGTCTTCTTCCGCGATTGGAATTTGATTAAACGCACGCACTAAATCTAGAGTCGAAAACACTTTTTTATCACTAAGGCACTGTGCAAAGTCTTGGATATGACGCACTGGGTATTGGTCCGGTTCCGTCCTGGCGTTGAGTGCACGATAATCGCCACACGGTCTCCATTCATCATCCTTCTTAGGCACCATGTGTAAAGGCGATGCCCAGGGGCTTTGCGAAGGCCGAGCGATGCCTAGCTTCAGCATCGCGTCGAACTCCTTCTTTGCAGCGCTGTATCGATCCGGAGCAAGACGTCTGGGTTTCTGCGCGACGGGCGGTCCAGGAGTAACAATTATATGATGTTTGGTATTATGTTTCACTTGAGCCTTGCCATCAGGGCGTGTGATATCTGGGTATTTTGAGAGCAGCTGGTGATACGGCGATGAGCCCGTTATTGTTTTTATGGATGGCTCTTGATGGCCAGCTACCTGTCCGTTAACAGACAATGTGGTTGTACCATCAATGAGTCGCTTGGCTTTTGTATCGACCATAAGGTTGTAGTGTTCTAGGAAGTCGATACCTAGTATTGGCTTGCTTACGTCGGCAACAATGAATACCCAAGTAAAATCTCTGCGTAGGCCCAAATTTAACGTGAGAGTTATGGTACCGTAAGTTTTGATGGGTGTGCCGTTAGCCGCCACAAGTTCGTAGTCAGTATTCTTTCTAAAAGGTAGAACTAACTGGTGAGGAAAGACACATAGCTCTGCTCCAGTGTCTACTAAGAATTGTGCTTTCGATATACAGTCGTAAACGAAGATGCGACGTGAGGTGGGCTGGGAATGTGCGTCATCCGCCGCTAGTGACTCCCGCTGGCGTTTCCCGGCTGCGACTGGTTTCGTTTGTATGCGCACGGCTGTATACACTTATGAGCCTTCGCGCCGAACTTGAAATGATACCAACACAAGCCCTGACTATTGCGGCTCTGCTGTGACGGTGATGCTTCACGTGGTCGGTAGCTGGATCGTGATCGTGACCTCTGTCTAGGATATCTGCGATCGGTCTGCATTATTTCTCCCAACATAGTCATGGCTTTTACCAGCATTTCTGTTAACAACGTATTATTGGGAGGAGGCTCGACGTTAACGGCTGCAATGGCTGAGCTGCTGCTACACTCTGGCATTTGTTGCGTCTCTAATATGGTATCCGCAAGCTCTGCGGCTTTCTCGAGCGGTACATCCTCTTGAGTGGCCATTATAACTCTCATGTTCTTGGGTAAACCTTTGACCCATACTACGCGCAGCGCGTCTTCCGTTATCGAATTACCACACTGATGTTTGAGGTGACGCAAATATTGAGAAGGCGTTCGATCACCCATCGCTTGATCTTGAAGAAGCTTTGTAATTCTCACGTTTTTCGAGTCGGTGAAGCGTTGGATGATTCTTTCTTTAAAATATTGATATTCGTCTCGCCCGACAGGTGTTTGTTCCAGCACTAAGTCTCGTATGTCTTTTAATACACGGTTGTCTATGCTGCGTAAACAGCATGTTAACATGTTTGCAGGGTTTGTCACCCCAGACTCCGCCATTGACCTTTCTGCTATTACAAACCATAAATCTGGACAGTCTGGTGTAAATGTCGACAGCTTACAATACGACACGTTGCCGTTCTCTGGACCGTTCGCCATTTTAACACGTACTTTGATTTAACACTCGCGAAACTCTTTACGCACTGTCACGAACTCACGCTATATGATAGTTTTAATCACGTTATACGATAGTTGTAAAAATAGCATATGGTGTTGGCTGTCGGATGTCGGCTATCGTCGTCCGACACCGATATCGGATCGGATAATCTGAAAACGCTCTGAGGGCCAGGACACGACAAGGCGTAAGGACAC
This sequence comes from Luperina nickerlii, assembly GCA_963855955.1. NCBI lineage: Eukaryota > Metazoa > Arthropoda > Insecta > Lepidoptera > Noctuidae > Luperina > Luperina nickerlii. The sequence goes on from OY979671.1 coordinate 6,096,805, forward strand.
CACATTTTGGCGACGAGATTACGGAAATCCAGTGTGGGGTATTCGTGACCGTGCGGGCAGGTAATATATAGAAGTGAGTTGTAAATAAGGAGCGATTAGTTTATTTAAGATATCAAGTAACTAAAGCTAGCAGTTACACTTGACACGAAAAAGTAAAATTAAATAAGGTTACATGAATGGTAAAACTACTAGAAACACGAAGCTCGCCGTAAACTATTACGGCGAGCTTCGGCGAGTAAAATATGATCGGGGGTCGGAGAGGACCTCGCACGATCGTAGTTCAGCACAGACTGATGCTCCGAACCAAAACTCTCCCAAATCTGCCGTTCATTAGACAAAGGAAGCGGCAAAATGTTTGCCCTTTAAAAGTATAATAAAACACGAGAAATGCAGATGGGTACAATACAAGACAACTGAAAATAACAGAACAATGAACCTTAACTATAAATAGCAAATAGGTACAATACAAGATAACTAAACAAATAGAACAATGAACCTTAAAAGTAAAGAATCATGAAAGACAATAGTACCTATAACTTAAATTGCTTGCAGATGTTCAACGTGGGAAAAACACAAAAATGAAACTTTCTAAAAATTAATACAATAAGTTCCTCTATAAAAATATTACATTCTTAAAACTATGCAAGGGATGGGTACGTAAGACACAGTCCCCACACCAGTAAGCAAATTGCAAAATTTTTTTTGTCATGGCGGCGATAGCTTCGAATGCCGTACTTAAACCTTTTTCGGAAGGAGAAGACATTGATTGTTTTCTGGAAAGGTTGGAGCAATATTTTACAGCCAACACAATAGAGGCTGAAAGGCAAGTGGCAACTTTACTGACTATGATCGACGAGAAAACATATTTTGGAGAGCATTGTGCATCCTATGTTACCGAAGCAAAAGAAATATTCAGAGCTGGAAGCAGCACTCAAAATGCGTTACAAGCCTAGGAAATCATACTATAGGTTAAGAACTGCGTTTGATTGATAGGATGAGGCAGGATGAAGGCGAGTGCGTCACCAAATGGTATGCCCGTGTCAGACAGGTGGCGGCTGATTGTAATTTTCATAACGTAGAAGAAAGAGTGAAAGATAAATTTGTAACCGGAATGAAACAAGGACCGGTTTACGAAAGGTTATGTGAAGAAGATGTAAAGAAGGAGCTAAAAGAATTAATTGAAATTGCGTTAAACAAGGAATCTGTACTCCAGGAGAGGGCTCAAGTTAACAGAGTAGCTCAGATGAACCAAGTAGGTTACAAACAAGCAATAAAAATAACAAACAAGGAACGGAGCCAAGCGGAGACAGAAGGGTTGAAGTGCATTCATTGCGGAAAAGGTAATCATTCATTTGCTAGATGCAAATACAAATCCTATAAGTGTAAAATCTGTAAAAAAGTTGGACACTTAGCTAGTGGAAGGAAAAGGAACTTACAGGAGGATGTAAGATGATGCGTCCCTTCGATAGCAGCCTCCAGCACGCCGGTTCAAGCGATATTTCCACCAAGTGTCACAAGAGAAAAGAGAGTTTGAGGATTCACCACACAGCAACAATAAATTTTTCACTTTTGAGTTTTTTGGCGGGAGCGCGGGCGCACGAGACATACGTGTCGCCAGTAAGCGAGCGCATTTTGGAGTGTTAGAGGGCGGGGGTTGTTCGAATGAACGGAACAGGAAATGAGTGGGAGTAAGAAAGGAATCGATTTTGATTGGAAGATCCTTCTCGAGTGAGCTAATGAGTGAAGTGTTTAGTGTTGCAAGTATTATATGATTTCAATGGATAATTAGATAAAATTAATAATAAGCATAGATAAAATAATGCGAATGGCGCAGACAGCTAGTGTGTGTAAATCTAAGCCCACAAATATTGTCGATGTACACAGCAGCAGTAATAGTATTGAAAATTTAGATATTTTTAACTTTTCTCAATAAAGAAATGTAGACTATATTTCTCCTATAATTTTTAAATGTATTAATAATAATGTACCTATAGACATGGAGCTGGACACAGGGGCAGCGGTCTCATGTATTCCAGAAGTAGTATATAAGTAAAAATTTTCTAACATAAAACTTATTGAAACACATGTTGAGTTAAGGACATAGTGGTGAGATCATAAAGCCTGTTGGTAAAATTAAGGCATGTATACAGTATCAGAACATAGAAATTAAAGGTATTGTAGTAAGAAATGGAAGCAAAACTTTACTGGGTAGAGATTTAATAAAGAAATTTAATTTTAGTAATGTTACGAGCTTGGGGTTCGTGACAATAAAAACTACCGATTTAATAACCAAAAAAAAACTGACACTTTAATCACAACACTAATTACAATTCAAACACACTAATAAGAAACACAATTGCACTTACTGATCACTCTTAAGTCGCACTCGAATTTCGCCTTCGATGTTATCGCTCTTATCGCTTAATCGAAACTATATGTGTCTCGCGGCCCACCCGGCCTTATATAGTGCCGCAGAGCTAGTACATAAACATCTAGAACGTTCGAGTACATACCGGTCCCGACTGACTCGACGTCGATAGTTCTCGGAATTACTAGTACTTAGCAAAAGGTCAAGTAGGGTCAAGGTCCTTGTACCAAAGTACTAGTTCCGCTATCCGATACTAGATGGCGCTAGTGGTAACTAATGTCGCCATGTATCAAGTATTATTTGTGGCGCGCAACAGTAATAAAGATATTTTATCCATTAATACAATGGAGAAGGGCAAATTAGATAATTTGTTACAAGAGTTCTCAGAAATTTTTAATAGTGTTTTAGGAGTAATAAAATGGGAAGAAATAAAATTAGACATAAAGGAGAACACTAAACCTATATTTCACAAACCTAAACCAGTTCCACATGCGTTCAAGGAAAAAGTTGATCAGGAAATAAATAAGTTGGTGAGGAAAGGTGTATTGGAGAAGGTAGAAACTTCCAAGTGGGGTACACCGTTGGTTCCTGTTATTAAGGAAAATGGTCATCTCAGGTTATGTGCTAAATAATTATAAAATAACTATAAATAATTATTTAGAAGACATTAACCATTCTTTACCGCGTATTGAAGATATTTTTTCAGTTTTACAAGGGGGTGAAAGGTTCACAAAGTTAGATCTTCGCAATGCTTTTAATCATCTACTGGTGGATAGTGATACAGGTGAATTACTAGCCTGGTCGACACCAAAAGGTATTTATAAATTAAAAAGACTTCCGTATGGTACCAAGCCTGCTAGTGCAATTTTTCAGGCAAAAATGGAAAAAATATTGTTAGGTGCTAAAGGAGTAGTCAATTTCATAGATGATGTGTTAATTACAGGGAGTAACGACTCAGAGGATCTAGATAATTTGAGAGAAGTTCTGAAAAGATTTCAAAAGGTAGGAATTAGGTTAAATAAATCCAAATGTTTATTTTTTCAAGAAGAAGTTAAATATTTGGGTCTTATTATTTCCAAGGAGGGATTAAAAAGAACAAAGTGAAGTTAGAGGCAATTTTGAAAGCACCACCACCAACCAATGTAAGTGAGGTTAGGTCTTGGATTGGTATGGTAAATTATTATTCTAAGTTTGTTCCACATTTGTCTCAGACATTAAAACCTATTTATGATTTGCTACAAAAAGATAAGAAATTTTCATGGTCAAAAGATTGTAGTAGTAGCTTTGAAAAAATAAAAAAGGAGATAGTTTCTGATAATATTTTAGTGCACTACAATAGAGATTTACCTTTAAGACTTTCATGTGATGCGTCTCAGAATGGTATAGGTGCTGTGCTCAGCCATATAATGCTAGATGGTTCTGATAGACCTATTAGTTTCATATCAAGAGTATATTCAAAGGCTGAAAAGGGGTACTCAATGATTCATTAAGCTTAAGCTATTTATTGGGCAGTAAATAAGTTTTATCAATATTTAATAGGTAAGAAGTTTGAACTTGAGTCTGACCACAAACCTTTACAGGCATTATTTGGTGAGAACAAAAGTCTCCCACAGATGGCTGCAGCTAGGTTGCAGAAATGGTCTATATACCTAGCTAACTTTGTTAAGTACATTTTAGGTTCAAGTAATGTAAAAGCAGACTGTATGTCTAGATTACCATTAGATTATGAGAGTCAGGATAAAAGTGAGTGTGATTATATAAATTTTGTAGAACAGCAGAATATTATTGATTTACATACTGCGAGGTCAGAGACTAGAAAAGATCCATTGCTAAGTTCAGTTGTATAATATGATTAGGTATGGTTTTCCTAACATGGTACAAAATAATAAATTAAAAGCATTTATTCAAAGAAAAAGTGAATTGTACATTGATCAGAATGTTATTATGTGGGGTTACAGGGTTGTAATACCTCAAAAGTTAGTTACATTTATTAAAAGAATTACATTCAAATCATGAGGGTGTGGTCAAAATTAAAGCAAATGCAAGGTCTTTTTTTTGGTGGCCTGGTTTAGATAGTGATATTGAGAATTTTGTAAAGACTTGTGATGTTTGTATGTCAGCCAGACCAGAACCACCAAAGTCAACTGTTATTTCATGACCAAAGACCAATTTTCCATATGAACGTGTTCATGCAGATTTTCTAGGACCTGTTGACAACAAAATGATTTTGTTAATTATTGATATCTACTCCAAGTGGTCAGAAGCTTTTCTAATGAAAAACTTAGATTCTAAATTAACGGTAGAAAAGTTTAGGGAATGTTTCAGTAGGTTTGGTTTGCCTAAATTTGTTGTGACAGATAATGCTAGCAGCATTATCAAACTCAGTGAGGGTGTAACGTTGTACGTGATCGCTAACACATTTGCATCGTAGCTACAAACAGAAAAATATAAAATCAAATAGCTATTTACGCTCGCAACTGAAGGTACTTTTAACTGGCGATATTGGAATCATTATTAACATACCGTCGCAAAACTCGCGCACGGAACTGGTTGTGGGTGAATGATTTCCTTCTCCATACCGCACGCCTAACGTTCGCGGATTCCCAACGGCTCGAGGAACCAAAGGACGATCTCAGCGGCGGGGGACGCCACTTCGCACTAAACATCGGCAGAGTGATAGTGTGTGCACAATACTTAATTTTACCTCTGCCAACCTCCTTATCGTTATTGCCTTGAACATATTTATAAAAATTGCCAAATTATTAAACCTGTTTTACAACTATTTAAATTCAGTGTAACCCCGATCGGGTGAGTGTTGAAAAACTGTTATTAACTAGATTTAAGTATTCGTTGCATGACCTGCCTAAATTTCGCTCTTCAATAGTGCTAACCTACGACGCCTGTATTGTTGATTCATATTAAATTAGTGAGCGGGTTCATCAACGGTGATTGCTATTTTAAACACCTAGTTATTTTTTTAGGGATTATTTAACACGGATGAGTGCCCACGGTAATCCCTACTTGAGTACTGCTCCTTCTGGATCGGGGTTCTGGAGTCAATGAAAATCGGGTTATGTTGACCGAGTATATTTCGCGTGATCCCAGAGAGAACCGTTCGCCCGGACCAGTGCGCAGTAACTGGTCGTTCCATGCATACATCACGCGCGCATACAGTTTGCTAACCTTGCACTCTGCCTTACATACATACAATGTGTCCCTACATTGTTCTTCTTTTATTTCCACCGAATGTCCGTAACATTGGTGTAACGTGACATGACGGTTATTTTAAATTATCTTCAACCTTTTATGTATTTAGTTTCCTTGTTGTGAATTGTAGTCAATAATGTATTGTAATTTTCTGTAAATCACTCTTGTTATTTTTCCATCTACCTCACATTACTAGATATCATTTTTCTGTTTCATCATGCTTTTAAATTGTACCACGCTGCTTAGACTGCTTCATCTTGATGGCTAATTGATGCTAGAACACCGCTTTCCACCGTAGATTCCACGTTCGACGGTTGTCGGGATGTTGCAGTCAGTAGTACGAATTCGGTCATTTTCTAAAATGCCCATTTCCGGATATTCCAGGGTTCTTCCGTACCGGTCAACTATTGACTAGCTGCCGCTGCAGGGACTGTGGCTGGACAACCCTGCATGCTACGCACGACCCTCCGACTGGAAGACCGACCTACCTACCTGGCTACTATCTATCTCCAACGTTCTGGAACCTTCAGGATAGTGGTTTTCTTTAGGCGGTCTAGAACCCAACACGAGCTCGATATTGAGAACCCACGCCAGTCTTTTACTGGGGTGGTTATAGAAGTCTACCTACCCTTAATTTTATTTTTTATTAATAATTAAATTTTGTTATACTTACTCTTCCGAGTTTTATTTACCGGCTGAGCCCTAACCGTTACAAGGGTGATCGAAAATTAGAAAAATATTTAAAGATACGAAAAATTTAAAAACGGTTGAAAGATCGTTTGGACCAAAGTGAAACCCCAGGTAAAAAACTTGAAACCTACCACATGACACGGGTGGTGTACGTGATACATCGACGTGATCTTTTTTGTTTTCGGACAAGATGTGGTTAGACATGGGCGGTGTACGTGATGCACAGACATGTCGTAACGAATCTATGAATAATCTATGAATTTTAGACACAAGCCATGTACGCCCAATAAAATTGAAATGCTTTTCAGATCATGGTTCAACGTCGTATGAGGAGTCCATGACGGAACAGGTCCCCCAAAATAATGAAAATTTGTCACAAACTGAACCTCAGGATCAGGAAGTTTTAACTCAAGTTGATACAACACTACAAGCTAACAATGCTTCTTCTTCCTTAGCTGTACTAAGTACAGACATCCTCACGGCACTAGGAGACCCACTCCCAGAGCAACCAAAGTGTGTTCCAAATTTAGTTGAGGATGTGGCTCGAATCATGAATACTATATTGAAAGCAGGACTTAAAAAAGAGGCAAAGGCTCCGCTTATGGAGGAGGTTATACCTGAAAATTGTCAGTACTTGATTGCACCTGTAGGCTACTACTTACCTATTTATTTAATTAATTAATAATAATTTACTTTATTAACTTACATATTCACAACACTGGTTTACAATTACTCACACAAACATCATCATCATCATCATCAGCCTATAGCAGTCCACTGCTGGACATAGGCCTCCCCTAATGAGCGCCATAGCGCCCTGTCTTCAGCTTGACGCATCCAGCATCTGCCTGCAGTCTTTCGCAGATCGTCATCCCACCTGGCCGGAGGGCGTCCTACACTACGTTTGCCGAGTCGTGGTCTCCACTCAAGAACTCGTTTACCCCAGCGGTTGTCGGTTCTTCGCGAGATATGGCCGGCCCACTGCCACTTCAGCTTGCTAATTCTTTGAGCTATGTCGATAACTTTCGTTCTCTGTCGGATGCATTCGTTACGGATCCTATCCTTCAGAGAGACTCCGAGCATAGCTCTTTCCATAGCTTGCTGAGCGACTTTGAACTGGTGGACTAGCCCTATCGTGAGTGTCCACGTTTCAGCCCCGTAGGTCATGACGGGTAGGACGCACTAATTGAAAACTTTCGTTTTCAAGCACTGCGGTATAGATGACGAGAAGACTCGACGTAGTTTCTCAAACGCTGCCCAGCCTAGCTGGATCCTTCTCTTGGCCTCCCTCTCAAAATTGTTTTTACCTAACTGCAGAATTTGCCCGAGGTAAGTGTATTCGGAAACAATTTCGAGAGGGTGGCCGTGCACGACGACCGGTCCCGGGTCAATGAGGCCATTGATCATGACTTTGGTTTTATCCAAATTCATGCCGAGACCGATGTGTCGCGAGGCTGAAGCTAGGCCGTCCAGCATCTGGGTTAGCTCCTCCAGCGACTCCGCCATCAAGACTATGTCATCAGCGAATCGCAGGTGTGAGATGTAATCGCCGTTTATGTTAATGCCCTTACCTTTCCAGTCCAGCGTCTTAAACATATCTTCCAATGCGCTCGTGAACAGTTTCGGGGATATGACATCCCCCTGTCTCACTCCTCTGCGCAGTTGGATGGGTTTGGACTGCTGGTCCTGTACTTGGACACACATGGTGGCGGCGTCGTAGAGACATCTCAGCACCTCGATATAACGAGTCTACTTGGCATCGCTGTAAAGATTCCAGAACAGCCCAGGTTTCGACAGAGTCAAAGGCCTTCTCATAGTCCACAAAGGCCAGACACAGGGGCTGATTATACTCTTCGGACTTCTGTATAATCTGCCGCACTGTGTGTATGTGGTCTATGGTCCCGTATCCTCCGCGAAACCCGGCCTGTTCCGGTGGCTGGAACTCGTCGAGTCTCCTGGCGAGACGGTTCGTGACCACTCGTGAGAACAGCTTATAGACGTGGCTCAGAAGCGAGATGGGTCTGTAATTTTTAAGGAGGGTTTTATCTCCCTTCTTAAAAAAGAGCACCACCAAACTCCCGCTCCACGCCTTTGGAGTTCTCCCACTGTGAAGGACGGTGTTGAAGAGATTCTGTAGTTCCTGTATAACAGGGGCTCCTCCGGCTTTCAAAAGCTTTGATGTTATTCCGTCCTCACCGGGGGCTTTTCCATTTTTAAGCTGTCTCAGAGCTAGCACGATCTCGTCTTGACTGATGTCAGGCAGTTCGTCGGTACAGTGGCGTGTCAGGGTGGCTCTGGAATCTTGGCCGTCTTGTTGGGGACGAAGGGCATGTGCAGCGTATAATCGGCCATAGAAATCCTCTATCTCGGTGAAGATCTCCGGTTTCGACAAAACGGTCCTCCCGTCGTCGTGCGTTTTGAACTTCGTCAGGTGGCTCCTGCCAAGCTGCTGAGTGAATACTTTGGAACCTCGGTTTTGCTCTATTGCCTCTTCAATGAGGCGTGTGTTGGAGCTCCGAAGGTCGCGCCGTACCATCTTCGCAATTTGCTTGTTCAGGTCTGACCTGTCTGACGAAGTCGTTTGGGTGGTTTCCCGTCTTTTTGTCATCAGCCCGAGCAGCACACAAACATATTTATTTAATATTATGCACTTGCAAGGTTGTAACAACAGCTTATCACCCGGCATGCAATGGACTGGTTGAACGGTTTCATCGTCAACTTAAAGCCGCAATTGTATGCCATGCAAATGATAGGTGGACTGAGTCACTACCGTGGGTTTTGTTAGGCGTAAGATCTGCCTTCAAGGAAGACATCCAAGCTTCCTCGGCGGAACTGGTATATGGGGAGTCACTGAGGTTGCCCGGCGAGTTCTTTGAGCCTACTATTAGCGGAATCACAGATATATCGGAATTTACCGCAAGACTCAGAAATTTTGCCGAAAAGATGCGACCGGTACCAACTTCCCGTCATGGTAACGCCAAGGTCTTCGTTTTCAAGGAACTTGAAACCTGTGATCACGTTTTCCTACGAGAAGACGCATCACGGGGTTCACTTACATCAGCGTATTCCGGTCCACACAAGGTCGTTTCCAGAGGGGATAAAGTATTTAAAATCATTGTAAAAAATAGGGAAATGACAGTGTCCATCAACCGACTCAAGCCCGCCTTCACACTGTCCTTTCAGGATAAAAAGGCGTCACCCGAAGAATCACAAAATTACGTAACCCGTTCCGGGCGGCGACTGAAGTTTACAGATTTTTATCGCCCTTGACAGTCTCTGGAGGGGGGTGGTGTAGGCTACTACTTACCTATTTATTAATGTAATTAATAATAATTTACTTTATTAACTTACATATTCACAACACTGGTTTACAATTACTCACAAAAACGCATTTATTTAATATTATATTTACACTGACATTTATTTATAACATCATAAAATAAAGTTATCTTTATTCCATAATAAGCACATACATAACACCAGGCGGTCGATGACGATAATCGATACTAAGCGCGATAAACTATCGACTCGCTGGACATCTCTAATCTAATGGTACTAGACATGTCGTTGACTGAATTCAATAGTGGCACAAGACAAAATTCATCAATTTGAGAAATCGCACAATCTAACTGTCGTAGACGAATGCGTGCGCACTAATAAGCTCTTTGTTACTGCACTTTATGGAACATATAGTTGATGTTGGGTTTTTATTAATCTTAAGTTATAGCTTCAGTTACCAGCAGTAATGGTTTTGTGATAATTTCGTTATTTTGATTAATATGAGGCTCAGAAGTTAGTGACTCGGAGTTGTGCCAGTTTTGCATGTATTTCTTTTTACGTTTTAGATTAATGCCAGAAATTACATTTGATAAATTAAGAAAATACGAATACTATTTTGCAAAAAAACTAGCTAAGTAGAGGTTAAAACTAGAAGGGTATCAAAGGAATTGTTAAATACTAAATAAAAAAAAGTACTTAATTAAAAAAAATAAAAACCCGACTGCGTAAAAAACTTAAGTTAATAAAAAAAAATAGAAAAGCTAAAAACAAGCCCATTTTAAATTAAATTAAAGTTGGAAGCAGGCGGGACCCACTTGAATTTGAAAATATAATAAAAATGGTATGGGTCCCGCCACTTCGAATTACTTTTAACCATATAAGTTGTATATATTTTTGTAATCGCTGTTTAAAACCCTTTATTTTGGTACCCCAATCGATAGGTTTGTAAAAAAAACATTTTTTTATAACAATATGGCGCAAAAAATCGGCCATTTTATATTTTTTTCAATTTTGATATATTTCCAGTGTCACTCTCACAGTAAATACGAATCTAACGACACCTCTCAAGCTAAAGTCCATCGAGCCATTCAGGCTGCAGAGCGTACCAAACAATTATACATACATACCTACATACATACATACTGTCGAAAAACATAACCCTCCTTCTGGCGCAGTTGGGTAACTATTAACAAGTTTAGTAATTGAATACCTATTTATTTCTAAAAGTTCTGAATCTGTGACTTATAAGCGAACAACTACAAACAATGACATCCTATATGAAAAATCTAATGAAAATTAAAATATTTGGGATTTTTTATTGTAAAGTACCTAAGCACATCCTGTAGTAAAAATAAATTGACGCAGGGATACATAATTCAGTCAAAAGAAAACGTACTGACAATCGGTTATAATCATAATTAACTAATTAAACAAATCAACAAATGAAATTTTGTTTTTATACTGTAATTTTAAAACATCAATCGTGCAATAGCCGCGAGCACAATATGCGGCCGACTGGACATTGGACATGAGCCAGTGTTGCATGAAAGAGATGCCATGTTATTGTTTATTCACTATTGACTCATATGCCTCCTACCAGCTAGCTTATGAACTAACAAGTTGGGTCTTTAATTCATAAAATAAAGCTTCTAATTTAGAATAAGAATCTAGAAATAAGTCAAATCTCCATAATTTTGACTTGTGCCACTATTGAATTCAGTCAACGATGTCGCCGCTTGTGCGGGCGCAGCGGTCACCGCACAATGTCAAACCAGTCGAGACTTATCTACGGCGCGGAGCGCATGCCTTTCGCTCGCATATTTTGTACTGCCTCGAACTACTTACATGCTTGTGTTTCATAGCTTCCTTTCAATCTTCTCATCTGAACTCCGTCTCATCTTCTTAAATTACTGACTACTGTGCTTACGCTTGTGCTTTAATTCCCATTGTGCCTTCTAAATCATATGTGTGTGTGGATTGTTGGAGAAAATATATGCTGTAACCGTGAGTTGGATTTTAATTGCAAAACCACAGAAAACTACGTTATACACGATTTCTTACACCTACCCACAACTATACACCCAAACTGAATCTTGAAATTGCTACAGCGGTAGGTGAAAACAATTGCAATCGTGATAAGAAGATTAAGATTGAACAAAATCAGCTTGGACGAGGACTGTCAATGCTGAGCAAAATATTATCATCACTCACAGTAGATGAGAACATGGATAGAATAAATGTGATATCATCACTCTGTAATGCGATCAGAATTTTAGCTGATCTACATGGCATGCAAATAAAGGCAAGAAAAAATTTAACATTGCCTGCATTAGACAAACAGTTTTTAAACTTGATAAAAGATGTTGAAAGAGATGAGTACTTATTTGGATCTGATTTGAATGAAAAAATAAAAGCTACAAAAAATTCATCCCAAATCCTAAACAGGGAAACTACAGTGGCCCATCCCGTTACCATCACACTGGTTCTCGAACGTTAATGAGGAATGGGCCCAAGAAACAACCAGTAGTGAAGAACTACCAACAGAAGTTCCCGAGGAGAACCAACCCCGAGTCGAGACAGTGGAAACAATCAAAACCACATGCCCCAACCGCCAAATAGAGGTAAGCCATAGTGGCAGACTTTCACATTTTATAAATTGTTGGCTAAGAATATGTGATGATGAAGTCTTTTTAGGTTATATCCAAGGATATGGAAGGATGTAAACCTATAGCAACACCCATAGTCCTAGAAAAGGAAGTAATTACAGATAAAGAATTGATAGAAAGGTGCAGACAGTTAATAGGAAGTCTCATGTATGCCATGTTGGGAACACGCCCAGATTTGTGTTATGCCTTGAGTTATTTAAGTCGTTTCCAATGTTGTGCCAATGAGAGCCTATGGAAGGCATTAAAAAGAATTTTGAGATATATCAAGGGTACCATAGGATTAAAACTAATTTATAGAAAAGGAGTAAATGTGCCGTTAGAAGGGTATACAGATGCTGATTGGGCAGGAGATCAAGAGGATAGGAAATCTACATCACGGTATATAATGAAAGTTTATGGTAATGTAGTGTCATGGTCTTGTAATAAACAACAGTGTATATCATTATCAAGTACTGAATCAGAATATGTAGCATTAGGAAAGGGAACTGCAGAGGGTTGCTGGATTAGGAATTTGTTAAGAGAAATAGGAGTTGATTGTAAAAGTTTCATTATAAAAATTGATAATCGGTCTGCAATCCATGTTGCCAAAAACCCAGAATGTCATAAGCGCCTTAAACATGTTGATATTAAGTATTATTTTGTGAGACAGAAAGTTAAGAATAAAATTTTGTGTTTGGAGTATGTATCTTCAGGTGATCAGCTTGCTGATATATGCACTAAAGGATTATGCAAAGTTACTTTTGCTAAGTTGAGAGAAATGTTGTTCTCTTAGTATTTTAAGTTTGGATTTTTTTAAGTAGAGTCAGAGTCAAGTTGGTAATGTATGGTAAAACAAAATAATTATTTGCTTTGAAGTATTGTGAAAGTTAAGTAGTTTTAGGATTGTAAGTGATGTTTTTAAGGAAGGGTATTAGAGATTATAATGTGACTTCACTAATATGAACCATAGTCTGTGGTTTCTCTAGATTAACTATTGTCCCTCTCTTGTAATGGTGGTTGTGTATCATGATAGCGTTTCAATTGTTTCATTCTGCAATAAAGGTTTCTGCAATTAACACGTTCTTTCTCTGGTGTCACATAACAACATAGAAGATATCTAGTGGCTAAGATAGTATTATTTAGGTGCTCGTTAATTGTGGCTGACTTAGTAATTTGAATTTAATTTTAATTTGACTTTCTAATTTAGAAGGAAACATCAATTTTTAGAGGCGAATAATGCTATCAAAAAGGAGCCTGTTTAATTAGCGCCCTATTAATGTTGTCCACTCTAGAATATTTTTTTTATTTACATTACATTTTTATTTTTAGGACTATGCTCAGAAAACATGACCGAATTAGACCTATAGTGGAGATTATTAAGAAACATGACATTTCAATTCACATAAAAAAATGTGGATCCTACACCTGAAGAAGTCTGGAAGCATGTTTCATCCATTAAAAAAGGAGACCAGTTTCCAATGTTTCCCCTGCTATGCGAATTCGTGAGAAAATTACTCGCACTTCCACATAGTAGCGCCAACGTTGAGAGATTGTTTTCTGCAATTAATAATATGAAAACCTTCCAGAGAAATAGAATTTGCACGGAGACTCTAAGAGGGATTGTTGCGTACTAAAAGATTCACAGCAAACAACGGGCAGCCTAGCGCAGAACATTTAAAAATTTTCAATAAAATTATGTATAATTTCCAAAAATAAACATTTAAAGAACAGTTCATGCATTTTTAACCATAAAAATCTTCTAAATTGAGGTGGTAGATCTACCAACTTTGCATTTTACATTCTACCAACATTTGGCACATAATCTACTAATTTTCTAAAATTCGGGTTGGCAACACTGCACAGCGCTTACAGTCTGACATACAGGAACTTGAGGGCAGACTTAGTTCCCTTTATATTAAATATGTGGGTTCTCAGACCCAATTTAAAGAACACATTCTTGCTGCTAATGAGTTAGTTATGTGTCAGTGTACTAGTCAGTCAGTTCCACACCCTGTCGCTGTCCAGCCTGAGGTAACGGAGGATCCGTCCCAGGCTGAGAGTTTGTCTCAAGAGTGTACCCTTAACCAGGACGTATCTGATATAGTACAAAATCTTTCTCAATTGGAACAGCATGAGACTGGTAGTCGTCCATCTTTCAGTAGTCATGATTGTTATGATTCAGTTATGTTCTCGGATAGTATGGGAAGAGGGTTAGGTAAATTAATTTAGTAACAACCGGAGTTATTCTACTCAAAATAATTGTATGCCAGGGTCTACCTACAAAAAAACAATGGCATCAGTAAGAGGAAATGTATTTAATCCTAAAACTAACATTACTGTATTTGTATAATGTGGTTTGCATGAATGAATGTAGCTCAAATGCTATAAATATTTGTACAAATTGTACGAACGCGAAGGAGGTTCCATTTCCCTCACGCACTATGAGCTCACTGCCTGGTGATGACACTGAAGTCTTGGGATTAACTCCGGATAATCATTTAAACTAATTTGTAAGACAACAGAAAGTACTAGTAATAATATTCTTATACCTAACAACAACAAGGTATCTTCTTGCTCTAAAATATGTAAATATCAAAAAGGAGATCAGCAGAATGCCTTGACAATTATTTCATCAAAATATTCAAGGCATGTCTTCCAAATTAATAGAAATTGAAATGTTTTTAGAAAAAACAAAGTTTGACATTGTTTGTTGTACTGAACATTGGTTAAAGGTGTGACTGATATACAAAAATAGCATCCTCTGTTGTCGTCTAGCGGAAGCAGTGAATTAGAAACGTCCTTCTGTTTGCGACGCTCGCCGTTAGGGGGCGCTAGTAACAATGAATGGTTTACGCGTAAATATCGATTTAATGCTCGCTTCTCGACACAGGAGGCGCTGTTTTATGAATGAGTATTGTAATATTATGAATGAATGTTGTAGTAGTCGCCTCTCGACACTACGAGGCAGCACTGTAGAGATTACTTGAATGTTCTAGAAGTTTCTGGAACCGGAAGTTGATTGTAAACGAGTCCTTTTCCGCCCACATTTCAATTGTACTGTTCTGTTCGCTTCCAGACACGAAAGAGCGCACTAGTCTCGTTAGTTTTAACCGCGTTTAGATAGAATTGTTGAACTGTAGCCATCCTTGCCCGAAACCAGCGATTGTAATAATAGTTGTAATAATAGCTGTAATAGCTTAAACCTGTGGATATACCGACAATAAATCTTGTAGTAGTGTTCGTGTGTTTTTCATTGCTACTCGATTAGTCCTCTGTCCTCCACATTGGTCCTTCGGTAGCCGGATTCGGGCAGGTATAGCTTTGATCTAATCTTACGCGAAAGTGGTAGTGTGGTGTATGCAATACCGTCGACATGGTGAAGACACGCGGTAGGCATGAACTCGTCACAGCGGCCACGGAAGGGGACGAGTCCGTCTCCACGGAATTGGCGACAGCGGTGGGACCATCAGACCCGCCCAACTATTCCGTCACAGAGTCGGACCAGGCCCAACCTCACAGCCCTGGGGCGACGACACCTCCACACAGACAACCACTAGGCGAGACGAAAACCGACAGGAAGGCGTTGGCGCGAGCGAGATTGGAACTCGCCGCCGCTAGGTTAGCGCTCTTGGAAGCAGAATCAGCAGACGAAGAATTATTGGAGGGAAGCTCGACTGCGACATCGAAACGTCAGACGGACGCCGCGGACACACTTAGTGAGCACCGCAACCACATCTGTCCGCCGCAGTCACAACCCATAACGCCAAACGACGCGCCACCCCCCTTGCTGCAACGTAACGACGAGGGGAGCCTGCTGCAAGGATTGACTCAGGCATTGTTAGAGGTAGCGCGGGGCAAACCCGCTGCCAGCAGGTATGAATTTGATTTACCTATCTTTAGTGGCCACCCTGGCGAATGGCTGCATTTTAAAGCAGCGTTTAATGAGTCTGCGTCAACTCACACAGAGGCAGGGAATTTGGCCCGTCTCAGAAAATCCTTGAGAGGGACAGCGTTAGAGGCAGTTAAATGCCTATTATTAGGATCCTCGGCCGCGCAAATTATGCAAAGGTTAGAATCTCGATTTGGACGACCCAACGCATTAATAACTTACGAATTAAATAAATTACGTCAGTTACCTAAAGTATCAGATAACCCCACAGATATATGTGTGTTTGCATCGAAGGTCACAAACGCCATTGCCGCGGTGCAAGCTCTGAATAGAACAGAATATTTATATAGCCCGGAGATGATTTCCGCAATTTCAGAAAAGTTGTCAGTTACGCTAAGAAGCCGGTGGTATGATTATGAGATGGCTGCAGGTGACGCAGAGCCTGGCTTATTAGTGTTGGGAAAATTTCTCGATAGAGAGGCCGATCTCAATGCACGTCACGCCTCGGCAGAGGTGGAACTTAAACGAGACCGTTCACAACGACCGGCTCACAAGATGTTCAAAATAGTAGAGACTCATAAAACACCGTGTGTGATATGCAACGGTAATTGTAGTAGCGTGGCCATCTGTTCTAACTTTAAGAAAATGTCAATAGCTGATAGATGGGAAACTGCACGTAAAAATAAATTATGTTTCAGGTGCCTGAACCGACGGACGTGGAAACATAGATGCAAAAGCAAGCAGTGTGAAGTGCAAGACTGCGAGCGTTACCATCACAGACTACTGCACAGTGACAGTAGCCGGGGAACGTGCACCGCAAACGACCCAGAAGAGCGACCTCGTGTCACAGCGACCGGGCATGCAGCATCACGGGACGACTCAACGCCATGCGGTGACATCGCGCTGCACGCCGTCATCAATAACACAAGCACGCCGCGCAAGTACAATCAAGTTTTGCTGAAAGTAGTGCCAGTGACACTATCGGGACCAAACGGTAAAGTAGACACATTTGCTTTGTTGGATGACGGATCGACAATAACTCTACTTACTACTAACGTCGCGCAGCAGATAGGTGCAGAAGGTCCAAATGAGCCATTTTACATCGAGGCCGTAGCAGGCGCGCGCATTGACGCTACAAACTCACAACGGGTCAAGGTAAATATTCGAGGAAAATACACAACCGAAGGCATTGACATCGAAGCCAGAACCATCGACAGACTTGAATTATCAAGTCAGTCGATCCGCACAAATGACCTAGCAGGCTTCGAACACCTGACACCTATAGTCGAGCAGCTAGCATATGACGCTGGCGTACCAACTGTCTTGATAGGCCAGGACAACTGGGCACTCCTGCTCGCCTGTGAAGTGCGAGTAGGTACAAAGGATCAACCAGTAGCGTCACGCACACCACTTGGCTGGATTTTACATGGTAAAATCTGCAGCCTGACAAAACTACATGTATTACCACAGATCGGAGAACGCTGCGGTCATGTAAGTACAGATGAATCTATTGAAAAGCTCATACAAGAACATTTTAGCCTGGAATCATTAGGAGTGCAACCACGTCGCCCCCAAGCAGACCCAGAGGTGAGAGCATTGAAAATACTAGAGGAGACTACACGCGCTCTGCCTGAAGGTGGTTACGAGACGGGCTTATTATGGAAAAATGAAGATAGGTGTTTTCCAGACAACTATGCCTCTGCGCTCAGTCGACTGGAAGGCACCGAATCCCGTTTACGCAAAGACCAAACTCTGAAACAAAAATATTCAGAGCAGATGAAAGCGCTGATATCAAATGGGTATGCAGAACTAGCACCGCCAACGTCATCTAGTGGGTACAAGTGGTACTTACCACATTTTCCAGTGATAAATCCATCTAAACAGGGTAAGGTCAGAATTGTGCATGACGCAGCGGCACGCACGCATGGAGTGTGCCTCAATGATTATCTTCTGACAGGCCCTGATCTCTTACAATCACTCCTTGGCGTTTTAATGCGATTCAGACAAAAACCTGTCGCTGTTTCAGCAGACATAAAAGATATGTTTCTACGCATAACGGTAAGAGTGCAAGATAGAGACGCACTTCGTTTTCTGTGGCGCGACGATACGACTTTAACGCCCATTGAATATAGAATGAAAGCGGTATTGTTTGGTGCGACCTCTTCCCCGAGCACTGCAATTTACGTTAAAAATCATAATGCACATGTTCATGAGGCTGACTACCCCGAGGCAGTGAACTCTATAGTTCGGAATCATTATATGGATGATTTTTTACAGAGCTTCGACAACGCAGAAGAAGCGAACCGAGTGTCTAAAGCAGTCGACGCGGTACACCGGCGAGGTAACTTCGTGTTGCAGAAGTGGGCGTCCAACGAGCCGGCCGCTGTCGCTGGTCTCGCGACCGAGCCCGTGGTGAAGGACACTGTGCTCAACAAGGAGGAGAAAATTCTCGGTCTTATCTGGCGACACCAGAATGACACTTTAGGATTCAACTTCAGGAAAGTAGACCCTTCTTATTTGAGCAAGCAGGTTACGAAACGTCAGTTATTAAAAACGACAATGTCTTTATATGACCCGCTGGGACTAGCCGCGCCGTTTACGACACAAGCGAAGTGCATATTGCAAGACGCTTGGCGTTTAAAAATCGGTTGGGACGAGCGCCTACCAAAAAGTCTAGAACGTAAATGGCGCGACTGGTTGATTGCTCTACAAATACTGAAAGGCGTTCGTGTCCCACGTTGTCACCTTGGTTATAATGACTCGATTAGAGTAGAATTGCACGTATTCGTGGACGCGAGCGAACGAGCCTATGCCGCAGCAGCATATTGGCGTTCGGTGAACGGCATAGGGCAAGTGAATGTGTCGCTCGTGGCAGCGAAAGGGCGCGTTGCGCCCCTAAAGGTCACATCTATACCTAGACTTGAATTACAGGCTGCTGTGCTCGGCGGGCGACTAGCACGCTGCGTGGAAGAAGAGCACGATCGTCGCGCCGACCGTCGAGTCTTCTGGTCCGACTCGCGCACTGTGCTAGCGTGGCTGCGCGCCGGCGCACGCGCTTTCAAACCGTTCGTCGCGCACCGAGTAGCGGAACTAGAAGAAACCACCGAGCGGAGTGAATGGCGCTGGGTCCCCACCGCTCACAATGTCGCCGACGACTCGACTCGCGATACACCAACTCACTTCGCAGCAAGCCACCGCTGGTATGTCGGCCCTTCATTTCTCTATGACAGCGAAAATGCCTGGCCGCAGGAAACAGACTCATACCCCTACATCGACACGGGTGAGGAGCGTGTCACCATTGCTGCTTCTCACGAACAGTCGACCTTAACGGAGGCGCTACCTGACGTCACACGTTTCTCTTCCTGGCTACGGCTCATCCGGGCCACGGCCCGCGTTCTTCAATTCATCGACCGACTTCGAGTTCGCACCACGACAGTTACCCGTAAACGCAATAAAGGCGTTAGTGTAGACGACCCGAACTGGACGGTGAAACAACGGGAGGGTACGAGAAAGCGATCCGGACTGCAGAGCCGCAACCTCAGCGTAACACCGACGGCCTACATACCCCTTGGCACGCAGTACACACGTCGGGCCGAGCTCCTGTGGACACGTGCTATACAAGAAGAAAGTTTCGCAAATGAATTGCGTCTTCTCACCGGCGGGAGAACGGTACTAGCTGACAGCCGGTTGAAGCGGTTATCTCTGACAGTCGACGAACACAACATAATAAGAATACGCTCGCGCATCACAGCAGCAGCTGAAATATCACGAGAAACACAGTCACCGGCAGTACTAGATGGCGATCACCGCTACTGCCGCTTGTACATAGACTGGATCCATCGAAAGTTACACCACAGCGGCGTGGAATGCGTCGTGAACGAAATACGACAACGCTATTGGATTTTACGTTTAAGGCCGTCCGTCCGAGCAGTAATCAGGCTCTGCCAACCCTGTAGACTACGTCGAGCCGTACCGCCAGAGCCGCTGACAGGCGACTTACCACCCTGTCGACTGGCACACCATCAACGTCCGTTCACACATACAGGACTGGACTACTTTGGGCCACTCTCCGTCACAGTAGCGAGACATCACGAGAAGCGCTATGTGGCATTGTTCACATGCCTAACTACGCGTGCTGTCCATTTAGAAGTTGCCGCCTCGCTATCAACGGATGCCGCTATACTTGCGTTGAGGCGTATGATGGCACGTCGAGGATGCCCTGAAGTCATTTGGAGTGATAACGGCACCAATTTCCACGGGGCAGATGCTGAGCTCCGTAAGGCTGCCCTAGAATCACTTCAACACGAGGCAGAGGTACGTCACATCGACTGGCGCTACATTCCACCAGGAGCGCCGTTCATGGGCGGAGCATGGGAAAGGTTAGTGCGCACGGTAAAGGCCTCATTAAATGCTACACTTATCGATCGGCATCCGTATGAAGACGTGCTTCACACACTTCTGACAGAGGTAGAACACACGGTCAATTCCCGACCCTTGACCCATGTATCGGTTAACCCAGACGACGAAGAAGCTTTGACGCCTAACCATTTTCTGCTCGGCGCGCCCTCTAAAGTTCCGTTGCCAGGGATTTTCACAAGGCCGGATGAACTACGTCATTCACATTGGAGAGCGTCACAACGACTAGCGGACTTGTTTTGGCAACGATGGGTACGCGAAGTACTGCCTACGCTTCAAAACCGGCGGGAGCCGTATGGACGCGGTGACACGGTCAAGGTGGGCGATTTGGTTGTCATAGTGGACCCAAACTTACCAAGAAACATCTGGCCAAAAGGGAGAGTCGAACGCATGTATCCAGGAGCAGATGGTGTCGTGAGAGTCGTTGACGTCAAAACCAAGAGCGGTGTAATGCGGCGTCCTGTTAAACGTCTCGTCGTTATACCAGTAGAAACTTAGTTGTCATCATGCATTGTATCGTAAACACTGGTTTAAAGTAGACAAGTTATGATTATCTATTTCGCATATTTTGTATTTCGTAGGTTATGTCTCTTTTCTTGGCGTCACTCCAGGATTCTGCTACCAGGAGGAGTTTGTTTTTATTTCAATTTGATCTAATATATAGCAGAGCAAGGATTCTGGAGTGACTACCCTTAACTTTATAATTATGTATGTGTACTATATTGTTATCTTATAATTCATTGAATTGTGAGTTGCATTCAATTGTTAATATTGTGGAGTGTATACCAGTCACTAGTGATATAAATTATGTACATTGTATGTACACGGCGGGAGAAATGTGACTGATATACAAAAATAGCGTCCTCTGTTGTCGTCTAGCGGAAGCAGTGAATTAGAAACGTCCTTCTGTTTGCGACGCTCGCCGTTAGGGGGCGCTAGTAACAATGAATGGTTTACGCGTAAATATCGATTTAATGCTCGCTTCTCGACACAGGAGGCGCTGTTTTATGAATGAGTATTGTAATATTATGAATGAATGTTGTAGTAGTCGCCTCTCGACACTACGAGGCAGCACTGTAGAGATTACTTGAATGTTCTAGAAGTTTCTGGAACCGGAAGTTGATTGTAAACGAGTCCTTTTCCGCCCACATTTCAATTGTACTGTTCTGTTCGCTTCCAGACACGAAAGAGCGCACTAGTCTCGTTAGTTTTAACCGCGTTTAGATAGAATTGTTGAACTGTAGCCATCCTTGCCCGAAACCAGCGATTGTAATAATAGTTGTAATAATAGCTGTAATAGCTTAAACCTGTGGATATACCGACAATAAATCTTGTAGTAGTGTTCGTGTGTTTTTCATTGCTACTCGATTAGTCCTCTGTCCTCCACAAAAGGATTACCAAACGTTAATTAATTTTGAGAACTATAGTATGGGCAGTTGTTTTAACCGTAAATCTATGTTGCGTGGAGGTTCTCTAATCTTGATAAAAAATTGTTTAAAATCCAAGCAATGCAATGACATAGTGGGTTTATCAATTGAACATTGCATCAAACTGTCCTGTGTTGAGCTAGATAAGCATGTTGTAGTGTGCGTTTACAGACACAGAAAAGTTCACAGACCCAAAAGATAGCCTGCCCCACAAAGACTTCTGACCAATATTTAGAACCGAAACTGGTAAATCAAAACAACACCCCAAAATGTTAAAATATCGCCAACATCAGACAGCATCTTGTTAATAATACCAGACTAATATTGTCCCACTGCAAGGCAAACGCCTTTTCTCATACAGACAAGGCATGACCATTGATCACCACACTTGCTCAAGAAAGGTTGGTATTTTCAGACTTTTAACTATACTACTATTAAAAAGAGGTAAAGTTTGTGAGGTTGTAGGGGGTAATCTCTGGATCTACTGAACAGATTTTGAAAATTCTTTTACTAATAGAAAGCCACATTATTTGTGAGTGTCATAGGCTATTTAATATTATTATTTCTATAAATGAATATCTTACGAAGTTCGCCGGGTCAGCTAGTTTACTATAAAGTCCTGCATTGATGTTGAAATGGATATTTTTGATGCAGCCGTGAGGCACACACCGTTGTTTTGAAAGCATTTCACTTTCATAACTTATTTTATAATTTGTGGAGTCCTATTGACTGTTGCCAAGTAAATGTTACTGTTTTCTTTCTTTAATAGATGTGTACACCTTCAGGAAAACCCTGCAATGATCTAGAGATCCACAACTCTTCAGATGACAATGATCCAATTGAATAATTGTGATTGTAATGGCAGACAGATTTAAATACCTATGATTGTATTCGATAGAAACCACCACACGCTGACAGCGATACTTTTTAACCGGCACTAAAAGACGGAAGAAAATTTCCTTGTTTTGAACTTACGTCTCGACCAGACATGGTAGAAAGCCGTAAGACAAAATTATGACCAAACAAAGTCAAAAGTCGATATAAATCTAACTCATTTGAATTCTACAAAACGATCACGCATAATTTGAAATTCGATAGATTCTATTATACAAAACACAAACATAATAATAAAGCACGAGACTAAGTACAAAAACACTGCTTGCTTATTTACGAAATACAATACACGAACGAGACAATTTTTTTTTTCATGACTTAGTAACTGGACTTTTAGGTCAAGACCGAGACAAACAAAATTTTTTTTTTGTAATTTTATGACTTGGTAACTAAACCTTTAGGTCAAAGACAAACAAAACAAAACGGACAATAGGGAAGCTACGTATTTACGCGATCCGTTTTTACACCTGGTATTTGCTTCTAAGTACGCACACCAGGTACCGACTCAAAATACTTGCATGAATTCAAAGTATTTTTAACGGCTACTCACTCAACTACGGAGGTACTCAGCCGCGTTAGTTTACGCAATTATGCGATCATCCTCCTTATCAGAAAGAGTCTACGGAAAAATTTCGTATTCAAGTATTTTTACTTTATTGGTATGTAGGTATTTATTCGTAAACGAAATTTTTCTCCTTATTTATAGGAAGTCACGGATCAATTTCCCATGCAAGTATTTTTACTTCCAGTAGGGGTTTTGAATACGCGATTGTACTTCTTATTTGTATGAAGTCATGGATCAATTTTCGATGCAGGTAAAAAATACTTGAAAGTATCTCGCTTCGTGATGGCTCGACGCTCGAGTACGTAGAAACTCAAATATGTAGTTCAATAACCTTGTTAATTTTCGCAAATGCGATCATGCTCTTTATCAATAAGAGTCTACGAAGCAATTTCGTATGCAAGTATTTTTACTTTAATGGTCTGTAAAAGCATTTATTTGTAAGCGCGATTGTGCTCCTTATTTATAGGAAGTCACGAATCAATTTCCTATGCAAGTATTTTTACTTCCAACAGGGCTTTTGAATACGTTATTTTACTTCATATTTGTATGAAGTCATGGATCATTTTCGATGCAGATAGAAAATACTTGAAAGTATCTCGAGCCCTGGTTTCTTAAGGTGGAAGTTGTTAGTAGCCCACCCTGGTACTCGTTTTTCCAAGTACAGAAGCCAGCACATCAACCTACCACAATCTGTCAGATTTTCCCAATCAACTTTGAACCTTATGCTTTAGCGATAAAGTTGAAAATCTATTAAAGAAATCTGACATATTGTAGTAGGTTGATGTGCTGGCGTCCGTACAACCCATGTCTAGTTATGCGTAACAAACAGATAAATATAACAAATAAAAATTTTTCCTACCAGTATAACTTTTTTTTTATTTGAAAAGGTTTGCTCTTGACTCTAATCTAGGTCAGAGATGACACAGACAAAGTCTACGATGGAGTGAGCTTACCCAATAGAAGCCTGTTCACTCTTAATTTGAAGAGATTCGGGTTGTATGCACTCGGAAACACAAACGCAGGTAGATAGTTCGACTCTTTTGCTGTGCGCATTATAAAGGACATTTGAAAACGCTTAGTGCGAATTGGTGGAACTTATCTGTTACTTAAAATTACAGACCCTCAAAGACTAAGTTACCACGGCTCTTTCTGTTATTTCATTTGATCTGCCCCCACGCAGACTGTTTTGCAGCGGCTGTTACTGATACATACTTACGCTCACACAAAAGAAGGTATAGCAATGCTATAATTTTTTCTTTCATCCTCATTAATGACTACATCCTCGTTGATGTACTTGTTACTTCGAAATATGTACAAATTTCACTCTTACTATAGTCCGGTCGTTGAGAGCAGGAGCGGATCTACTTAAAGGCTTTTTGGGCTGCAGCCCAGGGCCCCGTGAATACAGAGGGCCCCCAACCGAACTGAAAACAATAGACGATATTGTCAATTTTAAATATTATCTAGAATTTAAAAAAATCGGATCATATTAAAATGGCAATTGAGTAATTACGTAGGGCCCCTAAGCATTATTAGCCCATGGCCCCACAAATTCAAGATCCGCCCCTGGTTGAGAGAATGTGTTCCTAATACCTATCGGTCCGATAATTCTATTATTAAGTAAAGATCGAATTCGCAAAACACATGTTCGTTTGTATAAATCTGACAGGTCAAGAACTCATTTTCTCGTCGGCAGCACTTTAGAGAGTAAAACTACGCTAAAAAGCACTTAGTAGTTATCCCTTGTTTGGTAGTTAAATAACGAACTCCTTGTTATTTTGATGGTTGGTGTTTAATTTACAATGAGTAATGAGAAATTAATAAGAAATACTGACACAGAAACGCATGTCATATCATTTTCTTCAACGGAATGGCGCAGAAAAAAGCTGGCAGCAGCAAACTCGCAGGTCTTTTGACATCTCGATGATAGTGACAGCGTCACATTAGCGATCCGCGGCGCCAACATCCATAAAATACAGTTGGTGGACGAAAAAAAATTATTGTTCACGTAAGAACGTGAACAATAATTTTCGAGGACGTTACTCCTAAATTAGCTCGTGTTATCTGACCAGTGATGATTATAAAGAAAAAATAACTTTTGTTCTATTTTTATAGCAATTTGTGATGCAACCAAAAAAATTGTGATCCTATCCGAATGCTTTTATTATCTTTCGTTTGACGTAATTCATCGCGAGCAGCATTTACAGTTTCAGGTATTTACGATATTTTTGATAAACCAATAAAGGTGATATTAAATTTAAACTAATTTGACTAAAACTGCCAAATTACTTTTTTCTTTTCAGTACCTATTTCTGGAATGTACTTTCAGTGCTTTCTTTCTAACGAAAGGTGAACTGGTGAATATTAATTTGAATATTTTCGAAAATTTTTTGTTTACGGTTTAATAGTGTTTAGTGTGCTTATTCGATTTATGTCGTATAGTTAAGTTATTCGTTTTATAGTTTAGGTAGGTTGTAGCTGTTTTTTTAAATTAGTTTAACAAGTTGACAACAATAAAACACTTAGGTACTACAAATATAAAAAAGAAGAAGAAAAAGAACTGAATATAATAATAATTATACACTACCCCGTCATTCCTAGTCAATACTTTACGGACACAATTTTCGATTTAAACGAAAATTGTATCTACTAAAATAAAGAAGATATTTAATTGAGATTTAAACACATTTATTAATCATCCGTTCTAAAATAACAGGCTTTTCTATTATTTTATTATTTAATAACATATATTTGGATCTGTTATTTCTGTGTAACAGTGATAACAGATATGTTTACTGTTTAGCCTATTACAACCCATCGCATTACTAGCACAGTTGACACTTATTTTTTTTGGAATGTAATGACCTGGCTACTGAGGCCTTTAGGTCGTCTTTATTTTTTAATGATAATTATAACATTTCAGTCACATTCTACAGGATAAATTAGGTATTATTTCATTAAGAGGGAAGCGCTAAGGTAGCCCGCGAAATTCAAATTTTCTTACGTTGTTTGCAATTTGCTGGTCAGTATTAAGTTGTATGTCGATCAAAATATGATTCGCGGCCCTAACAAATATGTATTTACAGAATTATAATCATTAAAGTCATCAACACAACTCTCTAAGACCACGTAACTCCAAAGAATGATGATTTAATGAAACAGTTATTCTTTGAAGTTACGTGGTCTTAGAGATTATTAATGTTGCGTGCCACAATAAATACCTGGTACATACATGGGGACATTAGTTACCACTAGTGCCATCTAGTATCGGGTAGCAGAATTAGTAGCGTCAAGATCCTTTTAGAAAGTTCGACGCTAGAACTTTCGAGAACTAAGCTAAGATTGGATAAGCGAAACAAGCGAACACATCGAAAGCGATCTTCAAGTGCGATCAGTAGTGCAATTGTGTTTTATAATTAAATAGTGTATTTGAGTGTGGTTGATTAAAGTGTCATTTTTTTTGGTTATTAAATCGGCAGTTTTTATTGTCACGAACCCCAAGCTCGTAACATTATTCTGAATTATAAATTATTATCATCCTCTAATAAAATTATACTCTTTTATAAAATCAATTTAAGGCGAAAGCGCCAGGGTAGCCCGCGAAATTCAATTGTTTTTTAGGTTTTTTGCAATTAGCTGGTCAGTATTAAGTTGTACGTTGATTAATATATGATTCGCGGCCGTAACAAATATTTATAGAATTATAATCATTAAAGTCATCAACACAACTCTCCAAGACCACGTAAGTCCAAATAATAACTGTTTCATGAAATCATCAATCTTTAGACTTACGTGGTCTTGGAGAGTTGTGTTGATGACTTTAATGATTATAATTCTGTAAATACATATTTGTTACGGCCGTGAATCATATTTTAATCGACGTACAACTTAATACTGAACAGCAAATTGCAAAAAACTTAAGAAAATTTTAATTTCGCGGGCTATCTTAGCGCTTCCCCCTTAACATGGATCGATTTTGAACTGAATGTTACTTGAATGAATCTTTTATTTTGTCACATCACTATTTAATAACACTAACACTTATGCTATAATTTTACTGCAGCTTATTAAAAGTCCGACTAGTAAGATTTCAATTTGAAGATTCCCGGATGAACATCTAACGTGGTCGGACCTCGGTCGAGAGTCCGATAGCTGTCACACGTGTCAGAGAGTCAGTATATTACAAAGTACTCTGTGGTCAGAGAGATTTAATTTTTTCATTTAGTGGATTTTAGTACGTGAAATTGGCAAAATTGTGGTGTTTATTCCACAGGGGCCATTAATCAAGAGTTGAAGTTGAAGATTTCAATTTTATTGTAACGCTAGCTAAACACTTAATGAAACTTAAAGAATCAGAAACAATCAAAAAATATTTACTTATAATGTCTCAATTTCTGGAATTTGCATCAATGCCCTGTTAACTGAGTATGCCTCTGCTGTAAATATGGAACAGTATTTGTGCCTGATAAAGCTCTGAGAGTATTTCTTGTGTGAATGAGTCATGTAAATCAGCACATACGCAACCCTTTTACCACCCTTACTGCCATCAGTGTAAAGAGTTAAAATTACAAGCAATAGTAATAAGATGTAGTCGACGGAGCCCCGCTTCGCGGGGTATTTCTGTCTACGGGGTTTAAAGGACTTAACACGAAAGAGATGACGGGATCTCGTTCGCTCGCATTGCTCTCTCACTTGAGTCCCCGTCATCCCCTTCGAACCTAACCTGTCCGAGACTCTTGCATCCTAACTTCTCATTGTAGCTTGTTAATACCTACTCAAGTATGTAGAAATCTTTATGCCACTGACGTGATGCTGTTTTAATTCTTAAATACCTACCTAGCGTCGGTGAATCATTTGCTGGTGAAAGGTTCTATCGATGAAATTCTAAAAAGGGAATCGTTTAGTCCGAAAACCGTTCGTCGTTAAAAAATTCTATCGGAGAAACACTGAAAAGTGAATCTTTCCGTCGGCGTTCATCGGAGAAGCGAATGTCGGAGAATTGTTTCAGAACACGCGTGAATACCGTCATGTTAATCAAAATACATTAATTTAAACTTTTTAATTACCTATCTAGAAAAATGATGTTCCGAAGTAATTATTATTGTTATAGGAGTCAACAGTTTTTAGAATATTCTCGGTTATTTCAGCGATTGTAAATCGCTAAAATAACTTTGTTTTTCACAATATTTTCGAGAAATACTATGAAATACAAACTCAATTGCGATAAAATCATTACTGTGCATGCGTAGCTAGTACGCAGGTATTCATCTGAAAAAATAAGATGGCAGCGTTGGTCCGATGTCGGCCAAGCTCTAAAGTGATCTTGTATCAGTAAACATCAAACAGTTTGATCAAACGCGTCAAACAACATAGCACTCGCGCATCACACTTTGTCAAATGACTATCGATACATTTTTGAAGAGCTGACAACCCTGGTTTGAATCGAAAAATGTGGTTACTATTTAGTCTGTGGAAAAAAGTTGTCTGTGCCGACTGCCGTGATGTCACAAGACACAAGTTCACAACAGTTGTATTGTATTACTTGTATCCTCCCGTATTATTATTAAAGTTTACTCACAGAGTACTTTTTTAGACTGAAAATTATACTCTTTTGTATCCAACCAAAATCGTGCTCTGTGACCAAAACGGAAAACTCCGGAAAAGCATATTACATATTTACATTTATATGTATTACTCTTTCCGGAAAAGTGCAATCTGTCAAAGTTCAAGTTGGTTTCGTTGTTGATTTCGTTTCGTTCGTAGTGTCGTTCGTAGCCCTTGAAAATGTATCTGTTTCGTTATTTAATTAAATATTTGTATTTATATTAGAATCTATCGTAGGTACTTGAAATTCAGAGTGACAGTTTTCGAATGACTTAGAATTTTATAGACTTTTGGCTATGTTTGGCTTTCGTAGCGTAGGAATGTGGTCTTATTTTTATCATAGTCTTTCTATCATGTTTGGTCGAGAAATAAGTTCTATCTATTAGAATTAGTGATGTGAACCGATTACAACTTTTAACACCGGTTTAAACTGATTAGTTATTTATTAAAACTGGTTTTTAAGGATTTTTTTAGGTTCTCCGCCCCTAAGACGACCCACTGAGCAGGTTTTTTAAAAAAAATTGCAGTATTTAATTATGGCTTAGTATTTATTTTTACCGACTTTTCTTAAAATTATTAGGTACAATTACAATCACAAAAAGAAAGTGGTCAAACAGATAACAAATAACCAGAAGTTTAATTTTATACTTGCCTGTTTCTAACAAATCATAGTTCTGATTTATGAAACAAATTTGGTCCACAGCATCTGCTTGTAACCTGCTCCTTCTAGAGGACAACCCATATCCTGATTTAGAGAACAACCCATATCCTGATTTAGAGAACATTCTCTCCGAAGGTACCGATGTCGCTGGTATGGCTAAATACTTTAGCACTATTGTATTTAATGGAGCCAAGTATTTATTGCTGCACCTAAAAGCTCCTGCACTTTTAGCTGCTATTGTAATCTCGGCTTCTTTGCTTTGTGGATCTGTCTCCATATAAATTCTTAAAATATTAACTGCAGAAGCAGTTGAATTAGTGTTGGGTCTTCGTTGTTTTAAAAAATCCAAAAGTCCAGGTTTTTTCTGTTCTGTGCTACTACTTGGCTGCTTCGAAGTCGATGGCACAGAGCTATGGGCGGAATCTATTGAGATATGGGATAATTATTTATTTACTAACTCTTTAGCAGACAGCATGTTCTTCGGATAACGAAATCCTGTTGTTAATGATGGATGTAAATATGTAGATATTTGGGACACAGTTCTTGTCTCATATGCCAGGAGTCTGCTACTTATGCTTCACCTCACTGATGAGTGAAACATCTTGCCTATATCTGTCGTAAGGGAAATTTCGATAGTGTTCAGTTTTTCAAATAGTCCATATATTAACGGAATGACTAGTGAACTAGTCGGATACTGATCAGCACTGATGAGTTTTGTAGCTTCCTCAAATATTTCCAAAATGTTGATTACTTCTCTACCTGCTTCTTCTTCGGAAGCAGTTAAGTAGTCTGACGCCTGAACCAATTTCCTACACACCAATGCGAGAACGTCACTTAACTGTACCTAGTATTCTTTTCATCATGTAGAATGTGCTGTTCCATCGTGTAGATACATCGTGTATCAACTTCAAAGGGGAAGAATCAGGGTTTCTTTCTTTCTGGGCTAATTTAAGCGCACGCGACCCTACAGATGATTTCTTTAAAAAAATTACAATGGCTTTTTATTTGAGTCATATAGAAGCAAAAGCAGCAACATTCACTTTTACTGAAAAGGCAGTAGACGTCTTTTTTTTGTTTATGTTGCATGTACCACTTTTTAGTTACATTATGTTGCAAGAATGGATAACTAATGATGATAGAATCAGATATTGTAAAACAGAATTCCCTAAGAAACACTACATTTACCAAAATAAAGTAATACATTTAGGATGTTGCTGTTTTTGCATCCAATGTGTGGATAATGCTGCTTTTGAGCCATTCTTAATTGGATGTTGCTGGTTCTGCACCAGTCAATCATGGATATTGCTGCATTTGTAATGACTGTTTTTCTTGATGTTTTACTGTAATAATCTTGATACTTAGGTACTTATTTTTTTCAAAAACCTATAGAAATTCCTTTTTACTAGGAAATATTAAGCGAATTTATTAGAAATAGAAAGATGGAACGCTATGATTATGAATTTTAATACTTAGGTTTTATTTTTATATAATAAATAAATTTAAACTTTTTTTATCGTACACTGTTTATTGTTCTAATCATCAATTATATTCACACATGTATGTCATCAATTTCTTCATTTGGCTCACACAATTCTTCGTTATTGTCACTGTCTTCACCCTGTTGGTTACTATTTCAGTTTGGTCATCATTATATTCTTGTAGTAACTCTTTGAAAAATTGCAAATTTTCGTTTAGGTGCCAATCGTTAGGGTAAGATGGGGTACAGTGTTACAAAAAAAATATACTGGAATATAATGACAAAAATATTGTTTTAATCAGCTAGTTTTTGTAAACTTTAACAATCTCTCTTTAATTAAAATAGCTCTAAAATTAACATTATTAGGAACTACTAAATTTAAACTGTACTTTTATTAAACCAGTCGATTGTAACACTGAGCCCCGTACCTGGGGTAGTCTGTTACAGGGTAAGGGGCGCAATGTTACAACATAAAATAATAGGAAATTAACAAAATGAGATAAGGATTTAACTTCTAATAAATATGAAACTTCAAAATATTTTTTGGAAAAGTATAGAAATTAGTCTGACGTTTGGTCTTTCTTTCGCCAACATTTACAAGAGGAAGCACAATTCTAATATCCTCTAACGGTATCGTTGCCGTATCCGGCTCAAGTGGAAAATAGAAATGATTGTCAACTTTGCCATTTCTACGTAAGTAGCTAACGTCATATTCATTATCCTCAATATCTGTCAGTAATTTTCCAACAATGCTTTCTTAGTTGTTTTCCAACAAATTGGACGACTACAAAATCGACCTTTTTCGGTTTCACGAAGAAGTGGCAGTTCATCCTCAGATGTTAAACTATCTGAGGAAGATATTAGGATGTTTTCTGCATCACTCTCATCATCACTAAATAGAACTCTTTTAGTATTTTTTTCAGTCTTCAGTCTCTTGTAAGGAATAACTTTTTTTTCTGATACTTTCTTTTTATTTTCTTTTCTTAACTTCTTGCGTTCTCTTTCCAAGAAATCTTTTTCAATTTCATTCTTGATAGGTGTGTCAGTTGGGATGCAGCTTTTTCCTCTCTTTCTACCACGGTTTGATTGTAGTCTCGGTTGTGCTTTTGAATAAGCTCGACATCCTATAGGAGAAACTAGTGTTGCGGATGGCACTTACACAAGTTGAGTTAGCAAACTTGGGCTCACGGATTCAGAACGGCTCTGCATCACTTGCCGATTAGGAGAAGATGGCGACTGAACTATCGAAGATGGATTTGGTATTGGATCGGTAATATCATCCTGCTGAAAAGATTGACTTGAACTGGGGCCATTAGTAGAAGCATAACATTGACTGGGACCGGAAACATTAGAAAGGCCTTCGAGTGGCCGATTTGTAACTTCACTTGGCATGTAATCATTGTCAGTAAAAATGTGTCTGTCAAACGGAAAAATGCCAGTTTTTCGGAATCCTGATTTGATGTTTGAGGGTGTCATGGCTCTATCAGAAGCTTGTCCTAACAACTCGGCAACATTGTAGATAGAGATGGTCTTTCCAGGGTTACGCATCAACCAGAAATCCATTGCTGCGTTGTAAAATGTTTGCAGAGGCCCAAATACTGCCACATCAAGTGGCTGCAATCTGTGACTTGAGTGTGGCGGTATAGTTAGTAGGGTAACTCCGTTATCTTTTGCTATATTTAACACTGCAGGTGCTAAGTGACTATCATGATTGTCAACTATCAGTAAGGACGGGTTTTCTTTTGAAGAGGCTATTACCTTTACGAAGTGTTTCATGACTTCAGGAAACAATTCACTGTTCATCCATCCAGTGGGTTGAGCTAGACCTAGGGTTCCTACTGGTGCACCATTGAGCATGAAAGACTTGAACTGCTTTCTGGGGAACACCATTGCTGGAGGTAGTGAACATCCTGTTGCTGAAACTATACAACACGTGGTAACTAGTGTTCCTCTCTCGGCACTTGTACTCGGTACTTTATTTAGCTGTCTAGCTTAGACATGGGTCGGATTAGGTAAAAACGATACCTAATCCACCTAATCCTAGTATTTAAAAATACCAAATCCATTTACCTAATCCGAATATTTATTCAGTAGAGCCGCTGGCCTGTTACCGATATTATGGCATCGTATGTGGATTGGGTAAGAAATATTCGGCATGGAGTATGGACGTTCCGTTTCTGATATATTGTGGAATGGTGGATTATATTAATTTCGTTTTTTTATGGGCAAACGGTACTTTAACGTGAATACTTTTGTTTTTAACGTTTAATAAAGGTAGTGATCAAAATTACCCTTCATACTTAAAGAGTGGTGGGTGGAAGACGACCCACTGACCAAAATGTCGTCTATTATACATTCTCACAGGCTTAGGACTATCATCTTGTGTTCATCATTCACACAAAAGGCGTATTTAATAATTTTGATCAACTTTGTACAATGATTGAGATGGGTACTTTTTTACCATTTTTTTTATTGAATTTCTTTTTTTGTTTTTTTTTTTTGTTTTTGTTTTTTCGTTTTTTTTTGTTTTTAATTAATATGTACAGTTTGGCAAAATATAGTACGTAAAAAATGTGACAAGCCATTGACTTTGCCGAGATTGACAGAAAACGTGGCATTGCCAGGGAGGAAATATTTAGTTCCGAGTTTCGAATAAATTAAATTCGAGATCAAAAATGTCAACAATTAAAAATATTTTTAGTACTTTTCGACAAACTACAAGAACTAAGTTATAATGTTAAATTGGAAATACTTTTAATTACCTACATTTTTGGTCCCAAATTCCATTTCTTAATTTAATAAATCATTGTAAAACCATTATCCTTTTAACCATACAACCAGAAAGAAATTACGTAGGTAACTTAGAAAAATAAATAAAAAATGGGTATGCGTTTTATTTTGCCATAATTGTACGATGCGCAAAGCGATCCCCACTCTGCCGCCGAGCGCTCAAGATCCGTGCCGGCAACTTTACCACATACGAAGTTTTGCGCACTCATCTCTCTCGTGACTTCTTCGCATGGCTTTAGGACTTCGCATAAGCCTTCACACACATCCCATTCATACGATGTCAATGAATAAACATTGCTCTGCAAGTTACAAAGAGCGCTGTTTATTTCCTCTTTTAGTTCTAGGTACAAGTCTCTGTAACATGTAGAAAGTGGAGTTCCACCTAGTATTCACGTCAAGACGCAAAAAAACCAAAAATACCTCTTCAAGAAGAGGTATTTTTGCAATTTTACCAGCTTGCTCCTGGTATCTTTTTAACTTCTCCCAAGCCTGAGTAGACCGTTTAAAAAAACTAACGATGTCTCTAGACCTTGTTAAGAGATCACTCAACTCTGCAGAAGACCGTAAAGCGGAAGTAACGGCCAAATTTAACGTATGCGTATAGCATCCAAAATGCTTCCATCCCAAGTCCAATAGCGCCTTTTTAATATTGGCGCCGTTATCAGACACAGCCAATACTACTTTTTCTGTTATCTTCCATTCGTCAGCTACTCTCTTGATCTCTGTTGAAAGATTTTGGGCTGTATGGGATCCAAATAAGGGCACACATTCCAACAACACCGATTTCATCATAAATTCATCTGCATCTATGTAGTGGCCTGTAATGGCCAAGAAGGCATCATTAGCCCGTGATGTCCAGATATCGCAGGTGATGCAAATTGAACGGACTTTCTTAGCCACCTCCAGCAACATTTCATTGCGAAGACTTTCATATCTACCTGGCAGCAAATTATTTGAAAAATATTTTCGTGATGGCATTACATAAAAAGGAAATGTAAATTTGATGAGTAGCTTGAATCCGCGAACCTCAACAATGCGGAAAGGCTGGAAATCCATAATGAACATATTCATTATGTGATTGTCGATGTCTGATTTGCACTTACTTGCATTTTTTTATTATGTAGGACGACATGCTAGAACATGTCACGGTGTTAATTCGTCCTGATCCTGAGGATACACTTTCTAGTGCCGTGCTTGCCACAGTTGTAGTTGTTGTTGTTGAGGTCGAAGCAGTGGTACTAATAGGAACCGTTACCGTTGTCTCTTCTCGCATATTTAATTCTCCTCGCGCTTCCGATAAAATCACAAATGGATGTTTCCTTTTCAGGTGTTTGGTTAAGTTTAATACAGTGCTTTTAAATGAAAGTTTTGATTTGCACATTTTACACTCTGCGGTATCGTTTCCGATATCTATAAAGTGGTCCCATGATGCACTGCTTCCTTTTGGAGCCATTATTACCTAACAAGTAGGTAGTCTTAATAAAACCTAAACCTACACTAATTCACTTAATAGTACATTATGATATAAGTGCGGTAAGTTGAAAATTACAGCCGAGGCGATATTGCTTGCCCGAGCCGTAGGCGAGGGCTAAAAGAAAGCAGAGGCTGTAATTTTCAAAGCGCACGTATGTCATACGACGTTTTATAACATATTTGCGAGGAAATAAATAAAACTCGGACTGAACTTGCATATTTGCTTGTTTTCCATATGATGAAATTTTGATACGCTTGTAAGTATCTATCGGTCGAGGCTTAGATTAGCCTTTTTCGCTGCCTCTGAGACTTCTGGCGGTGTGGAATTAATAAATTCATCATTACTTGACGACATTTTCAAATAAAAAAAAGTACAGCGAAAAGAAAAAGCGCGCGGAATAATTTTTACTTCTTAACAGACAAGCGATGCGCGCGCGTTCGCGCTTTTTTTTTCAGGCATAGGCACAAAACAGCCAGTATTATTAATAAAGTAAATTAATATTTTTGTTTTTGTTACAGATATTAATGGTTGTAATTTTTTGTCAAAATTAATTAAATTAAAGAATTAAATGTTTATTTATTATATTTTATCTCCCAAAGTTAATTTTATTCATAAAATGTTGACATCTTTTCTGAAATAAAAACTCTTTGCTAAGATTTAAAAAAGTACCGTTCGTTTAGACGGAGCATCTTGATAAACCGTGCGATTTACTTTACATTACCGCACAAGTGCGTAATGAGATACATTACGATATTGAAATTGGTGAAATAACCCTAGTAGCATTTTGAGTTGGCGATTTGTTCGGCCAACAATCACGATTTGTTGGCCAACGGTCCTGCATGTCCCCTTTTTAAACCAAGCCAACGGTGGAAATAACATAGGGCCATCATGTTAGGCCAACAATGTATTCCCCACGAAAGCGCTACCGTAATGCCTACCGCCTATTGACGTTGGGCCATTGTCGAAAGTACAACCAAAGTGTGTGGCGATTTTCACGTAGGCCCTACCAAGCAACTACTTGATTGGCCCAACCAATAAAAGTATACTGCATACCTACGTTAGGTTTCTATTACTGGCCCTACCGATAAATTATTACTATAAGCCTGTGTATGGTTTATGACATAGGCCCAACCAATAAATGTGTACTACATCCCAATGTTGGGTCTTTGTTACTGGCCCTACTGATAAATTATTACTACCCTGTGTAGGGTTTATGACATAGGCCCAACCAATATAAGTATACTGCATACCTACGTCAAGTTTCTTTTACTGGCCCTACGGATAAATTATTACTTTAGGCCTGTGTTTGGTTTATGACATAGGGCCTACCAATAAATGTGTACTACATGCCAACGTTGGGTCTTTGTTACTGGCCCTACCGGTAAATTATTACTTTATGCCTGTGTAGGGTTTATGATATGGGCCCTACCAATAAAATAATACTTTATGCCTGTGACGGTTTTATGTCATGCCATGCCCTATCTAGTACATCCAACATTGGGTTTCTAACAGAGGCCCTACCAAACAACAAACAAGGAAATCCAGTAATTAAAATTTATTAAAAAAAATAAGGTCGCAATCATTTGTCGTTATTCTAATTAAAGTTAAACAATTAGTATCTATTTAATTATAATTATCAGACATTTCAGACAGATTCAAGAAGGCATGCTTTTATCATTTCTCTTATTAAATAAAGTTGAGTTATCTTCTAAAATAATTATTTGTTAAAAAAAAAGATGCCTTCAGCTGTCCTAAATAAAAAAAGTAGCTACTAAGAGCGTTAACGCCGTACGGCATTTCATGCAAATTTTCAAGTCCTTATTTTATTAAATGACTGAACCGATTTTAATGAAACTTCACACACATAAGCAGAATACATATGTAGTTCTAAAAAGTTAGAAGAAAATATTTTTTTAAAATAGTGTTAGCATTAAATTACACCAATTTCAAATTTTCCATACAAATAGAATTTTCCAATTATCTTTTTTTAAATAAGACATTCCTCAAATGTTTTCTTTTAACTTTTTAGACCTATGTATCCTGCTTGTGTGTAAAGTTTCATAAAAATCAGTTCAGTCATTTTAAAAAATGAGGACTTGAAAATTTGTATGAAATACCGTACGGCGTACAGGCTCTTAAGACATTATCCAGGAAGCAAATAGAGAAATACGTTTGTATGGAGAAAACGCCTCTAGGCTTCCCTCTTAATAAAGGACACTCAAAGCAAATTTTTCTAAAGAATTCTAAGAAACAAATCTCAAAAAAATAAATATTTTTTTTTTCTATCAGATCCTAATCACATCTTTAATGTTTAATTTTGAAAATTATTATAAATTAAAATGTTATTCATACATTTTTTAGTTTTAAAATTATAAAATTGCTCATTTCTAGAACTATTTAGCAATTGGTCTGAGGAAATATGTGTACTTGAAAGGTTATTATGATAATTAAACTCATTCTTTATTTGTGCTTTCCTTCGTGCAAGTCGTCGTTTTTCGGATTGTTCTGCGAGCTTCCCGTCCTCCATTGCGGTCTTTGGTAAATCTGAACCAGTTTGCTATAACTTCGTGAATTTCCGAGTCTGTTGCCTTTTCCGCTATTTTATTATGGCGCACTGCATCTGTAAAGAAAACAATTTTGTAAACTCTACAAGATAAATATTATTACTAAAATATGTAAGTACCTATATCCAATGTAAGTATATTTTTTTAGTTGCTTTTTATTCATTCATGTAGGTAGATAGATAAATAAAACATTTATTTAGTGCAACAAGACAGAACAGGACTGTGGGGCGACCTAATTGGTCTTGAGGGATTAATACATTTATTTCCTACAGTTATGTAGTTGCAGCTGTGTTAAATATTATAATGATTTCTGAATGTGTGGTAGTTACCTCTTATTACTTTAATTAATTGCATATTCTTCAAAGGTAATTTGTCATTTTTTCCTGTCCAGTTATAGAGCAAAGCCAGTTATTAGTGAACAGCTTTTCAAGGATTCTCCTTATGATATTTGGTACCTTGCTACCTCCCACAAAGCTTAGGTATGTAACCTGAAAAAAAAACAAGCATAAAATTAAGTTTTTCCTAATAAACATGTTTGTTTAATACTTGTTAAATTTAATGATTTGTAAACATTGTAGGTTACCAATTGTTTTGCAGTTTTGTCTGTTACAATCCATGTTTCAATTAAATTCAGTGATTCAATATTATCACAGGGTAATTTTATTTCTTCTGGCAAAGTTTCAAACGGAGTGATTGTAGAGGAAGATCGGACTCTTTGCAGGATTTCTTGTTGTGATATATTTATTTCTTTTATTTCAATTTCAATAGATGCCAACCGCTTAGCAATTATATCTGTAATAATAATGGAAATGAGTTGGTACATGGTAGGGCTAGTATTGTAATTGTACACCATTGGAAAGGTCCACAACACAACATAAAGAATGTTTAAGAATATCAGAAGCTTAAAACAAAAACATATCAATCTAGATGCACCCATGATTTTATTCAAACAAAAGATTTGCTGCCTCTTCATAATATTAATGTAGATTTTGTATAATTTTATATTTACATGATCTAATAGAGAAACTAAAAGCAAGTTTTCTTACCAAGGCTATGTGAGCTAGGGTCTACCAGCAGGCCCCTCTTGTCCATTGGGCAGTCTGGGCAAGTGCCCAGGGCCCC
Organism: Luperina nickerlii; assembly: GCA_963855955.1. Lineage (NCBI taxonomy): Eukaryota > Metazoa > Arthropoda > Insecta > Lepidoptera > Noctuidae > Luperina > Luperina nickerlii. The sequence continues at coordinate 6,135,877 of OY979671.1, forward strand.
GCGATCTTCGGGGGCCCCGGCCTGGTCTATATATAAAATACATTATTTGCAGCCACCGTTGCATTCTACGCATTATTAGTAGGTACCCGATTCAATGAGAAAATTTTGCAAAATTTGAAAATTTGCAGTGCGATTTACAATAAATTTCTAGCCTCCCAGTTATGAAAAATATTAGTAATTTTCTCTTATTGTCTCTTATCTACACAGGGGCCCCGTGACACTTATGTACCCAGGGCCTCCAATAGGTTAAAGACGGCCCTGTCTACCAGTGTCAAATCCAATGAACCTGAAAACAGTCACAATCAAAATCTTATTCACAATCTTTATAAAACAAAATGACAAATAACTAATCAAATCTACAAGTAGCCCCGTCCAAGAAAGTGTGATTATGTTAAGCATAAATCAATAATATTGGCTCACTTATGTTTGGGAGGGTTATTTCAGGTTCAGTATCTTGAGTAATCAGAGTAACATCTGAATTGGTATGACTTGATGGTGTCGAAGGAGGCCTTGTTATTGGATAAGTAATAATACTGTCTTCTGAATTTTCATTGGAGTCATCACTGTCATATATTCTTTTAGTTTTTTTTGCGTCTTCGACGCTCTCCCTGTTCTGACTCAACTTCAGACTCTATTTCAGCTTGTTTAGCCTTTTCTTTTGCTTTGCTTAAGTCATCTGAAATTAGAATTACTATTTAGGTAATAATATAGGTAAGTTAAAACTATCCCCTTATTTATAAATGTCTTATAAACCTCCAATAGCTAAAATGCACTATAAATCTGTTGTCTTTTATCGTTGACATGAAAGTGAGAATGACAGAGATATTTTGTAAAGGTTTTATAAAATAGAATAAGGCGGTTAATCTATGCAAAAACATAAGTTTACTGTGAACCGTAATATCACCTTGAAAGCAATGTCAACAAGAAGCTCAGCCTCAGCTAGCCATGTGTAACTACGTCCAATTGATCAATTCAAAAAAGCAAATCACAAGTTATGACTCAAGTTGAGATGGGTGTCTTCAAATAGAGAGTAGGTACTTAAATAGGTTTCTTTTAGGTAAGCGTGCTCCATCCTAGGACACACTGTTGCTTAAGATCAGTAAAAGTAATGACTTTTATCAACATTTTCAACAATGGAAAATTGTGAATAATGGAAGAACCCCATGCAGACATGCAATCCACTTACCTGTTTCATAAAATACACGCTTAATAGTAAAACTTGACCATGTGTCATCTGGGAGGATAGAACCTTCAAGGCATTTATTAAATTTGTTTTGAGCTTTTACTGGGGGCCAGACGCTATGCTTCTTTCTTGGCGTCAGCCATTCCTGTCTAACAACACTAATACCTCCACCTCCGTCGCCAAATTCTATCACACTAAATTGCTATTGGACATTGTGTCTCGATCTAGTAAGAACAAAACAAAAAAGATATCATTTCCTAAACTTACAAATATGCTACAAGTAAGCAGGTACATAGTTTGAGGTTATGTTATGTACTAAGTTTGGCGAAAGACTATAATTTTTGCGCTTTGGGAGTGGAATGCACTGGATGGCACGTGGATTAGATTTGTTTACTAAGCCATACCGAAGTTTATTAACAATAATGTAAAAGGTTAATTAAGAAAACCAATGCCATCAAACCGCGAATCATACAATTCCCGCCACCCGTGTCCATGCGACAACATTATTAAATCGTCCAATTAATGAAATTACATCTAGACAGTTGTAAAGTTTAAAATACAGCTTACCTGCTGGATATTTGAAGATAACTCGCAACACAGACTCGCACTAAAGAGTCTTCAGTGCAAACTGGTTCAGATTTACCAAAGACCGCAATGGAGGACGGGAAGCTCGCAGAACAATCCAAAAAACGACCGACTTGCACGAAGGAAAGCACTCAGGTACACATATTTTCTCAGACCACACTAAAGAGTCTTTAGTGCGACTCGTAAAATTGTAGTTTTTCATTTTGTCTTTAGTAAAGACAAAATGAAAAACTACAATTTTACGAGAGATACCGATCGGCCAACGCTTTCGCGATTCGTCCGAGAAAGAAAAGAAGGTAGTGATGTTCAGTTGATAATTAATAATCGATTTATCGATTATTTCAATAATCGTTGGTGGAAATTAAAATCGATTATGTAATCTATACTGAGTTGAGCATGTAAAATTCCAAATTCAAATCACATTTTTGACCAGCGGGTCATAATGAAATCCAGTACAGCATTATTGACCGGCTGTGCCCCCGGCCACTAATGACTGACTCACTTTAGGTTAAGGTTGCTTGACATTTAATTTGACATTTTCGAGCCGCTGGTGAGATTTTTTATTTTATTTTATTATATTTATTATTCTTATTGAACGACCTAAAGGTCAGTCTAGGGATGGCGATCTGAGATCGATTAATCGAAGAATCGATATTTCAGGCCCAAAAGATCGATTTTTTAAATCGATATGCAGTACTGAATCGATCCAGTGAATCGATGTTTCACCTTAAAAATCGCCATTCGATTATTTTTTTGATTTGGAGCGCCTTTTTTCAATTGCCAGCAACATCGCAAGTGATGAGCGGAACCGCTTGGATCCCAGTAGACTTGACAGACTATTGTTTTTAAAAACTTTAGATATGAAGCATTGGGAGCTTTAACTTTTTCATAAAATAAATACATTTCGAAAATAAATGTCCTTTTTCATACCATCTGACTTTGATATGGTAATAAAAATGATTGTTATTATCGAATTCCCTGAAATAAAAAAAATTGACTGACTACTGATAACTTGATAAGAGATCATTATTATGTTATGTTTCTTGTTTTTCATAAAATGGATTTATATTTACATTATAAATGCAAACTTGAAAAAAAAACGATTTTTTAGAAATCGATCTTTTAGACCTCGATTTTTTTGTGTGATCGATACATCCGCTTACGATTCGGATCGATTTAAAAATCGATCTTTTTCGGAAAGAATCGCCATCCCTAGGTCAGTCTGAATCCAGTTTATTAGATTTAAATAATCAATTAATCGATATCTGACTAAAATTCGTAATCGATTATGAAAATAACCATCCCACCATACAACCGAATACCATCACAAACTCATGAGTGCGATCGTTTATAAGGCTCGTTCTTATCATATTGGCCATTGTGACGTATGATGACGCAAATATCAACTTTAATTCCACGAAATAAATAACTAAAAGCGTGTTTATCATCGTATTCGTCTACGATGGGCAAATATGTAGAGGCCTAGAGGGCCTAGTAATAGCGATGCATTATTAGACCACCTAGCGGGGTATAGACTGTTGAAAATTCAACCGGTGTGTTGGCCCAGTGTAGGACGGGAACACCCGGTGTGTTTTTTAGTCAGTAGGTAGAGTCTGACAGAACCCCTCGCCCTCCCCAGGGCGGAAAAAAAGGTTGTCCCTAGGAATGTTAGAAACTGGTACGCAAATTCCTCGATGAAAATCTAATCAAAAAGTGTGTTGGCCCACTGTTCAAAATTAGTATGCAAAATACCTTGTTGAAAATTCAGACGATAAGTGCGTTGGCTCATTGTTAGAAATTGTTAAGTACCTACCTATGCAAATACCTACCTAATTCAAATCAAATCGATAAGTTTGTTGGCCTATAATTAAAAATTTGTAGGTATACAAACCCTGGTTGAAAATCCAAACAAAACGTGAGTTGGCCCATTGTTAAAAATTGGAATGCAAATTGCCCTTTGAAAGACCAACCGTTAAGTGTGACAGCCCATTGTTAGAAATTGGTATGGAAATACATTGAATAATATCCAACCAAAAGTGTGTTGGCCCATTGTTGTAAATTAGTATGCAAATACCTCGTTGAAAATCCAACCAAAAGTAAGTTGGTCGCTTGTTAGAAATTGGTATGCCAATTTTTCTTTGAAAATTCAACCAACAAGCATGTTGGCCCGACGGTCGAAATTGTTATGTAAATTGCCCTTTAAAAGTCAAACCGATAAGTTTATGGCCTATCGTCAAGAATTAGTTTATAAATTCTCGTTGAAAAATCAATCAAAACGTGAGTTGGCCCATTGTTAAATATTAGAATGCATATTGCCATTTGAAAATCCAATCAAAACGCGTGTGGGCACATCGTTCATAATTGGCATGTAAATTGCTCGTTGAAAATCCAACCAAAAAGTGAGCTGGCCCTTTGTTAGAAGTTGGTTTGCAAATTCCTTGATTAAAATCCAGCTAAAAGCGTGTTGGCTCAATGTTCAAAATTGTTATGCAAATACCTCATTAAAAATCTAAACAAAAAGTGAGTTGGCTCTTTGTTAGATATTGGTTTGCCAATTTGTCGTTGAAAATCCAACCAAAAAGCGTGTTGGCTCATCGTTCGAAATTGCTCGTTGAAACTCCAACCGATAAGAGTATTTGCCAATTGTTAGAAATTGGTATGCAAAATCCTCGATGAAATTCCAACCAAAAGCGTGTTGGCCCATTGTTCAAAATTGGTACGCAAATACCTCGTTGAAAATCCAACCAAAAAGTGAGTTGGCCCTTTGCTAGAAATTGGTGTGCTAATTCCTCGTTGAAAATCCAACCAAAAAGCGTGTTGGCTCGTCGTTCAAAAGTGCGCGTTGAAACTCCAACCGATAAGAGTGTTGGCCCATTGTTAGAAATTGGTATGCAAAATCCTCGATTAAAATCCAACCAAAAGCGTGTTGGCCCACTGTCCAAAATTGGTATGCAAATACCTCGTTGAAAATCCGACCAAAAAGTGGGTTGGCCCTTTGCTAGAAATTGGTATGCTTATTCCTCGTTGAAAATCCAAACAAAAAGCGTGTTGGCTCGTCGTTCAAAAGTGCGCATTGAAACTCCAACCGATAAGAGTGTTGGCCCATTGTTAGAAATTGGTATGCAAAATCCTCGATTAAAATCAAACCAAAAGCGTGTTGGCCCACTCTCCAAAATTGGTATGCAAATACCTCGTCAAAAATCCGACCAAAAAGTGAGTTGGCCCTTTGCTAGAAATTGGTATGCTAATTCCTCGTTGAAAATCCAACCAAAAAGCGTGTTGGCTCGTCGTTCAAAAGTGCGCGTTGAAACTCCAACCGATAAGAGTGTTGGCCCATTGTTACAAATTGGTATGCAAAATCCTCGATTAAAATCCAACCAAAAGCGTGTTGGCCCACTGTCCAAAATTGGTATGCAAATACCTCGTTGAAAATCCAACCAAAAAATGAGTTGGCCCACTGTCCAAAATGGGTATGCAAATACCTCGTTGAAAATCCAACCAAAAAGCTTGTTGGCCCATCGTTCGAAATTGGTATGTAAATTGCTCGTTGAAACTCTAACCGATAAGAGTGTTGGCACATTGTTAGAAATTGGTATGCAAATTCCTCGATTAAAATCCAACCAAAAGCGTGTTGGCCCATTGTTCAAAATTGGTACGCAAATACCTCGTTGAAAATCCAACCAAAAAGTGAGTTGGCCCTTTGCTAGAAATTGGTATGCTAATTCCTCGTTGAAAATCCAACCAAAAAGCGTGTTGGCTCGTCGTTCAAAAGTGCGCGTTGAAACTCCAACCGATAAGAGTGTTGGCCCATTGTTAGAAATTGGTATGCAAAATCCTCGATTAAAATCCAACCAAAAGCGTGTTGGCCCACTGTCCAAAATTGGTATGCAAATACCTCGTTGAAAATCCAACCAAAAAGTGAGTTGGCCCACTGTCCAAAATGGGTATGCAAATACCTCGTTGAAAATCCAACCAAAAAGCTTGTTGGCCCATCGTTCGAAATTGGTATGTAAATTGCTCGTTGAAACTCTAACCGATAAGAGTGTTGGCCCATTGTTAGAAATTGGTATGCAAATTCCTCGATTAAAATCCAACCAAAAGCGTGTTGGCCCATTGTTCAAAATTGGTACGCAAATACCTCGTTGAAAATCCAACCAAAAAGTGAGTTGGCCCTTTGCTAAAAAGTGGTATGCCAATTCCTCGTTGAAAATCCAACAAAAAAGCGTGTTGGCCCATCGTTCGAAATTGGTATGTAAATTACTCGTTGAAACTCCAACCAATAACCCTTTGCAACCGGGAGTAAAAAAACTCGCATAGATCAGTAAAAACTTAGTTATCGTTTGGAAAGTGTTAAGAGACCCTGGAAAAAATACTGAAAAAAATCTCACGCAAGCTGGTCTTCAGCAATCAGACCCTCACATACGTGAGGTTCAGGAATAATTTGCAAATCGCACGATCGTGAGTATATGTAAATAATCAATGATTAAGAACGAATTAATGAAATAAATATTATCAATTAAAATAAAATATGAATATTTCAGTTTTCTTACAACTTTAATCAGTCTTTATTACAAAATAAACTATATGAGTATTTATAAAATCACGAGTAACAATTGAGATCTTCTTAATTTTTTAAATTAGAACAAAAATAAACTATGTTACTTCTTAATAATCAACAAAATCTTAATTTTTAGCCACTACAATCAATGAGATCGACATAATTATTGTGTACACAAATGATATGTTTTAAAACAATTTTTATCACGAGATAAACATAGATAGACGTCGCATTTTTCACACCTAATTTTTGAACGACTGCTGCAAGTTTCCAACCTACAGGTCCTTGGCGCTTTTATGTCATCGCTGGTTGGAAAATGCTCATATCCATCATATCGTTTCTCTACCGACGGTCTGATTGCTGGTCTATATATTTTATAGTCTCGACGCGGAGCTGTTGACTGATCTTCATCTTCACTATCCCTTCGAGCTCTACTTGGTGTAGAAGATAAAGCATCCGCCACATCCAAGCGAAAATCCAGTAAAGGCTTTGTGTCTTTCCTTGCATAATTATTACTGTGGCAGTCGATTCTATACAGCCTCCAAGAGTTTGCCAGCGCGAGGTCAAAAAAATGCGTCAATACTTTTAGGGTCCATTTTTTGGTTTTTATAAATGTTCGATAATACTCCATTTGTTGATCCAGTACATCTACTCCTCCCATGTGTTGGTTATAATTTTTTACTATTATTGGAGCAGTTACGTCGACGTACCGTTTCTTAGTTTTATCCCACCTTTTTACGAGAGTGGTTGCACCGGAGCCAGTACAGTTTGATGCGAGTAATACGGATTTATTATCTTTCCACTTCACGATGGTAGTAGGTTCACAAACAAATTGTTGGCTTTCTCCACGAGTCATTTGAACATCCGTTTTAAATTTTATTGTAGCTCGGTCAGGGATACGATTTAACATTATTGTCCCTGTAGAATGCAGATTTAACTTGTTCATTTCTTCAATTAAAGGTACTGTGGTGAAATATCTATCGTGATACACACAGCTACCAGGGGGAATACTTTTAGATAAATGTAGGATTACCGAAGGACCGAGGCCGAGATTCGTATCACCAAACATCGTCCTTGCACCTCTGTATATGTCGAAATCCAACATCAATCCCTCACTAGTTGTCAGGACGAAGTTTTTAAACCCTACAGGCCTAGGTTTGTTTTTCACTACCTGACGTAGTTGACAGCGGCCTGTAAATGGTATCATCTGCTCATCGATTGAGTAAAATCCCGGCACCCTTTCTAATTTATTACAAGCACGTTTAATTTGATCGATCATGGGTTGAACCTTCCATAGTGGATTACCAATTTCAGTTGGAGGTGGAGAATCTGAATCAACTACGTGTAGTGCATTACGAAGGGTTAAAAACCTGTCCCGTGACATTAAACCGCCGACAATTTCCAACCTAGTACCAGCCCTCCAATACATAGGCAGTCGGGGATAAGGAAGACATCCCATGAGTATTTGTATTGCAATAAGCTTCGCGATCTCACTGCTTGTACTTTTCAATTCACGGCCTGTAGTACGTAAGTAATATAAGTTAGTACAGTGTGATATCCTTTCTATGAACTCGTTATCTATGTAGTCACGAAAGTACTCGATGGGACGCCTTACTGGTTTTGTAGGCAATGGAAGATAGTTGTGCAGTTTATCTACAAATGGAACCTGCTTCCATATTCTTTTCCTAATACTTGGTGTTGATGCCGATCTTTGTCCTTGAGAACGTGATGCTGTCACTGTTCTTCTTTCCTGAATACTGGTGGTTGATCTCGAACGTTCAGAGGATAAATTTACTGACCTTAGTCGATGTAAAGGACGACGAGTCGTAGATGATAACGATGGGCAAGGCGACTGCATTGTTGATGGTGATTCAGTCGTTGTTGGAGGAGGATGTTGCGTCATTAATGAAGCAGAAGGTTGCGGTATCGATGTAGACGGAGGCTGCATCACTGGTGAACATATCAATGGTGATAATTGGTGACTAATTTCTTCATCTTCATTAGGAATATCACGATCGGAGAGATCTTCGCATGCCAATTGATCAAACAGATTATTTGGTTCAAAATCCAAGTCGTCGTCGCTAAAATCTTCAATCTCCGATAGATTTCCGTCCAACAATTGTTCAAATATTGCATCATCCGTAATTCGAGCCCCTAATACAAAAGAAAAAGCAATTTTAATACCAGATAGAATCAAAATAACAAATAAAACACAAAACAACGAAATGTTATAATATCACATCCTACGACCGATGTTGCATGATCGTGCGTGTTTAATTTTGACGATAAATAATTACGAAACTAATACTTTCATTTGCAAAAACTTTATGACTATATCTACAGAAACTCGTATTTAATCAAAAAACATCAAATAAATATGAATAATACAATAGAACTACAAAAAATTGATCTACTTACGTGCGGAGGCGCCGGGATTAAAAGACGCAGCCATCCCTCATGCGGGTTTCAACGAACTGGCAGGACGAAACGTGTGCGCAAAGTGCAAAACTGTTTTTTGTCTCATTCTTAGATAGTGTCACGATAGATCGACGCCGGTTGCGTCCGCTAAAGTCGTTTACAAATTTGCTTAGAATTTTGTAAAGTCGAAACTCACGATCGTTTTAACTCGGTTGGAAAGGGATAAGAGTGTTGGCCCATTGTTAGAAATTAGTATGTAAGTATAACATTGTTGGGCCCATGTTTAAACTTTGGTGGCTATGTCACTACCAATCCCCAACATATTCCCAACCGTTGGCTAGGAGTGGACACAATACCCCAACCGAAATTGCTACTAGGGAAGAGACCCTTTACGAGCAAATATGTTATAAAACTATTTACACTTAACACTACTAAACAAAATGAATCTCATAGAAAATATAATCTTTATATTAATTATACCTACTACCTTAAAAATTACGTAAACCTACTAAACTAACGGAATGTAATTATTAATTAGGAATGCAATTCTTAATAATACTGATATAATATGTGTCACGGCGGTCACGTACGCATGATACACTTGCACTGCCAAAAGTTAGGTCAAAAGTTAGTTGTTCTCTACAATGAACTTGGTTAAAGTTCATTGTAGAGAACAACTAACTTGAACAACTCAAATGACATATTTTTTTGTCTTTTTTTACCGTAACATGGCATGGAAATTAAAACTGGTGTTCTCTGAATAGAAACCAGAGCATTATTATATTAACATGCATTTGACCCATATTATTACATGAGTTTCTGATTTTTACACATTTATTTCCAATAAAAAGACGGCAAAGATTTGTTATTTTTCTTCGAGAGTATTTAAAATAACGCCACCTAACGACAACTATATTCGTTACGACATAAATCGCTGGAGCCCACTAACTTAGTCTAGTGGTATTTCACAAAGATGGCGCTGGCGGCAGTGCTAATTAAACTTGAAAAACATTTTAAGGTACAAAATACCTTCTGTGTAGACTGTACGAATATTTTGTGCCATACCTAATCCTCGACGCTTTCGATTAGGTACGGACTCGCATCGAAAAATACCTAATCCACATACCTGTTCTATATTTATGCCTCACGTCTAGTCTAGCTCCCTTTACTGCAATGATTTTTTTGGGTTTTTGGACTGTAGTGGTCCCAGTTTCATCGAGACAATATACTCTTACTACAAAACGCAAAACTAGGACATCGCTGCATAACATCTTGCAAATTATCAAAAAATACATTCACATTGTGACGATTGAATGATGTTGCCCGTGTCAAGCTACAAGGTTCTGGTTTTCTTAATGTTAAATCAGTATGCCGTTTTCTAAACCCATAGAGCCAATCAATTCCTGTCATCTTCTTAACCTCCTAGTTTTTAGGCATATTCAAATTATAGTAAACAGCCATCTCATAAGCAAGCTTTCGGCATTCAATCGTATCTAGACCATAACACATCTTAGAACAGTTTACTAAATACTCCTGCAACGCCTTTTCTTGATCGACACTGAATACCACTCTATTGGCATAATTTGGAGTAAGTCGTATGTTTTCGGCATCATGCTCCGAACATTTATTCTTCTTCTGAACATGTATATCTTTGTAATGTCATAAAATTAACGTGCTTTTCATTTGCTGCCTTTCGAAGACTAACACCACTTTCAACCATCAAAATCGCTTCTGCCATATCTTTTTCACTGTGAAGACAATAATCCGTCTTCCTCTTAAGATTTCGCACCATTGTCTTTTAATACCTCGAAATAGTACAAAAACATTATGTTAATTGGGGCTGACTGTTACAGTGTCACACAGTGCCCCGTAACACAGTGCCCCGTAACACAGTGCCCCAGAGAGGCAAACCAAATTGAAAAATTCGAATGAATATTTTAGGTTATGTTTACAACAAACAATTCAACGATAATATGTAGCTAAATAAACATTAAAATAAAGAAAACTATCAACATTTACCTGAATTCAATACGTCCGGCAAAAAATTGAAAACTTTGAAACGGTTTTTTCGACGTTTAATCAGTGGCGTAGCGTGGGTGGGGCGGAGGGGGCGGCCCGCCCCGGGCGGCAGCCCTCGGGGCGGCAAAATGTCGCCGGTGAAGCGGGTTGAGATCTATGATACATTCATTTCATGTGTCAGAACGTTTGACAAGTCAAAAAACAACAATGACGTAAAGGAGACGGGCGAATCTGGGCCTAACGTTACACAAATGAAATATTTATCAATATTTTGTTTCAGTTTTTTTGTGGTCAATTATAAAATATTAAGCAGTTTTATCATGGGATAAGAAATTAATTATTTATTCAAATTAATACTGACTTCCCTTATTTTCATATTAAAACAATGTTGCCATATCATATAGGTAAGTTAATCGATGTACAGACGCCACCACATCAACCTACCACAATCTGTCAGATTTCTTTAATAGATTTTCAACTTTATCGCTAAAGCATAAGGTTCAAAGTTGATTGGGAAAATCTGACAGATTGTGGTAGGTTGATGTGCTGGCGTCTGTACAATCGATTATTATTACAAAAATGTCAATGTCAGATCAAAAACTCAAACGTCAATCACAGGGGTAAAGGACCACTGGAGCTCCTCCAGTTCATTCAAAAACTGAATCTCGGAATTTCGGTTCCAAATATACACTATTTGCGCTGTAGCATGGTGCGGGTGACAGTTTCAGTAACATTTCGTTTCACTCTTGAAAGTTGCCGCGATTTACAATTTATGACTTAATATTTCAGTTGTACCACATTCGTAATATATTAAATAATTAATAACTGTAGTAAATTAAATTAAACCCAACCAGAATGTTCTAATCAAGAAATAAAATCAAATTGAATGAAAAATTAAGCAAAGTGTTATGCGTATAACGTAACGCCATAGACGTATTTAGTGATGGGATGTACTGCTACGATGGATAGTCGATATTTTTTATAATAAAAAACGTATATTGTGCGTAGGTCAATTTTTATTTTTAAAAGGTCTAATTATACAACAGAACATTTATAGGGTAAGGTTGCTTAAAAGGTTGCTAAAAAAAAATACATGTTATTCGTCTAAACTCATATCAGAGTCAGGAACATCTGAATTGTCACTCAATTCATCATCTGAATCTGTGACGGATATTATTAACGATGACTCAATTATGTTGTCAATATGTATGTCACGATCCCAATCAGACATAATGTCCCTTTTTGTTTTATTCACGACCTTCGACCAGTCTTCAGGTTGAACATTGTTGATGGCCTCTTGTAATAGGGCCAACATCTTATTTGCCGTAAATGGCGGCGAAGTATTATTTCTTGCGGCGTAACCTAAAAATAAACGAACTTATAAAAAAAAGTATTCAAATAATCATCAATCAGCCTAATCTAGTATCTGGTAATGTTTTTAAACTAGGTACATGCTACGATCGGAAAGCTGATTTTTTTATAAAGCTTCAAAATGGGAATTGAAATTAAAAGCATACCTTTTATTTGGGCCCAAATCAGCTCAATAGCGTTATACTGGCAATGGTAGGGTGGTAGTCGAAGGACCTGGTGGCCTTTTTCTTTTGCCATCTCGTCCAGAGCATAGGTAGGAGTTGGTGGCTTATGGCGTCGGACTAAGGCAATAAGCTCCGTCTTTAACATTTTTATATCTGCTGTAACTCCGTTTTCACTCAGCCACTTCACCAACTCGCTTTTGCGGTTGGATTGGTTTGGGGGTTTATTAACTTGCACCGAATGGTAGGGTGCGTTGTCCATTATTATGGTCATAGGCTCTTTTAAATTGTTTAATAGACCTATGAACCAATCTTTAAATTTTTCGTAATTCATCTCCTCATGATACTCCGTAGTTTTTTTGACTTAAAAGCCAGCAAACAATCAGGGACGAATCCACTTGCTGTACCTGCGTGACAAATAATAAGGCGTTCGCCTTTGCCTTCCGGCACTTTGGTACACGATTGTGCCGTATCGTCGGTCCAACTTTTACCCACTGTGTGGTTGGCGTTTAGCCACGTTTCATCCAAAAAGACAACTTTGCTCCAATCACTTATGTTTTTGGCCTTCCTTAAAAATCTACATCTTGCTAGGGCAATGTCAGTCCTATCCATAATAATCTTTCTTTTGTTAACTTTTTTGTAAACAAAGCCAATATCTTTTATAACTTGCCGTAGCGAAGTAATACCTCCTTTGAACAAGTCAGCTTCTTTTAATGATTTTAGAAGCTTGAGCAATGTGGGTAGCTCCATTCTTCTATAATAATCATAAATATGATTTCTAACAGCAACCTTAGCAAAATCATCCAAATCTGTGATTGGCTTCACCTTGGTCCGCTTTTTGTTGGGTGTCGATAATTTATTTTCAAACATCCCATCTTGGCCAATTTTCTCACGTGTTATACGCGAAACAGTATTGCGGCCAATATCAAGAGCTTCGGCTACTCGTTCTACAATATGATTCAATGGTAACAACGGTCCATTATTTTGTTGTTCTCTTTCAAAGTAGTCTCGGAGGCGAACAACAAGCTCCCTGGCCTGACTACCCAAAACAGTTTTTTTTGTATGCTTAGGCATGGTAATAACAACAAACTCAACAAACTTATAACAAATAACAATTTAACAAAAATGAAAACAAACAATGAAATCGTAATACGTGTCACATTAAGTCACAATATAACGCGCTTGCACTCGTACTCGCACTCACAGCATCGCACGGGTAAACAACATGGCCGCCGCGCCGATGCACCATAGAGCAAAAATGTTGTCACGAAAAAAAAAACATAAACCCGATTTTGATTATTTTATATAAGTACAAAGATAATTATGTAGCCATAAAACATTTATATTGACAAGTTTATACACGTAGCACACACGTAGTTACACTGCACAACTGAATAATACACTAATTTTCATAACAATATTAAAGAGAACTAGATTCACGCTGCGAGTATCGTTAGCGATAAAAATGAATTGCATAACCTCACATCCCTACGTGGTACTGACAAATGTCAACGTCATACGGGCAACTGTCACCCGTACCATGCTACAGCGCAAATAGTGTAGTCATCTTGATTCGCATATATTTGACTTTGACGATTAGTGTTGCAAGTTGTGAGAGAAGTTTTTCGAAGTTGAAGCTAATAAAAAAATATCTCAGATCTACTATGAGCTCCGCTAGACTGTCAAACTTGGCTATATTGTCGATTGAACAAGAATTGGCTGCAAATACATAATTGGTTTTGACAAAGTAATTTCTGACTTCGCTGCTCATAAGGCCCGTAGAATCCGCTTGTAAAACCGCTCATCCTATTTTACCTTCAATAAAAGATACCTCATCGCCTGTGAAATTTAATTTTAATTAAGCACCTATAGAATGGGGGCGGCAAAATGGGTCTCCCGGCCCGGGCGCCGAGATGGCACGCTACGCCATAGCGTTTAATAACACAAAAACAATTTTTGTCTGTTAATTTTCAAGCGCGGTACAAACTGTGGCAGGAACAACGGTTCAAAGATGGTGGCTTGTGAGCTTGACATACTTGTATACCAACATCATAAAACTAATAGAAAGGGACGGAGAAATGTGCATTGTAACATTGTACCCCGTGTAATATTGTGCCCCGCCTTACCGCCCAATGGCTTCTTAGCAAGGTTAGTGTATCTTTTTTTTAGCGGCAGTTAATTTTTTCGAAGGACGTATTTTTTCTGGATTTATCATAGCGCTTTTTTTTTCCTGGTTTACAAACATTTGAAATAATACACCTTATTCCAGTTGAATGCCTTTATTTAGGCACTACAATGTTTAAATCAGACAAAGAACCATCGGTAACTGTTTTTACACTGTTTTCCACTCGACCTCTCGCTAGAACCGTTAACAAAAACCCCCACCGGCCATTTGACGTTTCTCGCCGAACTCCCCGCCATTGCGTTCCTTTTCACGTTTTTTCTCGTTTTAAAAATCAAAATCACAACACTGTCATCCGACTGCGTGCTATCTCTGGAGCACGCGTAAATCACAACACAACACTTCAGCCAGTCCTCATTCCATAATTCAAAAATAAACATACAGGAAAAGGGAAAATAAAAGAGAAAGAAAAAACACACTAATAAATCCTAACAGACCCAATGTTACTCTCATTTAAACTGTATCAATCGTTCAGAATCAGAATCAGAAATATTTATTTGCCAACAATGTAGGTACAGGTTTGAGATGGTACAGTATACAGTGTTTCCGCTACATTCTACCTTACGGCGTGCAAAAACATTAGTTAACATACAGTGACATTATAATAACCAGACATCAAAAATTAATACTCATAAAATAAATTGTCACATAAAAAAATAAATCTAATTATACATTGTTGCAAAAAGGTATTTAAAATGTCAATTACAAGAAAAAAGTCAAGGTACAGTTATAAATCTTTGTCATTCAAGAAGTCATTTACAGAGTAGTAACAGTTTTGTAATAGTAATTCAGTCAGTTTAGTATTAAATATGCGTGTGGTGTGTCCTTTGAGATTATGTGGAATTTTATTATAAATGATTGGCCCCATTGACATTATATTTTTTCTTAATAGTGCTGTATTAGGGTAATTCCGGGGGAGATGGCCCTAGTAACTTTAAGACTCTATTGTGAAGGAATTATGATGAATAAAACATTGAATTAATATGGAACATAAACTTTATTTATTACTCTTATCAAACATTAACGATAAATCACTTTAAAGAACGCAAACAATGTAATTTTAAACTTTAAAAAAAAAAACTAAGACTGGCCATCTCTCCCAGAGTGTCCGGGGGTGATGGCCATAGTGATCGGGGGGAGACGGCCAGTACTTTTTTTGCCTTTCCCTTTGCCCTTGAGATCTTTTAACTCCTTTTTTTTCTTATTACCGCAGTAAGAACACATGTTCTCAAACTCGGTGCAATTTTCATGCACCCAGAACATGCAAGTATTGCATTGTATCCAATCTTCAACTAATTGTGTCCTGTAATAATTATCACCACAACCTCTGCAGTTATCTTTCTCTCTATCTTCAGATTCACTTTCAGAGGTATCATTGAAAACGATGGGAATTTCTTCGCAGCTGCTGTCAGACAACCTACGAATTGCCTTTTGTTTCGTAACAGTATTTTTTTTCTTAGGTCTATCAGTCTTAGTTTCCGTTTTTATCATTTTTGCTTTTTTGGACTTTTCTTCCTTTTTTTCTTTTTCATTTTCTTTCAATTTTCTTTTTTCAATATGCTCTTCAGATGTCAAAAGAATGCTTACTTGTTTGGCTCGTTTCCGAACCTCGTTTAGTTTTACAGGCAGTGGAGATACTTCGTGCAGTAATCTAGTCGGTGTTGGTTGGTCTACCGTCTGGCTGGATGTACTTGGTACCGGGATCTGACACTGATTGGACCTGCGCTGTATGTCCGATGTTTCTTTCATTAGGTTGCTCAATGTTCCCACTAAAGGCGTACTCCGGAATGGCTCCTGGATTTAAAGGGAAAACTCCTGCTGCCCTGAATCCTGATATTGCATTTCCACTTGTCGCTGATCTTCCCCAGGCTTGTTTTAATAAGAAGCCAAATTGTTGTCTTGTTAGACGGCGTCCAGGGTGCTGTTTCATCCATAACCTGCAGGATTCATAGAAGAAAGTTTTAAGAGACTTAAAAACAGCAACATCCAGCGGCTGTAGATAGTGGGATGTATGTGATGGCTTCGACAGTAAGATGATGTCATTATCATTAGCAAACTCCAGCATTTTAACTGAATTGCAGTGTGTAGAATGACCGTCCAGCAAAAGAAGCACTTTGCCATCTGGTTTTCGAGGCAAAAAATGCGATTTTTGTATATTAGCATTCGCCCTTGCTGAAAAGAAAACATTAGCGTAAACGTTCGTCGGAGTCGGACTGATGAAAGCTTCTTCGAGTTTGTAGTCATTATATATGCGAGTCCCCAAAACGGGACTATTACGGATGCCTAAAATTAATAACTGATAGTACCTTTCTGCTCGCTCCACACCTAAACGAGATACAGCGAAGTCGATATTGCCTCGTGATGTAGCATTCCAATTTGAATGCCACACTACTAAATTTTCTGATGACGTTAGTCTCAGACGGATCAAAATGTAGAATCTAACCTCGGTACCTGTTCCATCCCGTTTGTTCATTGCGCATCGTAGTGCGATTTCTGTGACTGTTATATCTGGAATCGTTGGATCTCCATGCGCTTGATCCAACTCACCCTTTATCTTTATAAATTCATTGCTAATTGCGTCAATAGGTATGCGTAGCGGAATTACACATATCCATTCATTCGTTATTACGTTCTGCAAATTACATAACGATATCGTAGATAGGCGACCCCCTAGGCTAGGGATTATTTCTCTCAAGCGTAAACCTAAATATATGTACGACATGGCGCATACATTTCCGACACTGCACTTATACTGCGAAACACGGACGCCTCCTGTCAAAGCGCGTAGAGATTCAAGATTTCAACCATTTCATCCATTCTAGAAATATTTCAGAGGTTATATAGGCGAATTTTTGTGACATATAAACCACTGAACCTGGAGGCAGTCCATCTTCAAATTCAGGTTTCTTCCTTTGTCCTTTCATAATGCATGCAGGAGGCATAAAATTACCTTCAGCATTGCAGCAACCAATTACCGTGATCGTTTCTCCTTTTTCTGTAGACGTTGACATAGCTACAGCTTTGGAACCTTTTTCAGCCAAAACATGACCTGGCCGATTATTCAATTGCAGCCCAGACTCGTCCATGTTGTAAATATGGCCAGGTTTATTTATTAGGTCATTATCACTGAGAATCCTCTCAAGCATATCAAAATAGGCGTTTACTTCTGCTTTATTCATCCCTTGACTGCATATGACACCCCTTCTGATTTCCTTAATGAAATATCGGAATTCCTTTTCAAAAACATTTGCACCCAATCATAGAGCGCCTTCTCCTATTTGCGCCTTCTCAGATTTCATATTGAATCTGTGTTTAATTCCTAATTGCTCAGCATACTTGAATGAAATTCTTCTTAAATCATCGATAGTCAATGGAAAGCCTCTCGACTGCATGTCTTTTATATGCTTGCACAGTCTTTTTTCGTTGTCTGCACCAAAGGTTGATGATGGTCCCATAGGTCCCTTCGTGTAGTTGTTTTGTTTTAACCTTCTTTCTAGTGTTTTTCTTGGAATATGGTGGATAAAAGAGGCCCTATAAACCGACATCCCTCCATTTTGTACTTCTGCCATAGTATTTTTTAAGTCTTCTTCGCTCCAGGCACCTCGTCCAGCAGCCGCTTTCCGTAGGTATTGGTTAGGCATCTGTAGAAAATATTTAATTTTAAAAATAAATTTAAATTAGGACATTACATTTTATGGCTATCTCTCCCGTAAATATTATGGCCATGTTTCCCGATTGTCCGGGTGAGATGGCCACATTACTTATTGAACGCAATTTATCAATTTTGGAGTTAATTTTGAGGTTAGAACACGAGAAAGTTTTTTACTTCACAAAGAAAGCACGAATACGGACAAAACTTTCAAAACTTTTTTGTGACCATATAATATGTCAACCCCTTAGCTTAAATCGAACGTGTTATTAAAAAACAAAGTCAAATTACTCACCTTTCCATAATTTTTTCGCAAAAAAATTCACTAACACTTGTTGCCCGTGCCGAAACGAATCGAACTAAATTAAAATAGTGCCATCTATGAATTATCACATGAACTTTTTTCTATTGGCCATCTCTCCCGTACGGCCAACTCCCCCGGAATTACCCTATATTTTTCTGTATGTAATAAGAACTTGTAGTCTTAAAGGGCCTGACCTTGATCTAATGTCGACAAGTGACGGAAATAAATTTAAATTCGACCTAACAAAAATGGACACTTCCAATATGTACAGCGACGGGAAGGTTAGTATTTTTAGAGACCTAAACACAGGCTCACAGCTATCTGTAGATTTTAAACTTGACATTGATCTTAAGCAACGTTTTTGGGCTTTGAATATCACCTCCCTTTCGCTACAGTTACCCCAGAATATTACTCCGAACCTCAAAATGGATGCCACCAAGCCATGGTAAGCTGTGAGAAGAGTATTTTTGCTAACTTTATGCGATAAATTGTACAGTACATATGCTGATTTGCTCAATTTCTTACATACATCTCCAGAATGAGGTTTCCAAGTCAGATTACTGTCAATCAAAATCCCTAGGAATTTCGCTATGCTTGTTGAGTCAACTTTATCCCCATTATGACTGACATTTATATTTGGGGGACTGATCCGTTGGTAAAAATGCATTACCTTCGTTTTATTTAGATTTATAATTAAGTGATTTACATTGAGCCAGGTAATAATGCACTTTAATGTGTTATTTATATCACTTTCATATTTTTTTAAGTCCGAACATTTTACGATTGCCGTACTATCATCCGCAAACAAAACCATGGGATGATGTGCTTGACGGGGCAAATCATTAATGTATAAGAGAAATAACGGGGATCCCAGAACGCTACCTTGTACGCCATGCTTTACCTCTCTACAACCCGAAATATATTTAAGTTCACGTTTAGTTTTATATTATTATTCTCATTCTCATATTCTCGTTCTTTCTGTGTTGTGTACTGCAGTCGGCCTTGTAGGTATGATTTTATTAGATTTAGAATATTTCCTCTTATACCATAGGCGTAAAGCTTCTTTAGAAGGACGTCATGGTTTACATAGTCGAACGCCTTAGTCATATCAGTCAATATTGCACATACAGGAATTTTATTGTCAAAGTTTGTCATTATATTTGTTAGGAGATTATATATTGCCATATTAATATTTTTATTTTTTCTAAAACCCATTTGTTCTTCGCTTAATATATATTATATTTATTTAAAAATCTATCCATTGCATGATATATGTATAATCTTTTCAAATAACTTAGAAATTATGGGGACCAATGCTACTGGTCTATAGTTGGACATGTCTTCCCTATTATTCTTTTTATGAAGAGGTTTTATTACTACAGTTCTTAGGCTATTAGGAAACATACCAGATTCAATACTAACATTTACAATATGACTTAGAGGCCCTGCAATCACTTCACTAACAAATTTAACAACACTGGTAGTGATCTCATCGTAACCGTAACTTTTGAATTTTTCAGTGTTTTGATTGCTATTAATATATCATTTGGAACTATCGGTGACATAAACATTGAATTTGAGTTGTTAATTATGTCAGGAATTTCGTCAAGTGTGTCACTGGTTACATTTTGTACCTGGTCAACAAAGAAGTCGTTAGACGATGTTGCAATATTTTTGGGTTCTGTTACTGTCACATTTTGGTTCATATTTTTTAGGATAGGTTCTTTAATCAGCTTTCTATTGTTGATGATCTGCCACGCTGCTTTGGATTTATTGTGAGCGTTATTAATAATATTATTGTTCTGGGCCCTTTGAGTAAGTTTAATGATCTTTTAATCTATTTTATTTAGATTAATCTTTGAGAATATGTCTTAAATGTTTGTTTATTTTCGCTTGACGGTTTCAATCTATATTTCCAAAGTAAATTTCTTTGTTTCTTACTACAGAGTTTGATGCCTTTCGAAATCCATTTAATTTTTGATTATGATTTAACTATTATTCTACAAAATGAAATAATGAATTTCTGTATTATTACTATTTATATTTATTTTATCACAATTTTAGAAAGACACTAACTTTTATGAGATCAGTGCATACAACATATTTATAAAAATTAAAATAAAAAAAAAAACAACAAAAAACAGCCTTTTCTTCTTTGGCGTATCTAAATTATAACACTATAAACTATTTAGAAAAATAGAAAAAAACAAATTTTTTAGAGCACATTTTGAACAAAAATCAACTTTATGTTCCCCACGTATTGCTGAATTACATTTAGCGCATGATGATTTTGTCATGCGCCTTTTGGTATATGAACATAGACCACAGATTTTTCTTTTTCTATTATTTGGTGCCTCTGTTGGTTGAAGGTCATTAACGGATTGTGGCTGACTCTGACCTTGACCTTCATCATGCCCTAAACCCAATATATCTGTGATTTTGTTCTTGAAGAGCGTTGGCATGGTACGAATTTCCATTCGGATTTCAACCATGGTTCTACAAGTTGCGAATACATCTTCTTCATAAAATTACGCCGGTTTATTAGTTTTTGACCCTGTACAGAGGCATTGTGGCAGTAAATTATGTAACTGTTGATACATGCTATATTCATCATTCCGCATTTTGACAGAAGACGCATATTGGCCATCGCTTGGTTTTTCTGCTGCATGAAATGACCCGAGCTCACCTCTGGAGGTGGGTGAGGTGTTTGTAGTTCGAGCACATCATCCATCAAAGCAGGAGAAACACGCTCTTGAATAACTTCATCGTCGAAAGAACCGGAAGCTTCTTCTGTCTGATTATCACTTTCAACAGCATCCACCTCCAGATTATCTTCAGTTTCGCTGTCAGATAATTCCTCTGAAGCACTGACATCTTCCTCTTCCAATAACAAACGCGCTATATGTTCATCGGGTAGCAATTGTCTTGAAGTCATGATAAAAACTGCAAGAAAACAAAAAAACATTAGTTGCGAAAGAATACACAAACCCTAACCATTCGTTGAAACGACGAGCACTATCGTAATATCTCGAAAAAAGAAGTACTTACCCGCCGGACCCGAATGCCTCCCGGAAGAGCTCGGCGAACACTGAGTTGACAAGCAACGTTGCTATGATCGTCCCACGCGCTGAAAACTGACTACGAATTTTTTGTCGCGTAAGTACTCGTCGAATCGACGAAGGTTAAGTGTCTAGGGTTAAATAATTCCTAAATTTAACCAAATTTTCTTTTGCGAAGTCTCGTTTCCGAGTGCGCCAATATCGTAACTTACAAGTTCTACTGACTTGAATTTTGATTATTTGAGCTGAGTGATCAGAAATAGCGAAATCCATTACCTCAGCAGTACATTTTAGATTTGAGTTAGTAGCAAAATTATCCAAGCAGGTATGGCTCCTTGGCCTTGTTGGCTGTTTTATTTTTAAGATAAGGTTGTAATTTAGGAGCAAAGATTCAAAGTCCAAGGTGCATCTAGTTCGTTTTAAGATATTTACGTTGAAGTCTCCACATAATACTACCTTTACATTTGATTTATTGCACAAGGTTTTTAATACACTGTCTAAAGTGTCAAAAAAAGACTAATATTACACATATTAGGTGGTCTATAGACACATATTACAATTAATTTATGTTTCACTAACTCAATGGCACAGCCTTCAAAAACGCCTGTGATAGATGAACTCTTTATATCAGTTAGTTCCTTGTATTCGAGATAGGTCTTAATTAAAATACACGAGCTTCCTCGTCTCTGCTTTCTTGAGTAACATGCTGCTAGCTTAAAGTTTGGTATATTTATTAATTTTCCTTGACCCGAAATGACAGTGTTCCGTCAGGCATATTATTTCAATACTAATTTGTTTTTGTAGCTGTTCTTGGATGTGTAATGTTAACAGGTCTGTTTTATTCAGGAGGCCAGCGATGTTTTGATGCATGATATGTATATGATTATAAAAGAGAAAACTCAGATTTATCCTTACATTTGTCATTTACATTAAAGATATTGTCAGTGTCAGCGTCAGCAACATCATTTTTTTCCTCTTCTTCATCATTTTGTATGTCAAGGCTTCTTATGTCAGTAATTAAATGCAAAATGTCCTTAAAAATTATATTTACTCCGACGTTATTGATTCTGCCTGAATGTTTATCAAACATACTGTCGTCATATTTTAAATTTAAGTTACTGTCAATGACAAATGCGTATTCATGCGTTAATAAGTCAAGATGTAATAAATGATTGAATGTCTCGATTCTACAATTACTCAGGTCTGAATAATTCTTGCAGCTGAACGTGGGTGAGCATATGATGATATTGGTGTGTGTAATAGCTTGCAGTGCTTCTCTTAAGTGAACGATAATGCTCACATAATTGTTAGTGGTTTTGAAGTCTTCCTCTCCGATCAGAATGATGCAAAAATCATCCATAGTGAATCCGATTAGTTTTGGTTGTAAGTCATCTATGAGCTGTTTTGTTCCTCCACCGGATTTAAGATAGTGGCATAAATCGTACTCGTTAGAGAAGGTCGACTCTGCTATAGGAAGAAATTTGTTTTTGTTGTTACTACTTAAAATACATATTTTATTTCTTGTTTTACTTTTTTGTGAAATAGTTTGTTCGGGTAGTTGGTTATTTTTTGAGTGACCTGCATGTATATTTATAAGCTTTTTCTTGTTGAATATCTGTCATCTCATGTTTGAAAGTCGTTTGTTGTGTAGTTATCTGTTCCGATATGTCATTTGTTTTATTAACATGTCCTTCATCAGTTATGTCTGTGGGTATTTCAATTGTTTTTTTTTTTTGCTCAGGTGTGTTGGTGCTATTTTGTTTTGATTTCCGTTTTGATCTTGGTGTACCATTATTTTCTGTTATGTTAATAATTTTATATGCTTCTATTACTTTTAAATATTTTTGTATATCAGCTTTCAATGTAAAATTTTCTAAATTAAGATTTTCAATTTCATGGTGGGCTACTACTAAGTCGTCTGATAACTGTTTAACTTTTTCATTTAAGTCAAGTACAGTTTGACTAGTATTAAGTGAGGTGTTTGGTAAGCTCATCATAGTGGCATCAAATAGTGCCGAACTATCTCTGCTTACGTCATTTAGTGAACTGGTTCTGTGTAATTTGCGATATATGATATTGTTACATTCTCCCATGATTTAAATAAATAATGAACTAAGTATACCGTCAGTATTAGTAAGAGCTGCGTGAAAAGGAACGTAGTCTCAAATCGCTTGTATTCAAACATTGTCTCGTCACGTTTCTGAACGAAACTTCTCTTTTTATGACAAAGTCAAAGTTCGTGATTGGTCGAGTAATTCGAATGAGTCATATTCCTTGTCTGTTTACGTTTTATAAATATTTGTAACCGTTTTAAGCTGATATTTTTCTCAAAAAGAATTGCATCGTGGTTCAGTATGTCAAGTTTTGCAGCTTAATATCAGTCTACTATCACTGATTATGTATAGCTAACCTGTTTTACAGATGTTGATGGACTGTTCGTGATTCAGTACTTCCGCTTTTTTTGTATTATCACCATAAATCTGCAGAGTAAATCTTGGATAACACTGTCACTGATGTTACCACTTATTCCGAGTGTATTTATGTACTTTTTCGTTACTTATACCACAAAAATCGGTTATTAGTTAATTAAATTACACCGGGAAATGTTTAACGTTTCGCACGATTTGACGTATATTAGCATTAGCATATCACCTTAACTACACATATGTTGCACATTATTCATGTTACTCATTATATAATCCATTCTGACTCATGTCATTAAAATATCCATCCTTTACTTATTGGTTATACTTAATTTCGAGAAACAAAAGCAATCTCAATATCTGGAAATTATCACCTCCTTCCCCTACCCTTTTACAAAGCCTTTTCAGAACCCGAATCAGAGTCCGATGACTCGGACCTAGATGACCTGTTTACCTGCAGTGCTTGTATACCGATCCAGGGACGCATTCTCAGATGCTATCACGCTATCATATTTTCTCGTGTTAAACCCTGGTACATTAGCCACCCTATAACGATCGTTACCTAGACAACTAGTAACTCTATACGGGCCGATGAACTTAGGTAACAGCTTTTTACTCTTTCCAGTGTTGGAAAAGCTAGTTTTCGTAAGCTTCACCAGGTCACCGATCGAGTACGATACTGCTGGAACTCTCTTTGCGTCATACGCTTCTTTCTGCCTTGCTTGACTATGTTCAATGTTGGCCGAAGCCTCTTTCCTAATTTCATCGACCCACCTACCCGGCTCTTCTATGACAGACGCAGATTCGTCTGCTTCGTCAGCAAGTGGAGGCGAGATGTTGCCATGACCCTCATCCAAAATCTCTTTAACTACAGGGGAACACTGTGGAAGCACTTCTTCACCTCCCATGCCCCCCGTTACAGCCGAAGCCGTGTCTTCGCAACTCGTTTCGTCATTATGACCCGTGGTTAACTTATTATCAATGGGACAGTTCGAATTAACCCCAAAAAGTAATTCGGAAGCACTCCTTTTTGTTGTGGTATTAATGGTATTGTTAATACCCCATTGTACTTGACCCAGTCGCTTGTCCCAGTTGCGTTCATCACTTTCGAAATTATGTGTAGACAAGGCGGTGAGGATAGTTTGATTATATCTCTCAGCCTGCCCATTTGCTCTGGGGCAAGCGATTGCGTTAAGCACATGTTTGACACCTTTGTTCACACAGAAGTCTTTAAATTGGGCTGACGTAAATGCTGTCCCGCGGTCCGTTATAATTCTGTGTGGTATCATAAAGTCGTAAAATAAACTATCTAGTACACGCACAACGGACCGAATGGGAGTCTAAGTGCGGAAAAGGGAGTCCCATCATCATCATCATCATCATCATCAACTATCTAGTACTACGTTCTTCGTTTTAGTATCCTTAACCGGCCTAGCAAAAACATATTTTGTAAAGCCGTCCACTATAGTCAAAATATAGCTGTTGCCAGCTTTACTTTTGACAAATGGTCCCAAATGGTCCAAGTGCAAGGTGTGGAACGGTTGAGCCACTTTTTCTATCGGGTGTAAGAAGCCACTACTCGTCCGAGCCGCATTATCTTTATTGTACGCGCAATCTATACAAGCTGCCACGTATTTTTTGATAAAACGTCTTAGCTTGGGGAACCAGTAGCGGCTTTGAATGCGTTCCAAAGTCTTGGCAAACCCAAAATGCCCAATTTCGTCGTGGTTCGCCCTACAAATCTGCCACCTGGGGGCTTAGACAAAGTAACAATTTAAAAACGATAACGAAGTTAGACAAGACTAAAATGTATGGGATTGACATATGCCGCGTTAAGTCACGTGGTCAATCGACATCGTTATCGCAAGTTGGTAGACAATGTTCTATTTCGTAACGAAACCATAGAGTAACAAATTGTTAGCATGTTTAATACATACAAATGCGTAGCCAAGCAGCCCTTTCCGTGTTCGCCTTCGCCTCGATCGTGATCGCCAAAAAAGATAACGAAACGAATGTCTAAACGTTGTAGTTATTGAAACAATACGGCCGGATTTCATTCAGCAGCAGATTTTTGACACTGAGTGATTACATACTCTTAGATATTTATTCTGTACTAGAGGTATTATTGCGAATAAATTATGCATTCTTTACGTTTATTGTGGGCTGCACAAAATGAGAACACCTGGGAGAGGCGCCAAAAGCGATTAAGACAGCGACGGCAATTGGAAACAATTGAGGATATGCCAGAATTGTTGTTTATCCAACATTTCAGGCTTAATAAAAAAACATTTAGGAAGTTATGTAACGACCTAAAAAGTCATGCCGGATTAAAAGGTTCCCCTGAAACCCTGGAAATAAAGGTAAGAAATTTTACATAATTAAACCAATTTAATTAAAGGTAAATGCAGGCGACTAGGTACATAATGTTGTTGGTTGTTGCACTTTATAACTTGAGTCAAAGCATCTTCATCTTCTTAGTTTATATGTACTATACAAAAATAATATTGTGGTACCACACAAAGCTTTAGTAACTGCTGTAAGTAAATTAAAATAAAACCGCATCAACCCAAATAGGTAAAACCTACAGATGTATTAATATATTTTTCAGGTGCTGTGTGCTCTTAGCTTTTTAGCAAAAGGGTCATACCAAAAAATTGTGGGTGTAGGCCAGCATTTGACGCAGCGGACAACAAGTCGCTGCATCAGGGAGGTTGTGAACGCCCTTAATCACAATTGGATGGTTAGCAGGTGGATAGTGTTTCCACAAACTCCCCACGAGAGATCCTTAATCAAAGAGAAGTATGTAAATATATTTTTTATTAGGTATTACATACCTTTTTAGTATTTGTTGTAAAATTATTAAAAAATTTACAGATTTCAAAGGACACATAATTTGCCTGGTGTGATAGGGTGCGTTGACTGTACCCATATTGCTATCACAAGACCGGTTGAGGAAGAACATATGTTTTTTAATAGAAAAGGATATCATTCCTTGAATGTTCAAATGGTAAGCTGCTGGGTAAATTCTAATCATAATATAAAACTATGTGGTTAACAAACTTCATCAAAACTATGTATACATGTACATATTTATAAATAAAATAAAATATCCATTATTTATTATATGAACTCAATGGAGAATGTTAGAGGAAGCCTATGCCACGCGGCAGAGAGAATTATAGACATATTATTTTAAAATCTCATCATAAAATGTCTTATGTTTTGTAAGAAGGTACCTTAATAATTCTAAGTCATATCGTAAGTAAAGAAATAAGTATATGATATACTTACCAGATTAAGTAACTTTATTTATCAGGGCTTAATTAAATCGCTTCCCTTCATTGCAATATGGTTCTTTGTGGAAACCAAAGGAGGTACCTATTAGTTTTATTTTTATTTAATTTTCTTTTCAGATATGTGATTATGACTTACACATAATAAATGTTAATGCAAAATTTGGTGGAGCTACACATGACTCCCACATATGGTCTGCGAGTCATGTGGTCACATACATGAAAGGGCTTCATGAAAGTGATGAACATGTTTGGTTATTAGGTGAGTTGTTCCTTATACAATTATTGTAAATAGTGAGACATGAAATAGCCCTATACTAAAAGTAGTAATTGCACTATATTTAAGTGAGCATGACTACAAATAAACAATGATTATACAATTCTTTATTAGAACTGGAGTATTTTATTAACACTATCCACAGCGGCCCTGGCTGATGACGCCTATATTAAATGCTGAACCAGGATCCCAGCAAGAGGTGTACACACGACGTCATGTCCAAGCCAGATCTCGCATTGAGCGCTGTTTTGGATTATTTAAGGCTCGGTGGAGGTGTATGCTTCGACACAGAGTTCTTCATTATCACCCTTACATGGCTAGCAAAATGACTAATGCATGTTGTGTGCTGCACAACATTGCATTAGATGCTAGAATACCACCTCCAAGTGATATGCCAGCGCCAGCTCTAGAAGGTAGTGAAGATCATGCTGTACAACATAGCACCTCCACCAATGATAACCAAAACGAGTTAATCCGAGGCAGGGCTATGCGCAATCGTTTAGTTAGTAGGATGTAATATAGGTATAAAATAAAATTACTATTATATATTGTAATATTTTTGTTAGGTCACTTGATAAACTAAATTTTAACCTTATATAATTTGTATCTTTACTAAACATAATAATTATATTAATCAGCCTTTGTACGTCAACTGCTGGGCACAAGACAAGCCTCACCTCAATAGGCCATAATCCAACATGCAAGCTAGATCTAATGGATCTAGATCTAGGTTTAGCTCGGCCGCTTATGCTGTTAGAAAGATAAGACAGTTAACAGACGTAGAAACCGCGCGTTTAGTCCATTTTAGCTACTTTCACAGCATTATGTCATACGGAATTTTACTATGGGGTCGGGCTGCTGACATTGAATCCAACATTATTTTGCAAAAGAGAGCTGTCAGAGTCATTTATAATCTACGTCGCCGCGAATCTCTCAGGGAACTTTTTAAAAGGATTAAGTAATATTATGACGGTACTTACCTTGCCAATTCATTTATGAAAATATTATGTATGTAAGAAAAAATCTAACATCATCATGAACATCTTTTTAATAAAATAAGCGATAGACATGATTTTAATAGGTACTAGAAATAAAGATAAAATACATCAGCCATTTTTCAGATTAGCCAAAGTACATAAGTCTTTTATGGGGTAC
Organism: Luperina nickerlii; assembly: GCA_963855955.1. NCBI lineage: Eukaryota > Metazoa > Arthropoda > Insecta > Lepidoptera > Noctuidae > Luperina > Luperina nickerlii. The sequence continues at coordinate 6,164,514 of OY979671.1, forward strand.
TGTGTTAAATGTTACAATAAAATACCTTGTGATATAATGAAAAACATTTAAAACTCACATTAAAAAGACAGTGGAAACAAGCGTACTTACTATAAATTAGAGGATTATATCCAAGATAAAAATGCTTGGAAACATGCTGGTCCTGCTCCATAGGACAATCTTGAATGTTGACAAAATCAAACTGGTTGCTAATTTAATTGTAAAATTTATCTATTTTGACATTGATTTACATTTTGTAATTACTTTAACCCACAGACTTATTACTTGTTAATTTTTCTTTTAATGAAAGTCATCTACTTTTACATTGTTTGTAAATACATATGTGAGCACCATGTATCTATCACTTAATTAATTTATGTGTCACTGTTTCATTTTCATATTGTAAAACGTTTAAGAGTAACGGTGGAGTTTCTTGCCCATTCTTCTCCATACGTAAACTACCTTTTGGAAGGTGTGACTAGAATAAAAAAAAATTGTAAATTTTGATGTTCAAATGTGCCAATTTAAAATAAATGCTTTGACTGGATAATAAATCTCTATTAACTTTTATTGAGATAAAACTCTATAATAAATACCAATGTGTGTTACACACTGTCTATAAACAGATGAACTAGGGGTACAGAAAGTTAGCCGTGGAACACCTAGGTGAACTACTTTGGTGTTCCACAGGTCAGAAAGGCTTCTTTTTACTATATTATAATATTTACATTAGCAAAACTTAAAACGCAAAATCAAGAATCAGTCTCACAGTTACAGTTGAATAACATGTCATACAGCCTTTTGTTGCAGTCTTAAAATTGAGCAGTAAAAGAGGCAACATATTAGGTAATTTAACGAAGTCACTTCTTTCGCCCAAAGGGTTCACATTATTTTAAGACAATACTCAATACTCAATTCTTTATTGCATTCCACAATGTAGGCTTAGGTGGTAAAAACTTGGGACAAACTTGGGATGCTCGCAAAAGTCTGAGATGCAGAACGCCTAAGGGGTCAAACATGAATACTAAAAGGCCTTTGATTACTATAGCAATAGGGACAACACAATCGCTGAACTACTCAGTGTTCAGCGGTTCTGTGTTGTCCCTACTGCGATAATAGTCAAGCCAAGCTTGAGCGACGTTTACTAAAGACCTAAAAACTTGGTTCCGTTCGTGCTCAACCTCCAACGCTCGCATGTCGCGCTCGTGTTGTAGTCTCGTCCGTGCTTCCTCCAGCTCCAGGCGTTGTAATTCTACGGCCGTAAACTCGCTTGCCGCTCTCTCGAAGGGAGTCGGTGCCTGTCTACGGCGCGCGGGTGTGCAAACGAGGGCGGTCGGGAGAGGCAGTAGACTGCGGTGTCGCTGGCGACCTCAACCGCGGACGACGCCTGGCAGATGGAGAAATAGCAGACGCGCGGGGGGCAGGTGGCCGCCTTCGCCTCGGAGTAGTGGGCGCTGCAGGGGCTGGTGGGGGGCGACCTTAACCGCGGACGACGCCTGGCAGATGGAGAAATAGCAGACGCGCGGGGGGCAGGTGGCCGCCTTCGCCTCGGAGTAGTGGGCGCTGCAGGGGCTGGTGGGGATTGCGCTGCCGGAGCTGGCGCTGTCGGGGCTGGCGCTGCCGGGGTTGGCGCTGTCGGGGCTGGCGCTGCCGGGGCTGGCGCTGCCAGGGCTGGCGTGGATGGCGCAGCAGGCTACCGTCCTTGTGCTGAAGGTGGAGTGAGCACGAGCGGGAGGGGTGGTGGTGTTTGCATCAGGGATGAGGAAGGCAGAAGCCAATTATTTGAGGGCTGTGAAGTGAAAGGTTGTGGTGAAGAAGGTAGTTGTGGAGTTTCTGCAAAAGAAAATGAGTGTTATTTAGGACAATTTATGGATACCACCTTTGTTTCTTGAAAATGTTTTCTTAAATCAAATCCTGCTAATATTGTAAAATGTGAAGGTTTGGATGTTTATTTTTTTTTCTTCACAAAAAAATGGCTGAACGAATTTCAATGAAAATTGGCACACAGTTATAGAATATAAATAGCAAAACTGAGGTTCCCTAGGTAATTTTAGAGAATTTGTATTTTACAGTTAAATAACAAATTCACTATAAAAATATTATGGTATTTTAAGTCTATAGACTTACCAGCTACAATTTCCAAATATACTGTATCATCTTGGGCGACAGAATCATCTTGTGCATAATGTAGAGGTCTCTGAAAAAGATTGATAGTGGTAGATTTATTAAAATAATGTATATATATAGTAATGAAACTATTTATTACTGAAAAAAATTATTTAACTTAGTATGTTGATATGTAAAAATTATGACAATATTTTTTCAGTTACATATATATAATATTTACAAATACTAATTAATAATCGTTTTAACCAAGTTAAAACTAATTTATCCAAAAAATAAAAATGAAATGGTGTCTTTCATGTTAACTAAGTAACTTTTGTTACCATTAACTAACATGTTGACCATTGTTAATAGAAATTTGAATATTTTATAAAACATCTGCCTGAGAAAAAATTAGCTCATTATTGAGCAGGAGCCTTGAAGATGTATAATACTTACATTAAATCCTAGCTCTTCTACAGAGACTTGTCCTTCCACTGCTAAAGCACCCATTATCGCCAGCACTCTTTCGTCACTAGCTGATAAGGTTTGCATGCTTGCTGGCCCACCACCAGTCCCTCTTGCATGATTCCTTAAGGTCAATGCCTTTTTTTTTGTCTTGGACTTCCAATCTGCCCACACCTTTATTGAATAAAGATCAGTCATAGTCAGAGGTATGTTTTATGTGTAAATGAAATAAAAAAGCCAAAAATTTGGTAAGTACTTTTGAAATAAATTGAATAATAAATAAACATCTGGGGTATCTCCTCATATGGCCATCGGACCCCAAAGCATAACTTGTACTATGGGTGTCAGAGATTGATCATCATCATATCGAAAATCCCCAGTTTAGTAACAACAGAGAAGCGATTACAAGCCAACCTACATAAACGCAAGGGCGTGTCCCCTTGTCCAAAACCCTTGAAAACATAGCTAAGATTGCTAGCCACTCTTCCATCACACCAATCTTTCCAAAAATGTTCATTAGGTCCTTACTTTTTTCCACTTTTCTGTAGTCTTGCTGACACCACCACCAACAGCATTCAAAATGTTGGTAAGTTCAGTCCATAGTTGGTCTGACCTCACCCGACCTTGTGATCCAGCAAGAGGCCTCGCCAGGTCACCATGACTGTAACATAAACAAACAAAGATTCAATATACCTAAGTATTTCATTGATTACTCATATATATATATATATATATACATTACATACTCATGAATAAAACTTGGATTTACTTACGTTTCCATATATTCAAGCAGCGTTGACAATTGTTGGGGACTTGCTCGCATGTTTGATTCCATTCTTGATTCCATGTTTTTTACCACTAAAAATTAAAATGAGATCACTCTATCATCGTTTGTCATTAGTCACATAAAAAAATGAATCTATTTTGAATATCATTAAATTTTGGAGACTATCTAAAAGTAATAACACTCTATTCACTTACCAATGTCAAAATATTGTTTTTATTATAATTTGAAAACGATTAAACGCAACACTCACTTATTCTTAACTTTAAAAACAAAAAAAATTTTCGCGGCTTTAACCGATTTGACACTTCTTGACAGACACTGACAGCTAAATTTTCGATACCATAACCAATATTTTTGTTTCTTAACGAATAAACAATTCGACACAACGATCGCGACAATAGTGTTACATTGGCTAGGAAATGTTTATCGTTATCTCAGAGACGATGACGAATTTAGGTATCGTTTCGCTACGAAGCTATGTTACTTTGTCTAAAGGCAGGTTTACACTTTGCGAAGTGTGAAGTGATAAGTGTTAAGCGTTAACTTTACGCGATAAGTCTCAAGTGTTAAGTAGTCTTTTCCATCTCCGTTTACGCAGTGTTTAGGAAGAAGCTCAAAGTAGTGGTAGGTACTGTCCGTTGTGCATAGTGTCTCTAGAAATGGAAGATGAACAGCGCTTAATATTGAGACAAATAATTAAGGAGATTGTATCTGTTGTGGTATCTGATATAGAAAATGAACTCAATTTTGAAATCAATAGGCCTAAGAGATTATGGCAAAGAAAATGGATTACCAGACGTTCTCAGTATGGGGCCAACAATAAACTTTTTGAAGAAATTGCTAAGGAAGATCCTGCTGAATTTTACAGATCAATGCGAATGACAGAAACGCAATTTCAAGAGTTGCTGACGCACGTTGAGCCCGCCATAAAAAAACAGATACTTTTATGAGGAGTGCACTCACGCCAAAAATAAAACTTCAGATAGTGTTGTATTTTCTTGCCACTGGTTGTAGTCTGCGTACTTTGTCTCATTTATTCGGAGTATCTAAACCAGCAATAAGTTTAATGATACCGATAGTCTGCGATGCTGTATACAACGCCTTAAAAGATTATATAAAGGTTAGTAAAACACATTAACAAATATTTTATATTGGTTTTATTTTTAGATATAAAATTACAAACATAAAATTGTATTGGAATGTTGTAAATTCCTTATGCAGATTCCCAAGCTTGGGTTAACACATCATTTCTATCAACAACAGAAGTAAATGCATTTTCAGAATTTAACTGATTTGTCACAACAGTTGTATTTGTATTTTCAAGATTTCCATAACTCAAAGTGGCATTTTCATTGTATGTATCATCGTTGCTCGAATAATAAGAATTTCTAGAAATGGTTGAAGTTGGAGGAGACGACATAAAATGTGGTTGTGTTCTGTTTTCTACCATTTCATAAATGACATTGGATGTTTGAGACTGACGGCGGATTTGTTTCAAGCGCAAACCAGAAAGATAATTTTGAATATACTGTTGTGCTTCAATTGCTGACTCTATTGGTAAATTTTTCAATTGAACTGCAACCATTCGTCCAAATAAGTCGAATTCATTCTCTGATACAACAGAGCTGTTGACACTGTTGGCTACATTTTGGGCCTTTGTCAGTAAGTTATCATAGTTTCGTAGCATCGTCCTTTTCCGAGGATTTTTCCCTTTGAATGACTGGCCCGAGTCATTGCTTGAGGTTCCAACTCCTGAAGTATTTTCAACAGCCTTCTCGCCTTCAGTGTCTCTTGTCTCAACATTATCTTCATTGATTTTATTTTGAGACTCCAGGTTCTGTAAATACATAACCATGGCATTAATAAATATATTAAAAAAAATATTGTGATTAAATATTTATTATTTGTTGCAGATTCCCAGAAGTACAGAAGAATGGAAAAGTATTGAAGAAGGATTCAGTCAAAAATGGAACTTTCCCGGTTGCTGTGGTGCATTAGACGGTAAACACGTCGTACTGAATGCACTAGATGATTCTGGAAGTTATTATTACAATTACAAGAACCAGCACAGCATCGTTCTTATGGCATTAGTAGACCATGATTATTGTTTTATTTATTTTGACATTGGATGCAATGGACGAATCAGTGATGGAGGAGTTTTCCGAAACTCCAGCTTGAGCCACGCTCTAGAGAATAATTTTGTACCACCAAACCGTGTGATTGTTGCAGATAATGCTTTCCCATTGAAAACGTACCTTATGAAACCATACGGAGGAAATAATTTATCTCTTAAGCAAAAAGTGTTCAACTACAGATTATCACGGGCCAGACGGATAGTTAAAATGCCTTCGGAATATTAGTGTATAAATTTAGAATATTTCTGAAACCCCTCCCATATGCTCCCGCTAAAGCTGATAAAATAGTTAGAACGTGTGTTGCTTTGCACAATTGGCTTAGAAAAACGCAAGGTACTATTCAAAGTGTAACAGTTGATACAGAAAACATCGAAACGGGGAACATCACACCTGGCTCCTGGAGAGAGTTTCTAGCAACAGGTATAGTAAACATTGAAAGAAGTTTGCAAAATAGATCATCACAACAAGCTCACAATGTACGAGATAGATATGCAGATTATTTTGTTGGTGAAGGCTCAGTACCCTGGCAGGCAAGAATGGTACATTAATAGCAATCGGTTTCAGTACAATTTCCTACTTAATAAGTTAGCATATAAGATACTATAAATAAATGTATTCTAAATAATTTTGTGTTTTCTTTCACTCTCTCGCTATCGGTCGGCCTCTGCCTATTGAAGTAACTATAAACTGTCCATTCCAAGGTTGCCTGGAAGAGATCGCAGAAAGCGATAAGGCCGCCCATTGTATGTTTTGTATTCATAATTGTATTTTTTGTGATGTATTTTCTGGTGTACAATAAAGTATATACAAATAAATATAAATAAATAAATAAATTCTAAGCTTTCTTTGTATAAATAAATAAATAAATTCTAAGCTTTCTTTGTATAAATAAATAAATAAATTCTAAGCTTTCTTTGCCTAGGTACCCGTAGTGCGGTGAAAAAAAAACATAGTACCTATGGAATACTCACCATATTACTCGATGTTTCTCTGCATTCTCCAACATTTACCATTTGATATTTGGCACATATATATCATCAAGCCCTGCACCCGATTTAATAGAATCTTTTACTTTTTGGTGCTCTTGGGAAAAGGTCGATTTCAAGCTTCGTATTTTGTTGTACGCTTCTTTGGGACCGAAGTCGGGAATTTCCATCGCTTCACTCAGTTTCAATAGGGCCGCATCTCTCAACTGTTTGTTTTTAAATTCTGCGCACTTTACATTGTATAGACATTCATACTTTAAGTATTCTTGTACGAATTTTAAAGTATGTTGTTCCGTCCACTTCATTTTCGCTTTGAACTTGACACTGCGCACTTAACACACACGTATTTACACACTGATTAGTACAGGCGAACTGCGAGAGAGGGGAGTGGAACAGTACACGGGGGGAGGTCACTTAACAGCAAAAATAGACCTTGATTCTATTCACTCGCACTAATCAATAAGCACTAATCGCACTTAACACTTAACACTAATCACTTCACGCTTCCGTTCACACCCTGATTACTAAACACCTGCACTAATCACCTGCAGTGTTAACTTAACAAAGTGTAAACCGGGCATTAACAGCTTCGCTGCCAGCTGGTATATGGTGACTTCATGGAAAAATCCGTATATTTTTTTTTGGAATATATGCATGAGGGACGTGTCAATATTGTTATTTTGGATTTATTTAACTATTTTTAGGAGTTTTTGTCAAGAAAAAGCTAAAAAAAAACCCGCGAATTTGCGAACCTGGCACTGAGATTGAAAGTTTCAACCCCAGTGCCAAGTCCGCAATTTTGCGGAGTAGTTTCTTTAATGTATTTTGGTTTTTTTTAATAGTCTATGATATTTGAACACAAGATAATAGTAGACTGCTTAATTCTAATGCCTTTGGTAACATTTACTAAAGTCTTTCATAGGATAATCTTACAAAAAATAGTATAAAAACATTTAAAAACCTGGAAGTAACTGACGATTACAACAAAAATAGCTGAATTCTAATTAAAAATAAACACAAAAACCTCTTAAAATTATCACAGTTTCCTAACCATAAAAAACAATGTTTCTCTTATATTCTTCTATATAATATTTTATTAGAACTTTGGTAAAATCAACTCACAAATTGCAACTGTATGATCGCGGTCTAAATAAACATTTTTAACAAATAAAACTTCTAAAATGAATCATACTGCTAGATGCAAATGCCAAATATTAGGTAACTAAATTTTATAAAAAAACTATAATTAAACTTAGATGGACAAGTGGTATTCATCTAAACATTCGAAGCATAGGCCAGGTTTGTCATTACACATTTCGCAATGCCACATAGTCTTTTCGTTTTTTTTTGTGTTTTCGAGCACATGCGGCACATTTTACGCTTCAAAAATCCTTTGGTATTTCTTTCAGTGATTTTACTAATTTTGTGCATTTCTCTATTATTTCTTACTCTGCTTGAACCAGCAACCACTGAAGTATTGTTTTCGGGTAACAGCTCATTTATCACAGATAAACGGTAATCATAGAGTGTCATTTTCGGTTTGCCAGAATATTTGGTATAAATTTTGTACGAGTTTATAAAGAGAAGTTGAAAGGTATGGATCGCTATTTTCAGATACCAACGAAGTGTTTTTCTTTCACATGGATAAAATGCGAGCAACTGGTCTTGTCTATCAACTCCAGACATAAACTCATTGTATTTTGCAATAGCTTCTGGCTTTTCAGTTATCTGGCCACGTTTATTGACAACTGGCACCTTTCTGTCTTTATATTCTGTGGTGATGTACATCACTGGGCGTTTGTCTTTCCATTTTCCAATGTGTACACTTTCTTGAAAACGTGATATATTTTCACCTTTTTTCAGTGTTTTTTTATATACATCCTTCGGATTTTCCTTCAAATCTTTTCGCAAGGTCCCAGTGCAGTATGTTTTATTTTCTAAAAGTCTCTTTGCCAAGTGGAAGCTATTGTAATAGTTGTCCATGTACAATGAGTGGCCGTTCTGAAGATGCTTTTCCATCAATTGCATCACTACTTTTTCCGCGTGCCCTTTTCCTGCCACTTCAATGTCTTGGCTTCCTGCATAAACACGAAATTTGAGAATAAGACCATCTGGTTCAGTCAGCATGTACAATTTTACCCCATACTTATGTCTTTTATTTTTGATGAACTGTCTAAATTTAAGACGCCCTCTCCATAGCACCATACTCCCGTCCAAAGACAACTCTTTCGCAGGATAATAGCAGCTATCCATTTTATTATTGAAATAATCAATCACGCTGCGTATTTTGCACAGTGGGTCTGGGTTATCCACTATCTCTGAACTGAAGTGGAGACATCTCATTATAAGCAGATATCTGTTTCTACTCATATATTGCCCAAAAATAGGTATTGAAAATAATCGGTTCGTTTTCCAATAATCTTGTAGTCGGGGTAGTTGAATGAATCCCATGTGAAACAGTAATCCCAAGAATATTCTCAGCTCAGGAATATTCAACTCCTTCCATGAATTTATTCTCGAACTTGCTAATACAGGATTTCCTAATAACTTGGCAGCTTGAGCATTAGTTTTTTCGCAAATCATAGCAAGAAAATCATCTTCGAAGAAGAAGTTGAAAAATGTTATTGGAGCTTCTCCAGGGTTGCCGAAAAACGCATTCTGTTTAGTGAAATCTGTATATTGTAACTCACATGTCGTGGTCCACCCTACTGTAGATGTGGCAGTGCTTTCTGGTGGTTGCGACTCTTCGAATGGCTGTGACAGCGGTACCAAATCCATAGCCGCATTTTGCTGAATATACCGCCGGTCAGCGGCCTCTTCTTCGTCATCTGATGAGATATCCAAGTCCTCAAAATGGTACTCATCGTCACTGTCATCACCTCCAAAGGGCTGATCTTCAATATCACTGTCCGTAATGTTATAATTTAATGGCAGTCTACATCGTTTTGGCTTTGACGGCCCGGCTTCGTCACCCATAATTGAACCTTATTTGTACGACAATAAAAGTCAATATTCAAAAACCGTAACTTGTAACGGTATTTTGTATTATTCAAGCGCAGGGCCAACCTCCAAACGTGTCGCCAAGCGCAGAGCCGGGCGCGTACTAATTCATAAAAACCGAACGGCGCTACTCCGTATATTAGCGGGGCCGGCCCTCCGGGCTCTCCCCGCATCCCGCTAATTCGCGGAGCTGGCAGCGAAGCTGCCAGCTCCGCGAATTCTACATATTATAGCCCCTACACACCTTCAGTTTTATCTGTGCGATAAAACTGTGCAGTTTAACTGTACAGATAAATCGTACGTCCCTACAGCCCACACACGTTCAAGTAAAAATATACGATCTTTCAGTTTTTATCATCATGGCCTCCATAGACGACGACGCTTTAGCGATCGTAGGGCTAATGTGTGTGTTAAAAGAAAATAGAAGAAAACGAAAAAAACGAGAATTGTGGTGTAAACACTGGTTTCTGTTGAGAAAATTGTATTCACACACATCCTTGATAAATGAATTGAGAATTACTCCAAAAGATTTCAATAATTATTTGAGAATGAATGAAGATACATATTTGCATCTGCTGTCATTAGTGACACCATTAATAAAAAGGCAAGACACCATATTGAGAAATGCTATAACACCTCATGAAAGATTAACGGCAACTTTAAGATTTCTAGCTACAGGGAGATCTTATGAATGTTTAAAATTTTCTACAATAATATCGCCACAAGCACTTTCCGCCATCATACCAGAAACCTGTGAAGCAATTTATAAGGTTTTACACAAGGACTACTTAAAGGTAAGAAATAAAAAGACTCATGTTTTATTTATTTATTTTTTATTTAAATCATCTTGTGAAATCTTGTCATCAAACTACAAATTTCAATTATTGTTCAATGTAAATCGCGATACATATGACCCCGCTGTTTCTTCTGTCCAGTCCGGGATTGATAGTTGGACCGTAGTATCACCCATAGCATTTATTGCTTGTGTCTCTTGAATTTCTTGACCATATGAAGATGTGTTTGTTTGTGGTACTATATTTGTCATCTGAAGTGCTAGTGTGCCTGCTTGATAGTACTGAGGTTGATGTATGGGTGACTGATTTGTAACTGTATATTGTAATGGTGATGGCATAGAGTTATGAGATGGTGATGGCAAAGAGTTATGAGATGGTGATGGTATAGAAGTTGAACTACTTGACCGTAATCGAAAATCATTTAGTATCATTGTTTTTGGAGCCATTACTCTATGTGACATTGTAAGATTTCCCATCTCAGCTTCGAATAAAGTTTCATTTATTATTTTTTCAGCCAACAACTGTTGCTGTTTATTTTTAAATTCTCGAAGTTTCAATGCTACCATTTTTCCGATAATGTCGTAGCGATCCTCTTGATATGTCGGCCGTTTAAAGTGGTCCTGAACGGATTGCAAAACGTCTTTTGTTAGATCTTCATTATTTTTCCGCTTTGTTTGCCGTTTAGATGCCGAACCATGAGCAGACGAAGTTGAAGCAGTAATTGAGGTGAAAGCCGCAGGACTCTGAGCAGAAAGATTTTCAGTAACATCTAACTCTGAATGCGCTGCTTCATTTTCAGACACTGATGTTGCACCCGATGATTCCATCACGTTAATCTGTAACATTTTCTTTGTTTCAGTTTCCACAAAGTTGCAGTGAATGGAAAGCGATTAGTGCATTATTTGAAGAAAGATGGAACTTTCCACATCTACTTGGCGCAATAGATGGTAAACATATTGCTATTACTCCACCTAAAGGATGTGGATCGGAATTTTACAATTATAAAAGACACCACAGCATGGTACTTATGGCTATTGTTGACGCTCAATATCAGTTTTTATTATCCGATTTCGGTACAAACGGGCGAGTTTCAGATGGAGGCGTATTACAAAATATGAAATTTTTTGAAATGCTCCGAAACAACCAATTAGAAATTCCAAGCGAAGAAGCAGTAAGAAATAGTCAGAGACGTTTGCCATACGTTTTTGTTTCTGATGACGCATTTCCGTTGAGACCTGATATGATGAAACCGTTCAGACAAGCAGAATTGACTTCAACAGATAAAAAAATCTATAATTATCGTGTTTCGCGCGCACGACGAATTGTGGAAAATGCCTTTGGCATTCTGGCTTCACGTTTCAGAATCTTCCATACGGCTATAAATTTACATCCAAATAAAATTGAGTCCGTCGTTATGGCATGTTGTGCATTACATAATTATCTAATTAGAAAACTGCCAAATTCTTATACTAATCCAGATTGCTTTTATCGAGAAGACTATGATACCGGAACCATCATACCAGGAAGTACAACAGATATTTCGACTATGGAACCTTTAGAAAGAAGAAATGTGGGAAACATAAGTCGGACACCCAAAAAGATAAGAGAAGAATTTATGAACTATTTTAACAATGAAGGTCAGGTCCCTTGGCAAAATAATTTTATTTGATTTAAAAAACTTAGGTATACTTATTTAACAAAGATACCTATAAGTTTCATTTACTTACCTCATCTTCTTCATCCAAATTCGACCGACTAGGCCTTGGTATATTTTGATCGTCTAAGAAACGTAATAGTGGGTAATACCATAACTTTGGCTCATAAATATCTTCGGCGCCTGATCCGGATTTTGAGGCCATGACTTTTTTATGTTCCTTGTTATACGTACAGCGTAGTTTATTAATTTTCTTTATAACAGCCTCTTTATTACTTTTAGAATCTATTTCGCGTAGTTTTAAAATAAGCTTTTCATAAGCTGAATCTTTTATTACTCTATTATGATAATCCTTGCTCTTGATTTTCCATAACGAAGGCTCCGATTGGTATAGTAGTATAAACTCTTCCAGCCATTCGCGTTGAGCCATGGTCGATAAGTTTTCGCAAAGGCAGATAGCAAGGTCGATACGTGTTCACTTCACGCTCGCTGTGACAAAATTGACAAAACTGCGCAGTTCCGACTACACACTCTCAGTTTTAACTGTACAGTTCTATCTGTACAGATTTATCTACTTATTCATATTTTGATTAGATTCAGTTAAAACTGTACAGTTCAACTGTTTGTTCTACACACCTAACGATTTAACTGTACAGTTAAATCGCACAGTTAAAACTGAAGGTGTAGGGCTCGCATTAGATAGCTAACTGGTCGGCCGCCCGCCGCCGGAGCGCTGCGCGCGAGGTGGGGGCTCGCATGCCGAAGCTACTCCCGCGCATCAGTGTGCGCCGGCCGCCCGCCAGTCGGTTCAATGCCTCGTGAGCGATCACTGTGTCGCCCGCGCCCGGTCCGCTGCCGCGCTTTTACTAACGCTCGCTAATCGTGATAACTGCTTGCGTACTCGCTATCGTAATAAGTTATAATACTCAAAACTGTACCTACCTTCTGTTTACTCCTTCTTCATATTTCGTTAGTGTTCTTCTTGTGCTGTGAACTACTGTGCTGTTTGCTAATAAACTTTAATCTATCTTAACTCAGTGTATAAACTCTCATTTCTTTCCGCACACACTACCTTCACGGACGCTAAAATACAATAGTGTGGCTCATTCGGGCAATCTTCGCAGTATGTTACCACTCTTTTGGTTTTATTTCGAGCATGAACTATTCCGAATTGGGCACAGTTTTCTTAAGAGCGGTGGGCGCACGGCACACCGCATCCCGGACCTCGCGCGCGCCGCCGCTACCGCTACGCGTTGCCTCCCGCGCCGTGCCGTATGCGTGTGTGTTAAAAGTATTCACAGACGATCGAACTTGGTGCGGACCGGACCACGAACCGTACGGTGCGGTCTACACAACAGACAAGCGCACCAGACTCCGAACCGTCCAGTCGGTTATTGTGCTAGCATTGCGTGAACACGTCTCCTCGACATGCCGCCTATTCTATCAAAACAGGCCAAAATGGCATTAGTTGCGGCAACTATCGTTGCTACATCGCCATTACATAACGAACGAAAAAGAAGAAAAGAATGGGCAAAATTTTATCTTAGAAACAGACAACAATACAGTCATATGAATCTCATTAAAGATCTCGATGATAAAGATTTTCGTATATATCTTCGAATGAGTTCCGAAGCATTTATTGAATTGTTGGATCTTGTGAAACCACATATAACTAAATCCGATACAGTTATGAGACAAGCTGTGAGTGCTGAAGAGAGATTGGTGGCGACTTTAAAATTTCTAGCATCAGGAAGAGAATTCAGAGAACTTAAATTCAGCACTAGTATATCGTCACAGTTACTATCAGAGATAATACCAGAGACATGTGAAGCAATCTATAAAATGCTCAAAAACTATATGGAGGTATGTATAATTTATAGGTATCAAATAACACTAACATAACTTCAATCATATTTTTTATTTATTCATTAATTACATATTGAATAACAGCGAAGCCGCAGTATTTCTGGACATTCGCATTCGTATTCGCAAAATTCATGCGAATATGTTGCGAATATGAACGTCAAGAAAAATACTTTACATGTAAATAATATTACTCTTACGAAACCCCAAAAATAAAATCAATCTTATAATTTTTATAGATTTTTTTTTCCTTGAACTAGTTTTGCAAACTTAGCTTTGCAGGGTGAATAAAATTTTTAAGTGTGCGTGGATGGCCAAATCCGAACCTGTGAGGAATATCGAAAAACGCTGAAAGGAGTCTCAGGCCGATTTTATGAAAAATAAGACTGCATTATTAGATTTTTGAAAAATCGTTTTTACATGCAGAGAATCGAACCGGTTTGAAAAATAAAACACACACTTGTTGCCAAAGAGGTTTTTCATTTTCATCATCAGTTCAGCCGAAACACGTCCACTGCTGGACATAGGCCTCCGTCAAGTTCCGCCAAAATGACCGGTCCCACCCGCGACCCTCACCAGGTCATCGGTCTGAAGGAGGCAATCCAACACTACGTCTTCCGGACTCCGTCTTTCAAAAATCTAATTAAGCGGTTTTATTTTTCATCAAACGCGGCCTCGAGACTCCTTTCAGCGTTTTTCGACATTCCTCATAGTTTCGGATTTGACCTTCCACGACCATTTGAAAAATTCAACCTGTATAATAATCAACCTCATCTTTAATATTTGGTATTATACATTCAGGAATATTTTAAATCAATGTGTCAAAATTATATTCTGGTATATAACACATTTATAATAAGTATTAAAAATAAACCATTTGTTTCAGAAATTGAAGATCTATAGGTATTCAATACAAAATATAACATGAATATGATAATTATGATAAATTTAGTCTGATGATAGCGGTAGTAGAAGAAAATTATAGTATTCCTGTACTTAGGTATAATAAAAATTACGAAAAAAAAAAACTTATCGTCCTCTCAAACTATTTTATCATGTTTTACGCTCCGTATACATACGGCTACTTTAATTTGAACGTAAAATAGGCAATCAATTTTTAGGAAAATATGAAAAAAAAACTAAATATTCGCATTTCCATTCGCGAATATCGGCGATGGATATTCGCATTCGCGAATGTCTAAAAACTGACATTCGCAACAACACTAGTAAGCATGAATATTTAATATTTAAAAAATAGAATTTGCTATTTTTTAAATATCAAATATTCATGTATGTCAGTCCCTTTTCCTGTAAAAACGTTCCGCTGGCTCATCTCAGAAGGAATATTATTTGAAGGTGGTGATGGTGATACAATGAAATACTCTAGTAGTTCGTCTGTTTGGGGCGGAGGAGGACGTGCGTGAGCGGATGTGAGTGATGATTGGAATGATAATGATCGTGATTGCTGTGGTGATGGCGATGGTGATGGTTGGTATTGAGATGGGTGTGAATGCTGTGGTGATGGCGATGGTGATGGTGATGGTTGGTATTGAGATGGGTGTGAATGCTGTGGTGATAGCGATGGTGATGGTGATGGTTGGTATTGAGATGGGTGTGAATGCTGTGGTGATGGCGATGGTGATGGTTGGTATTGAGATTGATGTGAATGCTGTGGTGATGGCGATGGTGATGTTTGGTATTGAGATTGATGTGAATGATGTGGTGATGCCGATGGTGATGGTTGGTATTGAGATGGGTGTGAATGCTGTGGTGATGGCGATGGTTGGTATTGAGATTGATGTGAATGCTGTGGTGATGGCGATGGTTGGTATTGAGATTGATGTGAATGCTGTGGTGATGGCGATGGTGATGGTTGGTATTGAGATTGATGTGAATGATGTGGTGATGGCGATGGTGATGGTTGGTATGGTGACGGTTGCATTGATGATACAGACTGTTGTGGTGTGTGCAATTGATATTGTAGTACAGGCTTGTTATGTGGTTGGGTTAAGTAGTGTGAATTTATGGATATTGAAGTTTCTAAATTAAGTTCGCCTAATTTTGCATAAAAAAACAGTTCTCCAATTAATTTCTCACAAATTAATCTTTGCATTTTTGGTAGCTCCTTAAGCTGGGAGCCCACAGACTGTCCAAAAGCATCAGCTGAGGTCAATTCCGATGAACTATTGGCATTCACTAACTGTCTGGCAGACTCTAATAGCTCTTCTTGTTTCTTAAAGATGGCACTTTGTCGTTTAATTGAAGATTTTTCCTTTTTTATTACAGGTTCCTGAAACAGAAGAGGCTTGGCTACAAATAGCTACAGATTTTGAAAGGAAGTGGCAGTTCAGTCATTCTTTAGGTGCCATTGATGGCAAGCACATCATCATCGAAAAGCCACCTGGGTCTGGTTCATTATATTACAACTACAAAGGAACATTCAGTGTAGTTTTACTTGGTATCGTAAATGCCAATTACGAATTTATTTACGTGAATGCAGGCGCAAATGGCAGTGTTTCTGACGGCGGAGTATTCAAACATACAGCTTTTCACGAAAAATTACTAAATAATCAATTACATTTACCAACGCCTTCTGCCTTGCCCGCATCGGATCTTGTTGCCCCATATTGTTTTGTTGCAGATAACGCATTCGCCATTAATGAAAACCTTTTAAAACCCTACCCACAGAGAAATTTGACACATGACAAAAGAATTTATAACTACAGATTATGCAGGGCTAGAAGAATTGTCGAAAATGCATTCGGCATTTTAGCTGAACGTTTTAGAGTATTTAAAAAACCCATACAAATAAATGTCAAAAATGTAACAAACGTGATAATGGCTTCATGCGCATTACACAATTATTTGAGGAAAAAGTCTTGCAACTACATGGCAAGGAACTGTGTCGATTTGGAGGACACTGAAAAATATACCTTCCGGCCAGGAGATTGGCGACAAAATGACAACTCTGTGAGTGTTAATAGAACAGAAAGGCAACGCACTGCAGATGGTAATTCTGTTAGGGAAATATTTACAGAATATTTTAACAATCAAGGGCGTGTTAATTTTCAAGAAAGAATGATTAATGTACTGAATATTTAATGCTTACCTCAATAGATCCATTAACATTATTTGTTTCAAAGTTGTCAATTATTTCGGATGTCGGGTTTGTTTTTTCGTGCAGAAAACTTAGATGTTGGTAATACCACAATGCCGGGACATGCAAGTCTTCCACTCCAGCGCCACTAGCTTTGCTAGATTCCACCTAAAAACAAATAACATGCCGAACAAATAATATCTACCTACTTTGTTATTAAGTTTAATAATAATAATAAAAATGTCATCTGTTTATTTATTTCTCACCTTATTCCGTTCTCGTCTATATGCAGCTCTGAGATGTTCAATTTTTTTCTTAATTTCGGTAATAGTCGCAAGGGGGTAATATGACTTCCATTTTTTTAAAAGTATTTGAAATGCTTGATTGCGTGCATTTTTATTACAATAAAGGCTATGCGCGGTATTCCACAAACATGGGAAGTCTTTATACAACTCCAACAGCTCTATAACAGCTTTTTTCTCGGTATTAACGATGTCTTCTTGGTGGCGCTCCGAATCCATGTCTGTGAACACGCTGCGACGTGTTGCGCGTACGGTGGCACAATAGCGACTGGACCGACATTTGGTTCGGTGCGCCGTCCACACGATCGGTTCGGTTCGGAACGCACCGCGTTCGATGTGCGAGCGCTTCGAACCAGCCGTACCGATATTAATAATAATAATGTCCAGCGGACCGTGCGCCACACGATTGAATATGGTTCGAAGCGCACCATGTTCGTGGTCCGGTCCGAACCAAGTTCGATCGTCTGTGAGTACTTTAAGAGTCCTTGTGCACGCACACATGCAAGGCGTCAACAACACTATACTCCATTTATTATAACATTAGAAAAAAGAGGCACGCAGAAGCAGGACTACGAAACCTTTTATTTTCAAGTTATGTTCAAACAATTTTAATAAACAATGTATGTGCTTTTTTGTAAGTAACAATGTATGGCATACAAAAAAGCATATTCTATCTAACTTCTCGTCACGATGCTTGGATAGGTAACATGAAATAAAAAAAAATTTAGTAGGTAACAATCAGTTTATTAAAAACAACTTTATCACAATGGCATGTACGAGTACATATTATGTTTTCAACAAACCAAATAAATAAGACACAAAACACCACTTAACAATTTAGTCACTGCTACCATTAGTCATCACAAATGATAATAATTAATTGGCATTGGTGGTAACAAAAGTCATAATTTTTACTATAATAATTTAGAATGCCAACTTTCGCAAGCTAAATACCAGCTATAAAAACACTTTCCAGAGACAGAAGTGTGAGATGAGATTTATTGCTATTAAAGAAAAGGTTTTGCCACCTTAATGATATAATAAGAATTATTCATTATCCTCTGATGATGATGATGATGAAGAAGTTTCACCAACGTTAATAATGAATTTTTCTACAACATCATCCATTATACCATCAAGTTGGCAAAACCTTTCCTCTTCTTTAATTGTATGAGCAATGCAAGATTTTTTTTTTTTCATTTTTTTTTTTAAAACGATTGCCATTTCTCTGCAGTTATGTTTATGAGTGCTTTAGGAAGTAACTGCTTCACTTCTTCTAATTTAAAACTTTTATTGTTTTGGGCTACATACCCCTTCATTTGAGCCCATACCAATTCTATTGGGTTGAGCTCGCAGTGGTAAGGTGGGAGGCGCAATACTAATATATCTTTTTCTTTAGCCATCTCATCTACAGCAAACTTTTGGTACAAATGTTTTATTTGTTTCACTTTTTCTAATAAAGTGGCCCTAAGGTCTTTTTCCTCAAAAGGAATATTTTTGTTTTTTAGCCACTCCTGAATATCTGCCTTTCGTGTGGCTGTACTTGGCAGCTTCTCCACTTTCCTCGAATGATATGGGGCATTATCCATAACAATAACAGCACCACTCTCGATTTTTTACAATAATAATTTGAACCACTTTTCAAAATTGTGTGCATCCATTTCAGAATGGTAGTCTCCATCACCCTTTTTGGCTTCAAATATTAATTCACCATCCATTAAAAACCCTTCTGTTGATCCTGTGAAATGAAATAAAAGGAAATCAATAATTTGTGTACCGGTGGCATAGATTACTTGACCGCTGGAAATAGATCTTAACCTTTGAATAACAACCGAAATTGCATCATTACTGTCCTTGAAAAGGTTAATCTACAACCATAAACCCATAATCTGCCCATAAACATTTTTCTCCGGGGGAGGCATTAAAACTTAACCAGTTTTCAGTGACAGTGGAGTGATCATTTTATTCATGATTTGGTAATGTGACAATTGTAAAGTAATTTCAAAAGAAATACATTTGAATCAAGTTTTACCAATATGGCCAATGATAAGCCGTCTTCCTTTACCGGTTGGGTTCTTTAAACCAGTTGATAAACCTGCCCGGTGTGCTTCCTTTGCAGACTTGATAGTGTTGTCTTGCCATACCTTGCTTTTCGTGTGTCCTGCATGTATAATAAAAGTTATATGTGTAAATACAATATTATATCGACTTATGCTGAATTAATAATACTTCACTGTATTGTTTTGCATAGAGGAGGTTTTACATAGCTTACCAAGTTATGTAAAACTCGCCTTTATGCAAAAAAAGACTTTATAAATATTAGAGCTACTGTACCTTCATTTAGCGAAGTCTCATCTAAATAATATATTTTTTCCTTCGTTCCTTAATTTCTTAATTTCATGGAGATATTTCACCTTCCATAACACAATCTCTTGTTTGTCAATTAGGGCACTTTTTCTACTTCTTTTAATATAGGTAAATTTTAATTTGTTCTTGATTAATTTGTATAAAGTGCTTCTTTTGAAATCGGGTAGAGACTCATCACTATTAACGGCTTCCAAAATCTTGTCCAACGTTGGTAACTCATTATCAAAGAAAAAAGAATGAATTTTTCTTCGTATTCCACTTAATGTTATATCATCATAATCGTCAGATTTTGAGTATTTCCGTTGGCGATGAGGGGGTGATAGCAGACGACCTTCTGTATTGTACTCTTTGAGCACATTATAGACTGTTGCACGAGAGCCTATAAAATAAGATTAGTAATGTATGTTATTACCTCACAATGCATGTTAATTTCAAATACATTTATTTTTTATGGTAATATTTTTATGATCCTTACCTGCAATTTCTGCAGTTTTGTTAATTGACTGGGTTCTATAAGCAGAAGCACCTTCGGGCCAGGACCCCATAACATCTTTATAAATATTTATCACTGTGTTTTTTTCTGTAGAACGAAGCGGCGTCTGCTTTATTCTATTTTTCTTCGGAGACAATATTTTAACCTCCTGATCAACTTTGGGGCCACGTTTTTTCGCTGTTGACACTGATCAGCGCTATTAGAAGTTTCAGAGCGTACACGTGGCGCTTGCAAGCCACTCGGGCCTGCACCGGGATCGCTCCTGTCCATGATTCAGCAAAACGTACCGCTTTGTACGAACAACACAAAACTAACACTAATAACAATAACAAAACAATAACAACAGAAAAACAGTAACAAATAACGACTAAACCACGAAAATTCAGCAATAACAACGAGAAAAGGCGTAGCATTCACAAGTATCCACAAGTGAATGACAATTGACAACAGATTATGCAATTTGATGGATGGATGACATCATAAACCGACAAAATAAAAAAACACGTGCTGCCACAACTTATGAAGGAATTATGTAACATTTTAGATTTGGTAGAGTTATAGTGACATGAAAAACGTTCCAAGCACTGTTCGCCCCTGCTTCTTTTAGATTTTAAAGATTAACACGACAATATTTTATGTAAAAACTAAATAAAATTAAATGAAAGCCTTGTAATTTCAGAAGGTAGATAGGGTAAATAAGTACAATTAAGTGTAACAGCTGTTATTTAAATTGATTTTATTTAACTCCACATCAATCTTGACTGTAATAATGTGTGTTGTACTTTTATAATAAAGTGTGCCCCTAAAAGAGCCTTTTTTAACTTCTGTCTAATGCTATAGTAAATGGAGTATAGATGTATGACGCTCACGGCTCAGTGTTTTCATGCTGAGCTACTCGCTGTTCCGCATTTCTCCAGTCTAATACACCCTTCGCTCTCGAACCGATTCCTATGCTCCAATGGACCGAATGCCAAACAAGATACGCAATATACAGATTTTTACTTTTGGAATAGCCAGCCAAGAATGGTCTTTTACTTCGTTGCTTTTCATTTTTCGGTGAAAAATACCGAGTGACAAGAAACGACGCTGATCAGCATATTTTTTCCCAGTTTTCGAGAAATCGCAAGACTTGTTTTGATCGAAGACGTATCTTGCAATAAGCTCCCTTAAATTATCATTAATGTCTCATAAAGCCGGATCTTTGTTTAGATTTAGTTTTGTTTGTAATTCGTCATCATCACTTGTATTTGTAATTTGAATCTGAGATGCATCTTCAGTTGTTGTGGAGTCATTCGGGTCAAGAGCACGCAGTTTGTTGTCTATGGTCTTAACGAACTAAAAAAATTAGATATCTGTAGAGTTGGTTGAGATTTTAATATATTTTCATTATATAAGTAAATTTACGTTAAAGATTATTTAGATTTTTTTCTACATATGTTTTAAGTAACATGTTCCGAACGCGTACTCTTGCCCCGTCACGCGGGTAAAATTACGTAAGCCTTAGGGTAAAATTACGCGTGTGGGGTAAACGTACGCATTTAAAGAAATCTAAATGGATGGTAAAATAAAAACTAAAGATTGCCGATAATCAACATTTATTAAACTTTAAGAAGATTATAATAGTAACTTTGGTACTTATCTGAAAAAAGTTAGGAATTTTGAACATTAATTACTAAGTAAAGTTTATACTTAAATCTAGACTAGAAAGAGAGATCAACATTACGTATAGGATAATCATCACATAATTAATTTACTCATTACAAAAGTCGCATCGAAATATTCCGTTTTCATACGCAGTAATTCTCATGAAACCAGTCATTACAAATTAAGCATTGGATCCAATCTCCTGTCGGTGGCACTTCGTATTTCTCTCCACTAATTGGACAATTAACAGATTCTTCGTTTCGCTTTCTTTTTAACATTTGCATTGATTTCTTTTTAGGTTTATTATTTATTCCCGATGGTCAAGTCAAGATTTTTGAATAATCGACGTCAATAGCGTTGACTTCGGTTGGAGGAAAACTTCCTATTGTTATTTTGAGTGGAAATGGGAGTTCTAGAGTCAGTGAACCAGCGAGAGAATACTCTCTTATGGCTTCCAAAGCATCGTAGTTGCCCAACATTCTTTGTAAGGCAGGAAGATTGATTATTTGCTCTCGAACGGGTTGCATTTGTGGCGCCAAGCGTGCGATTTCGTCGCTATATGCGTTGGTGTATGGTAAGTTCCGCGCAACTAACTCCCGCATCCTGGCGAGCCTGCGCGACGGAATGGTGGAGCGTGCGCGTAACCTCGATAGTATGCCAAATTCTAGCTTGTTATCGTTAACTAGGCGTACAATCGCTTCATATATTTCGGAGAAATCATTGTTATCGCTGCAATTATAGAAAGGACCGAGGTCGCGCAGCATTCCACTATCCTTCAGTAAGTTGAAGAAAGTGTGAAGTGGCCCCTCTTTCGGTATTATGAACGCTAGTCTTTCACTAGAGGTATATAGTTGCATGTCAATGTGATAACCTGCAGCGATGCGCTCAAGCATATCATGACGGGCACGGGTCTCAATACAGTCACGCATTATTCCAAACTCAGATTTAATCTGTAATTCATAGCCGCTCTTTCTCTCGCCAATGCTACCATGGTGGAGAGACTTGAGCATGAAGAGGAGAGTTTTTGCGTCGATCGTACATATAACAGGGGTTTCACTATCATCAGGGAACATGTTAGCAGCGTCCTCCTCTGATAGACGAAGAGCCGTATACCAGTTCTTCCTGGTGTACTCGTTGAAGGATATGTAAAATTCAATCAGACGACGTGATAACGTTTGTACTATGGCGTTGATCCCAGTCATAGGAGTCCTTTGTATCCGTCCTCTATTGAGGGCAGATAAGAAATCGTATATGCCAGCGCGGGTCCGCCAATCGTTGAAGGCTTCCGAAGATTCGCCTGTTTCAATCGCCCTTGAGTGCTCTAAATGTGTTGCAACTAGTTGTCTTCGTTGACAATGGATGTAGGGAACCGACATGGGCAAAAGACTGAAGCGTCTAAAACCGTCGTCTCTCCATCCATGCCCATTATCATTGGTTTGTAGCAAATCCAACCTCGTTAAACCGGATTGTGCTACGCCGGCCACACGATCGAGAGGGTTCTCACCTGGATTATTGATGCTCTCTAAAATTCCAGCCTCAGTACCAGCGTTGACAATGGCCTGCTCGACGGCATGAAGGGTTCGCGGAGTTACGCTGTTCCATCTACTCTCCCTGCTGTAAGATAGCAACAGCTTAGCGGCGAGAGCTGCGAGCGCGCGTAAGTAGACATCAGTGGACGGAATGTCGTCAAAATTTACGTTAAATAATACGGATCCGGGCGCCAGCATGGAGACTACCCACATAACGATTTGGTCATTCATTAAAGGTGAAAAGCTGATATTACACAACGAATTAACAGTTGAGATCCGAGTAGCGGTCTGAGATCCGAGAGAGAGAAGAGAGCTTGGAGACATTGGAGAGTGTTCTCTCGCTGGTTCACTGACTCTAGAACTCCCATTTCCACTCAACAATAGGAAGTTTTCCTCCAACCGAGGTCAACGCTATTGACGTCGATTATTCAAAAATCGATAATGATCGGAACATCAGAAAAATTTGTACATTCAACGGAGCCCCATTAACCCTGGTAGCAATTGAGTCTACGAAATTGAACCGTCCAGACTTGTACTTTTTGAGCGTCTTAGTACGCATACATGGCCATAATGTCAGGGTAGATGGGATATTATAGATTAAACTCTTTCAAAGAATGAAACCATTTTTAGTAAATCGGTACGTACCGCCGGGCTCGGAAAGGCTTCTCCTCCCATCAATCCAAGCCATGCAATCCCAGGAACGATCAATGCATCAGCGTCTCGGCTATCTATGAATATCGTTTCATATGGTGAGAGGTTCTTTAAGTACAAGTCTGGACGGTTCAATTTCGTTGAGCTGCTCACACCTCAAAGATTTGTCGTAGACTGCTTTGCGGCGGCGCCCCCGGCGTACACGTTCATGTTACAACGTGTCGGGGCCTGGTCGAGCCGGAGCCGGGAAACAAGACCAACCGACATTTCGACGCCGTGCCCCGGCCGGGTCCCGGCGGCGGCGCACGGCTGGGCCACAGTCAAGCATGAATTACTTCATACAAAAAGTGCTTATACCTACTAAGATTTTTGACCGTATCCCGGCCGGAGCTCAGCCAGGGCCCGGCCCTGTCGCGACACGGTGTAAGTACCATTATGAATCATCCCTAAAGGTTACGCACTGACTAGATACCTATGTATACCTACATGGTCTACCAAGTTAGCAAAGAAAGATCTTACCTACCTTTGAACTTTTCAATGTAAGATTCTAATCCCCAAGATGAAAGATAGTCTTCAACCGTTTTGTCTGCCATTGTTGGAAAACCTGGCCTTCGGAACTTCCAAATTTCCAATGTACACTTTTACGCAACCAAACACTCACTATTATACTTGACTTAAAAAATATAATATAATGTGGCATACAATGTGCGTACAATGCGTTTCATACGTGCGACGATGTGGTGCGATGCGCGGGAAAGGAAAGAAATTGGCGCCATGGCGGCCGCGGGCCGGCCGCGCGTAGCTAGCGCGGCGAACAGTGTTACTAGCTGAAAATTGCAAACTACCGTGCAGGGTTGCCATTTCGAAATTTTAAGTTGCCGTGTTTTGGGATCTGGATTGCCGTGTTTTGGAATAAAAACTACAAAATTGCCGGGTACATTTTTTTTTTTAATTAACACGTAAGATCAAACATGACATAAAACATTATTCTTCACAGTCATCATACAAATTTCTTATCGTATGCAAAATTTCTTCTTCATCTTTGTTCATTTTATATTTATTTTTTTCTTTCATATTGTCTATCATTTGTTTTGTCGGTTTGAAATTTACACAATTTCCTTGGGATCGGATAAAGTGCTTAGCTAGTAAAGTTCCATTTATAGTAGAAGTAATAATTTTATTTCTTGTTTTTGTTTTTATCAAATTGACCTCACTGAAAATCCTTTCACAGTCTGCATTGGCGTGTGGGAGGGATAATACGCTAAGGACAAAACCGGCTAAATTTTCGCAACCGAGTTCAGGATGCGCTAAAACTTTTGACCAAAAGTTATCCGTCTTCATTTGCGATACTTCTAATTTGGAATACTTAATTACAGACGGGAGCATTCGCCACTCGTCATCGATTTTCTGATGAAGATCTTCGTCTCTTGTAATTATAAGCAGTCTTTCGACTATAGGCATTAATGTGGGAAATGTTTCCCGGATTTCCTCACTGATTGCTTCTTCTGGCATTAGATATTTTAATAAAGGTAATAAGGGGTCGGAAAAATCGTATCTTTTTTGGATCTCCTTACAACCAGTAATTAAGAATTTCTTAACTCTGGTTTGGAATTCTTTCAAATGATCTGGTTTATTTATAATATCCGCTTTTTTAAGTTCATTTAAAATTTTCACACCTAGATATAACGTAGGGATATGATTATCGCAGTTATCCGGATTAATTTCTGCAAAATCTGTTTGATTGACATAGTCTCGAGAAAGAAAGCAATATAACAATTCTTTGAATGTCATCCTCATCCTCTCATCCAATTCTACCAATTTCGGTTCACTACTCTGGAAATACTCATTAAGTTTTACGAACTTTGGCAGCACCCATTGCAGGAATAGAAAATACAATTTGACAAAAGGGTCATTTAGGTCATGGTAAATTGTTTCAGTGGCAAAGATACGCTCATCGAGCCATTTTTTCGAAAAAAATAATTGTAAACTGACCCATTGCTCAAGTATTCTGTTAACAACTGCTAATAATGACAGCCATCGTGTTTGAGAGGGATGGAGAATTTTGTGTATCTTACTGTTTGTACAAATCTGAAATTCTGTGTATTCGGCTTGCCTTTTCGAGCTATTTTTAAAAAAGCTGTATATATTTCTCGCAAGATCCTCACAGCGCCGCGGTAATTCTTTGCAGGCCGCACTGGCACATAGGTGCATGGAATGACATATACATTTGAATATTTTGATGCCCGGAAAATTATTTTTCAATTTACTGCTAACAGAATTGTGCGCACCCATCATAACGTTACACCCATCTGATGCAAATCCAACAATATTTGTTAGAGGTACCTCCCGATCAGAAAAACTTTTAATAATTGCTTCATATATTACATTTGCAGTGCAGCCTTCTACATTTTTGTCAAAATCGCCGTGTCTAAACAGTGGGACTAATTCCCATAAACATGTTTCAATTTTTGAAGAAGTAGTATCGTAAAATTTGACCACAATACACATAGTTTTAGAGCAGGCAATATCTGTAGATTCATCTACTAAAACACTGAATCTTGTTTTTTGAAGCTTTAGTGCGAGGGCGTCTTTATGTTGTTTGCCAATGACATTTGTAACTGTAGCCGTACATTTGGTTCTTTTTAATTTTATTTCAGCTGCTATTTTTGAGTCCGGAAAACAGGATCGCATGAGTTCGCTAAGGTGATCCATAGCAAGAAACGAAATGTTATGTTCAGCAACAAATGCGCATAATTTAATTTCTGCTTCCGTGACCATTGTGTCAGAGTCCTTAGAGGTTGAGGCACCTTTAAAATATGATTGAATTGATTTAGATTTGCTTAAACTTGATTTATGTTTCTGATGTTGTTTGTTTTCGTTGTGTCGCTTCAAAGTTGACAATTCGCAGCTCAATTTTACGTCACACAATTTACATTTTGCTTTATATACATCGTTATCCACGGGTTGAATCCAATCTTTAAAATTATTATCTTGCTCCCATTGAGATCGGTATTTTTGGGGTAAATATTTTCGTTTCTTTACCTTTTTTGGAGTACTTACATGGCCCTTCTTCCTCACTATCCATGTTAATACCTACTTTATTCACACACCACACTAAAGAAAGTAAATAAATGTTAAGCAGCAGAATAATTATCTTTATAATGTACTTTACACAAAATGAATGAATGAAATGAGTACCATAAACAATAAAGTGTGCGCGAATCTACCTCGAATGCGCGTCGGGATTTCCCCGCTCATAGTCATGACTACGTCTAGTGTAGTCCAACGATGTACGATATAATGACTTATCTACTATCGATAAAATTATCGGAAAAAGTTGGTAACCATTGGATTGCCGTGTTTTAGAACACGGCAATGAACATATTGCCGTGTACCGTGTTTTATTGGTGAATAGACCCAAATTGCCGTGTAACACGGCAATTGCCGTGTAACACGGCAATTGCCGTGTAAATAGCAACGCTGCTACCGTGTCTCCTGACAAAAATTATCGTGTTTTAAGTCTAATTACCTTAGATTTATTTTTTAATTACAGTGTGTATATTCCCGTGTAACTTTTTTAATATACAAAGTTGATACGACAGAGGGGCTTTTCTTTAAACTGCCTATACTAGATACCATTTTCAAGCTCTGTACCAAAAATCAATTAAATAGGAGCAGTAGTTTAGTCACAAATGATTTTTGAAGTTTTTGCTACGTTTGAACACGATGTATATTTCCTAACAGCTGATTATCTCATACGCATAGGTCATGCACCTTAAAACGATAATCTGAGTATAAGATACATTGTTGCCGCACAAGTACAACCAAATATTTCACGAAGCAATAAATACACACACACTTGCACTTTCACTATGAGAGTGACAATCATAGCAAAACCCCCGCGCCTTTTTCCCGCGCGTAAAAGGAATAGAAATAGGTCAGTATGTTGCTATTGCATTCTAGATCCTTGGGAATTTGCTAAAAAACTTTCTTTCAGTGGACAGTGCGCAAGCGTCATCCACTCGGGACGTACGTTACGTAATACGGGAGCCCCCCGCCGCCGCGCCTTTATGTTTTGTCGAACTCGCTGACAATAATTGTGATTTTGTTTTGTTATTGTGATAGACACTAAATAAGTTTAACTTGGGAATATTATTATTTAGTGTTAGTGTTTTTTTGTGTTTGACTGTTTTTATTGTGATAGGATACGTAATTAAACGTTGGTTGTGTGTGTGTGTAATCATTAAAGTGTTCAGCAATGCCTCGTGTAACTTACACGGCGTCAGAATACACTTACATGATTTTAATTTACGGTGAATGCCGTGGAAACGCAGATTTAGCTCTGCGAACATACCGAGAAAGGTATGGTGACCGGCGCAATAGCCCTAGGAACGCCGCGCGCCGGCACCATACAATTGGCAGTACAAAGATTACGGGAATTAAAGTGCTTAGCGACGGACAGTGATTTAATAAATAACAATATTCTCCGTCGGTATAATTTGTGCATTAATATGAATCGAGGACACATCGAGAATTTAAAAATTTTGTGTTTTTGTGTGTGCGCGTACTTAACAACCAGCCGGGCGCGGACGGCGCGAGCGGTCTAAACCGCCCGCCCCCCGCGCCCCCGCCAAGAGAGATAACACACACGCACACGCGCTCCTGCGCGACTTTGTTACCTAGGCATCTAACTAAGGTCAGTCAAATTTATTTATAAAGGGTGGTTGCGTTTCACTCTGACTTTAAGCTATTTAGTTTGTTTGAAAAAAAAAAATCTCATTTTTGGCGCTTTCTATTTTTGTACTGTATCGAATTAATACTATACACGTATAGTATACGTAGTGTAATTTAATGCCCCTCTGTCATATCAACTCTGTATATTTTTTGACGTGACAACGTCTTATAATTCGATGGAGCAGGCTGCACGAACGAAAAAACATGACTTGCGGCGTTACCTCGCTCTGAGGCGTTCCATTTAAAGCTTGAAGTGCAAGCGAGAGCGCGGAACGAGCGACAAATAGGCACAATCGGCCTCCGCGTTCGGCAGCGTTCGACTCCTAAGACGTTGTCACGTTCAACTATCGTCAATAAACCGTCTATACAGACAACCAATTTTTTATTAGAAAGAAATTATTCTTCCAAATTTTCCATTTATTGGACATTCAAATTTACGATGTCTTTGTTTAATCATATCTTTCGATGGTATAAATCAACCAACACCATTTTTATATCGGTGAATAGATCGTTGAGTTATCCGCTTGAATGATTTGAAGGTTTTGATATTTTCATAATTTATAATGTTTCCCGTAAGTTTTTAGCTGTCCATCATGAGCTCCTATTATACGATTTTCTGAAGAAAAATAATATTTTAGGCACCTGATAAATAGCAATGAACTTTTTCGAGTAATGCAATGACATTCCATTCATACAGTATTTTATTATCCACTCGTCTGTCAAGCGATCAAAATTTTTAATATAAGTTATGCAAAAGAATTTGTTCTTTAACAGAAAAACATTTTCATTTTGCTACATTATAGGATCTAAAAGCAATTAAATGTTTGGGGATTTCCCCTACAGTGACGAACGATGCTGCTGATGTTTGCCTATAATATAATATTTCGTTGTACATTTTTTATAGATAGTTACCGTAGACCGTATTTTGGTAAAAAACTACCGTGCATCTCCGGTAAATACCGTGCATCTGGTAACACTGGCCGCGCCAAGGGCGCCGTGCCGCCGCCGCCGCCGCGCCCCAGTGGCGCCGCCGCGCCCCAGTGGCGCCGCCGCGCCCCAGTGGCGCCGCCGCGCCCCAGTGGCGCCGTCGCAGCGCGGCGGCGGCCGAACTGAGGTAGGGTGGGTGGGGAAAGGGGCAGGATTGTTCGAATGTTCGCGAAGTTTCCGTGGCCGTAACTAAAGTTCGGTTGATGAAAGTTTATATAAATAGTTCACCAAAATTGAATATAACCAAAGGTTATGGAAAATTCAACCAAACTTGACTATGAATTTTAACTAAATAGGTACCTACCTATTTAACCAAAGTAGACGTTTATTACTCAAAAGATAAAGACTAGGAATCTATATTACCTACCTACCTACCGAGGTAGGTATGTACATAAAAACCGAGATCGGATAGACCGATTTTCTTAAGGTATTCTTCATAGATTAGTAAGTATTCTTCTCTGCCATCGATCACTAATTAGTGATCTATGATCTATGTTCTACGCCCCCATTTAACATACTTAATAACTACCTATGTATCAGAAAGAAAATAATATAATAAATCTTTACATAAATAAGGAAGAAAATTATTTTTCCCATACCTACATTATGTTGTAAATAAACCATGTTATATTCTATGCATGGAAACAAACTTCATAGTTAATTTCAGGCGGTACCTACTAGTTTATATCATTGCATTGGTACCTACTTACCTACGAAGTTCGCCGGGTCAACTATTAATTATAAAACTTAGGTACACCTACTAAATAGGTTAAGTAAAGTATTAGGCTGGTAATTTAGGATAATTAGCTAAATCGATTATTATGTTTAGGTAGATAATCCTTCAGTGCGAAATACATAAACTTTAGCCATTCTTGCTGAAGCACATTTTACTAAACTACAATGGGATTTGCAACTGTCATGCTTTTGTAATATTTAAGTTTAGGCGATGGTACCTTAATTTCTTGCACCTAAACTGTTTAGGTAGATGTTTTTTTTCAGTGTATGTTTTCTTTCTCTTCTTTTAAAGAAATAAAAGCATTGTTGACTGACAGCATTGATTCTTTTTTTT
The DNA here is from genome assembly GCA_963855955.1 of Luperina nickerlii. Taxonomy (NCBI): domain Eukaryota; kingdom Metazoa; phylum Arthropoda; class Insecta; order Lepidoptera; family Noctuidae; genus Luperina; species Luperina nickerlii. The sequence goes on from OY979671.1 coordinate 6,195,156, forward strand.
CTCGTTGTCCGAAGAAACATCATTAGTTACCAGTGACTCTTCGATTAGCGTCAACTCTTCGTTATCGACCTTAAAGGAGAAAATATATTTATTATTATTATTATTTATTTTTTTAGTTATCAATACGCAAAGCAGCCGTGGTAGGTGCACTGTTATCAGCTGAGCAATTTATCATAACGCACGAGTCTATGTTTACTTTACGTCGGCCTGTCCGTGTCCGGCCGAAGCGCGCGACGGGACCACAGGTGGTGTCAATGACCCTTGACCGTTAGGGTGTTGGGACACTTGAACAGAATTATTTGATCTAATATGATGATCTTTTTTATCATCAAAGTGTAAGTAAGTGCGATGTTTAAAGACCCCTCTTAAACCCCCCCCCCCCATTAAGACCCCTCTTTGAGGAGTGGCTAGAGAGGCGTCATGGCGCCCTCACCTACCGCCTGACGCAGGTCCTCACCGGACACGGAAGTTTCGGGAGGCTCCTGCACTTAATCAGGCGGGAGGAAACGCCCGGGTGTCACCATTGCCAGGATCGCCCAGAGGACACGGTGGAGCACACGGTGGAGGTCTGCCCCGCTTAGGCGGAGCACCGCCGTGTCCTCGTAGAGGCGATCGGCAGCGGCGGCGACCTCTCGCGTCCGGGCCTGGTTCAAGCCATGGTCCGGGGCGAGAGGGAGTGGGGGGCAGTCGCCTCCTTCTGCGAAGCAGTCATGCTAGCGAAGGAGGCGGCGGGACGGCTGAGGGAGAGAGCCTCCCGTCCCAGCCGCCGCGGGAGACGCTCCGGGCGTCGGGAGCCGCGCGACGACTCCCGGCCACCGTAGGCGCGGGCCTGCGGGCGGAGAGTAATGGGTAGCTCACCGTCCGATCAGGACCAGGCCCGTGCCGGACGGCGCGTACGTGTTCCACGCGCACCTCAAAGAGATGTCAGCATCAAGTGAAGGGGCCCGTCAGGGCCGAAGCCTGCCGGGTCAGCGGGATTGTCCGAAAGGGTTACCGCTGGCCCGGAACATAAAGGGCGAAGGAAGGAACACGGGTGGGTTTTAGTCAGTAAGTGTCTGACACTCCCTTCCGCTCCACCCACAGCGGGAGGAGTCATTTGATGATTACCCACCCTGAAAAAAAAAAAAAAAACCCCACTGTAACGATTAGGGCTCTAAAAATAACTCCATAATACCAATTGCTATCATAAATAGGGGTTTTTGATTACTGAATTAAGTAGCTGTAAATAAGTTGCAATTAATACTTTTATAGCAACGTAGGTGGTAAAAATATTTTTCTAACTATTTTCAAGAGCTCTTGTCGGTAGAAAGAGTTATAACAAACTATAATATTACTTTTAGTAATTTCTGTTACTTGAATTTATAAAAGCAGGTGCTATGATGGTTGCGACTGTACCGTTTATACCTCCTTAAGTAATAATACGTTTCCTAGGCAAGATAGGTGGTATAAAACATTTACTTAGCACTCTTTAAGAACACTTGAAAATAGTGAGAATTATTAGAAATCCAACTATTACCTTAGGTACTTATTGTTACTTGAAGTTACTATACCTAGTGTTACTGTGGTTCAGCTTTTATCTTTTAACCTACCTTAGTCATATTATGTCTTCTTGTTACCGTTACTCATCTTGATGAGTTATTTAGTTATAGTCATGACCATTGAATAAACAAAAGTTTTACTGGGCGCTTTTATACACCCGTTAAACCAATACAAACAATAACAGAGGTGGAAATTAGCGTCAAAATGTTGGTTGGGCTGGTTGTCAGACTTTCGGGCTTCAGACTACCTGTAACCAGGGACTTGAAACGTTACGCGTAGTTCCGGTAACGATAATTTGTAACGGTCACGGTATGTAAAGATGGTCACCCATCCACAGACCAACCACGGCAAGCGTAGCTTAACCTGATCGATCGACCTGTGCGGCTGTTATGCATTGCATTAACAATTCAACATTGAAATTTATTAAAATACATTAGTTTAAGTACATTTTTTTATTTATTTGTGTCCATATCTGCTAGGGCGCTGTTTGACTGGCTAATCGCCTTCATGACCTCTAACTGCATGCGAGACGTCTCAGCATTCATGCGATTCGTCTCAGCATTCATGAGAGACGCCTCAGCGATCTTTTTTGCAGCTTCAGCGATGATGAGAGTAGCATCAGCCATCTTGTTCTCCGCCTGTACTCTATTTATCTCTAATTCCTTCACCCATTCGGGATCGATTCTTGTTCTTGAAACTGTAATGAGAATTAAAAATGTCATTATAAACTTTGAAGTAGTGGGCAGAGGTGCATTTGTACACCCAGTTTGTCAGAGACGTTGATAGAACTCCCATGTATGTATATAAAAGGGGTAAGGCTATTGCTATTAACCGACTTGTTTCGCCAGCCATTCAGGCTACTAGGAATTTTCCGCAATAAGGTACCAATAACACTGACCCAACGTGTGTTAGTCACAAGCGTGAAACAATATCAACGAATGTGTAATTGTTACATTTAATACCTATAAAACAAATTTCCGTCTTCTTGAAAACCACGTTGATCCCTTGTTTTATTTCTTATGCTCTTCTTCTTCCACTTTTGTTTTGATGATAGCAAATCTGTATTGGATTGTTCAACCGATCAGCGGCTGTCGGCGGCTGTAGATGTTGGCGTCGACGCTTTTTTTTTTACGAAGTACTGCTCAACAACACTCCTATACGACACTGAAGTCAGGAAGGCAACAGTGACTCACTTTTTTTCCAAAGCTTAAAAAAATAGATATCGCTTTAATATTGGCCTAAAATTTGCTCACATTTTAGATACACTATTGATCTGTAACTGAGCACTCATGATTCTCCATTATTTACTACTTATGTCAAAGTAGGAACCTAAAACAAAAAAATTATAATTGAGCCACTGTGGACAACTAGGTGTACACACTGACTCACTACTGTGGTACACAGTGGCTATAGTGGTACACAGTAACTCGGCAGTATTTATAAGAAAAGAAAATGCCCATATCACGTAGTTATTTTTATTAGAAATAATAACAAAACTGTTACAAGCTATTCTTATTATAATCAACACGACTCTTAGGACTTTTATTGCTAAATAATAAGATATTAAGATCTTATAATAAGATCTTAAGGCATCAGTCTCTTCGTTAACAATTTTAGTCTTTTTATCGATTAACAACCTATGGTAACTATTAAAATCAAAATTATTCAAAATAATATCACATACATACAATGATGTATTAACATCTGTTACACTTAGAAAATACTATGTTTTAAGCAATCAACTACAATATGTTCACATATTATGGTAACATATAGTTTATGAAAAACAACATAAGATTATTAAAACAACAATCATTTGTCTATTAAGAACAATAAAAAGGTAGCAACTAAATTCTAATATATGATAAGACGACTAAAATCAATCGAGAAATTGTAGAATGGCCTAGAAGACGTACCAACTAATATAGGCTTTGAAAGAATATATTTTAAATCATTCTCCTTCACAACGGAAAGATCAGGTTTAGCAGGCATATGGAACTTATAAGTACCAGCCTTGCGTTTCAAAAATGATACGTAGTATTCAAGCTCATTGTTTCTTTCCTCTATTACCTTCCCAATATACGACTTCTGCTTTTTAGTTGTCAATTCAACTATAACATATTCCTCCTTCCTTGGGTGGATGAGGTAATGGATTCTTTAGATCTTTTTCTGTTAGAATATTCTCACTATCGGATTCTGCTAATTGAACTTCATCAAGGCTTTCTGTTTCGTCGTCGCTATCTAATATCGTGCGTACGATTTTACTTTTCTTTGCCTCAGTCTTTTTTTTAACCGCATTTTTTTCTTGCTGTATCAAAGTTTTCTCCGGCGTGTCGGTAAGTATCAGACTACGTCCAGGCTTTCTTCGTTTCCTTTTAGTTTTTCTTGGACCAGCTTTTAGACGATTTCGAAAATCAAAAGGCGATTTGAAAGACTGTTCTTTGGCTGACTTCAGTGGTGTTTTTCTATTAGTAGAATCTGGAGAATGGACTGATTGATTCTGACATGTGGATTGTCCAGAAAAGTGAGCAGACTGATCAAAAATTGGTTCAGATATTTCTTTTGCATCATCAGCTATGTTTAAACCGACTTTTTCAGGACTTTTAACGGGAGATGACATATTTAAATTTAAATCAAGTGGCGTAATAACATTTGATTCTGGTGTTTCTACAAGAGCTTCAAGACCACACTTCGAGAATACTTATAGAGTCAGGTGTTGAATTACCTTTATCCTGTAGATCTTCTGGACAAGGACGATCAGTTACCAAACTAGGAAGGAAGTCTTCTTCTGTGAAAATGTGTCGGTCGAATGGATAAATACCACACTTTGCAAAGGCGTTTGTTATATTTCTTGGCGTCATTGCCTTTTGAAAGGCTAATCCGATTATTTCGCCTAAATCATAAATTGTTACAGGTTTTCCCGGATTTCGCAACAGCCAGGAGTCAATGGCAGCGTTGTAATATGTTTTGAATGGACCATAGACACCAACGTCTAGGGGCTGCAACTTTGCGGATGTGTGGGGATGAAGAGTCAGAATATGCACCCCCGCATTTTTGGCGCAATCCACAGCTTCTAGACTTAAATGTGATTCATGGTTATCCATGATTAAAATGCATGGATTTTCTTTCGAAGCATTTGTATGTTTGACGAAATGTTTTATAAACCTCTGGAAATATTGATGAATTCATCCATCCGGTAGGTGTAGCCAATCCGAGAGTTCCCGGTGGTGTATTTTTAATCATGTGATCTTTAAAATTCTTTCTAGGAAATACCATGACTGGGGCAAGAAATTTCCACTGGCACTCACGATACAGCAAGTCGTAACTAATGTCCCTCTTTCTCCGCTAGTCACCTTACCAATTACTTTTCGACCTAATGGGGCTAGCACTTTTTGTGGTTTTTGTACAGTCGTCGTGGATGTTTCGTCCAGATTAAATATCCTGGTTCCATCAGAGAAAGCACTGTTTCGTGAAATGAGATCTTCTAAATTGTAAAATTTCCCGACATTGCTTTGATTGAAAGCTGTTGCCCTACTGAGGCTGCATGGTTCAGGCTTTTTTAATGTGATATTATGTCTGCGTCTAAATGAAGGTAACCAATCCTTGCCAGCCATTTGCTTCGTCTCCCAAGAGGCAGGCATTTTTATATTATTAATTTTAGCACACTGATATGCTACTTTTCGACTTTCTTTGGCGGTCAATCCATAAAACAAAAGAGCACAATGCGAATAATAATTTTTAAGTGCAATCTCTTGGCTATCGGTGAATATTTTATTGACCGAATAGTTAGGTTCTAACTCAGAGGGTAACAATTCATCAAGTGACTCACAGTTCTTGGTCTTCCAATAATACCTTTTAAGTGTAGCAAACGGTACATTAACTCTTGTTGATGCTTTTCTTATAGATTCTCCCATCCTTATGAACTGCAAGCCTTCTTTAATTTTTTCATGCGAAGTGTTCCCTATTTTTTTGTCGGTTTTTTTCCGTGGCATTCTATAAATAAAATAACAAAATTTGATTTAAAAGTTAGAAAAATATTGAATTCCTATAAGCTACAAAAGTAATGAAATTGAGAAGGTTTTTTAAAGGTACACAGTGGCTCATGAGCCACTGTGTACCTTTAAAAATTGAGTCACTGTGTACTTCTACGCCACTTTGAAAATATTTGATCAAAACAACCGAGTTGTAAAACAAAAATGTCTAAATACTGGTTATAGACAATTGATACGAGACCTACCATCCGATAAATATAATGGCTATTACCTATAGCAACAAACAAACATATGAAAACAATCGAAACTCACCTTAAAAAGTAATTGAGTGGGCGCGAGAACAAAAAACACTCCCTCACACTTCCGCACGGCGCTCGACCGCCGAGCAAACTGGTTTAAACGTGCTCGGATACCAAGACCTTCGAATCGGTAAAAGAGACAAATATATATTCCTATCCCTTCAGGTCGACACATGACTGAGCCACTGTAGCCGACCGAGTCACTGTTGCCTCCATGACCTTACAAAACGATTTTTACACGGACCTCTGTTGCGAAGGACCAATGTTAAGAGTAGTATTTCCAGGGTTTAAAGGCTGGTAGAATTGAGAGGAGGTTTGCGGAATAAAAAACGTGACTTGTTCATGGAGACAATCGAGGTGCTATATTTCTTAAAACTGACAGTTGGTGTGACATAAAAATAATGACGTTGACACAACATGACAGATGAAGTGTTGCAAGGCAACAAATATAATTAATAAAAGGTTGGGGATGCCAAGACATGGTCAATTACAGTGAAGACAGCCTTCCTCAGTGTTGGTCTCGATACAGCAAGATTATTGACACAAGTGCCCCCCGTCTGAATGTCTGGATAGACATTTGTCTCTGTTGTTTGCTGTATCGAGGACAGGAAGGCATTGTATCGCTTTAGGACCCATTGCCTAAACTCTCTCTTATTGGCCACAGGGCGGCAGAGTACATAGGCCCCATATACTGCGTGAAATGCTATATAGCACCTGTAGGGATGGGTGTCTTGTTTTCCTTCAACTTTAAATACTTCTCCTGGAAGACCGTTGGAACGCAGGTCTGGTCGTCTATCATAAATGCAATATGTTCTTCCACCCCGTGCCTGACGACCTGACTCAAATCAACATCAGTTAGGTATTTTATACAGCTCATATAATAAGTGACCAATACTCTACTGATCTCATCAGATGCATCCCCGGAGTCTGTGCCGTACAATGACATGATCCTTTCAATAGGGTCCTTCATGCCATTGTAGAACGCAAGGATTTATTATATTATATATATATATATGTATATATATAATTAATTTTGTGTTTTTATGGGAAAATTGACTTTTTTTAACTAATTCTTATTGAAATTCGAACAAATCTACATCCTGTATCTTTTTTATAATTTTCACTAGATTGGTACTGATGAGTCCTTGCCTTAGACATGCTATTTATGGTTGTTTATTGGGTGTGTTGAAGATAATATTAAGTTTTACGATTTTTATTTTTCTCAAATCATAACTTTTTATTTACTTCGATCCCCACTGTGAAAAAAAAATACTCTACCGAAAAGTGACCCTGTATTACAAGTTTTGGCGCTATTAATAGGGATTCTGAAAAGGTATTACACATGGCCATCAGTGGCTCTAATATCTTTCTAGGACGAAAAAACAAAACAACGATTGTGAAATAATTGTTTTATTAAGCAAAACATTTTACAATAAATGCTCAAAATTCCTGCCTCTGACCAATCTGCACCGTCTAATAAAATTCCTACGTAACCTACGGAATGCACCTCTGTTGTTAGTAACTTGTACCCTAGCAAATTCGAGCTTTTGTCGTAGTTCTTGTTCGCTATTGTTCTCGCCTTGGTAAACTACATATTTCTTTAAAATAGCCCCAAAGAAAAAAATCTAATGGATTTAAATCGGGCGACCGGGGTGGCTACGCAATATGTCCGTGTCCCGTTCATGTATGGGGGAAAAAAAATTGAGCTACGGCTACGCAAGAGGTATCAAAAGTTGCGTTTTGACACATATATTACGATTATTATAAAATTTTATTAGATATCCGGCATCTTGAGGCCTCTACTAGTCCTTGAAGTTTTTCAAATTTGCTATTTTTAGGGGTGAAGTAGGCTAAGTACATAATTATAGTTCTAAGCTAAGTAGCACGATAAGTTACACATTGTAGAACAGTATTAAATGGGCCGTCGACACAGGAACTCGTGTACATCATTTCTCTCCGCCTTTACCCCCACACACCTCATGGCGACCCTGCCAGGCGCGGGCGCCGCATCGGTGCGCCGCGTCGAGGCCATGGCGTTGAATTTCGCTAAGTCAGCGTAATATGTGGGAACGTTGTGAATGTGACAATCCCAGTGACTTTAAAGAGAAGAAATAATACACATTCAATTTAAGCACATTAAAATAGTGAGTGACTATTACGATAATTCACCTTTTCCGTGACCGTCAGTGAGTCAGTGAGTGTGCCAGTATGAGCAAATCATATTAAAAAACAGAAGATAACAATGTCTAATAATCGGATACAAACAATATCGAAACTGTCATAAAAAGATGGGTGCAGAAGGAGATAAGGTCCGATGTAATGCAGCGTCTCCGGTATCGCCTATCAGGCCGTAATAAGACAGCAGCCGATGGAGAAGAAAACCAGGCGTAATTTGTGGATATCGTGAGTGTTGTGCCTAATTCGTCATCCTTATTCCAAAACTATTATAATTAGCGTTTAGTAGCGGTAGATACCTATGTAAACGATAGGAAGTAATATAAGTTATAGCAATTAATTCAGTGTAGTCTTAGTAAGATTGTAATGTTACTACTTATTAGACAGATCTAGTATTTAACTAATATGTGTTCACTTCATGAACATTGTTTTGTTTGATGGATCTTAGTGAGTTAAATGAAATATATCAGAAGTTAAAAGATATCCAAATAAGTTTAAGGAAATTAGGACCAGAAAAAAGAATAAAATATAAGGAAAATGTTAAAAACAAAATAATAAAAACTGAACAATATTATACTTGTGCAAAAAATATAATTAATGTATTGAGTGCTAAAGAGCTGAAACCAGAACTATCAGAATATATTTTAGAAACTTTAGCAGATAAGATTGTGTTAACTTATAAGAAAATAATTAGTTATTCTGCTAGCGGGAACGGAAATAAAACAACAATGGAGCAATTTAGCTTAAAGACGGCAGCATGTTTGATTCCGGTAATGGACGGTACTGAAAACACAATTGAAAAGATAATCCAAAGTGTTGAAATGTATGAAAGTTGCCTAGAGGAAACGGATAGCATTAAAAAGCTTATCTCTTTTGTGTTAAAAACGAGACTTGATAAGACGGCTCGGCTCAAACTTAAGTCAGAATATTCGGACTGCAAGTCCTTAATTCAGGATATAAAATTAAATTTGATGACAAGAAAGTCAGCGTGTTCCTTATTAACGCAATTGAATAACGTCTCTCAAAAAGAAAAGTCATTATCAGATTATGCAAAGCAAATCGAACAACTCTTTGTTGACCTCACAATCTCACAGGCAGACTCTAACGAAAAAACTTACGAGGTTTTGAGGCCAATAAATGAGCAATTAGCGGTGAAAAAATTCGCCGACGGTCTTAGAAATAGACGATTAAGTACTATAATTACAGCACGCAACTACACAGCCCTTAAGGATGCAGTACGTGCAGCTGAGGACGAGGAGCTTGCACAGCCCTCAACGTCAAATACAATCATGACTGCGAGAGGTAAGTTTAATTCTAATTATAACTATCAACATAATAGGTTTACAAACAGAGGCAGAGGTGAATATTATAACCGGCAGCGAGGAAATTATCAGCGTGGAAATTTACAGCAAGGTAATTTTCAGCAATATAGAACTCGACACTCATATCGTGGTCAGAGGTATAACAATTATCGTGGCAGAAATTATCAAGGCTATACGCGTTCAAATCGCGGTCGTAATAACTACAGGGGTAACCAGAAGACAGTATTATCAGCACAAACATCTGAACAGGTAAAGGAAAACGCGGAAGAGACCAATCAGCAGTTTTTTCGTGCCTAAACATTACCTTTACACCAGTGACGAAAATATTAAATATGTAAGTTTGAATTTAAATAATAAACAATGTACATGGTTACTAGACACCGGCGCGTCATTATCAGCGGTTAAGCGACAGGCCTTATCGGAACACATTCCTGTATACGCAACCAACATTGTTATTAACGGTATAGGTGGTAAGATTAACTCCGAAGGTTTTGTTTATTTATCATTACAGGCCCCTAACGGTACAATCTATGAGAATAAGTTTTATGTGTTCGATAATTTACCGTGTAAATCAGATGGTATATTAGGACTAGACTTTTTAACTAATTATAACTCAAATATTGATTTAGAAAAAAATACATTGACATTAATGGGTGACAAAAAGGAGAAAACTACAGTAAAATTAATAAGCAAACAAAAGGTTTGTGACGGGTATTTATTAATACCGGCACGATGCGAGTCGATACATTATATAAAACATGTGAGTGAACTTAGCAGATCATTGTCCAGCAGATCAAAAATAAAAATGAGTTCTTTTCGCATGCAGCTGAGTTCTACAGTTCCTGATACTTTTTAGAAATAGTTCTGGCGTTTTTACCTGAAAAAGTCAACTGGCATAATGATCTGCCAACTTCCCGTAGCAGATCATTTTGCAGCAGATCAAAAATAAATGCGAGTTCTACTCGCATGCGGCTGAGTTCTACAGTTCCTGATACTTTTTAGAAATAGTTCTGGCGTTTTTACATTAAAAAAGTCAATTGACAAAATGATCTGCCAACTTCCCGTAGCAGATCATTTTACAGCAGATCAAAAAAAAATTGGGTTCTTGTCGCATGCGGCTGAGTTCAACAGTTCCTGGTACTTTTCAGGAATAGTTCTAAGCTCAGGTCCACGTGCCAGCAAATTAAGTCAGAACGTTTAAGAAGTCGATAAAATAATATTTTTATCGTTTCAAAGAATTCTTAAAAGGTAGAACTCTTTTGTTTATTACAGATTAACATCAGAACTGCAATCTAGAACACAATTCGAATCCAGAACTCACGTTATAGTACCAGCAGATCATGTCACAACGTTAAAAAGTCGAAAAATATTTTTTTTATCGTTTCAAACAATTCTTGAAAGCTAGAACTCTTTCGTTTTTCACAGGTTTATATCAGAACTGCAATCTAGAACTCGATCCGAGTCCAGAACTCATTTTCGAGAGCCAGCAGATCATAACAAAACGTTAAGAAGTAAAAAAATACAATTTTTATCATTTCAAACAATTCTTGAAAGCTAGAACTCTTTCGTTTTTCACAGGCTAATATAAGAACTGCAATCTAGAACTCGATCCGAGTCCAGAACACGCGTCCAAGTGCCAGCAGATCATGTCAAAACGGTAAAAGTCGAAAAATACAATTTTATAATTTCAAACAATTCATGAAAGATAGAACTCCTTCGTTTTTTACAGGCTAATATCACAACTGCAATCTACAACTCGATCCGAGTCCAGAACTCGCGTCCAAGTTCCAGCAGATCATGGCAGAACGTTAAAAGTCGAAAAATAAAATTTTATCATTTCAAACAATTCTTGAAAGCTAGAACTCTGTCGTTTTTCACAGGGTAATATCAGAACTACAATCTAGAACTCGATCTGAGTCCAGAACTCACGTCCAAGTGCCAGCAGATCATGGCAGAACGTTCAAAAAGTCGAAAAATGGAAAAACACAAATTTTCTCATTTCAAACAATTCTTGAAAGCTAGAACTCTGTTGTTTATCACAGGATAATATCAAGACTACAATCTAGAACTCGAACTGAGTCCAGAACTCACGTCAAAGTGCCAGCAGATCATGGCAGAACGTTCAAAAAGTCGAAAAATGGAAAAATAATTTTTTTATCGTTTCAAACAATTCTTGAAAGCTAGAACTCTATCGTTTTTCACAGGGTAATATCAGAACTACAATCTAGAACTCGATTTGAGTCCAGAACTTGCGTTCGAGTCCCAGCAGATCATGGCAGAACGTCCAAAAGTCAAAAAATAGAAACACACAATTTTTATAATTTCAAACCAATCTTGAAAGCTAGAACTCTGTCGTTTTTCACAGGGTAATATTAGAACTACAATCTAGAACTCGATCTAAGTCTAGAACTCGCGTCCAAGTGCCAACAGATCATGGCAGAACGTTCAAAAAGTCGAAAAATGGAAAAATAAAATTTTTATCGTTTCAAACAATTCTTGAAAGCTAGAACTCTGTCGTTTATCACAGGGTAATATCAGAACTACAATTTAGAACTCGATCTGAGTCCAGAACTCACGTCTAAGTGCCAGCAGATCATGGCAGAACGTTCAAAAAGTCGAAAAATGGAAAAATATTTTTTTTATCGTTTCAAACAATTCTTGAAAGCTAGAACTCTGTCGTTTATCACAGGATAATATCAAGACTACAATCTAGAACTCGAACTGAGTCCAGAACTCACGTCGAAGTGCCAGCAGATCATGGCAGAACGTTCAAAAAGTCAAAAAATATAAAAACACAATTTTTATAGTTTCAAACCAATCTTGAAAGCTAGAACTCTGTCGTTTTCCACAGGGTAATATCAGAACTACAATCTAAAAGTCGATCTGAGTCCAGAACTTGCGTACAAGTCCCAGCAGATCATGGCAGAACGTACAAAAAGTCGATAATAGATTGACACAATTTTTATCGTTTCAAACCAATCTTGAAAGCTAGAACTCTGTCGCTTATCATAAGCTGAAATAAGAACTACAATCTAGAACTCGATCTAAGTCTAGAACTCGCGTCCAAGTGCCAACAGATCATGGCAGAACGTTCAAAAATCCAAAAATAGAAAAACACAATTTTTATCATTTCAAACGATTCTTGAAAGCTAGAACTCTTTCGTTTTTCACAGGCTAATATATGCACTACAATCTAGAAGTCGATCTGAGTCCAGAACTTGCGTCCAAGTCCCAGCAGATCATGGCAGAACGTTCAAAAAGTCGAAAAATGGAAAAATATTTTTTTTATCGTTTCAAACAATTCTTGAAAGCTAGAACTCTGTCGTTTATCACAGGATAATATCAAGACTACAATCTAGAACTCGAACTGAGTCCAGAACTCACGTCGAAGTGCCAGCAGATCATGGCAGAACGTTCAAAAAGTCGAAAAAAGGAAAAATAAAATTTTTATCGTTTCAAACAATTCTTGAAAGCTAGAAATGTGTCGCTAATCACAGGATAATATCAAGACTACAATATAGAACTCTATCTGAGTCCAGAACTCACGTCGAAGTGCCAGCAGATCATGGCAGAACGTTCAAAAAGTCGAAAAATGGAAAAATAATTTTTTTATCATTTCAAACAATTCTTGAAAGCTAGAACTCTGTCGTTTTTCACAGGTTAATATCAGAACTACAATCTAGAACTAGATCTGAGTCCAGAACTCACGTCTAAGTGCCAGCAGATCATGGCAGAACGTTCAAAAAGTCGAAAAATAGAAAAACACAAATTTTATCATTTCAAACAATTCTTGAAAGCTAGAACTCTGTAGTTTATCACAGGATAATATCAAGACTATAATCTAGAACTCGATCTGAGTCCAGAACTCACGTCGAAGTGCCAGCAGATCATGGCAGAACGTTCAAAAATGGAAAAATAAAATTTTTATCGTTTCAAACAATTCTTGAAAGCTAGAACTCTATCGTTTTTCACAGAGTAATATCAGAAATACAATCTAAAACTCAATTTGAGTCCAGAACTTGCGTTCCAGTCCCAGCAGATCATGGCAGAACGTCCAAAAGTCAAAAAATGGAAACACACAATTTTTATAGTTTCAAATCAATCTTGAAAGCTAGAACTCTGTTGTTTTTCACAGGGTAATATCAGAACTACAATCTAGAACTCGATCTAAGTCTAGAACTCGCGTCCAAGTGCCAACAGATCATGGCAGAACGTTCAAAAATCCAAAAATAGAAAAACACAATTTTTATCATTTCAATCAATTCTTGAAAGCTAGAACTCTTTCGTTTCTTACAGGTCAATATCAGAACTACAATTTAGAACTCGATCCGCGTCCAGAACTCGCGTCAAAATGCCAGCAGATCATGGCAGAACGTCTAAAAGCCGAGAAATACAATTTTATCGATTCAAACAATTCTTGAAAGCTAGAACTTCTTCGTTTCTTACAGGCCAATATCAGAACTACAATCTAGAATTCGATCCGAGGCCAGAACTCATGTTGGAGTACCAGCAGATCATGTCAAAACGTTAAAAGTTGAAAAATACAATTTTATCGTTTCAAACAATTCTTGAGGGCTAGAACTCTTTCGTTTCTTACAGGCCAATATCAGAACTACAATTTAGAACTCGATCCGCGCCCAGAACTTGCGTCAAAATGCCAGCAGATCATGGCAGAACGTTAAAAGTTGAAAAATACAATTTTATCTTTCAAACAATTCTTGAAAGCAAGAACTCTTTCGTTTTTCACAGGCTTATATCAGAACTACAATCTAGAATTCGATCCGAGGCCAGAACTCATGTTGGAGTACCAGCAGATCATGTCAAAACGTTAAAAGTCGAAAAATACAATTTTTATCGTTTCAAACAATTTTTGAAAGCTAGAACTCTTTCGTTTCTTACAGGCTAATATCAGAACTACAATTTAGAACTCAATCCGCGTCCAGAACTCGCGTCAAAATGCCAGCAGATCATGGCAGAACGTCTAAAAGCCGAGAAATACAATTTTATCGTTTCAAACAATTCTTGAAAGCAAGAACTTCTTCGTTTCTTACAGGCCAATATCAGAACTACAATCTAGAATTCGATGCGAGGCCAGAACTCATGTTGGAGTACCAGCAGATCATGTCAAAACGTTAAAAGTTGAAAAATACAATTTTATCGTTTCAAACAATTCTTCAGGGCTAGAACTCTTTCGTTTCTTACAGGCCAATATCAGAACTACAATTTAGAACTCGATCCGCGCCCAGAACTCGCGTCAAAATGCCAGCAGATCATGGCAGAACGTTAAAAGTCGAAAAATACAATTTTATCGTCTCAAACAATTCTTGAAAGCTAGAACTCCTTCGTTTCTTACAGGCCAATATCAGAACTACAATTTAGAATTAGATCCGCCTCCAGAACTCGCGTCAAAATGCCAGCAGATCATAGCAGAACGTTAAAAGTCGAAAAATACAATTTTTGAACGTTCTGCCATGATCTGCTGGCACTTCGACGTGAGTTCTGGACTCAGTTCGAGTTCTAGATTGTAGTCTTGATATTATCCTGTGATAAACGACAAAGTTCTAGCTTTCAAGAATTGTTTGAAATGATAAAATTTGTGTTTTTCTATTTTTCGACTTTTTGAACGTTCTGCCATGATCTGCTGGCACGTAGACGTGAGTTCTGGACTCAGATCGACTTCTAGATTGTAGTGCTTATATTAGCCTGTGAAAAACGAAAGAGTTCTAGCTTTCAAGAATTGTTTGAAATGATAAAAATTGTGTTTTTCTATTTTTGGATTTTTGAACTTTCTGCCATGATCTGTTGGCACTTGGACGCAAGTTCTAGACTTAGATCGAGTTCTAGGTTGTAGTTCTAATATTACCCTGTGAAAAACGACAGAGTTCTAGCTTTCAAGATTGGTTTGAAATTATAAAAATTGTGTGTTTCTATTTTTTGACTTTTGGACGTTCTGCCATGATCTGCTGGGACTCGAACGCAAGTTCTGGACTCAAATCGAATTCCAGATTGTAGTTCTGATATTACCCTGTGAAAAACGACAGAGTTCTAGCTTTCAAGAATTGTTTGAAACGATAAAAATTTTATTTTTCCATTTTTCGACTTTTTGAACGTTCTGCCATGATCTGCTGGCACTTCGACGTGAGTTCTGGACTCAGATCGAGTTCTATATTGTAGTCTTGATATTATCCTGTGATAATCGACAGAGTTCTAGCTTTTAAGAATTGTTTGAAATAATAAAATTTGTGTTTTTCTATTTTTCGACTTTTTGAACGTTCTGCCATGATCTGCCGGCACTTAGACGTGAGTTCTGGAATCAGATCGAGTTCTAGATTGTAGTTCTTATATTAGCCTGTAATAAACGACAGAGTTCTAGCTTTCAAGATTGGTTTGAAATGATAAAAATTGTGTTAATCTATTTTCGACTTTTTGAACGTTCTGCCATGATCTGCTGGGACTTGGACGCAAGTTCTGGACTCAGATCGACTTCTAGATTGTAGTGCTTATATTAGCCTGTGAAAAACGAAAGAGTTCTAGCTTTCAAGAATTGTTTGAAATGATAAAAATTGTGTTTTTCTATTTTTCGACTTTTTGAACGTTCTGCCATGATCTGCTGGCACTTAGACGTGAGTTCTGGACTCAGATCGACTTCTAGATTGTAGTGCTTATATTAGCCTGTGAAAAACGAAAGAGTTCTAGCTTTCAAGAATTGTTTGAAATGATAAAAATTGTGTTTTTCTATTTTTGGATTTTTGAACGTTCTGCCATGATCTGTTGGCACTTGGACGCGAGTTCTAGACTTAGATCGAGTTCTAGATTGTAGTTCTAATATTACCCTGTGAAAAACGACAGAGTTCTAGCTTGCAAGATTGGTTTGAAATTATAAAAATTGTGTGTTTCTATTTTTTGACTTTTGGACGTTCTGCCATGATCTACTGGGACTCGAACGCAAGTTCTGCAGGCTTACTCTCGAACCTCGATCTCAATCGGAATTGGAAATTGGGTTCGAAAACTTGTCAGTTGGCACTCTTGAATGCTGTACTAGCGCACGATTGGAATCGTCTCAGGTGGATCTTTTTGGTACTAATTGAATTCGACTTTACTCGAACGAATGCACTTTTTTCGTTACTCTTGACGAGATTTTGACGTTAACATATCGAGTTTGAAGTCGTGTTTATGTCAAAGTTGAACGATTACAAAAAGTCTACTTTTTCGGGATCGAGTTTATTATTTTGGTTTATTTGTGAAGTTTTTATTGTGAATAATGGCACGTTTAGAACTTATTTGTGATATTTTGGACAATGCTCATAAGTTAGATATGAGACAAAGGAGGAATTTGAGACGAATGGCGCGTTATGCAGACAACGCGTTTGCCATGACCGACGATGAATTTAAGAAAAATTACCGAGTAAATAAGGAGCTTTTCGAAGTCATTTATAAGGATTTGGAACCTTTGATGCCCCAGCCTACTCGCCGTAGCGACATTCCAAGAAAATACAAGGTTTGTAAACTAGCAATTCCATTTTCACATGGTAGGTATTTTTTATATCTAGGTAAGTAATTAACTATACAAATTTTATTTTTTAGGTATTAGTGGCTCTTTCATTCTACGCCACAGGCAGCTACCAGAGATTAGTAGGTGGAACACAAGGTACAATGATGTCCCAACAGTCAGTTTCGAGAGCAATAAGAGAAGTTACAAATGCTCTTAATTCAAACAATATTTTAAATAAATGGCTTAAGTTTCCACAGACTCGCCGACAACGAGACTTAATTAAACAAAGGTTATTAAGAACTTACTTATTTTTACCTCAATATTAAATATGTAGTATCATTCTATACTTTAGACATTATGTTGTTTTAATACTTACTGTTTTTTTTTAACTTATTTGTAAAGAATATTAAGCTAATAATAAATTAATTCCCAGGTTTTATGAAAAATTTAAAATTCCTGCAGTCACAGGATGTATTGATGGTACTCATGTGGCTATTGTAAGACCATCAGAAAATGAAGAGCGGTTCTACAACAGAAAAGGTTACCATTCGAGAAATGTTTTGATTGTGAGTTAGATTGGCTATTTATCTAGTTATTAATTATTAGAGTAACTGTAACTTTCTATATACAGTATTTGTTTACAGATTTGTGATGCAGATCTCAATATACTCAGTGTAGATGCTTCATTCGGTGGAGCCTCACATGATAGTTTTGTTTGGAACCAACATCCTGTTAAGAATCACCTAATAAACTTAATAAATGCAGGAGAAAGAGTTTTTTTACTTGGTAAGCATTTCATACACTTTTTACATTAGGTCTACAATATATTTTGTACTTATGTGTATATAATAACTAATTAGTCATTTTAATATAATTATAGGTGATTCCGGTTATCCTCAAAGGGAATATATGATGACCCCAATAGTGGATGCACCGCCAGGATCAGCTGAAGAGTACTATACAAATCTGCATTGTGTGGCTCGCAATACTGTTGAACGCACAATTGGGGTTTTAAAAAATAGATGGAGATGTCTTTTAAACCATAGAGTTCTTCATTATCATCCAGACACAGCTGCTAAAATTATAAATGCATGCTGTGTTTTACATAACATTTGTAACCGAGCACGATTGGGTTTGGATGATAATGTTGAGGATGCAGTACCACCCATGGGAGAAATGGAATTGGCACAGAGTGGGTTAGAGGTGGATCGAGGTTTTGCCTCCGTGGAGCTGCGCAGGGGTCGCGAGGCTCGTACACAGCTTGTACAAGAACTGTGGGCAGCTCAGCATCTTCATTAATATATTTTTTTTTAGGAACTATTTTTTGACTAAGACTTATTATATGTAATTTAAAACCTACTTTAATGAAACTTATTTTGTAAATTAATCTTTTTTTTTCACTACACATACTATTTCTAGAGATAACTAAATATTTATGTGACCAATTTGTGCTTTTTTTATTATAATTGTAAGACTATTGTTCTATTGTGTCGATTGATTTGTATTGTGTATTAAATAATGTAATGTGCTGTGTTGAGGGTTAATAATAATTAAAATAATAGTGAGCTTACCTAATAAGTTTAATAAAAATTATAATAGAAGTTCTACAATTATTAAAGAGCTTATGTTTAAAAGGTAATGTCTAATTATTATTAACAAGGATTTGAATAAATATAATTACAGCCTCTTTATTACGTATTTTTCATTTATATTCACAAAGGCATTTCCACCATACACACATAACTAATTTTTATTTGTTCACATCATAAGTTAGGTCTAAACACCATATTTATACAAGTACATACTGTATAAGACATGTGACACATCGTTGGATTCCTTACAAAATTATCTATCCACTGAGATATATGTTGTATGTGTTTCCAATGAAAAGATACTTCAATGTAAATAGGAATTTTTTTTAATTAAAAACCTGTCACCTCAGGCTGGTCTATTTATTTATAACAATACAATATTTAAAATAACACAACTATCTTTTTCAGGGCGTGACGCGCCTTCGAATGATGGTTGCAAAAACTATATTTACATAACTAAAGTTTTACAACATAATATATAAACTCAATTAAGCAGGCCTTTCAGAAGGACTTAACAATTTTACGTCCAGAGCTAAGGTACCTGGACATACAAAATAAAAACTATAAATTACGGCTTTATAGCCCACTTAATTGAGGTTTATAAGGGTTGTACTTACTATTTATCGTAGAATCACTATTTTACCACAAGGTTTTGCTTAACTTAGCTTATATTATCACTGAATTTGAGCTAATGAAAAGAAAAAACACTAGGTATAAAACTGTTTGGTGACACATTGTCGCAAACAACTTCCATATTTTAAAGTCCAAACTAGTACCTACTTACAATAGCTATTAACATTTAATTACTGCCTATTTTATCTGAGGGCATCAGCAATATTATTGAGAGCATTTGCCACAGTTTGAGAGCCTTCTCTTATGGCTGCTGAAAGTCCCTCCATTTGTTCTACAGCTCGCCACATGTCTTCTTTAGGGTATGCTTTTTGTCAGCCCAATACTGAAAAGGAAATAAACATACTAATTATTGTAACTGTTGTCATATAATTAAGTGAAAAAAAAAATATGATTAGTGTGAGGACAGTACCTTAGCCCAGCCTTTACCATCTTTCTGTGCACCACCTAGTGCGTTTAAGGATACTGCTATGTCGTTCCACTTTCTCTTTGTCTCCTGCTTAGCATGAGCAGTGCGCAATAACCCCTTGGCAATTCCTGGGTTCTGTACCAGGAAATCTATCAGAGTCTCCAGTTGTTGGTGTGTTGGCCTGCTCATCCTGTAAGAACAATAAATGTTTGTATTGAGCAAAAGTGTTTAATATTAAAATTTAAAGGAATTACAATAAGTATTATTATTAGAATTGTGGCCTTACCTTGATATTTTCGTCTTCCTCGGTTGAATACTTCCCTTAAAGTAAAACTAACTTGAACTTGTGGATATAAACATACTTGAATACATTCCAAACTAAACACTTGAGAACATTTTGATAACATCGCTTTGAAACTTTTGTTTATCGCAACAGTAATAATTCACACTTTTTATGGTTCTTTATATGTAGTGTTAAATATTGTATGGTGCTACGGGACCCTTCGTGTGCGAGTCCAACTCTTGGCCGGTTTTATTATTCAAGTAGGAACTTATTTTAAGATTCTAGTTTAACAAATTTTAAGTGGATGACAGATGACAAATGCGTGAGTTTTTTTTTTAATGTAACGTAGGCAATGACGTACACAATGAGCCACTGCTGCCTAAATATTTAGTCCTAAAATACATATAAATGCAAGCAAAGAACACTTAAATGATTATATATGTTAAAATAAATATCAGAATAGATTTATTAATAGATTTAACGAGTTATTCATTATTTATAAATTTGGTAATTAACGTTTTGATGTGTATGGCCACCCCACGTGAATCAGTGTAGTCGAACGTGCAGTCGATTCCAATCTCAGTCTCGAATTCGTTCCAGAGTGCCAATTTTCTAAAGATTGGAATTGAAATTGGTTCGGATTGGAATACATTCGAGATTGGGATTGGTTTCAAGAGTAAGCGTACTGGACTCAAATCGAGTTCTAGATTGCAGTTCTGATATTACCCTGTGAAAAACGATAGAGTTCTAGCTTTCAAGAATTGTTTGAAACGATAAAAAAATTATTTTTCAATTTTTCGACTTTTTGAACGTTCTGCCATGATCTGCTGGCACTTCGACGTGAGTTCTGGACTCAGTTCGAGTTCTAGATTGTAGTCTTGATATTATCCTGTGATAAACAATAGAGTTCTAGCTTTCAAGAATTGTTTGAAATGATAAAATTTGTGTTTTTCTATTTTTCGACTTTTTGAACGTTCTGCCATGATCTGCCGGCACTTAGACGTGAGTTCTGGAATCAGATCGAGTTCTAGATTGTAGTTCTGATATTACCCTGTGAAAAACGACAGAGTTCTAGCTTTCAAGAATTGTTTGAAACGATAAAAATTTTATTTTTCCATTTTTCGACTTTTTGAACGTTCTGCCATGATCTGCTGGCACTTGGACGTGAGTTCTGGACTCAGATCGAGTTCTAGATTGTAGTTCTGATATTAGCCTGTAAAAAACGAAGGAGTTCTATCTTTCATGAATTGTTTGAAATTATAAAATTGTATTTTTCGACTTTTACCGTTTTGACATGATCTGCTGGCACTTGGACGCGTGTTCTGGACTCGGATCGAGTTCTAGATTGCAGTTCTTATATTAGCCTGTGAAAAACGAAAGAGTTCTAGCTTTCAAGAATTGTTTGAAATGATAAAAATTTTATTTTTTTACTTCTTAACGTTTTGTCATGATCTGCTGGCACTCGAAAATGAGTTCTGGACTCGGATCGAGTTCTAGATTGCAGTTCTGATATAAACCTGTGAAAAACGAAAGAGTTCTAGCTTTCAAGAATTGTTTGAAACGATAAAAAATTTATTTTTCGACTTTTAACGTTGTGACATGATCTGCTGATACTATAACGTGAGTTCTGGACTCGAATTGTGTTCTAGATTGCAGTTCTGATGTTAATCTGTAATAAACTAAAGAGTTCTACCTTTTAAGAATTCTTTGAAACGATAAAAATATTATTTTATCGACTTCTTAAACGTTCTGACTTAATTTGCTGGCACGTGGACCTGAGCTTAGAACTATTCCTGAAAAGTACCAGGAACTGTTGAACTCAGCCGCATGCGACAAGAACCCATTTTTTTTTTGATCTGCTGTAAAATGATCTGCTACGGGAAGTTGGCAGATCATTTTGTCAATTGACTTTTTTAATGTAAAAACGCCAGAACTATTTCTAAAAAGTATCAGGAACTGTAGAACTCAGCCGCATGCGAGTAGAACTCGCATTTATTTTTGATCTGCTGCAAAATGATCTGCTACGGGAAGTTGGCAGATCATTATGCCAGTTGACTTTTTCAGGTAAAAACGCCAGAACTATTTCTAAAAAGTATCAGGAACTGTAGAACTCAGCTGCATGCGAAAAGAACTCATTTTTATTTTTGATCTGCTGGACAATGATCTGCTAAGTTCACTCACATATATAAAACTAAGTGATAACGTGAAAGAAGACTGTGTAGTTTTACAAAAGGAATTAAAAGAAAATTTATTTCTGGCAGGATTAATAGTGAAACCGGAAAATAATATCATTCCAATTAGGATTATGAACACAAGCGATGAAGATGTTAGAATCCCAATATTTCAACCAGAAATAGTACCATTACAAGAATACATTGTATGTTCATTTAGTAGATGTAATTCGAATGCAACACGTGCAAGAACATTGTTGGAATTATTGAAACTTGATCACTTATGTTCCAGTGAACGACAAACAATAGAGTCCATTTGTTCAAAGTATGCTGACATATTCTACCTACCCGGCGATAAGCTGACTACGACAAAACTATGTGAACAATCAATTCATTTAAAACCCAATGTAGGTCCTGTATATGTAAAGCCATATAGATTACCACATAGTCAAAAACAAGAAGTAGATAAACAAATTCGACAAATGTTAAAAGATGATATCATAGAAGAGACAAAAAGTGAATGGTCAAGTCCAATCCTTTTAGTACCTAAGAAATCCGAAGATAAAGTTAATAAAAAGTGGCGATTAGTGATAGACTATAGAAAATTAAACGAAGTTATACAAGACGATAAATTCCCATTACCAAACATTACAGACATCTTAGACTCACTATCGGGTGCCATTTATTTCTCACATTTAGACTTAAGTCAATCATATTACCAAGTGACCTTGAACTCAGAATCAAGAAAAGTCACATCATTTACTACTCATAATGGACAATATCAGATGAAACGAATGCCTATGGGGCTCAAGACCAGCCCAAGCGCATTTTCTAGAGTTATGTCATTAGCTATGTCAGGGCTAAACTATGAAAAATGTTTCATATACTTAGATGATCTGGTTTGTTTCGGCAGAAATTTAGATGACCATAATAAAAACCTAATTGATGTCTTCGCACGATTACGCAAAGTCAACCTAAAATTAAACCCAAATAAATGTCAATTTTTGAAAAAAGAAATACTGTATTTAGGACATACTATATCTTCAGAAGGAATTTTACCAGATGCCAATAAAATTGAAGTCATAAAAACCTATCCTACACCAAAAAATGCAGACGAGGTAAGACGTTTCGTTGCATTCTGCAACTACTACAGAAAATTCATAGAACATTTCGCCGAAATTACCGTGCCTTTAAATAAACTATGTCGTAAAAATGTAGAATTTTCGTGGTCAAAAGAATGTCAAAAATCATTTGAATATTAAAAAAAAGCATTAATAAGTCCACCAATATTGCAATATCCCGATTTAACAGAAAATAATGAGTTTGTTCTGCAAACAGACGCTTCAGGCACAGCAGTAGGCGCAGTACTTTGTAACAAAAACATGAAACCAGTAGCTTATGCTAGTAGACCTTTAAATAAAGCCGAACAAAACTATCCCACAATACAAAAGGAATTAACTGCCATTGTGTGGGGAGTTAAATATTTCAGACCATACCTTTACGGTCGAACATTTACTATTATGACAGATCATAAACCACTAATATACTTATTCGGAATGAAAGACCCATCTAGTAGACTATTAAAATTTCGTTTAGCTTTAGAAGAGTATGATTTTAAAATAATATATGTAAAAGGGAAAGAAAATGTAGTAGCGGATGCACTATCACGAATATGTATAACATCAAAAGATTTGAAAGATTTAAGTACAAAAGTTATGACAGTAATGACAAGAGCACAAGCCAGACAAAAAGAATTATCTGACTTGCATAATAATAATAATGAAAACTCAAGTAATAATACGAACCAACGGCCTGATCAACCGAAGGTTGTAGAAATACTTAAGATACCAGATAGAGCAGTAGAATTGATATTAATGAAAGGAAACGAAATAGAGAGAATGAAACGGAGTAATAGCTTAAGTGCAGAATCGGAATGTTTCGCATTTATAGCAAATAAAAATATAATATATTTAAATCTCGATTTTAAGTCACACTACACGCGAAGCGTTTTTGTGAAGAAATTGAGTGATTTTTGTAAAGAAATAAAAATTAAAGAAATATGTATAATTAAAAATAATGAAAACGCGTTATTCATAAAAGACATAATACAAGAAATACAAAATACGAACCCATG
Source organism: Luperina nickerlii (assembly GCA_963855955.1). Classification (NCBI taxonomy): domain Eukaryota; kingdom Metazoa; phylum Arthropoda; class Insecta; order Lepidoptera; family Noctuidae; genus Luperina; species Luperina nickerlii. Next base: position 6,219,194 of record OY979671.1, read on the forward strand.
GCCCGGGCCACGTATATGCATATTGCGAGGAGTACAAAGAATAGATAGCGACGAAAATAAAAATTTTATTTTAAATGACTATCATTTGCTACCAACCAGCGGACACGCAGGGGTACGCAGGATGATTAATAATATAAAACGTAAATACTACTGGCCAGAGATAGAAAAGGACGTCAAAAAATTTATTCAAAAGTGTGAAAAATGCCAAAAAATGAAGCATTCACGCTATATCAAGGAACCAATGGTAATAACGACAACGGCTTCTTCAGCGATGGAGAAAGTTTTTCTAGATGTAGTAGGTCCTCTCGACAGGGATATAGATGATAACACGTACATATTAACAGTACAATGTGAATTAAGTAAGTTTGTTGAGGCATATCCTCTTAGAAATAAGGAAACAGTAAGTATAGCTAGAGCTTTCGTAAATAATTTTATTTTAAGGTTCGGGATACCAAAGGTAATTGCTACAGATCGTGGAACCGAATTCATATCTTCAACAATGGAGGAGGTATGTAAATTGCTAGAAATACAAAAATTACAGTCAACAGCCTATCACCACCAAACTATTGGGTCATTGGAAAACGCACACAAAAATCTAGGTTCTTTTTTGCGTATACAATGTGAAAACCATCCTGATACATGGAGCCACTGGCTACCATTTTGGTGCTTTACATATAATAACACAGTACACACCAGTACCAAATATGCACCGTATGAACTTCTATTCGGTAAACATTGTGAAATACCAAGCAGAATGACTAATGTTGTAGAACCATTGTACAATCCCGATAATTATACTTTAGAGTTAAGATATAGACTACAAATGGCGCATGAAGATGCACGTAACAATTTAATCAAATGTAAACAAAAAAGAAAACAAATATATGACAGAACTGTAAACTCTGTGAACTATAAGAAGGATGATTTGTTACTTTTAAAAAATGAAACAGCAGGAAAATTAGACAGCTTGTATAATGGTCCATACGTAGTGATTGAGGATTTAGGACCTAATGTAAAAATTTTACGAGGAAATAAAGCTGACATTGTGCATAAAAATAGAACCAAACCATTTATAACTGTAATGCCATAGCTTTATACAATCGAAAATGTAAACACTGTTGTTATGTTATCAATACATTCTTTGTAACAAAAACAAAAACCAGTAACTTGTGTAACATGTAAAAAAAAAAAACCATAAGATTTTTTTATTTTTTATTTTATTACCCGGTAGATGAAGTAGGCTAAGTACATAATTATAGTTCTAAGCTAAGTAGCACGATAAGTTACACATTGTAGAACAGTATTAAATGGGCCGTCGACACAGGAACTCGTGTACATCATTTCTCTCCGCCTTTACCCCCACACACCTCAGGGGTTCCTAATATAAACTATAAATCATACAAAAATAACATTTAAATGGTTTTTATTAAATTTAAGGGTACAACAATGAGTTAAAGCAAGGTTTAAAATAGTTGAAAGACAAAATAATCAATGGCTTTAAAAACGGAACTGGTTTTTGTGACCAAAATTAGGCATTTCTGAGCGAGATTTTAATCTGTTCCTAATAAAACCATCTCGAGCTGTAGCGTCCGTGACGCTTTGAGAAGCCTCCGTCACTAGTTTTACACATCTTTCCACTGACTGTGTGTGGCAGGGAAAGTCAATAAGGATGTGTTCTTTAGCCTTAATTCTAAGTTCATCGTTGGAGACGTGTCGCAAAATTGGTGGAGCTGATATTTCACACTCTTGCCAAAATATTATATCGGTGTATTCTCGCGCACAGAAGTTAAGCTTTGGTGCTTTAAATACCCTGCGAGAGTTGCTCTTTTCTGCTTCTCTGGCCTTTAATATTTTGCGAGATGCAAGCTCTCGAATATGCTCTCTATCGTCGAATAACATGGCAATAAGCAAGTTTTCTGGGTGCGTAAAAAAAGCGTTTCTTTCGATCACCGAATTTACAATAGATCTCTGACTATCAGGCAAAAATCGAGAGTATATAACCATTTGAAAAATATGCTTGGCTCCATCTTTAAATGATGAGTTTTGCTTGATTAGGAACCAAACAGGAGCGTAAACTTTGACCACGTAGTTCACAAGCAGCTGCAAATTATTTGACGGCGAAACAGTACTTACGTAAAGTCTGAGTATGCGATTGGCAGTAGTGAGCCATCTCGAATGCGCCATTTTTCCAGGTTGGCGGTTCGCTAGCTCAAGGGAACAGGAACCAGCCATCACAGCATGACACATTTCGTACAGATACTTTTGATCCGTACTTAGTTCCTTCACAATATTATCAGGTAATACTAGCAAATTGCCAGACACTGCACAAAAAGACGCTAGAGGTTTACTTTCACAAGCAGCTAGCTGTTTTCCAATAGGTCCTGAATATTCTTTTGGCCCAGATGTGCTACCATCCAGAGACATGAACAAATGACGAAGCGGTAATTCATTCGCGTGAAGCATACAAACACACCATTGCAACGGTCTCTTTAAATAGTTTTCCAGGTATTGAATGACACCTCCCTTCCAACCTGTATTCGTAGCAGTACCATCGCACCCCACACAGATCACCTCTTCCAAGTTCAACCCTTGATTTTCTAACAAAGATATGATAGAAGAGACGATCCCTTTGGCAGTGCCACGACTTGGCGTCATATGTCCCAAATAAATAGATCCTGGCTCTGTGAGAACTGAAATGTGTTCTTGCAAGACTTCTCTGCGGTGGTACCGATTGAAGCGACTTATGTACACTTCTTGTTGTGGGTAGTTCCAGCAATTAAACACAGGTTGAAGTGAGTGAAAGGAATGAATATTAACTTTAATTAGCACGGTATTTATACAGTAAAATATTTAATAATAATTATGGATCACGCCACTTCTGCGTAAACGGTTCGGGCTGGACCATTGTCACAGTAATTACTGTGCCATTGTCCTAATGAGCTGCAAAGGATGACGTAGTGGTGGAGTGATGTCCTGCCGTGGTCTCACCGCTCATAGGCGGTAGCGGTTTTGGTCGCTACACGATCGCCTATTTTCTCGTTTATGAGTGTTTTGTCCTTTCGTCCATCAAAGTAGATACTTTTTATTACAATCGTATCAATGTCTTTGCTGGCCTTGGTCCGTGCTTTTGAAACAGCTCTATGAATTTTATTCTTATCAATAACAAGACTTAGATCTTCGGAAGATACCAATCCTACGTCAGCTAAGACCGCCGAAGCGACCGCAGCCGCAGATCGCGTTGATAGTCCATACCGATCACATACCTTAGCTACTGTTGGCAGCGCCAGAGTGTTCCGATTCAACGAAGTAGATGGAGTCTCATTTACAGGCACGTCACTATTCGCAGAAAGCTCTGTTACAGGCGACTGCGGTCAAGGCGGCAACTCGCGCACCGGAACAGGATTGGTTTTTAGTGATGCACTGGGAAAACATGCGTGCTCTGACTCTTTCCGATTCAAATTTTCTTGTCTCTGATGTTTCTTTAAAAGTCTTGCTGTTTCTTTTGTGTCTATACCGCTTATTGCCATTTTTCTATCACTTCTTTGATCCAGTAAAAAGTCTCTTTCAGAAATAGGAACTTTCTTAGGTTTTATGCAGGAACAAATGTCAAACGAAGTGCACTTACAAGCAGCCATATCAAAGAGCTTGTTCGACGATTCCAAAAAGCACTTCACTTTGCTTTCGTAACTATCATTTCTTTTATTTTTGGGATATCTTATCAATGACAGGTATTTGTCGAAATATGATTTCAGCAATTGGGTAACTCGTACGTTGGAAACGATAGGAATCGAAGCTTTGGTCCAAATCGTATCAAGTTTTCCAGAAACGATTGAAAAAACTTCTGTGTTAGAAGGATCTTTCCCGTTCTTCTGTAGTTTTAGTTCATTTTTAGTAAACAAAATGAATTTGATAACGTCACTTATCACTGGTAACTGGCGATCGTCAAGTTCTTTATATGATCCCAAAATAGCACAAGTAGTCTCACTTCGTCTTGAACCCATTATTATAATAATATATAACAAAAACACGTATTTTATCACAAGGAAGTGCAGAGCGACACCTTACAGCAATAAAACCGCAATAGAAATGAGACGAACTGCCTCACAGTAGAAGTAGAGAATTTAAGAAAAACAAGTCAAAACATGAATTTTGCGAGTTTGTTCCAAACCAATTCCTAACAGAAAAAATCCTGTCGTTGCCTGCAAATCATAACTTAGGGTTTCACTATCAATGAAATAAAAAATAAAATGGGAATAATGTACATAAAATAGAATAGACGACATTGACTGGAGGGTTATTTAAGTGATAAAAAAATTTAAAAAAATGCCGGTAGAACCCTCAAGATATTTTTTTATGTTTTTTTTATTATTTTTACGGTAATCTAAAACTAATAATGCAACTTTTGAGGGGGCTTGAGTAGCGAAAAGCTAAAAAAAACATTTTTCGGGACACCCTAAGTCCGCCTCGACCAATCCACCGGTTGGGGAAGCGCTCGTTCAAATGATCTCTATCTGCTCGAGCGTAGTGAGGCGGGGCGCCATCATGTTGCAGCCACATTTCTGCTATTCTTTCTTCTGGAACTTCAGCTTCGTTAAGAATATGGTTTAAATTATTTTGCAAAAAAAATTAAATACTGAGCACCATTCAGCCTTGCTGGCATTTCATGCAGCACCAACTGGTGGCCAATTATACCAGCCCACATTAACATAAGAAATGATCGATTCCAGCATCTGTTTGGTATGTTAATACCAAACAGATGCTGGAATCGATCATTTCTTATGATATGGGGGTTCACTCTGGAGTAAAAATGTAGATTGTGGATATTGAATACTCCCATTCTTTTAAAAGTTGACTCATCCGTCCATAAAACCTTGTTGAAGAACTGACGGGCGAACCGGCCTTTTATTGACAAAGGATTAAATGGTTAGTGTAAAAGAGAGGCAGAGAGTCTTGCTCATTAATTGTATTAGTACCAGTTTATTTTTAAATAAGCCTAACCGAGTTTTATAGTTGGGTTAACTTTGGCCTTGCTACGAATAATCGTCCTTGAAAGATATTAGAGCCACTGATGGCCATGTGTAATACCTTTTCAGAATACCTATTAAATGCGCCAAAACTTGTAATACAGGGACACTTTTCGGTAGAGGAGTATGTTTTTTCACAGTGGGGTCCGAAGTAAATAAAAAGTTATGGTTTGAGAAAAATAAAAATCGTAAAACTTAATATTATCTTCAACACACCCAATAAACAACCATAAATAGCATGTCTAACGCAAGGACTCATCAGTACCAATCTAGTGAAAATTATAAAAAAGATACAGGATGTAGATTTTTTCGAATTTTAATAAGAATTAGTTAAAAAAAGTCAATTTTCTCATAAAAACACAAAATAAATTATAACTCTGCAGGGGTTGACCTTAAGGACCTCCCGTAGAACAACTTTTTGCTGCTGATGACCCCATCTAACCCCTAGTTCCGTTTGATCCACGACTTTTGGGCCACCCTGTATAGGTGCCACCTTTTAAAGGAGAGTATAATTGTTAAGGTTAATTTCTAGACGACTTATAATTTATAAATAAACAAGACAAACCAGATTCACGATGTTGGTACGCTGAGAGCTTTCTGTCAAATGTATTTATTGTTTTCAAAGATAATTCATATATATATCTGTATTTATTATATACAATTTCATATTTTGTGTTAAATGATTTAAGCTGTTGCTCATCAGATTTTGGAAGAACGTAATAAGCAAAAAGCTCAAAGTTTAATTTAACACAATTATGTTTTATAAAACAATCGTTAATTAGTCTTATATGACCTTATGACGATTATCCATTAGGAATTCCTCAGGTGTTAGGTATTCCATTGATGGATTCAGTTTGTAACTTATTATTCTCTTTTTAAAAGCCGTGGCTATTATATCGATATTTTCAATTTCAGTTTTTAGTATGCAATTAGATTTATGCAAATTCGTTCTCAAATGATACTGATATTCAATTTTAGGTATTTCAATGTGACATTTTTGACATATTATTATATCATTGTTATTTGTTCTAATTCCGGGTCTAGGTATAACTGTAAGAAAGAAAGAAAAAAGCCATGAACATTAAATAAAATTTGATATAATATGAATTCCTATTATTCTTAACTTCTATAACCGATTACATGATTTATTGATATGCATAAGTAAGTACCGGCTAAGGTTGCAATTGCATTATAATAGATTTACACCTTAGATCTATCTATTCTTATTAATTTATCTAAGTATAGCAATAGTGTCTTCTATAATAATGTAATCGCAATCTGCCTATTATTTGTTACATAATTTTACTATTACTATTCTTGAAATACTAAGATAATATCTTAATTACTGTAAGAGTATAATACAAAAAAGTGTATAAGTGAATAGGCATGTGTTATATTGGGATAAGTGCCTACTTTTTTAATTAAGTACTATTTCAATAATAGTTACTTACAAATGTTGGTGGGCACTTAACATACTCTTTTCGTGTAGCTATAATAAAATTAGACAAATGTTGCCAAGTATCTGTATTGTCAAAGGTTTGATTTTTAAGCGTGACAATTGCTTGGCGCCACCTATTCATTGGCGGAACTTTCTCTATTTCATCGCACCGGTATATTTTCAAATCAATATAGTGCGTTCCAGGCTTCGTTTCGTGGGTTTGGCGCGAATGACCGTTTGCAAGGCGTCGTGTTATATATGAAGTTAACGGTGTTTTACCAGTAACTGCAGGGACCGCTTTCTCGTCGTCCTCGCTATCGGTTTATCACCGTGTAGCACCGACTTTAGTTTTCTGATGATGAGCCTTCTTTCCAATTGCACGGTTTCGTGCACCTCCTGGCCTGCTTCCCATACAGATAGTGGTACATGCACAACCAATCTGGACTCTCTGGAGAGCGGCGTGGACCTCTTGATCTTGACTGCGATCTGCGCCAGTTTCCTCGGTTTCCTCGTCCCCTACTGAGTCCACGTATTTTGTAGCTCCTTCAATTCGGTAGTCATTCCGGTAATTAAAGATGCTATGTCGCTGACGATGACGTTGTCGCCGATATGGCGGCTACCTCTCCATTATTTAAATTTTCCATGATTTTGTCTGCCATTTCGGCCAGCTTGTCCAATTTTTGGTCTTGACATACCGAAAGAACGGCCTTTAACGATCCTGGTAGGCGCGCAAACCATAAGCGTTGTAAGGCCTCTGGAGATATTTCAGTGTTTTGTGCCAGCTCTGACATACGTCTTAACAGGTGTGAAGGGCGTTGAGTGTCGAGGTCCATTTCTCCGACTAATTTTTGGAATTGCCTTTCGGCACTTTCTTCGTAGGCCGTCAACAGTCTATGCTTTAATGTACCATATTTGTTCTCGGTGGGGAGTTTAAAAATTAAATCACTAACCTGTTGCAACACATCTCTGGTCAGCCTTGCTATCACTAAATTAAATTTTTCTGCGTCCCCCTGCTTTTGTGGTTCCATAGCGGACTCGAACTGTGCGAACCACATCCGAGGCATGTCGGTCCAAAACATGGGAATGCTGTCAGTGACGTTTATGCTGGCCACTTGTGCTGCTGGTGGCGGTGTCTGCGTTGTGGGACCCTTGAAATTCCCGCTGATAGGTCCGAAGTCAACGGGGAGTTTGCCGCGCTTATTCACACACTAAACTTATAAACTTGCTGCTTACTGTTAATTTACTTTAACGCACTGTCAGAATTTATTTTTCACAACCACGTCACTATTAAGATCACGTCGGGGTCACCAATGTTGAGGTTGTGTTATGTGGTTGTAGTAAGGAGAATAAATAAAAGGCACAAGTCCGTAAACCCAGTCTATTCGACATTCACACATACAGTAATTGAGGGGTATAAAAGCAAAAATGCCACTGTCCAAAAACAATATTTAGCCAAAATGAAGAAAAATGTCTCTTGCCTATATAGGTATAGAGTAAACTAAATTAAAATATTTTTTTAATTCTGAATTTTAAATAACTAAAAATTTCGACTGGACAGTGTCAATTTTGCACCTCAATGATGGACAGTAGCAATTTGCACCTAAAGTTCTGGACAGTGGCACATTTGCACCTAACTTAGTTTATGGAATGTATGGTTGGTAAAAAAATCGAAAGCAACAAAAATGTGAAGTATGTATTTATTATATTTAAAAATAAAATGAAATTAAAAATGAACAATAATGGTTAATTAAGTATTGAAACTTAAATCTAAATTAAAACTTATATTCTTAAATCCGAATCAGGTTCTGCTTGTCCACAAATTTCTTCCGCGTCCTCCTGCGCGTTATTGACATTATCAGCTCTACTCAGAACTTGGCTATAATAATTCAACCCTTGTCGTGTCGCTCAGCCTTCACCAAAATGTTTGTTCAGTAGGTTTTTTACGTCTTCTAATTTGGCTTTCTTTGCCTCAACACTGTTTTTGTTAACACGTGTTGGGTTAATATCGTGTATTGATTTTCGGGTTTTCATGACCGATCTTATAAACTCCTAAATCAGCAATGTAATGACATTCCCCTCTAACTGTTATATTATTATTATTCCTTTTAAAATAAAATCTTTTTGACTGTTGGAATTGGAAATGCCAATTTGCAGGCGGACGAAGAACTTTTTCTATTTCTGATTTCCAATCATATACGTCGTCGAAACGTTTAACTGTTCCATACCTTTCAAATACTTCAATGTACTGATTCGGAGATAAAATTACCTCATCTTCTTAATTTCTTGCTCAATTAAACCGAATACGCGGTCTGGAGGAAGAAAAGAATGGCCTGGCACGGGAAATATCAGTTCTTCAGACTTGATATGCCGTGGTGCAAAACGATTCAACCAAGTGGAGCACATGCCAACCATAGTAGTATTTTTGTTTTGGGCACCGCACCAGTCGGCTACCAGTCTGACGGTTGTTATATTAACGTCGAATGTTGTATTACAAAGTGTATCGAAAACTGCTGAAGAGATTTCGTTGCTTCCCTTTCGATGTTCGTCCTCTGTCCATGTATAAAGTGTAACATTGTGTCGGTTCAAAGTGTTTGCAGGTAGCATCCTCACTATTGTAAAGTTATAGATATAAAGTTGACGACTGTAGTACGCCACCCCATCTGAAACTTTAGACAAGACCTGATTTTTTTGACAGTCAATCGCAAACACCGTCATATCCTCCCTTTTTTCTTTCAATAGTTTGTAAAATGCTCGGTATTTTAATGAATGCACCATCTTTTCCGTGATCAAGGTCTGCCTTTGAGTGGGATCCGTAGAAGTTTTTATCTTCTCTGTCAGTTCACTACACTTTGAACAAGTGTCGGTGCGAGGGTTTCCAAATCCAAGGTTATAACATCTATTGAAAATAGATCTGAAATAACTTTCTCGAACTCTCAGGTTTGTTTCACATTCTTGTGAATATAATTTCCACATTTTGCGAACATTTAAGTTGATGGTAAATATTTTCTATTAACCGTGGACCTGCAATGCGATTCAAGGCATTGAAATTTCTCAATAAAAGTTTTGACTGCTCTAAGCTTGTATCTGTTTTTAAAAGACATATGGTCGCCACCTGTCCTTTCTTGAACTACAGACCCGCTATTGGCATATGTGTTTGCTACCATTCTGATCCTATGCACTGTGATATTCAAAATGCTTAAAAAAAGTTTTTGGCACTTTCTTAGCAATTTAAGAGAATCTCCGTCGAGCAAAGAGTCGCATTGTACGTTCTGTAGCTTTGCGTACACCAACTCTTGGGTGCCCTGTTTGGCTTTTCTTTACAGAACAATGTTTAAGAAGAAATGCGTCTTGATCCTTTTTAAAACTTGTATGTATATATGAGAGATTTAGCCTGGTGACAGAGGACAGACAAACGGCCGCACAGACAGACAAACAGCGAAGTCTCAGTAATAGGGTCCTGTTTTTACCCTTTGGGTACGGAACCCTAAAAATTAGTTTGCAGTCATGTCCTTGAAAAATTATAATAAAACATGGGCTGAGTTTGACAAAACCATGAAATAAGTTTCTGCAATCTAGTTAACTATAATATTATGTTCTTAATGTTGGTAAGAAATACTCTTAGGTTGTGTGAAGTTAATAAAACAATGTGATTCATTTTCAAGAGTTTTACTTAAAATAACAGGTTATGGGCCCAGACACATAATCCTGGTGTAAGTAAAACATCAACGAAAACTGTATCGTCAAAAGTTACAAAAACTGTCGGCGTAACGTGTTGGTGTCCTTTGAGGTTAACCGGCGGGAAGGAAGAAAAATATTACTTGCGATTACGAAGCAAGGACGGGACGATCAGGAAGACAGCATAGCGATGGGAGGACAATGTTAAAATGCCTGGCTTGCACATTAAGCTGGAAGGTGCATCAAATTGGAATATTTGGAAATTTCAATCCGTCGTGTTGCTACGTAGTCAAGACTTATTGGAAGTAGTAGAAGGAACATGTATAAAACCAGAGGAGGTGCGGGCAAGGCAGTATGGGAGAAGAAGGATGCAAAAGCCCAAACATGGCTAGTAACAAGAATGTCAAAAAATGCAATGATGCATATAATAACCTGTTCTACGTCTGCTGAAATGTGGAAGAAATTGGCCAGTGTATACGAGCAAAAGTCTGAAACAAGTATCCACATCACTCAACAACGTTTCTTCCAATACTCATACCAAGAGGGAACTGAGATGTCTACGTTCCTATCTAAAATAGAAGAATTGAAAAACCAGTTGAAGCAGATGGGAGAAGCTATATCAGAAAAATTCATCATAACAAAAGTGCTTATGTCGCTACCAGATTGTTACAAGCATTTTGTTTCTGCTTGGGAATCGGCACCGGACGATAAACAAACGTATGATAATCTCGTGGCTAGATTGATGATAGAAGAGGAGCGGCTGAAAGAAAAAGGCGAGGTGGGTCAGCAAGCATCGTCGGCTTTCGTCATGAAGAAAGTAAACAAGAAAAATATTAAGTGTTTTAAGTGTAATAAGATGGGACATTTTCAAAGCGAGTGTAACAGTAACGTAAACAAACGAAATGGCAATAATTCGGAATGTGACAATAACAATAAACAAGTTAAAAAGTGTTATTACTGCAAAAAGACTGGACATCTTAAAAGTGGGTGTTGGTTCAAAAAGAATAAGGACAAAGACGGTAATGCGTTCGTGTTGGTGAATTCAAGTGGACAGTTTCAACAATCATATTGGTTAGTCGACACTGGGGCTAACCAACATATGTGCCGCGATCGTAATTTATTTGTGAAATATTCGCCATTGTCAAATAAATCTGTAATAGTCGGAAACGGCAATGTTATTAGTGCGCAAGGTTGCGGACAAGTGGCGCTCCAAGTCTATGATGGTTACAAATGGATAAACACGACCATAGACAACGTCTTGTATGTACTGGATTTAAAAATAAATTTATTCTCTGTGAACTGTGTGACAGATAGAGGTTATGTTATGACCGTAACTGAGAACTTATGTAAATTCTACAAAGGAAATAAAGTGTGTGCGGTAGCAAATCGTAATGGAGACATGTATTATATGAACGTGCGTTACAAATACGAACAAGTAAACGTGACCCAAGTTAAATCCAGTCTAAAAGAGTGGCACGAGAAACTAGCACACCAAAATATGCATTATGTCAAAACAGTGCTCAAAAGCAATAACATATCCGTGAAGGACGACTCAAACTTAAAGTGTGATGGCTGTCTAGAGGGCAAAATACATCATCTGCCTTTTAGTGCGAGTGAAACGAAGACAACTAAAGTTTGTGAACTTATACACGCTGATGTGTGCGGTCCCATGGAGGAGCAATCAGTCGGGGGCTCTAAATACTTCCTATTGCTCAAAGATGATTACTCAAACTATCGAGTGGTATATTTTATTAAAAGGAAGGACGAGGTCAAAGGGTGCGTAGAAGATTTTTTGAATAAATCTCAGAATATTACAGGCAACAACGTACAAACATTCAGGAGCGACAATGGGTTGGAATTTGTTAACAAAGAAATGAAAGAAATGTTTCTAAAACGCGGTATTACTCACCAGACTACGGTTACATATACCCCTGAGCAAAATGGGAAAGCAGAGCGTGAAAATAGGACTTTGGTTGAGGCGGCAAGGACAATGCTATGTGCTAAAAATTTACCTAAAAAGCTATGGGCAGAAGCTATTCATACTGCAGCATATGTGTTGAACAGAACCAGCAAGAGCTCTGAGATTGGAAAGACCCCATACGAGACATGGACAAACAGACATTTTGACATAAATAAGTTGAAAACCTTTGGTACCCCTGTAGTTGTTCATATCCCAAAAGAAAAAAGAAGAAAGTGGGACTCTAAAGGACAGAAAGGAATCATGGTTGGTTATGGAGAAGATGTCAAGGGTTATAGAATTTTTTTCCCGGAGAAGAACAATGTTGAAATAAAGAGGGATGTATTTATAGAAAACGAGAAAGAAGAGGTAGTTATGCTGGAATATGATACTAACACCCCGGAGAAGGTCAGTGAAAATAAGGAACAATCTAAAGGCAGTAAAGAGAAACCAAATGAAGAGGAGAGACATACCAATGACAGTGATGGACAAGTAAGCGAGGGTGAAGAGCTGAGCAAGGAGATGGAGGATGAACCCATGGAAAGTGACGATAGTTTATACAATAATTTCATATGGAATTACTAGCTATGGCAGAACGATTAAAACTTACTTTGACAAAATATATAACCTACAACTTCGTTTATTAAAAATAATTATACCAAATAAAATAAGAAAAACGCTTTATGATGGTGATGGCGTAACAGGTTTCTTTAAATATTGTAATATCTTGCCAATACACACTAAAATACGAAAGTGCTTATTAATCGAACAGTTCACCAACAAAGAACTGCAAATTAAATTTAATCATAGCATTGCAACAAGAATGGCAGCCCAATCAAAACTGGTAGTACCGAGTCACAAGAATTATTACGGGAAACGAACGAACGCTTATCTAATACCAACTCTAATTAATGATGTTCCAACAAAATTCCAATCGGAAATAACAAACAATAATTATAAAAATAAATACAAAAAATTCTTTGATTCTCTTTGAAAATGCATCATACTGTGTACACCACATACCTAAAATTCATTCAGTAAGTGATTAGCATCTTCGTCGTCTTTTGTTCATTATGGTTGTTATTTACTAACTACCTCACATTTTTTTATAAACAATGTGTTACGAGTATAATTACTAAGTTTTAAGTTAGTTTTTAAGATTGCTTAAAGTGTTTCAACATCCGGACAAACCTGTTGAGGATTTTGTGATGTTTAATGTTTGTATTTTGTTTAGTTCCTTAATTAATAAACAATAAAAAAAAAGTATTTCCTCAAAAAACCAAGTGAATCTGAGCTAATTAAAGTGTGTCAAAAGTTTTTCCTATCGACTTTCAATATTTCTGAAATGTTTACGAGAGGCTGCTTCAAAAAACTGTCGGAGACAAATGTGGTCGAATCTGACACCAGGGGAGTGCTTGGTCCACACCATAAAACTCCTGAAAGTGCTAGAGAGTACGTCAAAAACCACATTAACTCTTTTCCGCGCATGCCAGCTCACTATGTTAGAAAATATACCAAAAAAGAGTACCTTGACCAAGACCTTAATGTCACGAAGATGTATGAACTATATGTTGATAAGTACAAGGAACATGAGGTGGAACCTGTCAAAATAAACGTGTACCGCGATATTTTAAAGAAAGATTTTAATATTGGCTTCCATAAGCCACGGAAAAATGTGTGCGATGAATATTTTGCATATGATAATATGAATGATGAAGAGAATGAAGCCAAAAAAGGTGAACATGAAGCTCATTTACAGAGAAAAGTTCAAGCGAGAAGACATAGGGATGAAGCTAAGAAACTTGCTCTGGATGATGAAATTTATTTCGCCGAATATGACATGGAAGTTATTTGTCATATTCCGAGACAACAGAACAAGTACAAGTATTATCCACGGTCCAAACAGCTGATAACGCTACTGTACAAATGCTTCCGCTTGCGAGCCATAGTACGTCTACGAACCTTCCTCTAAGAGTTCAGCCGTCTATACTAGAGTATGCCCAAAGCACCAAATCAATGCCTCTGAAACGTGAACAGCAAATAGACGCTCAGTTATTAAAAATGATAACTAGAGGACATTATCCCTTCAGAATGGTGGAAGATCCAGAATTCAAAATATTGCTGGCATTGTTGAATCCGCAGTATCAACTTCCGACGCGAAAAACTTTATCCGAGAGCTTATTGCAAAAGCAATACAATACTTAGAAAAAGTCAAAGCTGAAGTTCAAAAAGCGCAAGCAGTCTGTCTAGCAACTGATGGATGGACTTCAGTCAACAATGACAGTTTTTTGGCTGTAACCGTACACTATATTGAACCATCAGACTAAATTAAAGAGTAATTTAATCGGTTGTGTGGAGTACAATGAACGTCACACTAGTAATAATTTGACAGCGTTTCTGCGCGACATAATGGAAAATTGGAACGTATCTGATTACACAACCGCCAGTCCACGGTTCGAAGACATTTACACGCAGCGAACATTCACAGTTATCGACCTGCAAAATATGTCTAATAGAAGAACATCGAAGAGAACGATTGCGATTTGCCCAGAAATAGCAGTTATATTAATTAAGTATGACAACAAAATAAACAACGAAGACATTTAACTCATTTGATCCCACTATTTTACTTTGTATAGCAAAATATTCTAAGTAGATATCATGAGCTAATAAGAGATGTTAATTGATTATATTTCGTACGTTTCATTCTTCAGATAAATAATAGACACATGTAGTACCTTCATTGTACTGGCAACTTCGCACTTTTAAAATAATCGGGTAGATTGAAAAAAAATCTCTGCTCGCGCTCCGTCCGGCCCGCCAGAGCGACGCCGCCGCCACTGCTCTGCCTCATTATTTTATTGTGCGCGGCAACAAGCACTCACTCTTCAATATTTTAAAAATATAGTGATATTTAGTTAAAATTATCTTCGAATTGTTTTCATCATGTCCAAGCGTAGCTGTGACAATGAAAGTAAAATAAAAAGACTCAAAGAGCGTGCAACGAAGAAACGAAGTCGTGTGATTATATATTCATTCGTCGGATTCCGAGAAAAATCAAGGTTAGTTATGACATATTTTATTTCTATTATGTGATTTCGGGTACCTATGAGTTACAACGATCTACAGAACTGTGAATACGCATAGCATCTCTAAGCTAACCTGGAGGATATCACATTGAGGGTATCACGAAGGTATAGCATGATGCGTAAAATAACTCTTTTGTCATGTGCATCAAAAAATCAAACATCTCTAAGCTAGCCTGGAGGATATCACATTGAGGGTATCACGAAGGCATAGCATGATGTGTAAAATAGGCCTGGAGGTTGACTGCGGGTCAACACGACGGTTTGAAAATCGCATGATGCGTAAAATAACTCTTTTGTCATGTGCATCAAAAAATCAAACATCTCTAAGCTAGCCTGGAGGATATCACATTGAGGGTATCACGAAGGCATAGCATGATGTGTAAAATAGGCCTGGAGGTTGACTGCGGGTCAACACGACGGTTTGAAAATCGTATGATGCGTAAAATAACTCTTTTGTCATGTGCATCAAAAAATCAAACATCTCTAAGCTAGCCTGGAGGATATCACATTGAGGGTATCACGAAGGCATAGCATGATGTGTAAAATAGGCCTGGAGGTTGACTGCGGGTCAACACGACGCGCGACGGTTTGAAAATCGAACGCTTAGCCAATTTAAATTACATTCGAAACGTTGATCGTTTCAGACAACGGAACCATGCACGATGATGTCACGATGTTGCAGCTTAACGCTCCAGTTGAATCTCAAGTTTAAAAAAAAAAACGGCTGGCTAAGGATCTAAAGGAAAAAATACTCAAAGAGTATCAGATACCGGAGAATTGTAAACTCCTTAGAGCGCCTACTTTGAATCCGGAAATTAAGGCTGCGGTCTCTAAAATATATTAAAAGTAAAGATAATAAAGAAGCTGATGAAGAATCTCGCAAGATTAACAAAGACATAGAACTAAAATTGTCGGATGAAGTATTCGATAAAATTATAACCAGATTGGGCAAACCAGATATCGATTTATTCGCTTCTCGCACCAATGCCGAATGTCATCGATACGTATCATGGAAACCAGACCCAGATGCCATAGCGATAGACGCGTTCACAATTCCATGGAATAACATGTTCTTTTATGCCTCCTACCTTTTCCCCTAATATTAAAATGTTTGGAAAAAATCATAATAGATAAGGCTGAAGGCATACTTGTCTTTCTTTATTGGCCGTCGCAGCCCTGGTTTCCTTTGTTACAAAAACTACTCACTTCAGATATTATATTTATACATTCTGAAAATAACAGTATATTATGGTCTTCCTCTAGGAACTTACAAATCAAAGGAGTTTCCCTGGTTACAGCGAAGCTCTCAGGAACGCGTCCATAAAACGAGGTGTCCCTATGGCCTCTTTGGATTTAATGATGGCACCTTTATCCAAGAACACATTGAAACAATATAGTGTGGCCTTAAAAAATTGGTGGCAGTATTGCTTTAATAATGAAATAGATCCATATAAATCTTGTATACCGTCAGTATTATCATTCTTAACGAAGCAGTTTCATAAAGGTGCAGCTTACGGCTCTCTTAATAGTTTCCGTTCGGCTTTAAGTTTATTATTTGGTGATTATTTAGGTTCTCATGAACAAATCAAAAGGTTATTAAAAGGAACCTATAAATTAAGACCAAACATACCAAAATATGCATCTACGTGGAACCCTCAAATAGTTTTAGAACATATCTCTCAATGGAGCCCTAATACAGAATTACCTTTAAAAAGGATTTCCCAGAAACTTGTTATTTTATTAGCTTTATGCACAGCTCACAGAGCGCAAACAATCACATCTATTAAAATTAATAACATTCATTTTTGTTCTAACGGAGTTAATATTGTTATTTCCGAGATCATTAAAACGTCTGCGGCCGGTCGCGACCAACCAATTTTATTTCTACCTTACTTCAAAGAAAATATAAATATTTGTCCAGCAACAACTTTGAAAGACTATTTGTCGGTTACAAAAAATATAAGGCCAGATACGGTTGAAAACCTACTGATGACATTCAAGCGACCTTATAAGGCCGCCTGCACACAAACCATCAGCCGATGGATAAAGCAGGTGCTCGCGGAGAGCGGCGTGGATGTGTCGGCGTTCGGTGCTCACAGCACTCGACACGCTGCCACATCCACGGCGCGCTCGCAAGGCATATCGCTTGACGTTATCAGGAAGACTGTTGGTTGGTCGCAATCATCACAGACGTTTGCAAAATTTTATAATCGTCCAGTGAGCGATGATGCTAGTTTTGCAAGATCAGTTTTTATCCCTGGTTCATAATCATAACCTGCGGTTAGAGTATTCAATAATCTAATTGATCCTGATTTTCTTAACAAGACAGTGTCCAATAATAAATGTAATAGTTAATGTAAATTTATAAAAGAGTAAACACAAGTTTTGTTTTGTACTTTAAAATGGTTGGAGTTGTGTTGAGTAAGTAAATGATTTCAAGAAGAAAAACCGTAGTCTAGTTACAAAATTTTTGGTCTCTAAACATCTACATGTGTCTATTATTTATCTGAAGAATGAAACGTACGAAATATAATTGATGATTAAACGAACTTACCTGTAAGTGAAGTTCTATCCCAATTATATGAGTACGTTTCATTCGAAGATAAAGTTCCCTCCCTGCCCATAGCCCATAATCTAAAAATTTTGTAATAGAGATGGGACTCTAAAGAATGAGGCAGAGCAGTGGCGGCGGCGTCGCTCTGGCGGGCCGGACGGAGCGCGAGCAGAGATTTTTTTTCAATCTACCCGATTATTTTAAAAGTGCGAAGTTGCCAGTACAATGAAGGTACTACATGTGTCTATTATTTATCTTCGAATGAAACGTACTCATATAATTGGGATAGAACTTCACTTACAGGTAAGTTCGTTTAATCATCAATTATCTATTGATAACATGTTTATTCACTTATTATGCTCATGATTGTAATCCTGCCAAACTAACTTCTAGTTCCTAGACAAGTTGCAAACGCTTCAAAACTTGTCTCTTTCGATGTCACTTGTCAGACTGTCAAATGTCAAATTTGTATGCTGAGACGACATGACAGGTCACGTGACATTTCGTTAGGTTATGTCAATCTAAAATATTTCTACCGCTTACTGGTTTATCGTTTACGTTAATAGGATGCCACTTGTCTAGGAACCCAATTGTGTCAGTTAGCAAAATAGTACCTATACATATGATAACTGTAAATAAAATTATCCAATCAAAATAAATCTTTGTTGTAAAATAAGATCATAGTTTTGTTAAATAATAGCAATAATAAATATTATTATATGATTATTAAGGTATTTTATTTTCCTTTATTTTTAAATTCTTTATAAATAATTACTAAAAAAAATAGAAAAATATATTAAAATAATTATAATGAACAAAAAGCACATTTCGTGCCTATGATTTGAACTTCCACTCATAGGCACGACAAGCGATCTTGAAACCTCTAAGAGTCTATTTAGACGATGAATAAAACGTTCGTAAATGTTAATCCTATTATTGCTTGTCGTTTTCGCAATAATAAAAGTATTAACGTTTTATTGAAAAAAAAACAATCTTAAACTTATTTATTCACAAAAACAATAAATTAATTAAAATAAAATGTTTTGCAAAATACAAAAACCAACTTGGGCCTTTCACGGATTTGAAATTAGGATAAAACATCCTACGTTCATGCCACCATTTTAGAGGTGCGTGCGTGGCAAAAGTGGCTCCTATAGAATAGAATAGAATAGAATACTCTTTATTATGTACACCATATAAATTACAGACATAAATATAGAAACTGTACAAAGGGTGACACAGGTATTAGGTATAGCCTAAGCCTAGGCCTAGCCTGGCCTATAGGTATTTGTCCAGCTCGACGATGCCGGCGCGGCGGCCAGTGGGTTCTCTGGTGTTAACTTTGCAACTTCTTCGTCGAACTCGTCCCAAATTGTGCCTCTGGTGAAACTGGCAGGTGTCGGTGGTACTGTTGGTGGGGCTGTTAAATTTATACTTTCAACTTTAAATTTTAAATCCGACACAGCCTTTGTATAGAGCTCCTCACTATTAAAACGTTTTAACTTGAAGCGTGGATCCAGTATGGTCGCTTCGGTATACAAAACATGTTTTTCAATGTGTGCAAAACGTTTCTCCAGCTCCTCATCCAGCGTGTCCAGCAGTGCCCGTACTTCCAGAAGTAAGCTATTAGTTTTCTGCGATTTCACGTTTCGCTTCATAATACAGCAAAGGGGAATAATTTTTGCCAAGGAAACGTTCTTCTCCGCACTTATCTCCACGGTGATGTCATAGTTCTTCTCCGCACTTATCTCCACGATGATGTCATAGAAGAGTTTTAGAATTGGCGTTGCACTTTCAATGACC
Organism: Luperina nickerlii; assembly: GCA_963855955.1. NCBI lineage: Eukaryota > Metazoa > Arthropoda > Insecta > Lepidoptera > Noctuidae > Luperina > Luperina nickerlii. Next base: position 6,238,734 of record OY979671.1, read on the forward strand.
TTCCAATCATTTTGACTAAGCGCGAGCTCGGGGCGCGTTAGCGCGATAGTAGCAATAACAGCATCTTTCGCCCTGATGATTCGTTGGTGCATATCGTACGTGGAATTCCACCGTGTTGGCACGTCTTGCTTTAATTTAAGCTCAGCGAGGTTCAGTTGCTTTTGCATTTCTACTAGTTTATGTGGTGCTTGAGAACTTCTCTTAAAGAACTCCACTATAGTTTTAACTTTGGCAACAGCATCACCTAAATGAGTCAACGTAGATTGAACGCATAGATTCAACGAGTGAGCAAAGCATGGTATGTGCCGCCATGAACCATCTCTTATTGCAGCCGTAATTCTTGCCGCATTGTCACTTGAAATCACCGCTGAGACGTCGCTCCACCTAGGCTTAGGAGCTCTGGCCTTCATCCACTCCAGAATCGGCCTGATGTCTGAATCTTCCTTCTGTGGACGTTGTAGGCTTTCCTTCCACTCGTTGTTGAGCATCCTCACAGGTACTACTTCTTTACTTTCTTGCCTAGTACAATGCATGCAGTCTTCAGGACAAGGTGTTCTTGACAATGCATCTGTGTTGCCAAGAGACTTCTCGCTGCGATGTTTAACCACAAAGCCGTCCTGCTGCTGCTGGGCGGTGCTGTTAGCCGCACTACCCTCTGGAGACCAGCCACCTTACCTTTCTGCAGTTCGCTTAGGGCAATTGAAAATATTCTTCATATTTACCATATTCACTTATTGTTTTAGCAGCACGTGAAGTTTTTATATTTTGTGTAGATCGCAATGTCAATCTCTCTTTGTGGCGACTGAGAAAATCTCGAACCCACATGTCACCCGGTAATTTGTCGTCAAAAATCCAAGATTTATTATTATTAACTAAATAGTTTTGTACTATCATACGCAACTCAAGAGTCAGTGGACACCCATATTCTGCACAAAGTATTTGGTATTTTTCTCTCGTCTTCTTCACTCAACTTGATGTTTAACGATATCACAAAATCTAAATCAATTCAGCCGTTTCGAAGTTATGGTAACTAAAAATCCACAAACATACATACAACCTCAACCACATATGAACGCTGAAAACATTACTCTCCTTTTTTGAGCCAACCAGCCTAAATACTTTTAACATCATTATTTGTCACAATAAACATTCAAAATTAATTCAGAATTATAAGATAACTTCAAGTAACTTCTTGTTTTTTCTTCAGTTTCGCGAAGGATCAAAATCTGTTGAGAACAGTGTGGAGGTATCGAAGATGGTGATGAGAAATAAGTGGACTGTATGATTTACTGGTACAAACTGAATATATTTCCTAAATCGACATATATACAAGGCGGTGGCCCATGGAGAAGTGTTCTTAGCGCGAGTGCCCGACGCCGGCCGTCCCTCGCCGCCCGTCGCCCGCGCAGCCGCGCACCCGCGCACCGCCTGGCTCAGCGGCTTGGAGGCGCTGCCTGCAGCACGCGAAGGTGTCGAGGTTCGATCCTTGACATCCTTTTGGAGGAACACATTTAGATTTACGTAAATAAATCTTTAATTACCGTCTGAGCAGAGCAAGAAGATACTTAGAGTGTGCTTTTGGTATCTTAGCAGGAAAATGGAGAATCCTACAGTCCCCGGCACGTAACTTGGCAAGAGTCGTTAGATGCGTTTTTCCTTTCTTTGACTTTCTTGTAAACAGACATGTTTAAAAATAATCTATGGCAATAACCATAGTATAATGACAAACAATAAAAGTGACCATTTTCTTGTTGCACTAAGTGAACATGCGCTAGCTTTCTCCCACTACGCCAAAGTCTTGCCAAGTTACATGCCGGCGACTTTACATAAGGCTATTGATGTTTCGCCAAGTCTAATGATAGAAATCGTAAAAGCATGGATCGTATTACACAACTACGTACGTGAACGAACATGATGGACACAATTTTGAAGTGGTGGCAAATCCTCTATTATTTGAAAATCTTCAAAGTACGTCAATTCGAAACGTTCAAGCGAACAGCGTAAGATCTACTTTTAGTCACTATTTTTTATCAAACGAAGGATCTGTCCCATGGCAAAACGAATATATTTAGAACTAAGTAAAACATAAATAGTTAAGTAAAACATGTCGTATATTGTTAATCTTTGATGAATGAAAGCCTCGCTGCGCTCAACTAGATTATTATTATTTATTTATTTATTTATTAACCAAAGATGGTAAGTAGACTTATAAACTAAGCCCCACAAAACCGTTGTAATGGTTTGACTGTGGGGTCGGTGAGTCTCTAGACACTCATACTTATACACTACACTAATAAGATAAATGAATGTACCGACTATAGTTAGTACCTATTAAGTATAGTAACAATGGTGCTTAGGTACTAAGTTAGTATTGTTAGTATAATCATCACTCTTATACGTGGGCGAACCCCAAGCTCAGATATATATATATATATATATATCCCATCATCTAACCATATATATATGTACCTATATAACTCACACTCAACATACATATATCTAAATAATATTTTTTTTAATTTGCTTCTGAACCTATTTTTATTTGTTTTACTCCTTATGCCTGCCGGCAGACTGTTCAATAGATATGATATTCGTTTTTTTAGGGTTCTGTCACCAAAGTAATTGGTGACTCTGGGTACATTGAATCTGCCAGCAGCCATAGATCGTGTGTTATGATTGTTGAATACGTGAGTTAAGCTATGCTCTTGGGTACCTTGATGGTTAACTGCTAAAAGATTTTTATATTTGTAAGTGATAGGTAGAATTTTACATATTTTAAATAGTTTCCTATAATCTCCTTTACAACTGTTTTTAGTCTTTTTGGTAACAAGTAGTTTTAGGAAATGAATTTGAAGAGCTTCTAATTTATCCAAGTTAGTTTTGAATGTTAATCCATAGCTGTCAAGAGTACCGCACTATCCAAAAACAAGAGCTCTGTAAATGCGGTAAATCGCTATTAAAATGTTTCATAAATTGACATAAATTTTGAAGGATGCGTGAAAAATTGAGTTGCCAGCCATGACTGACATGACTCGACCATGCCGATTCTGGCATAGTTTGAATTGCGACATTTACAAGCACGACGACGGTATCTAGTCGAGCGCAGCGAGACTTTCATTCATCTAAGTTGTTAATAATAAAAGATACATACCGAAGGCTTGTCTTGTTTTTTCTTCCTTTTTCTCGAAATTTGGACCAATTACTGTCATGATTTCCTTCCAAGCAGCTGGAGTTGCGACGCGATTTTTATAAAGTTCCATAGTTTTATCCCACAAAATGGGCTTTTGTTCCACTAAAGAAATTAATAATTCGTTATCTATAGAAGATTCGTCAACCATATTGAAACAACAAACACAAATACGCGCGACCTCTCCAAAAGACGCCAAGTAGAGACTAAATGCTTGTTCGGTTGCTATTCGATGAAAAACGTATGAACATCGTGTCGTGTGAATGAGACAGAGCTATACTATGTGCCACTGCATGCCCGTCGGTAGTTCTTGTGGTCTTGATTTCTTCGTTTTGAACCACTGACATTGATGCTGAACTGCCTTGATTGCTGACCACAATCCTAGCACCCAGTAGCGTTGCTTCACTTGTTCATTACTGTTGCGTGGTTTCCGTCGTTGAAACGTTATCCTTTCCTTGCTCTCGAGCACGATGGGTCGCTTGTTGTCTCTGGTTTTGGCCTGTATCGCATCGATTCTTCCTTTCAAACATAGGAGGCCTTCTTCCAATACCACGTCGAGCTTCTTCAACTTGCAGCTGCCTTCTAGCTGTTTCCCTTGGTCTAGACGCCTGACGTCTTCTCTGAAACTTCTCTCTTGACTTCCCTTTAGTAGCCCATTCAATGTCACAAGTTTTTTTTTTCTATTTGTACTTATTTTTTGCTTTACTGGGTATAAATAAATATTATTATCTATATAAAAATGAATTAATCGAAAAATAAACTCTAAATATAGAAAAAAGCGTAAGCCCATATTTTGCGTAGGTAGCATACAGATATAAAAAAAATTGGGTGGTAACGCAAGTGTTGCGTTGGTACAATGGATGGTGTAATGCAATCACATAAATGTATTAGGTACCTAACTAGGAAAATAATAATGACTAATCTGCAATGAAAAGGTTTTTATGAAAAAGAAAGGAAATAAATGTTATTTCTAAAAAAAAATGTTTTATTAATAATTGTGATACACTATAAAACAATTAACAATGCAAAGTCCTGGCTGTTCATCACAATCGGGACAATAATAAGGGGAGTCTTTGCGTTTTTTTTCTGTTTCCCAACAAACTTTGCATCGCCGGCGCATCGACTTTCCCATTCGAGGATAAGGTTGTATTACATGAACTTTAGTAGAAGTGCGAGAAGTAGTAGCAATATTGACACCGGGAAGTAAACTCTCGATCACTGACAATCGGAAATCATATAAAGTCTTCTTATTACCTGATATTTGGTTGTATATGGTGAAAGAATTATACAGCATTTGTTGTAGGATATGAATCCCCAATTTTTTGTACCATCTTACATTTTATGTTCACAACTGCAATATGATAGCATTTGATCCTGGTGATCAATTCCACCCATATTTTTATTATAATTTATCACCATATTTGGTTTTAATATTTCCGTGTTGCGGCGTGTTGTTGTTGGCATCATTTGTGCATCGTATTCTGAGGAAATTAAGAGAACATCACGATTATCTTGCCATTTCATTACGCAGACACCTTTCTTATTATATTGTGCAATATACTCACCCTTTTTTAGTTTTTTTGTAACAACTTCTTTTGGATTTTTTTTTCGATAATGTCTTAAGGTGCCTGTGCAATAAGTTTTTGTGACAAAAGATTTTCGGTCAACTCAACGGAATTATAAAAATTGTCCATAAACACGGAATAACCTTTGTTAACATAATCTTGTAATAAATTCATAACGACTTTTAAAGCATGGTTAGTACCACCGATAATTGTATCGCCTGCACCAGCATATACGATTATTTTCAGTATAATACCGTGTACATCTGTCAGGACATATAGTTTGATGCCATATTGATTATATTTATTTTTAATGTACTGCCGAAATATGAGACGTCCTCTCCATAAGACGAGTGACTCGTCAATGCATAAAGTATTGGATGCAAAGTAAATTTCCTTCATTCTATTATTAAAATATGTGACGAGAAGCGAAATTTTTGCCAACCTGGTGTCATCAGCATTGTTATTTTCGAAGTGAAGGGTTCTTAAAATAAGCAAGAATCTATTCCGACTCATATGATTTCTGAAAGATGTAAAATTAAATAATCTATTAGTTTTCCAATAATCTTGAATTCGGTTTAGTTTTATGGAGCCCATATGGAATAATAATCCAATTTTTTTTTAAATTCAGGTATTGTGGTATCTTTCCAATATTTTATTCTACTCCCAGGAAAATTTTGCGCTAATATCCGAGACGGATTGTCATTGCTTTTATCAACAATCTTTTGAAGAAATTCGTTTGTCACTACAAGATTAAAATAATCGATTGGTTCTGAACCCTCAGGTTGAATTTTCAATCCCATGGGATTTCCTTCAAAATTGATTCTTCTAGTCTGTCTGTGGTGATTTGACCATTCTTGATCTTCCTCAGTATTTCTAGGGATTATTTCATCCTCACTTGCAATCACTGTTGCCATACAACAAGCTCTAAAAATCTGTACATTCGAAAGCAAAATCCGTACAAATTCCGTACGTAAAATAAATTTGAAAATCCGTACGAGATCCGTACAGTAAAAAAAAAGCAAGAATTATTTAAGATTTATTTTCGACTTAAGTATAGCGGTGGTTTTAGTCCTACTACAAGTCATGTCTTTCGCAATTTGCGAGTCTGGACATATATTTTTTATTAACTGTGGTAACAATTTTGGTCTGTAGACCTGAAATCATAAAAAATGTAAATCGAAACACCAAAAAAGTACACAAAATTGCTAATAGCTATTTAAACCTACATACATTGATGATAAAATTATATCTCCTTGTGATGAATTGAGAGATTCTATATTAGATGCCGGTTTGACATGTGTTGAAATAGATCTGGCTCGTTTCCTGTAAAAGAAATTTACTAAAGAAAATGAAACAAACATTTATCATGCTTGGCATAGGCAGAGGTACTTACATATGAGGGCGACAAAATGTTTGAGCCTGTGATGTTGAGGGCTTCTGTGGGTCAGAAAAACTAATTTAGTTGTGTTAACAAAGACCTTGCTCTTTTCTTACAAATTGTTTGACTAGAATCACATACTGCAGCGTTCTAAACCTGTCTGTAATAACCATACATATGTGTACAATTAACTATCATAAAATTTAAAAACTATGCATAACAACCTCTAAGGAAAACTTTAGACTTTACCTATTTGAAGTTTTGAGGGAGCTGTTATCTTTCTCTATTGGATTAAGCGCCAGATTCACAAGCTGAGCACTAAGCTCTTTTTGGCATCTGCCATTTTTTTAATGTTTATCTAAAAATAATTAATAAAACATACATAAAATGCACATTTTCATGACTCGTACTCTACTAATAAAGTACAAGCTGCGCTACGCGGTTTCACTCCATAAGTCTCGATTCCGTGAGAATATCGGGATAAAAAGTATCCCATGTCCTCAATCCAGGTCATGGTCTACCCATGTGTTAAAGTTTATTTAAATCAGTTCAGCCGTTTTAGGGTGAAAGCGTAACAAACAAACAAACAAACTCACTTTCGCATTTATAATATTATTATTGTATATACCTATTTCAAAACTAAAATAAATAATCCTATATTTATTTTAGTTTTGAAATAGGTATATACAAAAAACAGAAGCTAAATATTAGCTATTTGTTATTAGCTATTTTTTTGTGTGTGTATTTCAAGGTGCAATATCTAGTATAAACCTTTCATACAATTATTGAAATGTACAGACGGCAGCACATCAGGTTACTACACATTGACCTTGAACGCGTTATGAGCAACAACAGCGAGAATCGTGCGAAAGAGATATATAGCTTTTTGTCTGTTCTTACTTGTAATGTTTCGTGCTGCAGCGCGTACGTGAGGGTGTGTGCGTAAGGTCATTCGTTGTGTAGAATAAAATACTGTGCGATAAAAAGTAGCGTAGCAGGTTGAACACTTGAATCAAATCGAAATAATTTCATAGTAATAAAAGCGGCGGCCCGCGCAATGTCTAAAATACCTATGAAAGCTTATAATCGATGTTTTTTATTTCAATGATCTTTTACAATCCTTCATTTTTACATGGGTATTATTGGAAAATTACTTACCTAAGTATAACATTTAAACAGGCCTACCTGTTTAAATGTTAATGTTAAGTACGGTGCACATTACACAATTAATAAGCGAAACTTCACGCTCTCGATGAATATTGTTAAGTAGACAGACAGGTAGGTATAATCTGATGTCAGAAAAACATTTCTTTTTTTTTTAAATAGACCTTTTCCGACTTTTGTTACCTATTTACTGACGGGCTGGAGGTCACCTGTTTTAACGCGTTCCTTGCTCTTCTATTCTATTATTGATAGTTGCGCCACTGTTATAAACTTCTGTAGTTATCATCGAAAAACTATTTTTATAATACCTATTGTAGGTATCCGTTATTGTTCCGAAATAAACGATTTTTATTTTATTTTATTTTCACGAAATTAAATGCTAAAAAGTAAAAACCCATAATACAATCTGCTTGAAATTTTGAAAAAAATATGGATACCTACTTACCCCATCACGAACGTGTCACGTGTGTGAAGTTTAGGCAATTAATTATACCTACAAACAGCCTTTTGTCAGTCCACCGTGGTTAAGATTAACGTTTCGTCGCAACACGATCTTATTACTAAAACGATAAGGTTGAACTTTGTAAATTACCTATACCTACGATGTTTGCTTTTACATGAAGTTCAACATTATTGCGCTAGTTATGAATTTTCAAATCAAATTCTAATCTATTATTATCCCAGATACGGCGGAGCTACCCCCTGCTTTTGGTGCCATATTAACTACACAACCGATCATCATGGAATTTTGCACACCTACCAATCAGAAAAGGATATAGGATAGGTTCCTACAGGAACGCGTGTGAAACAGCGGGAAAAATATCATAATAAAATGCACAATAACAATCAATAATCTTTTTATTCTTAAACATTAATATAATTGGAAACATAAAAAACAAATACCTACTTGAAATTAAAATACATATAGCGGTCACTCATTTATTACGTAAGACTATTTTTGCTAGTTTTTGACTCCCACCCCCATATATAAGAAAAAATAAGAATCGGCTGACCCCCACCCCCCCTGTACTTATAATATTTAATACGTGAGAATCTAAAGGAAAAAATGAATACACGTTTGGTTTATTGTAATGTTTATTTTCAAAGTAACAATTTTTAACTATCTACAATATTAAAATCATTAATGAGTATTGTTTACGCAAAAAGTGACAACTAGTTCACAAGCGGGGAGCTCCCTGAACGGCGGCGGCTGAGGGGTCAGCCGCCGCCGTCGCCCGATGCTGATGCCGCAGCCCGCGCGCCCCTCAGCCACCGCGCGCCTCCAATTGTAGGCATGCCATGCATAGACATGCTCCCAGGGTTGATGTGGACTTAAAGAGGGAGTGGACAATTAATGTTGTTAAAGCCGCGCCGAATTGTCCCTCTCTTCGTCTTCAGATCCGCGACCCTCGTGACGCCATCGCGCGCCTCCAATCGTAGGCATGCTATGCATAGACAAAAGTATTGTATTTTAACTTTGCACATTTTTGTGATCTTACGTAAGAACTATCAAGACTCCCTCCCAACCCCTTGGAAGAAAAAATAAGACATGGTCGACGCCACTCCCCCCTAAATCGTCTTACGTAATAAATGAATGGGCTTACAACAAACGTTATAAAACCAAAAAGATAATTTGTTTGCGTAAAACATGGTATACACAGGTTTTATTAAAGCATATGAGATTATATGTTTTGCTTAAAAATTAAAGCATGCAAACTTCACAAATAAACACATTTGAATTCATAAACATAATTTATGTTCAAAAAAACTCCTTAATATTATAGAAATTATGTTCATTCAACCATTTATATAGTTTAATTCTGAATAACCTACAATTTAATATTTTTAATACATTAGGTAATTTATAATAGGTATACATGCTTCATACATAAAAGTTTCGATAACCTATTACGTCAATAAAGAATTTTTTCTATTATTTTTAAAATGTCTTTGACACATCTCGGAGACCTTTGGAAGGCGTTATTATTATTATTAATAGATATATTAAAAACAAGTAGATAATATTTATTTGTTACAAGCTTTTCTTTTTATTTGTAACAGATTAATTATACAGTTACATCCAACAATGGCTGCCAAGCAAAATCAAATGCGGTAGCATTTGATTGCCTAGCAAAAATAATTAAGCTTTTAACCAGATTAGTATAATTTGACTGGGCTATATGTATAAGGTTCAGCACCCACTGGTGGCACGGCACGACAAGGGATTTTTGTAATACAGATGATTTCGAATCTAATTTAACACTATTAACACTCACATTGCATTGAAATGCCTGCTTTGGTATCCTTCGGCACGTTCTGGCATGACGAATTGTGAACGCTAACCATGATAAAATAAGATCTCAAATCATTTGCGCTTACTAAAATCACTTGTCGTGCCATGCCGCCAGTGAATGACGGCCCTAACTCAAATTATCACCAACAATAGTAAAAAAAAATTCTCAAGAATATAACAAAAACAATGGTGTGAAAAGAAATATAAAATTTCAATTTATAATATTATTATCAATTATCTTTATCACTATATTAGAAGATCCACACTAATTATAAATGCAAAAGAACTTTGTGTGTTATGCCTTCGCGGCTAAACCGCTGGGCAATTGTGATGAAAAATATGGAGATAGTTTGAAACCTGGGGACATCGTCTTTCAGGCGCCTTCTGACTGTGTCCGTTGATATCTAAAACAAAGAAATTTTTGTCAATTTCAATACATACATAGGATTCTTTGTAAAGAGCTTAACTTATCTACATTCGCGATTTATTTGCCAAAAATCGTAAACAAAAAATGACTTTAGGGAAAAATAACTTTAAATCCTACATAATAAAGTTTAGTTTACGCTAAAACTGTAACTTTTTCAATAGTGCTAGTCACTCTGAAATCAACTTAATTGCCATTAACATAAAGTTGATATTTGTTTAACTTCAAATAATATTAATTTGAAACAAGTTTGAATAAACTTTAAATTAGTATGAGACGGTTAAAAAAATATTCTACAAAATATAAACATACACAAATAAACAATCTGCCGAATTGACAACTTCCACCTTTGTTGAGGTAGGTTGTAAAGAACTGAACCGCAACGAGCGGTGCCTTTGTGTCGCGCGTGATTATATCGCGTGTCGCGCCTGTTTGTAGGAGCATTTACTCAGGACGCACACTTAGCTAGTAGGTAGGTATTATTTTAATCAATTTTGTTATTCACTTTTAAAGGAAACTAGGTTTTATGTTAGTGATGAATAAGTTAAGGTGATAGGTAAGTGTGATTATTACAATCTACACATGGACTCACGCTGTACGAAGTTGAGGTTACTCGTGTGCTTAAAAAAGGATCGGCAGAGTGGATCGGCGGTGATGAGCTATGCTTCCGCTTTCTTCCCACCGCCGAAGCCAGAAGTAAACTGTTTTTTTCTGGAACGAAACAAATAGCTGTATTTTATTTGCCCATTATTATTACTCAATCACTATAGGCAGAGAGAACCTTGATTTTAAGGCATTTTTACATGTAATTTTCACACACACACACACACACACTGACACTTTAAAGCCCTTTTTTTATTTCTTTATGCCTGTTCGTTACAATTTCTTTGTATTGTGTTATGTGTAGCCTATGTAATCTTCTTTCGTATATTCTTTCTATCTCTAAAACCCGTGGACCGATTTACATAATTCAAACGGGAATATCAGTTTTAAACATAATCCTCTCATTTGACACTAAAGTCACGCATACATTCCTATAAACGAAAAGCCACGTTTTCAAGTTACGTAATTATTCTACCTATAATTTTTCTTCGCATTAAAATTCTCAAAAATTCCTGTCAGATACATACTAATAATAAAAACAAGTTGGAAAGCTAATTAGAACAATACAAAATATTTAAATCGAATTAGAAATTCAAATCTAGTAAGATTTGAATTTCTAATTCGATTTAAATATTTTAGCGTAACTACATATTACCTACTGTTTTACTGAGTACAGTAAAACAGTAGGTAATATGTAGTTACGCTAGTAGTTTATAATAAGTCGATGGTTAATAGCCGGTATCAACTTGTGCCCTGGAGCGCGGATAGGGTCCTATATAACTATCGTATTATATTCCTATACTATCACTTTTATACTATATAATCATTCACTATTCGCACGCCCGGTGTTCGTTACAGTGCTTAATTGCGTAGGTATTTAGGGTAGGTAGGTAGGGAACAATTAGTTGAAATAGAATATTTTAACCATAAAAATAATGAAATCGAAAAAATCCGATCATATAGTAAAGCAATTAATGGCTCAATTCCTCAAGGAAGTGTCATAGGATGCCTCTTATTTTTACTTTATATTAATGACCTACCTAAGACCATAGAAGGGCCACGTGTCTTATTTGCGGACGATATATCCATATTGGTCTCTTCCCAAAACAATGAAAATATAGGAGAAACTCTCAATTCCATACTTACTAAAATATGCAACTGTATGAACAATCATAACCTCGAGATAAACTACTCCAAAACCAAATTAATAACTTTCCACCCTTACCAAAAAACACCTATAACTTTAGATTTTACTTTCAATGACTCTAAATTAGAAACCATTAACGAATTTACTCTACTAGGACTAGTTATCCATTTATTTCAGGTGTCAAGGCCCATATAAAACACATACAATACAATAAACACACACACACAGACACATAAACTGACAGACATATAAACTGGAAATCACACATACAGAAAACTCACTCAAAAATTTCTAAATTCTCTTAAGCCCTTTCGTGACATAAAAAAGACCACCAATTTACAAACAGCTCTCACCACCTATTATGCTTAGATGATAGAATCCTGGTTAACATTGAGCAAACAGAAAGTTGTAAACCTTTCTTTCAAAAACATAATATTTGAACCCTTCCCTGTATATTTTAGAAACATGCAAATTTGACCGGAAACATCAAGAGTTATATTCAAAACGTGAAGACATTCTGACACGCTATCTATTCAGACAAGTTCTCAACTAAAAATGCACTCTACAAGTCCCTATGTAATGTCCATTAAATTATATAATGAACTACCCGCACTAATAAAAAAAGAAGAGAAAATTAACACATTTTAAAAAAAAAATTGACAATTCTTGCTGAATAAAAGCTACTACTCGGTAAACAAATATCTAAGTGATAGACTTAAGTCAGAACTTAAGAAGAACTTGATACTTTAAATTTTATTTATTTATTACTAGCAGCGCCAACAGACAGACACACTTTCGCATTTATAATATTAGTATGGATTATTACATCTCTTAATATTTATATTTATTGTTTATATTTTATATAGAAGCTATTAGTTTATCTCTAAAAATACCTACATCATTATTACCTATAATATAGTAGTTTGTTATGTAATGTTATAAAATTAACAAATGCTTCCTCTCTCCTAACTCACTTATTTTCCTGTGCCCGACAGGGTCCATATGATCTAACTATAAGTTTACCACCTAAGAATGCCTACATGTGGAATGCAATAAAAGTATTGAGTATTTACTTTAAAATCCCATCACTACCTACTGGAATAACTTTTGTTTAGAATGTCCCATGACAATGCAATCAAAAACAATAGATCATCGAATTTTGTTTACGTAGGTATAAATCTGAATATAAACTTTCTGTTACTTATCCTACATTTTGATGACGCTTGGAACATCGGGCACTCATTAGGAAAGAACACAAAGAAGATACCTACTTATCCCTTCTGTTAATTTTAAAATTCTATAGAAAAACACCATTGACACTATTTTTCAATACTTACTAACCTTTATAAAATGATAATTACAAAAAATATTACTCACCGATATGCCCGTCTGCCGACAAATATCAATCTCGTCATCCACTCAATCGAAGGGCTATGATACCTTTCAATTTGCGTCGATAAGCATATGCATTCGATAATAAGACAAACTTGTAAAATAATTAAAACACAACCGACTGAACCGACACAAACACGACTCCACCCTGACGTAATGAATAAACGTCAAACGAACGATGTCAAATTGTCAATGTCATGAGTGACATTAGCGTGGGTGTGGCTTATTCCTAGTGAGACATGATAATTGGCTGCCAATTATTAGTATGTGCAACCATTGGGCAATATTAGAAACGTTGAAAACTCCACCAATCAAACCAAGAGTACTTTCTTTCTAACACTATACGGCGCGTCGTAGTTATAGATATGTATAGAGTTTACATAGATGTGCTGCCGTCTGTACATTCACGAATTTGAGGTTATGTTTACAAAACACATTCGGAATGCAGCGCGTTCGTATAATTTTGATACTTTTTTTTTTATATTGCATAAATCACTGAATAAAATAACTATAGTATTTTTTGGGTACTATAAGGCGAATTGCAATAGGAGGACAAAGAAACAAAGCGTCGTTGCGCGTGCAAAAGTGGCTATGTGTTTTTAGTGAACTTATTTGAGGTATATGAATTATAACGCTTAGCGTGTTTATACGGAACTTTCGATGTATGAATATCACATAGCTACATTCCGTAACTCTTTAAACTTTGCACTTATCACATAGGTCGCTGTTTTTACAGTATGTGTGTATTGAAATAACGATTAAAACTGCATAAAGAACCGAAAATAAATAAATAACATATAGCGACTTTTGCACGCGCAACGACGAAAGGTCTTTTCTCCACACCAGGGAAACATAGAGCAGGGCGACCTAAAAAAGAATTGGACAATTTTGACTTGTGTGCAATCAGACAAAAAGTTGCAATTCTTTTACACTGTAAAAAAGATTGTAAGTAGAACTTTAAACTTCTCTTTTACATCAATCTTTTTTATTTATAATCAAGTACACTGAGAGACATTTACTGTCATTTTAATTTTTAGGCACCAACTTTACGAAACCTTTTGCCTGTGGTTAGAGAAGAACTTGGGTTTGACGGAAGTCGTGAACACTTACGAAAGGTTCTAATAGCCCTGGGCTTTAAATACAAAAAGCGCCAATCAGACAGGCAAGCTTTGATAGAAAAGCCGAATATTGCTGCAAAACGTGAAGTCTACTTGGACAAGATTATTAAAAGTAGGAATTTACCGGATGATCTGAGAAAGGACATTATTTATCTAGACGAAAGCTATATTCATACTTCCCATAAATTAAAAAAATGCTGGCAGTCTCTTAACGTCAGTGGAATAAAAGAAAGTGTGTCCAAAGGCAAAAGGTAAGTTGTTGCTGAAGCATGCATTATTTAATGCGTTGTGTGTGTTGCATGTGTTGCACGTTCTGTATATTTTTTTTCTCAGGTTCATTATCATACATGCAGGAAATGAAAATGGTTTTGTACCAAATGCGTTGTTAATATTTTGTGGGAAAAATAAAAATGAAGACTACCACTCGGAGATGAATAAATCAAATTTTACTAAATGGGTTAAGGAGAAACTAATACCGAATTTGTCTAAACCTTCAATTATAGTAATGGATAACGCCCCCTATCATTCAGTGATTCGCAATAAGGCACCTACCTCTGCATCAAAAGTCGGCGAAATAAAGCTATGGTTGTCTGAGAACAATGTACAGTTTCAATAATCGGCAAGGAAGCCGAACCTGCTCATGCTTGTTTAACAACACAAACTCATGCCCATCTATGAAATAGATGAACTCCTAAGTGAGCATGGTCACACGGTGGTAAGGCTCCCACCTTATCACTGCGATCTAAACCCCATTGAATAGAGTCTGGCTCCAACCGCCACGCGCCTCCCCGAACGCCACGAAAAAATTTCGCTCCACAAGCTAAAATCGCTAAAAATAGCAAAAAGTGCTCTCTAGTGTTACACACCAAGACGCGGAATCGCGAGGCGATCACGGTGGTGAAAATAGTTTTGTGATCAGTGCAAGCTAGTGAAACTTATCACCGAAAAAGTGAAATTTCTGGAACACTGAACAAGTGAAATAACTCAAAAACTAAAGTGGTGACACAGTGTTTTTAAATTATCATCAGGATAGCCTCCTTGAGACCTGCGCTCCCGAAAAAAGTCCAGATATTTTCCGCGCAGGCGCGCGGAAATATAAGGGAAAACATCAGTTCACGAGACAAGGTCCCGTTTTAGGGGCATAAAGTTATCCCTGGGTGCTTACTCTTCAATTTAATTCCGATAGATCGACATTGGAATTGTGACGTTTCGTACTCTTGAATTCGATACTAGCGCCAAATGATTTTTAGATTGGGTGTCCATTTTGGAGAACTAAGTGGAATTTGATTCGGCCTTGGCGTCGGGTAAACTGTACTCTTGAGTGTATTTTGACAGCTGTCGCTGTCTATCCCAACACAATGTTGACGCAATAGCGGCCTTTACACACACACTCTATCGCGCGTGAAACAGCAATCGTGCGCGAAAGAGCGCGCGTATAAAGTAAGTGAAAGAGAAAGGAAAAGACCACGCGCCGCGCTCAGCAGTCGTGCGCGCAATCGCGTTTCCTATGGTGGCCTGTTATTTATAATTCTTTCGCGCATGACAAGATGGCGGACATACGTACGTGGAGTAAAGAGTTAATATTGGAGTTGATTACACTATACAAGTCTTTTTCTTGCCTCTGGAAAATCAAGTCCGAAGAATATAAAAACAAAAATCTTAAAGACGAAGCTTATAAAAAAACACTGGCACTCCGGTAGTGCCGACAGAAGTGAAAACTTGAACAATTACGAGTGTATTTTGTGAATCGTCTTATAAACAAAACACGCGTGTTAAGGTGTGTTCCTTATTTTATAGGGTTTTTTGCAAATCAGGTATGATGACCAAAGTGACTGGTAGGATAGACTTCAGTTCGTGGTGTTGGTCGCGGCAGTGGTAAGAGAAGCAAGCCGCTCGCATGGAGCTCGTCGTCAGTTATATATCCGTGGTTCAGCGCCATCTCGTCGTTGTTGGATGAACTACGTAGTTAGTACGCGAGGCCCTCGTAGTTCTTCCCGATGTGCATAGATGGCGCTGTCCTCAACAACGCGCGTCTTACGTTTTACGTCTTACAAATTTTCGATCAGGGTCACGTGACCTGACGCGAGTTTAGAAGTTTTTACCCATTCCAAAAAAAGTACACAGCGCCGCTAAAGAAGTTTTCACTTCAAAAATAATTGACTTTTGTAAAGAAAAAGGTTTTCCTGACGCCAATCGTGATTTTGTGGTTAAGAAATTACAAAGCTTAAGGGGCTCGTTCCGAAAAGAGCTTAAGAAAGTTACAGACAGCCAGCGTAGTGGTAAAGGAACAGACGACGTGTACAAATCTTCCCTCTGGTACTTTGATTATATGCTCTTTACTAAGGACCAAGAAGTACCTACTAACAGCATATCTAACTTTGATGAAGATCTAGAGAATGACAGTATAAATGATGACAATTTTCATCAAAATGTTATTTCGTCTCATGAAGAAGGTAGAACAGAAAATATAGTTGAAGTTGGTGAACCTGAACAGCAAAATAAAGTCGTAAGTGAATATTGTGATTTTTATTTGTAGTAACAGTAAAGATTACACATTCATTTAAAGAACTTATACTAGATGCACCTAATTAAATTTTATTAATCTACTCTTTAAGCTCTTCCACTTGAGACCATACGATCTTGCCACTCAACACTTCCATCGGTATTAAAATTTGTTTTATATTGGTCTCTGTTTCGTTTAGCTTCCAAACTCATTTGAACGGTAGAACGTCTTTGGAGATTAATTAATGGAATAGAATTTTCAAATCTCTCTTCATGTTGCATTGTGTCTGTAGTAACTTCGCCCCTTGTGAGGCTAGAAATAGAATATATGTTAATGTGTTTACACAAATAATTGTGTAAAGTGCAAATAGCAAGCACAACGTAACAGATACTGTTGTGGCTTTTTATATTTATAGCAGTTTGTAATAATCTAAACCTTCCTGAAATTATTCCAAAGGCATTTTCTACTACATTACGAGCCCTTGATAGTCTGTAGTTATAAATCCTTTTTTCATAATCGAGTTCTCTCTGGGAAAATGGTTTAAGAAAGTTTGGTTCTAGTCCGAACGCTTCATCGCCCAAAACGACGAAGTTTAAGTTGTTGACGGTTTCATTGTTTTCTGGAAAATTTAGATCACCTAATTTCAGTTTACGATAAAATTCTGTATATTCTAATACCCCACCATCGGACATTCTTCCATTTTTACCCACATCAACATAAATAAACTCATAATTAGGACCAACCAAAGCCAACAATACTGCCGTGATAACGAAGAATGCAGTAATCGCAAAATGGCGGTTTCGAGATAAACGCGGGAAAGACATTTTTACATATTTGAGGAAGATGTATGTATTTTATAGCCATTCAAATATATCAGTAAAATAGGAAAAAATAAAAGCTTTTCAAAGATAATTATCTTATATTTCATAAATTTGTATTTCCATTAATAATGCGTATTATTGCGTTTAGCTTTAGCATCAGGCCTTGTGGAAACCACAGGATACTAAGATTAAATGCAGCAATTGCGCTCATTACTGCATTATGGTCTAGCGCATGTTGATTACTGCATTATTGCTAAGTATTAAATACCGCTTTTTAATGTCCGGGGCTAAGTAGATGTATACCTAATATCCTCTTACAAGGATTTTAAAAGTTTGCTCTATGGTTTAAACCGATTGCGGGGATATTAAAATTAAACAATTTGTAGAAGAAAATTAAGCTTTATTAAGACAACATTCATATTAACATCAGTTAGACTGACACATATATTTATTTAATAGTAGGAACAATATTAGATTAATCTCTAAGTAGCAACAATATTTTCTATATTACCTGCTTAATTGTAAGCGTTTTCTCAATATATAAAGTAAATAAGACTGCTTCAATCCTAGTTCTAATAGTATTCAGTCTTGGATAACTTAAAAGCAAACAATTTGGTAGGTAAATACGTACGTAAACTAGGTATATCATGAAATGGATATCAGATACACATATAACTTGAAAATAATAGTTATACATTCTCATAACAAATTACATATCTTTTTTTAATTACTTCACTCCTAATCATATATTTAACAGTCTTTTAGGACATAATAATAATAAAAAATGTGTTTATCTTAAAATAGACTACATTTTGTCCTACATAATGAGACTATGTACTATTATTTAATTATCACAGAAGTAGGCTCATCGTTACATAAAGGCATATTCTTAATCCAAACATTAAAATAAAATTTAGGTAATCAATACCCATAAAAAAACTAATATTATGAACATAAAAAACATAACTCCTATAAAAACAATAAATCTTATGGAAGAGTAAAAAATATAATTATTCTTGAGGCTCTCTAGTTTCAGTGAGATCTACAGACTCATCGTTAACAGGGAGGTTTTCCCAAAATAACAGTCTATTAGGAGGTATTATATCACCTAGTTTTCTTATTATACCAGTCTTCCTCTCTTGAGTTATTCCTCGTGCGTTCTGGTTTCTCTCTGGTTCCGGTATTGCAGATTGTTTTATTAGTTTGGTTTTCAGAAAATCTATTTCTATCATATTGTTGTCATCATGGCTCGTCCTAGCAAATAGTTTCATGCTGTTTCTTAGTACCTCGACACAAACAATATCTTTTAAATATGTTCTCTCTTCACATTTTTTCAGTTTATATTGTGAAGAGTGATCTTTGTATTTGTAGAAATCACTTATTTCCATAGGTTTAACATTAACTTTTCCCGAGTTTGCTAGCTGTACACAATCTATAAAATCCGAAAAATCATATACTTTCTTTGCTTTTTGGAGCTGGTTTTCGACCTGATGATGGAAATTATCTGCAGACATAAATGTATGCCCAGGTTCGAAATATTTTATTGTGATTTTAGTTGCTCTAATTAATTGGCTATTTATAATCTGTACCAGAAAAGTGAAAAATGCCCAATTTTTGTTTTGGCTAGTGCAGTTGTCTGTCCAAACAATGATTTCATCGCAATCACGTTTACTTTCGAAAAAAGATCTGTATGTACTAATAATGTCTTCCTGTTTTCTGCCAGATACTGCTTCATGCCAAACCGCTGCGAAAGGTTTTTCTTTACTAGAGCCCAAAGGCACAAAACTTTCGTTAAACGCTATAAGTCTCGGACAAAACATTACAACTTTAAACATGTCTAGTCTGGGTAACATAATGACCTTTTGCAAATCAGCAGAGTAGTAACATTTTGAAGATCCTGAGCTATTCATAGATTGTATTACATCTTGTTGGTAATAAGTTCGTGCTTTTTCAAATTTTTCTCGATGGATCTGGTATGTAGTACAATCAGTACAATGTTCTGTATTTTTGCATGAAATTTGATGTAATTTGAAAGTTTCACATTGTTCGCACTCTTCATTACCTAACTGGGCAAAAGATATGTTCATATCTTTTTTTAAGATTTTCCTGTAGAGATCATAAGATACCTTAAAATTTGGATTCTTCTCCATAAAATCTGTATGCATCATGGTTGCAGTCAAATCACTTGGAAGATATCTTCTATTTGGGGCATGTGCACGCCTATAATGTGCAATGGCTGGTTTAAAACTCTCGATATGCTGTTTGATCGTTTCTCTGTCCAATTGTTTTGAATTACCATGTTTCCCGCGTCGATCCCCTTGAGCTTCAGGAAGCTTTTTCAAAATGTCAAGCACACGTCTATCATTATTTTTGTGGTATCCCAGAGTCGTGAGAAAGAATATTTTACAAACTTCCTTCTTCTTATTGTCTGTTTCAAAAAAATATGTATACGTGTGCGTCCGCATCATCTGGCTATCTTTAATACGTCTTTGTACTTCTTTTTCAGTAACCAACGACTTTACATATAAACCCTGTGCTTCATAATTTAACTTCCAAAATGTTTCATTTATGCATATGCGTTCTAATTCCGTAAAAGAAGACATGCATTTCTTTGTACAGGTTTCGTTGCAACCAGGTTTTACCGTCATTTTATCTAGTTTTCTCTTTTTCTTCTCTTTTAATCTTGTTTCTAACGATTCCACAAATTTGCGTCTCATTCTTGGTTTGCCTGATTTAGTTTTTTCCTGTGAAGTAACTTGTTCTATATTATTTTCGGACTCCATATTTACAACATGACTGGATTCAGTTGTAGGTGTGTCATGATACAAATTGTTATCTTGGGGCTCTTCGTTTGTCAAAATCATTGAACTAGATGCAATAGGAATCATTTCACAGGGTTCTTTGGTTTGAAATGTTAGATCTGTTAATGATATATCCATCAAAGAACTTGGTAACGTTTCATCACATAACAGACTAAATGATTCATCTCCCTGGTTTGAATTAAATTCTGTAGAAATAGAAGGTTCTGTTTGACGATCCGATTTACCCAGCACCATGTCTAACATGCTTCTTCCGCGGGAATTTTTGACAGACATTATGAAGACAATGTTCTGAAATACATAAATAATAAATGTACATTAAGCAGGAAAAAAAAACAAAAAAAACACGTAACAAATCGAAACACGTCACGAAATATACGTATACTAATACCTAAAATCTACTATAAACTAACTACCTAATCGGAACTAGATTTGTCTATAGATACCTAAAGTTACCTACCTTTCTGTTAAAAATATGAAATACCTACATATCAGATAGCTAACTTTACCTATCTGTTAGAAATATTAAGTACCTTCATATTACGATGTTCTTAATAATTCTATCAGTTATGTAACTTTAGTTATCCTGTAGGTATACGAGTATGTAAACAAAGTTGCAGAGTATGTATTTAGTTGTCGTTGTAAGTTTTATTTTAAGATTTTATTCCTACAATTAAATTATACTTCTATATGATAGATATTAACCCTTAGCGATAATGTTAGATACTAAAATGTATCTTTTCCCTGTATTTATAGGTTATAATAAAACCAAAATCTGACTGCCGCGTCAGATGATAGCTTTTTTATTTCAAGGTCCTGATGCTCTATAATACACTATATATAAAAGCAGACTATAATTATAAAAACTTACCAAAATTTCGTTCCATTAAAAAACAACAGCGCGCGGGATCAGCACACGTGCCGCACGTCTCACTTCGCCGAACGATGACGACGCACTGATTTGCTTCAACAAAACGCGGCACTGTATCGTACGGTTACGATCTCGCGATCTTTTACTACACACAAATGCAGTAATGTGGAGTACTGCGTTTTGGCTTAGCAACTGGTCTATAGATACTAAAATAAAATGTTACAGTAATGGCTATTACTGCACTTTATTTTAGGGCATTCCAACAAATACTGCATTCTTCTTTAGCATATGTTTAATACTGCGCTTTTTCTTATCATTGATATAGTTTTCATGTAAGTACTGCGAAAATCGTTAGCTAAAAAGCATACTTCCGGGAACTTTTTATATGAAATATATTTTTTTACATGTTAATAAACTCCTTGGGATCCCATTTCTTGCAAAAAGTAAAAATCCCGAAAATGTCGATTACTGCATTCTTTGTTATCAGGGCAGAATACGATGCTATAAAAGTTTTTGTAATTATAGTACATGGCTCCAGAATCTGGCAAAGGCACAATGCGAATGTGTTTGCCATCCATGGCACCGCCGCAGTTGATGAATTGCCATTTCTTTTCAAATTCTTTTGCTATCTTCATCCATTCTTCTTTCGTAGACGGCATCTAAGTCGAATAATAAAATTGTTTTTTTTAAATATTTTTTTAGACTGATGCAACGGGCCTGACAACTCAAAGAAATAAAAGGAAGGCTTCATCCAACTACCAGGCAGAATTCTTCAAAGTCTGCACAGATACTATCAAATCAACTAACAAGGAGCTTTCGGAGTTTGACATTGCTGGAATGAATATGGCCAAAAAATTAGCTAAAATGGATCCATTGCAGGCCATTTATGCGGAATCAATAATAAATAATGTTCTACGCAAAGGATTAATGAAAAAACTGACAGAAGATACAGATTTATGTGACAGTTATTGTAACAAGAACATTCAAAGACCATTTTCCGTTCAATCCTCACATTCAAGAAGTTCATATGAATCACAGTCTTTGCTAACTCAGTTCATTCCTTCTACCTCTAGTGGACGAAGGGACCAGGATCAGACAGAAGAAAATCTAAATTTAACTCAATTAAGAACTTATTATGAGCATCCAAATTTAATGGATGAATAAGTGTTCAAAAACTGATGATTATAGATACTAAATAAGTTAATATTAGACTTTTATTTATAATACGAATAACTTATTTACCTTTAAATAATCCAGCTTCAAGCATTCGTAAATAGCTCGACACGTTTCTGGTATTATTTTAGAAAGAGATGGAGCAGATATTCCGGTACTGAATTTCAGGTCTTCGAATGAACGTCCTGTAGCGAAGTATCGAAGGGTTGCTGCTAAACGTGCTTCTGCATTAATACTCTCTCTCATAACAGTGTCTTGCTTTGATATTTTATGTTTGATTTTATTTAACAACATATTAAATAACTGATTATCCATACGCAAATAATTCTTGAAATCGTCCGGATAGTTTTCTCGTAATTCTTCAATCAAAGGCATATGACAATATTGCTGTCTGTATTTTTTAACCCACACTGATCGTTTCTTTTTCTTTTTGAGTAGAATTGTACCCGCGAGCATCATAACTTGCGCCACACGATATTTCCTATCCATTTTTCACCGCAACACCCGCGTTCTTCAGTAAAACTGTATAAACTGCACACATTCCAACACGCGCCAGTTTCGCGCGATCTATCCCGCGCGATTATCCTTTACACGACCGCTCATTCCGTTGAGGAAAACAAGACGAGTAATCGCGCGCGAAAGAACGGGGACGCGTAAAAACCTTACAAATATAATCGCGTGCGAATGAGCGTGCAGGCTTTCCCGCGCGCAATCCTGTACGTTCCAAAGCACGCGCGATAGAGTGTGTGTGTAAAGGCCGCTAATGTCAACATTGTGTTGGGATAGTTTGTTGATAGTGATTTTTCCAATAACAAAAGTGTAACTTTTTAGAAATTGTTTTGCGTTTTAAGTGGTTTTCAGTGGTTTGTACGAGTAAAATATGGTACGATTAGCAGTAGTGTACAGTGTTTTACGTAATTCCCATAGAAAACAATTAAAACAAAGACGAGATGAGCGTCGGATCATGCGGTATACGGACAAAGCGTTTTCTATGAATGAATACGAATATAAAGCAAATTATAGAGTGAGCAAGGATTTGTTTGAGGAAATTTACGAAAGCATTAAGCCCTTTATGCCAACTCCTAAAAGAAGAAGTGATATATCACCAAAATATAAGGTACGTATTTTGTCTTTGTTATATGACTTTTATCACTGATAATCATGGCTTTTTTAAATAATAATAGCATAATACTATTATAATTCTTGCAGGATTTAGTGGCATTGTCCCTTTATGGGACTGGGAGTTACCAAAGACTAGTCGGAGGCACATATGGGACCCTAATGTCGCAGCAATCTGTTTCTCGTACTATGTATTAGAGATGTAACTGCTGCTCTTAACCATCCAATAGTACAAAGTAAATGGATTAAGTTTCGTCAAACTCGTCAGGAAAGACATGCTTTAAAAAGGAGGTAATGCTAATGACAAATACAACAAGTACCTAAGTACTTACCTAATTTTATTTATCTGAAATGCCTTGTTTTATAGTACCTATATACTATGTTTTGTTCCAGGTTTTTTGAAAAATTTCTCATACCAAATGTTATAGGATGTATTGATGGCACTCATGTGGCTATAATTAGGCCTTGAGTTCGTTAGAACGCACATCCTCAGGTGTCCTATGTGGCATATCAACGGTCACTAAACATACCTCGCAACCAGATGGGTTTTCCTTGCAACAAGCTGGGCGGCTTAGTGCATCTGCAATCACATTCACCTTTCCGGGAGTGTGCTGTATCTGCAGATTATAGGCCTGCAGGGTTATTGCCCATCTGGCAAGACGACCACTCGGAGACTTAAGGCTCATCAGCCAACGTAGCGGCTGATGATCGGACTTCACCACGACTTCCGAGCCTTCCACGTAACCTCTGAACTTCGTGACCGCCCAGACGACGGCAAGAGCTTCGCGCTCAGTGGTGGTGTAGTTGCGCTCGGCTGGCGAGAGTAGACGACTGGCGTACTCTATGGGCCTTTCGTCTGAGCCTCCCCCTGCATCAAAACCGCGCCGAGACAGTAGCCACTGCTATCCGTGCGGAGGAAGAAAGGTTTAGACTCGTCAGCCTGGCGAAGAATGGGAGCGGTAACCAGGAGCTCTTTGATACGCTCAAAAGCAGCCTGCTGCTCATCATGCCAACTCCAACTGCTGTTCTTCTTGAGCAGGTCAGTCAAAGGCTTGTAGCGTAGTTCGGTAAAACCGTCTAAACCAGCTGGACGTGGCCAGGAAACCTTTGAGCTGCCTCTCGTTCTTCGGCGCAGGCATGTCAGCAATAGCTGAGGTTTTCTCTGGGTCTACTTGTAGACCTCCAGGAACGATTACGTGAACAAGGAATTTCACAGAGTCACGGGCGAAGCAGCTTTTATTTCGATTGACTCGGAGGGAGAACTTCTCGAGCCTGTCGAAGACCGCTTCGAGATCTTCAATATGACCTTCGAAACTCGGTGTTAAGATTATTAGATCGTCTAAATATCCAAGGACAATCACAGCCCTACTTCCTTGGTGGTCTGGTGGGATATCGGACTTGTCACCTACCTTGTGTCCTCGAGTAGGTACACTCAGGTTCTTATCACCTACTTCATTATTTCGATTTACCTTAGCCCAGCCTTGTCCATTTTTAATTGCTCCTCCGAGAGATTTCCTCTTCGTTTCTAATTTTCCTTGAGCAGTCCGAAGCAAACCTTTGGCTATGCCTGGGTTTTGCTCCAAGAATTCCACTAAAACTTCTAATTAGTCGTAACTTGGACGATGTGTCATTTGTAACTAAAATTGGAAATCTTTTATTATGACATTTTATTATAAAAAAACATAGACCAATAAAATAACTACATTAACCAAACAAAAAATCCTAACAATGTACTTGAATAAAGTATGTAAAACATTACTTTAGACAATAAAGTGACTAACTATAATTGTATATTTACGTACCACTTGTACAAAACTTTATTAGTTTAATAACATAACGTACGTATTTATTACTAAAAAGGAACCAAACGATCACAAAAACTAACAACAAACTTGCATTTTGAATTTACTTCTAAAATTACTTTACTTACCTTTTTTTGTAGTGTAGGCAACGACCCTACCGCATGCAGCCAGTCATGGTTAATTTTATGATTTTAATCGTTTTCTTACGCCCAAATGAATTTAATACGTTACAAATAATCAGTTAACCAACTATTTATATTATATTTATTAATTAGCCTTGTTATTTAAAGGATAAAGCATTTTAAAGCCCTATTACCGGTTTATCGTAATGAGTTGAACTACACTAGTATTGTCACATCTGTCAGTGTCAATAGGCCGAATAGACGTCTTAAATAATCGAATCCTATCTTAGCGTATTTATTTACAAATGGTTTTTTTATGTGTACCTAAGTGTCCTCCAAGGTATATACTACTCTCTATCGTCACTAGAACAATCGACGCGGCGACTTAGAAATAGAATAATAACGCATGCGGCGACATTATTACTACATATTATTACTGCAAGTTGGAACAAAGCACTTCCTGTATTCCATAACTCTTCCAGTATATTAAATATTGTCGAGTGTTGAAATAATGTATAATGTAATATAAACAAGAATGTTTATATTTTTGACATATTTATAATAATTTGACATTTGACAGCTTGTAGACAATCTTACTTTTTTTTCTGAGGTAACGATACAAAACTGTGCGGCCAAAGCCGACGTAATTTGAAGGGCAAAGAAGGTCAATCGTATTTTATCAAAAATATCAATAAAATATGACAATTTTTCATAATTAATTAGTCCGTAATGATCAATAACGCTATTCCTCGAAATGGTTTTTCAATTACAACATTTGAAAAAATATGAACAATGCCCATTGTAAACATGTGGTTTAAGTTAAGCAACAATCTCTCCAGGATCCTAACTTTACTGTAAAAGTCAAAATATATGTACGTCCTCCGGAAATCCACTCCTCAAGGGCCTCAAAAGCCGGGGTGACTATTGCCAGGCTTTCGCAGATGACGTGGTGTTGGTGTTTGCAGCCGATACAGCGCTGGAGATAGAAAGAAGGGCCAATGCCGCACTCGCGTATGTTCGGGCGTGGGGTGACAAAAACAAATTGAATTTTGCGCCACATAAGACCCACGCAATGGTGCTCACCAGAAAGTTAAAATTTGATACACCACGACTTCGAGCATGGGCGGGATCGACATTGGTCTGTGTTATATTTAATAAAAAACTTATGTTTCGTTTTGGTTTATTTACTTTCTATACATATTCAAAAAAAAAACATTTTTCTCAGAGCACTATAAAATTCATACTGTTCAACGTTCTTTTTCAAACCATTTGTTTTAGAGACCACAGATAAAAAAACTCCATTTATTTTTCTTCTTAGAAAAAACCATAGGTTGTGTGAACATTGAACCTCAACAGTCTGTCTAGCGAGATAAAGATCCTGGGGCTCACCGTTGACAATAAGCTGACGTTTAACAGCCACGTGGCCAACACATGCAAGAAGGTGTTAAACATCTATAAACAGCTTTCACGAGCTGCCAGGATTGGGGCCTGAAATAAGCAGGATTATCTACTTGGCCACGGTGGAGCCCATCGTTACCTATGCAGCCGGCGCCTGGGCTAAAGCATCAAACAGGATCGGGATAAAAGCAACTGAATGCAGTGCAGAGGGGCTTTGCGCAGAAGCTGTGTGGAGCGTACAGAACCGTCTCATTGAACTCTGCGCTGATGCTGGCTGGGATACTGCCTCTCGATATCCGGATCCGGGAGGCGGCATCGTTGTATGAGGCTAAGAGGGGAGTACCTCAGCCTGCACTAGCAGACAGAAAGGTAGAGCAGAGCGCAGACTACCTTTCGCTGAAACCCAGCACCCGGCAAAACATATGCGCCTTGACTTCGTAAGTCTGGTAGACCAGGAGAATTTGAACTCCCAGGTGCACCAAGCAGTCTCGATTTACACCGATGGCAGCAGGATTGAGGGCAAAGTCGGAGCAGCATTGTCTCTTTGGAGCAATGAAGCCGAGACCAAAACTCTCAAACTTAAGCTGCCATCGTACTGCACCGTCTACCAGGCAGAACTCCTGGCTACATGTCACGCCACAAAAATCATCCTGGGACGAGGCGAGGCTAGTTTTGCTATTCTTAGTGACTTACGCTCTGCCCTGGAAACGGTCGTAAATCCTTATTCCCTCCACCCCCTGGCAGTCGAAACTAGGGCCAACATCCAAGACAGCAGATTCCAAAACAAGGAAATTTCCTCGTTCTGGATTAAAGCACATGCAGGACTGGAGGGGAATGTGCGGACCAACTAGCAAAAGAGGCTGTACTGCACTCCAAGAAAAAACCCGATTACGACAGTTGCCCAGTTTTATTCGTCAAGAGACACATTCGTTTGCGGTCTCTCGACGAATGGAATGTACGCTACCAAGTGGGACAAACAGCGGCTGTCACTAAGATGTTCTTCCTAGATGCAGTGGAAGGTTTCAAAACGGTGAGGAAAATCAAGCCGGCGGGCTTGACGACTCAGGTGATGACGGGGCACGGTGGGTTCTCAGAATACTTGCATCGGTTTTCAAGTGTAAGGGGGATCCATCGTGCATTTGTAAACCGGGGGTCGCCGAGTCTGTCCCATACCTCCTGTTTAGCTATCCAGTCTACGCGAGGCTTAGATTTGAAACAGAACAGGTACTTGACTGTTGCATAAAATCTGAAAGCATACATACAATAGTAGCAAACAAGCAATTACGACAAAAATTTATAGAATACTGTGTGCAAATAGTAAAGACAGTAGCAAACAGAAATAGATAAAATAATAAGTTATGTTTAATATATATTTGGTAAACTATAAGTATTATAAACATATAAAATAAGTTAGCAGAAAATAAAAATAAGTTAAGTGCAGAGTAAGTCATGGAATTAGGATAAACTTGTTAAATAAAGGTAATAAAATGTTAAATAAGTTATGTTGGCTATATATTGTTTAATATATACGATAACATAAGATAAGTAAGTAGATAATAAGAAACCAGCAAAATAATTTTGTTTTGAAACCAATAAATGTAAAAATGTAGTAATATAAGGCAACTGTTAGATAAGTAAAAGTAGTAATGTACCTAAAGTAAATTGTAGGGAATGATTAAAATTAAGAAATAAAGAAATAAACCCCTAGAAAGAAAGGTCTCTGATCATGTCTCAGAGGAAACACACGCAACGCCCTGTGATGACGGGTTATTAAAAAAAAAACCTCATTGAATTGATCTAGGGTCTAGTAAAACATAAAATTGCCTCACATAATGTAGGATCAATTGACATCAAGGTATTTCGATATAATTATTTCGTTGTTAATTCATTATAATAAGTAACTGTAAATGTTTAGTTGTTTTTATTTTATTGTTCTAGGCAGTGGCAGTGAACAAGCGTTTCTGAGCATTTCAGTTGACGACTGGAAAAATTCATGTCAACATGTCATAAAAATAGAAAAAGGTTATTTTCGAAGGGGCAATCTCTGTATAGTGACATTGAAAAAATCATCATAAACCTACACGATGAAAGCAGCAGTATTGACACATCTGAAGATAGCCAGCAGAGTTTTGATGAAAGCTCACACCAAGACATAGATGAAGACTTTTCGGGCGTGGAATACTTAGAGGAAACCATTTTTGATTCTGACTAAAATGTTTGATTCTGATTATTTTTTTAGTTTTTGTTCAGAACACCAACTATGGAACATCTTGCCTGTGGTTAGAGGAGAACTTGGATTTGTGGGACACAGTCACACAGTAGTAAAGCTTCCAACTTGTCACTGTGTTATCGTCCTAGGCAGTGGCTAAACAAGCGTTTAAGAGCTGTTCTTTTTTCATAAAACCCGCCAATATTCACATTAATTGTAAAAAAACTAGGTATCAAAACCGTTTTCGTCGTACTATATAGGGTTACAACATGCACGATAGTGGCGCCACCATTATTTTCACGACTTTTTGGCCAAGCTGTAGCTTTGTACATTGTGCTTGATAAACGTTATTCTACTGGATTTTGAAGATAATTATAAAAAACATTTAATAGAATATTTGTGTTATGGTTTGTTTATAAATTATTGCTTTCTTGCAATTTCGCCCTCTCACATTTTTTACATTATGGTCCCGGGGGCCATATAACGTGTATGACCGTTATATCATTTTCCTTATTTTTTAATTTTTTGCTTTCAGATGCCTCGACAAAGTTTGTGATCTCCATCTTCAAAGAAAAGGAAAACATGGGATCCTGATCAAATAAAAAAGGCAATTGAAGCAGTGAGGACAAAGGTGATGGGCTATAAAAAACTGTAAAAACATTTTCTGTGCCAAGATCTACACTTAAACGATTGGTGAAGGACTCTCAAGAATCTTTGGAGTTACTTGTGCATAAGCCTCTTGGTAGGAAACCTATACTTCCATCTGTCCTGGAACAAAATTTAGTACATTTAGTACAGTATATTTTGTTTATGGAATCTAGATATGATGGGCTTACTAGAATGGATTTTCGAAAAATGGCTTATCAGTTGGCATTAAAAAACAACATCGAAAATAATTTTAGAAATGAAGTAGCAGGGCGTGCTTGGTTGGATTACTTTTGAAGCGACATAAAGACAGTTTATCATTACGTAGACCTATGGGGACATTGTATGCTCGTGTTCAAGGATTTAACCGTGAAGCAGTCAAAGAATTTTTTGGTATTTTATAAACTGAAATGAGAAAAAAGAATTATATTCCTGACAGGATTTTTAATGTAGATGAAACTGGGTTGACAATCGTGCAGTCAAAAACACCACAGGTGGTAGGTAAAAAAGGAAAAAAAAGCAGATAGGAGCCTTGACTGCTGCAGAGCGAGGGTCACTATGTACTCTTGTTTGCTGCATGGGTGCCTCGGGTATCTTTGCGCAACACATGATGATATTCCCCAGAAAAAAATTTACGGATACTTTGATGAAAGGTGCACAGCCAGGATCGATTGGTAAAGTTCATCCATCTGGTTGGATTCAATCCAATTTATTCACCGACTCGTTCAAGCATTTTATTAAAAAAAAACGAATCCAAGGGAAGCCTCTCCGGTATTGCATCTTTGACGGACATTACAGTCATACTCGCAATTTAGAAGTAATAGAGCTAGCCCGCGAAAAACATGTCACCATTGTCAGTCTCCCACCACATACTACGCATAAACTCCAGCCATTAGATAAGACTTTCATGGCGGGCCCTTAAGGCCGGGACTCCACCAAAGCGGAGACGAGACGAGCGGAGAGGAGATGTTTTTTAAACAACCAATAGAATTGAGTTATTGACACGTCTCCTCTCCGCTCAGCTTCAGTGGAGATCGCTGTGCGGAGATGTGTAATATTTGTATGTCGCGATGGAAGCGGAGATGTGAGCTGTGCGCGGACGACGCGCAGTGGAGACGAGAGATGTGAGCGGCGTGCAGTGAGCGATGTCACCCTCCCCCCTCTCGCCCGCTAGCAACCCGCAGAACCCCGCGCGCGCGCCGGCCGGCCGGCCATCTTGCTAGTACCGTGCACGCGAGCACACGCTTTTATCGTGAATAATTCGTGCAGTTTGTATTTTTCAACGTAAACAATTAGTTAATTTAAATAAAACGTAATGGATGAACAATTTATTGAATCAGTAAAAAAATATCCATGTCTATGGAACACATCAATAGATACCTATAAACTTACTGACGTCAAAGATGCAGCTTGGGAGAACGTTTTGAAAGAAACTCAATTATCTGACGGTAAGTGCAATTTATTATACTAAGTATTTCGTTCAAGTAATATTGTAATACGAGTGTCTTGCCATGGAACGGCGCCCTCGTTGTTGAAATAACTACAGAATTTTTCTCGAACTTGATAGGCATCCATATTGTCATTCGATAATAGATTTTCCACGTTTGTGTCGTTAAACATAGTCGTGGCCAAACCCGTTTCATTATTATCTAGATAGCCAGGCATCTTGTCAATTAAAAAGTTGTGTAGAACACACGTTGCTTTTATCACTTTTTCCACTGTTTCTATTTTACATTCAAATTCTTTACGGTATACGTACCATTTCCGTGATAATACACCAAATGTAGCTTCCACAATACGACGAGCTCTTGAAAGTCTATAATTCGTACCCTCAGTGGAAAATAGGCATAAGTGAATTTACATTGAATCATCGATTTTATCATATTTGAAAAGTACGTTTAAAGATACATACGCAATTTTTTTTTCATATTTTTCTTGTTTAATTTGACGAATTAATTCAAGAAAATAGTTTTGAGAATTTATATTCCATCACTTTTTTTCTTAAGGATTAGTAGATTATGTGATATAACGCAAATAATAAATTAAAAAATATGACATATTAATTAATAATATGTTTATACCTAAAATTTAATGTAGAAAATAAATAGTAACAAATATTATGATTTAAATGCGTTTGCTTTTTTTACATCGCTAGTCTTGTATACACGATTATCTTTTTATTCGTTATATTAACTAGGTAAGGAAATTATCTTAAATGCGCTTACTTAACCAAAAAGATAAACTTAAAAAATAAAAACAGCAGTATGACTGTTTACTTCTTATGAACTTAAAATAAATTACAATAATAACAATTACTGCTTTTTTCCACTAAAAACTTTCCTTTACGTCGAAACATAAGACTACAAACTGCAGCACGGCTGTAACATAAGAATTATTACTTCTTTCTTCCACTAGAATATTTTCATTGCACCGGGACGTAAGATTTGATACAGCGGCGCGGGAGTAGACAGCGGGAACATAAGCGTGAATACGTCGATGCAGGGGGGAGGGGGCGGTGCGTATCCACGCGCTTGACAGTCAGTGCCCGTTTCTAGGTCAAGGTAATAGCTGCGTTTACGCATTTGCGAAAACAAAACAACAACAATTGAGTGGTTTTTCTTCTTATTTTAAAGTAAAGTGACCTGAAAATGTATAACCGGACACAGCACAGTAGGGCGAGAAGAATTTTGAAGTTAATAGGTAAGTACATTTAGATTTAATTCTTATAAAAGCTAAAAATAAATTATTCCACAATGACGTGTTTAC
Organism: Luperina nickerlii; assembly: GCA_963855955.1. Lineage (NCBI taxonomy): Eukaryota > Metazoa > Arthropoda > Insecta > Lepidoptera > Noctuidae > Luperina > Luperina nickerlii. The sequence goes on from OY979671.1 coordinate 6,271,253, forward strand.
TGTATAATCAATAACATTGAGCGACTGTCGTCCGACCTTTGTAACCGGAACCAAAACAATATCGTGGTTACACATTCTGAATGAATGAAGGTGCAGTTTCCTCACGATGTTTTATCTTACCGCCAGCTAGTGGTTCAAGTAGTATGTAAGTGCGCTAGACAATTACAGCAATCGTCTGGTCTCAAACTAGGGGAACCTATATGAATGATTCGCTGTCTATTATTATAAAATTAATTTCTGTTACTAACGTGTAATTTTATTTCTAATTTGTAAAGACATACCATAGATGTTATAACAAAATGTGTATTTGTAAATATTTATATTAGGTACATGATACTTTGTTACGCAAGCATAGCCGAGGCAAATCGCTATAGTATCCACATGACAACAAGAACGCAATACATAGGAGCTGACGCTGCAAATCTGCCTCGTGTCGCGCGAAGCCGACACCGTTGATGCCAGCAGCCCGATTCCAATGTAGATGGGAACATTCTTAGGTCAATCGTCGACTAGACAATACATAATTAATTAGATTTAAATATAATTGTAATTTTTGGTACTTATTAAAAATTGTATAAAATAAAATCGGTTTTTTTGCATCCTCCGCTGCCACCGAACTTAATTGGCGCAGCCGGTAGGATACTCGAAGTATATTAGGTACGTGACGCGTCAAGATTTCCCCTAAAATCGGACCGAAGTCCCGCGTGGCTTACCGATTCTCGAGTATCCTGAATCTACATACATCGTGAGGCGCCAGCAGAGGTGAATCCAGACATCGATTCGGCAAGAAGACCATGTTGTAAGTACTTTGAATCTTTCAAATCCTTACTGTCCTATTTTTAACCTAGATCCTTATCTGTCATTTATTCTAAACCATTTTTCCTCTCTTATAATATATGTAGATTGTATGTAGGTATATGATTTGTTTTAGTGTTTCATATAATAGTTTTCAAGATTTTTCACCCAAGAGTGTCGCGTAACCGTAGCTTAAGCAGTAGTAGGTCGAATAGGCTTATTACTATAGACGAATCTAGGCAGTTAGACGAATCAATATTACTGGACACGAATATGTCTCAGGACAAGATAGGAGATATTTTTACGTCACTCAGGATTCTGCCTGAGTTCGATGGCAACCCTCATGTGTTAACCCGCTTTGTAAACCTCTGTGACCAGCTAGTGCTTGCGTACTTCAAAACCGAACCGGGTAATGAGTTAATTAATTTAGCCCTTATAAATGGCATACTGAACAAGGTTACGGGTTCCGCGGCTCGATTAATAAATACTAACGGTATTCCCGAAAATTGGATTGGTATCCGAAATGCACTTATTAATAACTTTGCTGACCATCGTGACGAGACCGCTTTGTATAACGATTTGTCTTTACAAACTCAAGGGTCTTCCACCCCACAAGAGTTTTATGAGCGCTGCCAGAATTTATTTAGCACAATCATGACATACGTCACATTACATGAAACTGTGGCTACCACAGTTACAGCAAAACGTGACCTTTATAACAAATTGACCCTACAATGTTACTTGCGCGGTTTAAAAGATCCTTTAGGTTCTAGGGTTCGTTGCATGCGTCCCGACACAATGGAAAAGGCTCTCGAGTTCGTTCAAGAAGAGCTTAATACACTTTATATGCAACAGCGCACCGAAGGCGGGTCCAGTAAGAAGGACGGTAACCAGCAGCCTCCCAAGCCTAATTCCAACTTACCACTAAACCACTTTATGCAGCAATTCCCTGCAATGGGTATGCCCGGTCCCTCGAAACCACAGATGTATAGCATGCCTGGTCCTTCGCGTCCCCAGCAATTCTTCCCTCAACCTAATCAGGGTTGGCGGCATAATATACCTCAACTACAACAACCTCGTGGCCCTACTCGGAATCAACAGATGTTCCGGGCACCACCTTCAAATTATAATGCTCAGGGCAATGTCTTTAGACTTTCGAATGGATTACCCGTGCAATCAACTAATAATTACTTTAATAATACGCCGCGTCCCATGAGTGGTGTCAGCCACTTCGTGCCTAAACCTTTACCTTCGACTGGACAGGACTGGCGTACAGCTGGCAATCCGCCACCCAACAACTATTTTAAAACGCGTGAAGTTAATAACTATGATTTTGTGTATGATCCCTATTATGACTTAGTCTGTTCAATGTATAACCAAGACTATGACGCCTACCAAGACTATTTAGATTGTTACATTAACTGTGGAAAATATGGAACCCCAGTGGTAGAGGAACTTAAGGAGAATGTAGACGGAACCGGAAACGAAAACGGGAAACAGGATAAAAATTTTACCGAGGGCCCGAAATTAGAAAAGCCAAAATAGATGTAAATTTTAATCTACAAAGACAGCTCGGGTACATACAAGTCCACAACCCACCTTTAAAATTTCTTATAGACACTGGAGCCAACCAGTCATTTATATCGCCTCAGGCAGTTGAAAAATACTTTCGACCATATCTATTTGGCAGAAAATTTAAAATAATTACCGATCATAAGCCCCTACAATGGGTTATGAACCTCAAGGAACCCAATTCCAGACTTACAAGATGGCGTTTAAAGTTATCTGAATACGACTTTTCGGTAATATATAAACAAGGCAAATTCAACACCAACGCCGACGCCTTATCCCGCTTAGAGATCCATAATGAAGAAGTAAGTTCAATGGTTGCAAACCCGTCTGAAAAGAATCAATCAGCTGATGATTCTAGAACTGTTACAGCCTCAGAGGCCGCAAATGACTCTAATACTCTAACAGTCCATACCGACGGTGAAAATCCCATCTTAGAAGTCCCAATTACGGAGCAACCACTCAATAAATTCACAAAACAGTTAGTACTCACTATCGTAGGCGACATCAAAGGAAGGCCAATAGTCACAAAACCCTTCGAAACACACACGCGTACCGCCGTTCAATTGTCGGAATCTAATCTTGAGGAAGATGTCATTAATGCTGTTAAAGAGTATGTTCACCCCAAAATCAAAACAGGCTTACTAATAAATCCACCGTTAGCAATGTACACAGTTATTCCCATAATTCAAAAGACTTTTAAAAATTCAGCCATGAACCTTGCGCTAGTGAAAAGCGAACTGGAAAATGTAAGAGAATATCTAAAGCAACAAGAAATAATTAACAAGTATCATGACGGCAAAACAAATCATAGAGGCATAAATGAGTGCTACTTAGCCCTGTCTCACAAGTACTTTTGGCCAAAAATGAAAGAGCATATCACCAAATTCATTAATGAGTGTACGGTTTGTGGCCAAGCTAAGTATGACCGCAATCTCGTAAAACAACAGTTTCGCATTGTTCCTCCACCTAGTAAGCCTTTTGAAACCGTCCATTTGGACTTATTAACCATTCAGGGTGAGAAATTCCTAACCATCGTTGACGCTTTCTCAAAGTATGCTCAAGCCTATTACTTAAGGGATGGGACAGCGGTAAGTGTAGTGCAAGCGTTATTAAAATTCTGTACCCATCACGGAGTACCTTACACTGTAGTGACAGATAACGGACCAGAGTTCACCAACCAACTGTTTGCCGAGTTCACAAGACTACATAAAATCCAACACCACAAAATAGCGCCCCACACTCCTAACGAAAATGGAATTGTCGAGCGATTCCACTCAACAATCCTGGAACACCTACGCATCTTAAAGGTGGAACAAAAAAATGAATCCGTCTTAAATTTGATAAATTACGCCCTTTTGGCCTATAATAGCTCCATACACAGTTTGACAAGATGTAAGCCAATTAACGTTATTACTGGACATTTTGACCCACGAGACCCACTGGACATAGACTTAACTATCCATTTGCTACAGCAATACACAGTAGAACATAAAAATAAAATGACTAATGCCTATAATTTAATTCACGAGTCTAGTCTGACCCAACGCAAATATTTAATGGATGCTCGTAATAAATCCAGGGAGACGGAAAACCAGTACTTACCTGAACAACAAATATTTGTGAAAAATCCCCTCGCCTCTCGACAAAAGATAGTACCCCGCTATACCCACGATACCGTTATGGCTGACCCACCAATACACATATACACGCGAAAAAAACGTGGACCCATTGCTAAATCCAGATTAAAGAGAGTGCCTAAAAGTGCCCAATTGTTACAGGACTCTCCTAGTACTTCATCTACTCCTGCATTCGGCTTTAACACAGGAGATAAAACTTGAAAATCTTGATGATGGACCTGGTGTATTACCTTTCAAACTAGGCCCCTGTAGTATAGTATCTCATTACCATTCATTTTTACAACATGTAAATCTTCAGGAATTACAAGATAAAGTTAATGTCGTTCAGAATCAATTAAGAGAAATAAGCCCCAACCTTAATAATAGAAGCCTTTCTCTACTCCAGCCTCATATTGAATACTTAGAAGACCAGCTTCAAACCGTCCTCGACCAATTGCAATCATTTGAAACAACCCGTTCTAAAAGAGGTTTCGTAGATGGTCTCGGTTCCGTTGTCAAAAGCATAACCGGTAACCTTGATCATACAGATGCAGAACATTTCAATAATGCCATAAAATCTCTTCAAGATAATGAGAACAAATTATTAACGGAATTTAACAACCACGTGAGTCTGACCAAAACTTGGGTAGCTCAGCACTCTAAAATAGTTGATAGCATGGTAGATAATCAAAACAGACTAACAGCCTTAGTTAGAAATATTAGTCAGAGGTTGGACAAAGGTGATCATGACTTAGTTCAACATGCTCATCTGCTACAAACCATTTTAATAGTTAGTGACAACGTTGATAGGTTGTCGCAAGAGATATCGAAGTTACAGAACGTACTAGCATTCATAAGAACGTCTACGGCACACCACGACGTTATTAGTTTAAACACCACTAGATCTATAACGAGCAAATTAATTAAGATTTATGGTAGTAATAAAGTATTAGATATAGGAGCTCGAGAATATTATGACGTCATACAGTTAGGTTCATATTATATAGGTACGAAATAGTTATAGTCTACAAGTTCCCTATCATTCTACCCCAGATATATAGTCTGTATAAAATATCCATAGTTCCTAACAAAAACCACGAAATCCTTGTCCCTCGCTTCCAATTCCTTGCAATCCATTCGAAAGATTTCAAGTACATAGAGGCTGAATGCCCGAAGACCACTAAAGGGTATCTATGTGAAGAGATACACAACGTAAAAAGCCGAACATCGCCAGACTGTATTGGAACCTTCATCACCACGCAGCAGAGACTTCCCGAGTGCAAACCAGTCACAATATCTCTTCAAAAACCAGCCTACGAGAAACTCGACGACCGCCATTACACCATCAGCTTCCCGACTCCGACGAGAATACGTCTATCCTGCGAACAAGATCTCCACAAAATACTGCAGGGAAGTTATCTCGCCATACTTCCTCACAACTGTTATACCCAGCCCAACAGCATGCGCACCATTCAAACTCAACTCTATTAACTTGGATGATCTTCACGCTACCAATAAGGAGATTTCACTGCAGTCTCACTCTCCAATACCATTCGATACACACTCAGCAGCCTCTATCACACAACCATACCGCTGTATCTGTTACTACTTAGTGCATTTGCACTAATCGCATACCTCACTTATCGAAGATATTATCCGAAACAAATCGATCTTATGAAAGAATCCTCCAATGTCAAAGAAGCTCAACCGCACAGCATCTACGCCATCCCAGAGACTCAAAGGGATGGAACGGATCATCTTCCAGCGCAATTTACGACCAAGGTCTTCAATAGTCGCTGTTCTTCGGGGGGAGGTGTTACGCAAGCATAGCCGAGGCAAATCGCTATAGTATCCACATGACAACAAGAACGCAATACATAGGAGCTGACGCTGCAAATCTGCCTCGTGTCGCGCGAAGCCGACACCGTTGATGCCAGCAGCCCGATTCCAATGTAGATGGGAACATTCTTAGGTCAATCGTCGACTAGACAATACATAATTAATTAGATTTAAATATAATTGTAATTTTTGGTACTTATTAAAAATTGTATAAAATAAAATCGGTTTTTTTGCATCCTCCGCTGCCACCGAACTTAATTACTTTCAAAATCGTTAACTAGGTATTATTGTTTAATCTATACTAATATTATAGAGAGGTAATATTTTTTTGTTTGTTTGTTTGTAATAAATAGGCTCCGAAACTACAGGACCGATTTTAAAAGTTCTTTCACCATTCGAAAGCTACGTTATCCACGAGTAACATAAGCTACTTTTTATCCCCGTAAGTAGGTACCACGCGGGCGGAGCCGCGGGCGGAAGCTAGTATATTTATATAAAAGTAATCGATCTGTGTCCGAAAAAACCGACACAAAGTTTGTTCAACCCGGGAATTGAACCCAGGACTTATACCACTAAACTAACGAGGCGTTATATTTATATACTTACATCTAAAAATCTCAGCCATATCACTTTAATTACCTGGTCTTAAACTAAGGATTCTGTAAAGGATTTGGCAAGGGGTACGTACACTCAGACCCAAGTCAGTTTAGTAAAGTTTGTTTGTTTGTCCGACCGGGAATCGAACCCGGAGCCTTTCGTCCTATAGACACTAATAATTGTGGCATCGAGGATGTCAGACAAAGAATAATGTCTTACCTTAACTTACCTTATTTTGTGAGCAAGACGTCTTTAGTAACAACTTAATATGATATTATTTATATTACATTTTATAATAAAATAATTTATTTACAGACGACAACACAGAAGCAGAACAAACATCTGGAAATTATGAAGTCAGTCGTGGTGATATTATGTACACCGCGCCGTCAACAAGTCGAAGTAGCAGACGACAATCTACAGTAAATTACAGAATTAGTGAGTCTTCGAATGAAGAGCCATTTTCACCACCGGTATCTGAATATTTACCAAGTTCGAGTCCTAGTCCGATAGCAGACTTAGGCAATACTTTACCATCTTCAATATTGAATGACTTCGATTTTAGTTTGAGAGATTGCTTAGGTAATTCTACACTTTTCTCTTCTCCAATTTCCACCACTCATAATAATTTAATTTTTATAGCGTCACCTACTGTCGTTTTTATATCTAATCCTCAAAAAACAATTTCTATGGGTAACAAAGACAGTTATGAAAATTTAGCGGTATCATCAGGAAATTACATAGAAGGAGTTAATCCTTTGCCGAATGATGCCGATCTTGAACCCGTATCCACGTTCTGGTATAATGCACCACTTCCTGAAAAGAGCATAACTGCCGCAGAACCTGAAACAGAACCTACATTTACTAGCCCTACAAGAACTCTGCTGACTCTTGAAAGTACTACGGTCATGCTTCGTGAAGCAGAGCCTGCATCCATAGCATGTCGCGACGAATTTCCGTTAGTTGAACATAATACTGCCGCAGAACCTGAAAAAGAACTTACATCTACAAGTCTTGCAAAAACTCCACAGACTCTTGAAAATACCCCGGCTATACTACCTGAAGCAGAACCTACATCCATAACATGTTATAACGACGAAACTCTTCCAGTTGGACATAATACTCTCACAGAACCTGAAACAGAACCTATATCTACAAGCCCTGATAGAACTCCACCGGTCTCTTCAATTGCCACAGCTATAGTTCCTCACTCAGACCCTCCAATCATAGCCTGCCACGTTGAAACTCTACCAGCTGGATATAATTCCACCACAGAACCTGAAGCAACGAATTCTCGTCCAGTGTTAGTAACTGAAGCTAATACAAATCCTAGAAAAAGAAAGCGTAATCCCGAAAAATGGTCTCAAACACAAAAAAAAATCAAATTAAATACAGGTCAACAGCCTCAAAAACAGATGCAAGAGCCTTGCAAGTGTAAGCTTAAATGCTTTGAAAAAATACCCAGCGACAGGAGGTTGGTAATATTTAAGCAATTTTGGGCTTGTGGTAACCATGAAACTCAATGGCAATTCATTTTGAAAAACACTGAGATTATAGAACCTAAAGTTATGAAAATTCAGCGTAAGCGTGAACGAAATCGTACACTGGTTTATTATTTGCCGTCAAAAAACGATGTATGCCTTGTGACTAATTTGAAAGTGTGCAAAACTATGTTTCTTAATACGCTAGGTATTAAAGAAAGAACAGTTTACACTGCCATTGATAAATATGCTAATGGGGACCAAATAACAGACCTTCGAGGAAAACATACCAATAGACCTCATAGAACAGCCAGCGAAACAGAACAGAGTGCAATTCAACATATTCAGTCCTTTCCTTGTATCGAATCTCACTATCTTAGACAAAATTCCAGCCGTCAATATTTGTCACAAGACTTAAATATCTCAAAAATGCATCGTTTGTACAAAGATTGGATATCAGAAAATGAAAACTTTCGTAATACTAAAGTGGCAAGCGAATATCAATATAATCAAATATTTAATACACATTTTAACCTTTCTTTTTTCCGGCCGAAGAAGGATTTGTGCAATTTATGTAGCAAATACGACAATTCAACTGAAGAAGGTAAATTACAACTGAAAGAGGATTATGACAGTCATATAAAAAATAAAAACATCATACGAAATATGAAGGATAGTGAAAAAGAATCAGCAGATCCTAATGTGAAAACTGTAGCTGTTTTTGACTTGGAAAAGGTTCTTAGTTTACCGCAATCTAATGTGAATATTTTCCATTATAAAAGGAAATACCCCGCATACAATTTCACTGTGTACAATTTAATATCCCGTCAAGGGTTTTGTTATCTATGGCATGCACAAATTGCAAAAAGGGGTGCGAATGAAATCGCTAGTTGCTTATTACACTTCATTAAATCTGAAGTTAACAGGGGTATAAAGTCAATTTCACTGTATTCAGATAATTGTTCGGGCCAGAACAGAAATCGGTTCATATTCGCGATGTATATTTATGTATCACGTGTATTGAACGTAGAAGTTACACACAGGTTTTTACAAACTGGCCACACTCAGAACGAAGGCGACTCAATGCATGCCTGCATCGAGAAAAATATGAAAAATAAGACATTGTACTCGCCTGACCAACTGTACGAAGTAATCATGAATTCAAAAGTACAAAATAAGTTTGTAATTAAAGAAATGAATCAAAATGACTTTTACAACCTAAAAAGTCAAGTCACGACAAGCAAGAATTGGTCACAAGACACAAACGGGCATAAAGTATTTTTCTCAAAAATTAAAGAAATCAAAACAAGTCCCGATGCACCAAATAAATTATTATTTAAATATGATTTCGAAAGTGAATATTTGGTACTAGACACTACAAATCGTACGACGACGACGCGCACACGCAAATCAAATAATGCCAATGCTGTAGATGTTAATGAACTTCCACTTGCATATGCTCAATTGTTACCTATTTCTGACGCGTTGTTCAAAGACTTAATTAGCCTGTGTAATACAAATGCTATACCTCTACATTACCAAACATTCTATAGAAATTTGTTACCAGCGACTGAATCTCCAAATTTGGAGGTATTTGATTCATCTGAAGAAGAATAACTTTACTAGTTCCCGTATTTTTGATCTCATTATTATTTTAATTTGAATTTTGTTGAATTTTTATATTCATACGTATAAACATATTGATTATTAATAATTTTAAAACAAAAGGTACTGTGAAAGTATCAAAGGTCTTATTTTGTTAACAAATTATGCATGTCATGTTACCATAGATTTGTATTGAGAAAATAATAATATTTTGTTACATTTATATCCCTTCATTACCAAACATTCTATAGCCTAGAATGTTTGGTAATGAAGGAATTCGTAGAACGAAGATAACGTAGAAGGGAACAAGAATTTTTTGATTTATTGCTTAAAGAAGGTTTTTTTTTGTATTTTTATTTGTTGATTATTTTAAAACAAAAGGTACTGGCAATGTGTAAAGTACCTTGATTTGTTAATAATTTTTGCTTGTTATCTTAGATTTTTATTGAGAGAACATAATATTTTGTTGTACGGAGCCAAGAAAGAAGTTATTTCGTTAATTGTTACAAATCTTAACAAATGATCTACTGATTAGTTAATCATTTAAAAAAAAGTCATTAGTGGTAGTAATCTTCACCGAAACTCCACATTGCTGAATTATTACTGTCAAATTTTATTGTTGATAGTACGAACTTTAATTGTAGCCAAAACTATAATTATAATTTGCCTGAAATAAAAAAATAATGAACACAAAAAATGCATTTCCTTTTTTCCCTTTAGTCATAAATATTAACTCTAAGTAATATGTGTTAATATGCAGCTAACTTTTCTTTAACATAATAATGGAATAAGTAATTATCTTTGTTTATTTAAGTTACCTTAGCAAGCCCCTAAATTGAAAAATGGGGTAAGTATTGCTAATACATTTCAAACATAATTGTAATAAAGGAAATAATGTAGTAATCTTACTTATACTAGCATAAATGTTTGTATTTACAAGTTCATTACTGCTTTAATACAACATACTTTTTGAAATATTTTTTCTTTTCTGGCAAAGTCTGGCATACATTTTGATACTCAGAATCCTGTATTTCATTACATTTTGAAAAATAGCATAATATTTTTTTTTTACAATTCCTAATAAACTATAAACATTAGTACTAACTTAAATACAACACGCAGTGCAACTTTTTTTTCTCCTTTTTTTGATACAAGAATAATTCTTCTTCGTTTGAAAATAAAGTAAATATGCCCATAAATTCAATTTTTTCGCCATACTGAAAAATCACCATTTTCGTCTTATGCCTTTTTTCCACTGGGGGTACGAATTGTATGTTCGTTTTTCGTTATTTAAATTATCGCGTGGATATGGTCTCATTAAGTTAGGCATCAAAGGGAATGCTTCGTCTCCAATAAAAACAAACGGTACAGGTTCTCCATTTTGGTACAAGGGTTGTGGCTGTGGTAGATTTAGTCTGTTTTCTCTCAAACGAATTCCGAATATACTATCAGCAAAAATACCACCATCGCTGAACCTTCCCATTGAACCTATATCTACCATAATTATTCTTCGGGTAGCGTCGGCTACGCACATCATTACAGTTGAAAACCTGTGTTTATAACAGTAATATGAGGACCCAGATTTTGGGGGTGCAAACATGTACACATGCTTGCCATCAATGGCCCCGACGCAGTTTTTGAATTGCCAGATTTCTTCAAATTGCTTTGAAATTTTTTTCCAATCATTTTCATTAAGTTCTGGCATAACCAAAGGTTGTAATACTGTCCACAAGGCATCGCAGACATCTTCTATAATTCTTGGAACAGTCGATTTTCCAATCCTAAAATTTTCAGCTATTTGTGAAAATTTTGAACCAGTCGCCAAATACCTGTGATAATTATAATATAGATTTATATTTGTGTCGTGGTTTCAGTTAGAATAGAAGGGTCATTTCAAAATAATATCTTAATCAGTGTCGTGTTGTTTCCGGAACTATAAAAGATTAGGCATTACTGAAATTATGTATTTACAGAATTTTCACTCGTTCAAAAGTTATAGCCATTTTTAAATAATAGAAAATAAACAATTAAAAGTCTAAGATTCACACGAGCACAACACATTGAAATCAAACAAATAAAATGGATTTATCACTCGTTATTTATTAACATTTCAAATTTCGACGCCGCCGTCTGCCGCGACCACGTACGAGAGATACAATCCGTTTTGTATGTTTGATTTCAGATATTTTTATTTATAAATTGGTTTCCCTTGAAACTCTGGTATTTTTTAAATATTTATAATGGTTATAAATTCTGCATGAGTGATAATGCGGTAAGTATATTTTGACTATGGCAATGTCAACATTTAATATTTATAATGATTTCAATTATTTTTATTTCAGTAAAAACGGCTAAATCTAAGTGGAAAAAGTTGAGAGACAGCCACCGGGACGCATTAAAAAGGAAGAATGCCACTAGAAGTGGACAGAGTGGTAAACAAATTCGTGAATGGAAATATGAGAAGGTAATGGAATTTTTGATACCATATATGACGAATAGAAACAGGACTACAAATTATACCTCACAAACAAATATAAATGAACAGGAAACAAATTCATTGGAAAGTAATGTAACCGATGAGTTTTTTGAAACATCAAGCAATCATACAAGAAGCACTCCAGAAGATCGTCCATCTGTACAACATTCGCCGTCACCGACATCAAGCGTCTCAGCCTCGACATGCAGAAATGCAACAAGAAAATCGGATGAAATAAGTAATTTACTTATACAGCACCATGCAAACCGTGAAAGAATACGCCAAGAAAAACTAGAAATACAATCATTGATAGAGAAAAATAATACCCTTGACGAAATGGACACTTTTTTTCTGTCGATATCAAAAAGTGTAAAAAAACTTTCTCAATATATGCAGCTTCAGGCTAAACGTAAAATTTTCAATGTTCTTTTAGAATTGGAAGAACTTGAGCTACAAAACACATGGTATAACACAAATGAAAATAATTGGTATTCCCCCGGTTACACTTCAGCACCGGGTCCAAGTTCGACACCGGGTCCTAGCTCAACACAGGCACCGGTTCTTACATCAACACAGGCCGGTGGTCCTAACTCAACACAGGCACCGGTTCCTAGCTCAACACAAACACCGGGTCCAAGTTCGACACAGGCACCTGTTCCAAGCTTGGAAGATACGCACATGACCGATGAACAGATAGAAGAAGCATTCAGAAACGAAGAAGACACATATGATAATTTGTAACTATATGGAAAAGAAAGCAATATGTCTCATGTGATTTACTGTTATAATTTTTTTGTACGTTATGTTTCTAATATAACCTTACGTTTTTTTTGCTACTCCCAGAACGGCAGTTGATTTTTTTGTTTTCTTTATGAATAAATAAGATAATATAAAAATATATTTGGTTTTTACATAATATGCATCACTCCAGTCTCCCGGAGGGGTAGAAAGAGACAACGGATCTCGATTTCTCGTAATCCTTACATACCTCAGTTTACATAATATTTTTCATGTATTCTCGTACTTCTTGATTCTCGTTTTGAGTACTTCTCACTTAGCCCTTTTACACAAAAAAAAACAAACACTCAAAAAAGACTGATCACATTCAAACGCAGATAACACACATAAACACAAACACACATTAACAAAAAAATAATTAGGTAGGTACTTACTTCAAACATACTGCTAGCCGCTCTTGGGTGCAGATAGATCTCCTGTAGTTAGTATCTTGCTTAAATATATGCGGTTTAATTAAGTTATGTAGTTCATAGAATATATTCCTCGGTAGTCTGTAGGACTTGGTAAAACTTTCATCATCTAACTCATTAAACAGAGTAAAAAATTCTCCATGACTGGTATGGTAATACAAGTGACTTCTTTTCCAAAACCGATGTTTTCTTTTGTTTAGGTAGTATAAAGCTATCAATTCTGCTTCTTCAGACTGTAGTTCTTCTTCAAGTAAAAGAAGATACTTTTTTTGTAATAATAGCGACATCGTCTACCTTTCGTGTCAGAATGCGTACTGAGCACTCAACGCCTCGCACCCGAGCTGAAAAACATCTCTTCTCACACAGCACACAGCACACCGCACACATCTCCGCTTTGGTGGAGTCCCGCGAGCTGAAAAACATCTCTTCTCGCACAGCACACAGCACACCGCACACATCTCCGCTTTGGTGGAGTCCCGGCCTAAGAGTCATTACAGTGAGGAGATTCGCAAGTTTCTTTTGCATTCTGAAAGAATGCTCAAGCCTTACGATATTACTGAGCTTTTTGGCCGGGCATATCCTAAAAGTACCACGAGGGAAATTGCAGTAAATGGCTTTCGTGCGACAGGCATTTACCCATTTAATCCGCAGGTTTTTACGGAAGTTAATTTTATAGCGACGACACGGCTGGCGCAGTGGCTGAGCGATCGACTGCTGTGCTGCGTATCGCGGGTTCGATTCCCGCACGGAACAAATATTTGTATTGCCTACAGGTAGTTGTTCCGGGTCTGGCTGTTTGTGTATGTGAATTTAAATGTTTGTAAACGCACCCACGATACAGGAGTAATTCTTAGTGTGGGGCAAAGTTTTTAAAAAAAAAAAAAAAAAAAATGAATAAAAAAAAATAGCGGAAGCATCAAACAGTAATCAGTCATCTCACATTCAAGATAACCAACATACAAGCGTCGTTGCTGACCAAGGTGCCCCAAGAGTTAGTACAGCTGATACAAACGTTGTTGTTGACCAAGGTACCCCAGGAGTTAGTACAGCTGATACAAGCATTGTTGCTGACCATAGTGCCCCAGGAGTAAGTTCAATAGTGCAAGAGCTGCAGGCTGGTTTGGTTCTACCAGAAGACATTCAACCAATTCCCAGAGCCAAGGCTAGGACTTCTAATCGTGGAAGAAAAGCTACAACAGCAAAAGTGAACACATCATCACCTTACAAAAACCAACTTATACATAATCGGTGATTATTTTCCGCATCCCTGTAAAATAATAGAGCTGTGTTACCTTCTTGTAGGTTCTTTGGTTTCCCGGGTGACCAGCTGTTGGAGAGTCGTGTAACTCTTTTAAAATAGCTGCCACTTGGCAGGCAGGTATTACTAGCTGAAGAGATTATAATTCTGGAAACACATACATATTTCTTACGGCCGCGATTCATATATTAATCAACGTACAACTTAATACTGACCAGTAAATTCCAAAAAACCTAAAAAAAATTGAAATTCGCGGGCTACCCTTTCGCCTTAAGGGTTGAGCAATACCGTGATAACATTATTTTATTTTATTACGATATAACTGGCGTAATAAGATTAACTTTAGTTAGGTTTTCATCGTCTTTCTGTGATTCTGTTCTTTCAAAATAGATCAAATCGTGCAGGTTCCGTCAACAATGGCAAAAATTATTCCAGAGTTTAGTGGCGATTCTAGACAGCTTCCACTGATTATAAAGAAATGCGAATATATTATAAATACATTTCAGGGGGGAGAAGCCCAAAACGAATACCTATTTCACGTTCTTACTAGTAGTTTAACCGGAGACGCCGCGAACCTAGTAGGGGAACGGGATAATATTCGTACTTGGTTGGAGTTGAAAACATTATTGGCTCAACATTTTGGTGACCCTAGAACCGCAGATTGTTTAGTATTAGAGTTAGAATCAATGAAACTAAATTATAACGAAAGTTATCTAGATTTCTGTCATAGGATTCAAAACTTGCGTAGTATCTTGATTGCAAAAATAATTGAAACCGTAGACGATGCGAATTTACGTCAAGCCAAACAGCATATTTAGACTAACTCGTCATTGAATGTTTTTCTATATAATTTACCTCCTTATTTATTTAGATTGGTACGATTAAGGAACGTAATGACACTTGCTTTGAAAGTAGTGTTAGAAGAACAAACTTTCAGACGGCTTATGAATCTAGAAAAAAAAATAGTTCAAAACCGCCAGGAAAGCTACCAACAATAATGGCAATTTCCACCGTTCGCCCAATCAACAAAAACAACCTAGTACAAAAGTACAAAATAGTTCAACAGCAAATACTACTCAAATGAATTCTCCAAATAATTCAATTCAACATAGTAACTCTTTTAGAAACCAAAATAATGCGCAAAATCAGTCGCCACAACAAAGTAGGTCAACGCCGTGGCTGAATCAGCAGGCCGCGCCGCGGACGTCATCGGTGCATAATGCAACGCCGGCAAACTCGGGTTCAAACACCGTTGTTACCATGCGAACCTTGCTTTTGAAACTTGAGCATTACGGACTTGGAAAACTTGCGCTCAGTTTAGTTAGTTCTTATTTAAATGATAGACAACAGCAAGTTCAAATAAATGGTGTCAATTCGAATGGTTTAACCGTAAAAATGGGTGTGCCACAAGGCTCGATATTGGGTCCTTTCCTCTTTTTAGTGTATGTTAATGATCTACTCCATTTATTAAAAAATCAACCACAAATGGTGTTATTTGCTGATGACACTTCCTTAATTTTTAAGGTAAATAGACGTGCTACAAATTTTGACGATGTAAATAACGCCCTACTGCAGGTCCAAAATTGGTTCACTGCTAATAATTTAGTATTAAATGGAAAAAAAACTAAGTGCATAAGATTTTCCTTACCAAGTGTCAAGAGTAGTGATTGTGAGATAATATTGAATCAAGAGAAACTAGAATTCGTCGATGAAACTGTTTTCCTGGGGATCACGCTCGACTCAAGGCTACATTTAACATCTCTTGCAGGACGGCTAAGTTCAGCAGCTTATGCTGTCAGAAAAATCCGTCAATTTACTGATGTAGATACCGCGAGACTAGTCTACTTTAGTTACTTTCATAGTATCATGTCTTACGGTATTTTACTTTGGGGACGGGCTGCAGACATCGATTCTATTTTTATTCTGCAGAAAAGAGCTATCAGAGCCATTTATATTCTCCGCAGGCGCGATTCTCTAAGGGAACTGTTTAAGGAAATTAACATCATGACAGTGCCTTGTCAATATATCTACGAAAATATCATGTATGTAAGAAAAAACTTACATCTTTTTAGTAAAAGAGGTGAAAGACATAATTATAGTACTAGAAATAGGGACCTATTAGTTCAACCAGGTTTCAGACTGGCTAAAGTAGACTCATCTTTTATGGGGTACTGTTTAAAATGTTATAATAAAATACCTCCCCACATTCTTGAAATGAATGAGACAAAATTCAAGTCTTGTATAAAACGCACACTATGCAGTCAGGCATATTATAAGTTAGGGGATTACATCGCTGATAAAAATGCCTGGCTCAAGGCTGGTCCTGCTCCACAACCACAACTAATTGATTAACACTTGAAGATTCTGTTGGAGCTGCTGAAGATTGTAAGACTATCTTTGCATTGTATAAACTCAATTTCCTTGTATTGTATAATTGCATAGCACAGATGTGAGTTCTATGTATATACTATACACTATGTACCATTTATCGGGTAATGTGTCTTTCATTGACTTGAATGTGCCCTGGCGGCTGATAGTATGTCATGCTCACACAAATGTCTCGCTGACGGTGGCGTGTGTGTTGGATCATTTAGCTCCCTTCAAAATGGTTGAGCTGAATGGTGCCGATCTATGCGTCATGTTCGTGAACGGGCGCCGTCAGTTGGGGCTGGTCATCACTTAGCTGCCTCGGCTTATTTTTAATTATTTTAATATTGAATTGTTGTTTTCTTACCATTTGCTGTACTCTGGACACTTTTAACGCGTACGTCTTTTTTACATCGTTCTCACATATGTATAATTATAAATTCACATTATTGATGTAACTAATATTTTTGTAAAACTATAATTTAAAAGAGTGTCCATGGAGTTTCTTGCCCGTTCTTCTCCATAGGTACCTACGCTTTGGAATGGGCAACTAGCTTCATATTTTCTGACTGACCGACTTTTTGACAATTCAAAAGTGCCTGTAAATGGTTTAATTGAAATAAATGTTTTGAGTTTGAGTTTGAGTTTGAAACTGCAAACTCTAGACGCGTAAATTAGACGAATAATGACTCACTTATAACATACGATAATAATGAACAAAATAGGTACCTACTGACGATTACGAACCACAAGCGAGCACGTCCTATGAGACTGAACAAATTGAGTATTTTTACCTGAGAGCCTCATACAGAGTAGAGAAAAAATAGTTTGAAATTTTACAAATCATCGTTCTTTGCCTTATATTGTAATTCCGGAGCTATGTAATGCAATTCTTATGTTAGACTCTGGCAGTTCTAGATCATTTATAGGCCAGCGTGTCGCTTACCATCATTTTAAAAATGCTATCTACAAAGAGCTTTTTGAAGTAGTCTGTACTCATGGTGTTAGTGTACACTAACACCATGAGTACTGACTACTTCTGTATGATGTATCTTCTTCTTAAACAACTTCTGTATGTTCATACAGAACTGCTACTGTTTTAACGCCCTTACCCAAAATTTTTAAAAGTACTGAAGGTCATAAGTTTTATGTTTATTAGGCAGTAATTTATTAAAGCAAAACTCTATATACGAGGAATACTGACATACCTTTTGTTTACTCTTCAGCGTTAGGATACCTATATTTTACCGCCACGTAGTGAGTTAAGGGTAAAACTTTCCGTAAATTTAACTAATGGCGAGGCTATTTTAGATTTCAAGGAATTGACTCAACGAATTCGAATGCCCTGTGCGTTAGTTAACTGTGTAAATGGTTATACATATACGGTTATTCCGAACTGCAAGGAAATAGAAATGACCCTTAAGGTCACTAACCCTTTTCAGGTAGAACCTTACAATCACCAAGAGATCTTAGTTAATAATTTAAGCGACAGAGGCAGAATGGACGAGTTATTAATAAACAACTTATAAAAAATAAGGTTAGATCATATGAATAAGGCGGAAAGAACGATGATTAAGAATATTTGTAAGGAATATAAGGATATTTTTTATTGTGAGGACATACCGTTGTCTTTCATTAACGAAGTGAAACATAAAATTAGAACGGTACACGAGGATCCCATTAATGTAAAAGCCTATAGGTTGCCGCCCGCTCAAACAGACGAGATTAGGCGCCAAGTGGATAAAATGCTAAAGGACGATGTAATCCGAGAATCAAATTCCCCTTGTAGTGCACCGGTCCACCTTGTTCCAAAGAAATTAGATGCCTCTGGACAACAAAAGTGGAGGATGGTAGTAGATTATAGACGTTTGAATGAAATAACTGTGGACGATAAGTACCCTTTGCCAAACATCAATGATCTTTTTGATAAACTAAGAAAGAGTATGTATTTTTCCACCTTAGATCTTGCGTCTGGCTATCATCAATTACAAATCCAGAAAGAAGACAGACAAAGAACTGCGTTTTCAACACCATTCGGCTTATACGAATTCAACAGAATGCCGTTCGGTTTGAAAACAGCACCTGCCACATTTCAACGTGCAATGGATAACGTCCTCAGAGGTCTACAAGGTTTGCATTGCCTTGTCTATGTTGATGACGTCATCATATTCTCTACCAGTTTACAAGAACACATAGAGAAACTAAGAGCTATTTTCGAGCGATTCCGAAAAACTAACTTAAAAGTCCAGCTTGATAAATCCGAGTTTTTGAGAAAGGAACTAATGTATTTGGGACATACAAAAACTAGTAATGGCTTTAAGCCTAACAACGACAAAATAGAGGCTATTCTGAAATACCCTTTGCCCAAAACAGTTACAGAGATTAAGAATTTCTTAGGGTTACACGGTTATTATAGAAAGTTTACAAAAGATTTTTGTAAGATAACCGCACCTCTCACAGCATGTCTAAAGAAAGGATAAAAGATTGAGATAAATGATGAATACAAAAAAGTTTCGAAACGTGCAAAGAGTTGCTGACACGTGCACCTTTGTTACAATTCCCTAATTTCACAAAACCATTTATTCTTACAACCGACGCTTCAAACGTTGCGATAGGCGCAGTACTTTCTCAACGTAATATAGGATCAGACAAACCGATTGCATTTGTCAGTATAAAACTAAGCGATACAGAGTCTAGATATAGTACGATAAAAAAGGAGTTATTGGCCTTAGTATGGGCAGTTAAACATTTCAGGCCCTATTTATATGGCAGAAAGTTTACAATATATACCGACCATAGACCTTTGGCATGGTTGAATTCATTAAAAGAACCTAATACTCGTAGCAAGCTAACTCGGTGGCGTTTACGCTTAGAGGACTATAATTTCGATATCCATTATAAGAAAGGTAAACAAAATACAAATGCTGATGCCTTATCGCCTATTAAAATTAACATAACAAAAGATGACTCGGAATCAATGATAGTTAACGTAGATGAGAAGGAAGCGAGATTACAACAGCATAAGAAAGAAGTGACGGACGAAATCGTAAAACTTAGCTTTAAAGAACCAGAAATAGACACGATAGAATTATCCGATTCTGAAAGCGACGACGCTGAGACAGCAACTTCAATATCTAATAGGGAACATGAAGGTATTCCTCTTCTTAATGAAGCGGTAGATACCAAAGCAAGGCAAATTCATGTTTTGGCCTGGCACAGGGACGATATCTGTGTAAAAGATATTTCAAATATTAAACAGAAAATTTTGGAAGTCCTAATTTTGGATACCTAATAACGTCTCGTTATTTGTCGCATCGAGAAATATATAAAATGGAATAGTAATAACTTTCGTTTCTAAGCACACCTCTAAGGTGGTAGAAAGTACATCCATCGTACGGACTACACCGTCGGCAAGCTTAACTTCGCGTGTCGAAGAGCTGAAGGGATGACCTTGACGTAGAAGGAGAGTAAATAGCGTATGACCCGCAATGCAATGCTTAGCGGCCGTATCTATCAACGCGGTACCGGTAAAACCCAAAATTTTTATATTAAAAATAGGTCGTATAAACACATTCTCCTCCCTAAATGCTTCTGTTTGAGAGTAATAGTCGCCACGTTTTCATTGGAAAAGGTAGCGTTAGCATCGGCGCGAGGCGCGAAAGAGTCCGCGTCGTCGCCATCTTGATTGGCGGACGCCGCGGCCGGCGAGCTTTGTCGTGAGGGGACAGGTAATGCGTCGTTTGCATCTTCCCTCCGATTTAAACTAGCCGCTCGACTCATTATGACATTATGATTGAATTAAAAAAACTTAAGTTACAGGGAAACACGCATTTGTGATCTAAGTATGCATTTGAATAATCCTATTATTCAGATCCGTAACATATGTCGTAAATATAGTCAATAATTGAAGGATGGCCACAACACAAGCTGCACACCCAATTTTTGCATGCAATACGAGTCATATCATTAGGTACAAAAAAATTACGACGTTTACATAAATGACAAAAAAGTACCTTGAAACTACTGTTTTTAGTGATCTAGATTTCCAGGAGTCTCTACCGGTTCCATAACCATCGGTCTCTACTGGTGTCGTTACCTTTGCCCGTTGTCTATATACATTTAAATTCTTCGAATCAACATTTTGTTTCAAACCTGTAGAAGTACTAGGTTCTTCAATATTGTGTTCAGGACTACAGTGCAAAGCATCATTTTGTGGTACAAAAGAGAGAAAACTAGATAAATCTAAAGCTTCTAGGTCAATTACATTAGTAAGATCAATCAAAACACTTGGGTCAGTAGAAATTATTTCACTGATCTGGGAACTATCATCCGTTTCAATGGGTTCAAGACAATCATTTTGTAGTTAATTTTTTATTTCACTATGAACTAAACTGACACTAGCATCCATATTTTGAAGATCTTCCTCTTGGGTCAAACTATTTTGAATGAAAGACATTTCACCAACCTTCAGTCTTTGGTCTATTTCAATACTTAGATTCTGATCATGCGTTTGATAGTTGGATGCATGATAGTTATTCTTAAAAACTTGCAAGTCTTCTGAAACTAATGAGTCTTGGTCTTGGTCAAGCAACATATGTGTTTTAGGCGAATGGCATTTACATAGACCGCGTCGGTCACCGCAAAAGCAACTCAGTTGCCTGTAAAATATTGTATTTTGCCCTCCTGACATTATTTGGTGTAACTTCATGGTTTCAGGAACAGGCCGAATGTTATATGTTATAAGATGTTTCATATTGATAATGTCATTAGCAGCTATGAAAAAAACATTTTACTGACTGCACGTTCTTTTCAAGGTACTGGTGAGCATGTTCGGCATCTTTTATATCGTAACCATAAGCCACGTGTTTGTCCAATTGACGTTTAACTGCTCCACCAATGCCATCAGCGACATCCTTACCATGTCCACTCTCTGAAAATGACCAAGTAGAGTAACCAGCTTTCGTTTTATTTGCGAAAAAATTGATTATTGATTAAATAAAAGTTTTTTTTTTTTGCCTGTATTGGCTACATCGAAAAAAAAAATAATGACTTGTATGTTTGTATCCAACTGCTTTGCGAATTTTAGGACGGGTAGTAAATGTGCCCAAATAGCATTGGGTTCATGGCATGTATTGTTAGATATGGACACGAATGATTGTGATTTACTTTTCAAGTATATCATGCCACAATGTAAAGTTATATTACTTTTAGAAGCCCCAAAATTCATTGAAGTATAGAGGTATGAGGAACAGGGTGTAAAGTTCACTCATACTCTACCTGTATTTCTATACCAAGCTTACACTCATGGTTCTCACTAAAGTCGCATAAGATGGCTATTTAATTTTCGCGTAACCCATGAATGCATTTTAGGTATTCACTTTGTTGGTGCCTCCGATTATAAATATGGAATTTGAACGATGGAAGTTCTTTTTGAAACTCTTGAAACTAGGGTATTCACAATTCCTTTTTTATGTTGTTTTGAAATTTTTTTGTTAACATAAGTCTTGCCTGATTTTGTATAGCTATGACTTATTCTTTCCCACTTGAACCAGGTAATATCATCTTCCATTTTTTCTAGTTTGTACTGAAGCACAGGAGTTTTGCAATCGTCACATTTACTATACATACAAGCGTACGACTTTTTATCACAGGATGTTTGAGTAATTACGTCTTCTAAATTTTTATAACTTAATATATTATATTTTTAAGCGCAATAAAAATATTTTCTACATTAATATGTTTTATACAAAGGCAAGTGTCTCTATTTCTAACCGTGGGTGATAAAATATAAAACGGCTTGTATCTAAAAAAGTTAGTAAAACTATACTTTCCTCCTTCTTTTTTGTATTTATTACAAGTTTGTAAATGTGTCAGTCGGGTACCTAATCTGCATCTTTTGTTTTCCTCTTGTTCTTGTTTCATGTTTTCCCTGCTGTACATCTACTTATGTCATCCCTGTTATAAAATATCTCGATATCTTTTGGAATGTTACAATTTGGTGGTTTCTTTTATGCATTCCGTATCCGACTTTTTAATCCTAAATATGTTGTTACGTGCATGACCGACTTGCTATATTGTACATTTTGATTAGTTGCTATATTTTTTAATAGTCGTTTTTCTTTTTGAGTTTTTGCGTGTTTATAAACTGTTTTTAAAGAATATTCTAATACCTAGTGGCGTGCTTGAAGCTTCTCCATTTCGCGCTTCTTCCTTTCATGCAGAAGTTTTTCGCGGTAATAGCGTTTGCGACTAGTTTCTAACATCCTATATAATTTATGTATTTTATCTAAAGTTCTTATGTAATTGGCGCGCAAAGTTCTATGTCTTTGTCGAAGTAAGTGGCTTACGTGAGTTTGGGTTTTCAACGGTTCTCTTGTCGGCTTTACGTGTTTTCTTTATTACATTTTTTTAGTTTTTGTTTACTCTTATCATCTCTCTATAAATTTCGTTGTTTTATTTTTTCTTCTTCTGTTAGATCTGTTATCTTTTTCCGATTCTGTTTTAGTTTCGCCAACTGTTTCTGGCGCTGAACTTCAAATTTTTCAGGATTTTGTTTTCATTTTTCGCGATATCTCCTTGCCCTTTCTGCTTCTTTGATAAAACAAACGAAATAATTACTTTCTCCAATAACCAATAAAACTTTCTCCTACACAAACCTCACACTGATCATAAATAGAATGGCTACAAAAAGAACACAAAAAATTGGAGCACTGGAGTAATTTGCTGATATCACTGACTCATCGCCAAAGTAAAATGCTACAGTTTTATACTATTGTTGATTTTTCGCCGACACCCGAAACACTTCTTAGTAATTATGAAATATGTAACAGGCCAGGGCCACTTAGCATTATTAATGTAACATTGTTTTAAATCAGCGTATGTAAGGATTTTGTCTACATCCCAATAGACTACCATAGCTGCTAGCAGAGTGATCATCTATACGAGTAGGTATGCTAAATGCGAACTTTGACCTGAAACAAAAAAGGTCCTATGGCTATATCTTTTTAATTAAATAATACTCGCGAACAAACATCAATTGCCGTAGTAAAATGGGCTGTAAATTAGTTTATCCAGCACTCAGGAATAATATAGCATTTTTTTGCTAAATCCAATCAATAGTTACGGAGATTAAAGGAGACCGGGGCTGGTAGTGACATTTTTTTTACAAACTGTCATATTTTTTAATTGGTTTGATTGTTTTACCTGAGTATAGGCTTGTTTGATAAAGTAACTATTCAGGATCTTTATTTAAAACAAATGTTATGTTGTAGACTAATAATAATGACATAAATGTGTGATTTGTGGAAAAAAACCGTGTAACATTCAACCCCGTGTTTGGGGCAAGTTGTTACAGTAAAAACCAAACGTATTATATGTGTTTTTATTAGGAACAATCATCACAATTAGTTACTTTTCTTAATTTAAATAACATATGTCTAGAAAGCGGTCTTGCCTCATTACAACTAAACATAATGATCTAAAATGAAACGAAAATACAAATTTAATATTTGGTCTTCTACTGCGTAAAAACAAAATAAAGATAATTTCTCAACTAATAATTAGATTATATAGCTCTGCATTAAACAAAACTCTTGTACATACTAATCAACAATATGTATTTTAAAATTTAAGATAAACTATACTTTTAAAAAAGTTAATCAGATCTCTAAGGAAAGCTAAGCAGTTTAGTCACTGTAGTCTGAAAAATCACTTTCGCAATTCAAACATATATAATGTGCAAACATTTCCTCTAACACATTTCACATGTGACCAATTTTTACAAGCTCCACACTCTACCCATTCCTCACCAGATTACTTCGGACCAAAGGGATCACAACATATCAGACAAAAATAACCATCTTCTACTTCACTTTCTTCATTAGTGTCATTGTAAGACCTTCCTCTTTACAACAAGGCTTTTTTTTCATTAATTGTTTTCTTTCCCTTATTGGCATTTTCCTGTTCTGTCTTCTTTCCTGTAGATTTTCCCTCTTTGGCTGACTTTCCTATCTTGGATTTATTTACCTTTTTCTTATTCTGTTCCAGTGCTAAAGCATTTTTCTCTGGCGTATCTGTTAAAACTGCTAATTTACGAGTTTTTCGTGTTATCTTCGTGGTTCTCACAGCGGCTTTTGGATAAGGTCGTATAAACGCGGGAGAAAAATTGTTTTCATTAGACATCATAAAATCTTTACTACAACCAACAACTGGGTTAGTATAAATGGAGCTTTCAGGGACTGCCATGGTACTCTCTATAGGAGAATGAGGAGGAGGAATAGTTGAAATTTCAGCCTCCGTGCTCTGTATTGTAACAGGGATATTTTCGAGTTTCGAATTAATTGTTTCATTTATTGGTCTGTCAGTAACGAAAGCAGACAAGAAGTCATCATCTTGAAAAAGATCTTTGTTAAATGGTGCAAAACCAGTCTTCTTAAATCCGTTGATGATGTTCGTTGGATTTAACGCCAAGGGTAAAGCATTTTTCACTATTGATGGAATGTCGTGTATAGTCTTGCCTGGATTGTTTCTAAGCCAACCATCTTATTGACTGGCACAGTAGTTTTTTAATGGTCCGTAGGACCCCACATCCAAAGGTTGGAGCTTATGTGAACAGTGAGGTGGGAAGGATAGCACAATCACATTGTTATCTTTAGCAGTTTCGATGACCTCAATGTCCAAGTGTGATGAATGATAGTCCAATAATAAGAGAACAGGGTCGGACGGAGATGGTTTCACAGCATCTATGAAATGGTTTATAAATATTTTGAATTCTAGCCCAGTCATCCAGCCACTTGCGTTCCCGGCGCCTGGAGGTCCATCACGAACAAAATAGTCCTTGTATTTAATTCGAGGGAAGATAAACATACATGGCACCGAGCTCCCCACTGCATTTACTACGACGCAGAGAGTAACAAGAGTCCCTCTCTCTGCTGATGTAATGAAACCAACTTGTTTAGATCTTTTTGTAGCAATATTTTTTCTAGGTTTGAGTACTGTTGTCACACCTGTTTCGTCTACATTCCATATGCGTGATGAAGGGAATTTATACCTACCCAACACGTCACCCAACTTAGAAAAATAGTTACCAACATTCGTTCTATTAAATGATGTGGCTCTGCCCAAGCTAGTTTTGCCTCTGGTGTTTTTATAGATAACGACTGGTTGCGTTTAAGAAACGCTGCTAGTCAATCAGCCCCTGCTTCCTTTTTGTGAAGCCACGATTGCGGCATTGCAAGGTTGTGCTTAAGTGCACATGAAAATGCTAGTTGCTTGACATCCTTTGGCGTCAGTCCGTAGTAAATTTGACTGCATTTGATTAAGTAACTCACCAATACGGCCTCTTGCTCATCGTTGAAAACTTGTCTATTCTTCTGGTAGCCGACTGTGAGAGAATCCACTGATGTGCCCTTCTCTTTTGCTTCTTTTCTTTTTTTTAATAATTTGTTAGGGACATATGACATAATCCGAAGTCTTTTGCGATACCACGAACTTTTTTCGTTTTGTCCTCCTCCAAAATAGCTGCTGCTTGTTCGTAAATGTCTTTAGATATTTTTCCCCGCTCAGTTTTTCGTACATACGTCCTCATCCTATAAAAAAGATAAAAACTATGTACCTAACACAAATTATGTTAGTCAGCAACAAGCACCACGGGGCAGGTAGTGACAAATCACAACCTGCCCTGAGCAAATGTAACTTTTAGCCCCAACGCCAAATCTGACCATTTAAAGATCTCAGACAAATTAAGGATATAACCAACAAAAAAACAGCAATTACAGCATATCACGCCTACATAGAATCTATCTTACGATACGAGCTTATTAATTGGGGTAACAGCACGGATAGACATCGAGCATTTATTGCGCAAAAGAAATGCATCAGAGCCATTTGTGGTATCTATCCTGACGAGTCATGTAAACAGTTCTTTAAAACACTAGGTATATTACCACTTCCGTCACTGTACATATTCGAAGTGTGCAATTATGTTTATAAGGGATTGTTCAAAAAAGCCTTTCAATTGACCTCTCGAAATAGAGATCCATGCAGACTTGCATTGCTGGATACTCCTAAGTCAGCCAAGTATGCAAAAAGTTTCCTAGTCATGTGTGTACGCATTTATAACAAAATTCCTAAAGAAATGAAATTGTTTTTTAACCCTTAATTACTCGCGTCCATATAGTTACACTTACGCTCGCGTGGGGAATATATAACCCCAATTTTAAAGGTACAATAAAACATAGTTTTAATGACATACTTTTATTTTTATTATAAAAATTAGAAAAAGACAACATTGTTCTAAATTGTAATAGTATCCTTAATCAACATTGTTATAAACTATTAAAGATATGAAACTTTAAATTTAGGAACTTTTTAATCAATACATTTATCACATATCATAGTGGAATGGTCGTGACAAACTTGCTGGTGGCATTTGGCACACATAAATCTTATTTTTTATCCTTCGACCTTGGACAGATATGGCACCTTTTATAAGTTGTCGATGGACCACCTCTGGAAGTGGGGCTAGGATTTGACCTTTTAACAAAATCTGGGTTTTTTATCAATTTGAAGAAATGTTCCTTTTTGACGACTGAAATTGAGTATTTAGGACGTAGAATTAGCCAAGGTCAGGTACGACCGAGCCCCAGCAAGATGCTTATGTTAATCAAGGGAGGAAGCCGCTTCGAGCGTTCGACCTAAAAGGTTTGGTTTTTGCGTGAAAGCAGGCTCAATCGACCGGGAAGCTGGATTCCTGTATGCGAGGCCCCTACCGCATCGTGAAGACGCTGCCACAAGGGCGCTACGAGCTCCAACTCCTGGCCGGCTCATATGGGAAGTACACGCAGGCGGCTGCGGAGTACATGATTCCTTGGCGCGGAGAGTGGACTCCTGAAGTATTTGCTGCTTACTTCGATGTTGAGTGGTTTATGCCACTTTTGTATATGAAGCCTCATATGCGTTTGTGTTGTGTTGGGATAAGCTTCATATAGTGCCTCTATACTGACCAAATCGAGTTACGAGTACGCCTCGCGGCTAGCCTCTGACTCCGCTAAGTTATGCCACATTGTGGGGCTTTTTCTTAGCTGAATATCAAGATGTGCCTTGATATATGACTCGCCCGCTAATTTGTCGAGACAAGCTTCACGTCGTGCCTCTATCTTGATAGCTTAGCGTGTGCCAGACAACAATCAATGATGTGCGTGTACACAATGCGTAGCGTTGTGCATAGAGCACATGTTTTTAATGTCCTGTGCAGATGCAAACCATGAAGATGAGGAGTCTACACTTTAGCTACAACCTGGTACCTCCAGGACTGCTCCGGGCTGAGGCGTTGCAGCCTGTTGAGCCTGAGCCGCCGCAGATTCAGGTGGAGCCTGAGCCGCTGCAGCTTCAAGTGGAGCCTGAGTCGCTGCAGCTTCAGGATGAGCCTGAGGCTCTGCAGCCTCGGTTCGAGCCTGAGCCACTACAGCTTCACGTCGAGCCTGAGGGGCATCCAGCAGACGTAGGGCTCTCCATGCCCGTGCTGGAGACCTACCACCAGAGCTGAAGCCATCGGGAAGGAGCCCGGGACGGCCTCCTGTCAGGAGAGGCCGTGTTGTGAACAAGAAGGATTGTCAAACCAAGCCGTATATAAAGGAGCGCTGTCCCACGGCGCGCCCCTCGGGGGAGCGCGTCATAAACGTGCTCTCTTGAATTTGCAAGGCCTGTAAGCCGTAAGCCGAAAACAGTGAGGGGCCTGTTTTTGCAGGCCACCGTATGGCCTCCGCGGCCGGGGGGCTCAGCCCCGGAGCCGCTCGCCACGCCCCCTGACGGGGGCGTCGCGATCTCCAATGTTGGCGCGCCCCTTTCGCTCGAGAGCCGTCGGACTACCAACACGCGCCGTCATAGCGACCGATATTTTACTTTCTTAATTTCGTGTGCATTTATTTGATTTGTTTTTTGCTAGTTGTTAAATTTATTAAATTAAAGCTGTAACGGTTAGATTTTTGTTTTAAAAAAAAAACAACTTGCCATCTAATTTGCAAGAACATAGTGTTAAACACTGGATCATCAAAATCAAATCTATCCTTGATTTGTTTGAGCAATTCTATGTAGAATGTAAGGCAGCGTCTTCTAAGGTTAGTCACATCAGGTAATGCTGTAGGTTGGTCTAGTAAGATTTGAATCACAGAATCTTGTGCCAGTACTCCAAGATATATCTTTTCGAGAGGCATAAAGTGACCTGGGTTGGCGTGATCGATGAGTAACGGTTAAATGTTTTTGACGTGGTTTAATTGCATGTAATTAGATGCAGTGGATCGGATTAACTTTTCTATTTCGGGCTGTAGCCAGTGTAGAAGTGGTTTGTCGGTTTGAAATAATTTGTTGAAATCGGTTAGGACCTCTAATATGTATGATAAAAATTCGAGGTACACTTTTGTCAGTTTATTTTCCAGGCCTTCGTAAATACGAACGTTAGCGCTTGTGCCATCTTCGAACATCTCCAGGCGAAAATACTCGGTTAGGACCACGTACTGCTCTAGCGTGCGATCAACCCAGGCTTTCAGAGATAGCCAACGAGTGTTAGCTGGGCTCAATATTTTATGTATTTCCACACCGTAAAACTCCTGGCACTCTTGAAGACGGCTTACTCTTTTAGAGCTTCGGCTGAAGTGCGCTCCTATGTTTCTTAAAAGGTCTTCGATCGAACTTGGAAGTGTAGAGCACGCTTTTGATGCCACTAAATGGATCATATGGCAGCTGCACTTTACGCAAGTAATATCCGGTATGCTTTTTTTTAAGTGGCTGAAAACTGAGTTATGCTGCCCAACCATGCTATTAGTCGTATCAGACGCAAATCCTACGACGTTTTCTAAAGGAATTGAGTTATTCTTTAGACGGAGTAACATGGCCTCACGTAAGTTTTCATACGGCCTCACATAAGTTCACATAAGCTTCATACAAATCAAAAAATCTTGTTTCTACAATTTCAGTATCGTTGTTGAAAAATATCACGGACAGTGCGCATTGTTTTTTTGTAGATACATTAGTCGTTTCATCCATTACCAAACTGAAGAAATTTCCAGGAGTTTTTAAGTGCGTTATCAGCTCGAATCTACAAGCTGGCGCTACAACTTTAGCCAGAACGTCGGTGGCTTTAGTACGACCTAAAGTCATTTCTCGTGCAATCGTCGAATCCGGGAATGTGTTACGTACGAATGGGACCAGAGAATCAGCCAAAGATAATGGCAGATTATGTTGAGCCAAGAATACAGTGAATTTTACTTCTGCCCGTCTTGCTTGATCCCTGCTAGTACCACTAGTTTTTTTTATTAGGTCACCAATGTGTTTAGTGTGCTGTATAGCATTAGCATTTGTTTGGTGTTTTGTGTTTGTCATGGGTCTTTCTAATACAGGTTTATGATTAGCAATTGTGACTTCACAAAATTTACAAAATGCAGTCGGTTCTTTATCCTTTTCTTCTTTCTTTTCTAGCCATTTGCAAAATGACAACAACAAAAGCCAGTTATTATTAAATTTATAGACCTGTTTTCTTTTTTTTAACGGGAGGTTGTACACCTAGAAACTCTTTCACTGGCTCTGGCACATTATCAAGCTGTACTGTTTCTATGTCAGCAGTAGAACTAGTTATTTTCTTGTTCAGCAGGCCTTGTTTTTGTCTCTTCTTTTGTTAAAACCGTATTTGAAGAAGAAGGCTTTGTGTATAAGTCGGGTTCGGAAGTTGGGTTCGAGTCAGATAACGCTGTAACACCTTGCGCAGCAGGGATAGTTGAAGTGGACGGCTTTGTTTTGTCATCTTCCACCATTTTAGTGAAATTAGGTTTTGGGGGTAAGCGTCGGATAAATTTATCCATTTTCTTACTGGGTCAATTAGTTAGTAGTGAGATTTTCTATTGTCTTTAGTAATAGGTAAGTAATTGAAATTGTTTCAGGCTTCTGTATCATGCATATGTGCCCAAGCGAGTGGAAATCATGAAATTAAAACAACAATCATTTTAGTCATACAAGGTAGGCATACTGCTAGCTTAAGGTGTTGGTTTCTTATAAATATAATCTGTTAAAAGTGATTATATTTATATGACAAATAGAAGACAATCAGGATTGTTTGCTTTTTATGGCTGCGTTAGGCGCAGGGTCTAAAAAAGGTGGTCTAAAAAGTCTAAGTAAAAACCAAACAGCACAAGAACAAACGAGCAAAAATGTCTATAAACTGCGACTGCTTCAGTAAGAATAGGTACATCAGACTGGTTCCAATCCTAATTTTATTAGCCACATAGAGGTAAATTTCATTCCAAATGAATTGGGATGAAATTTACCTCTATCTGAATTGCAACGGCAATACCCGAAGTTATTTTCGGATGAACTAGGAAAATTTTATAAGTACAAAATAAAACTATCGTCACAGTCGGCCGTAACCTTGAATTAAATGCCTACAGCCGCGCGGTACGTAAACATGCGATAGGGCTGCCCGCCTCCAGCATTTTAATTACATTTGCCTACTTTGTGTTTCCATATAGTTTTGTTATTGTATTTTACTGTGTGTACATAAATAATAAAATAATTCGTCATTTCGAATTAACCATTTATTTAACATTAATCTGATTACAGTTTATTTCTATGAAAACTTGTTCATGTGTATTTTTAAACAAATTATGTTAAATTGTTATTATTATTATAGTTAAATCAAACGTTCAAGAACTACAAATAAAATTAAAAATTTGTATATTAATGTTTTTTTAATCTTTCCTATCATCGTCCTATCCTTAACAGAATAACACAGATTGGAAGAAGTTAAATAGCAAACATGTATAATATAAAAATTATAATTAAAATAATCTGTTCATTGAAGTAATAAACATATTTAAATTAATGAGTGCAAAAAAAAGCAAATTTATCAATTAAATTGTAGATTTCATTTCACTCTTTCCTCCTTTCTTTCCTCCTTCTTTCCTCCTTCTCCTTCATTCATACAAAATATTAATAATTCAATAAAAATAATTAAATTTTATTCATAAAAGTATGCAATCATTTCATGTTTTGTTATGATGTTGTCACGTTAAACTATCGTCCGTAAATCGACTTTACAGAGAACCAATTTTTTTCTAGTATTATTCATACACACAGTACAATAAACAACTATTATTAATAATAAAAACCACGTCTTTACTTGGAATTATAAAAACTAACAAAACACACATGCCCCGAGGTTTTAACACCAGCGTACCTACCGTTTAATGATTCATGAACCGCCTATAACTACCTACCTCACTCGTGTTTATCACTTTCCTTTACTCTATTCACTTCATTTATTAATCCAGACATCTTTTTTTCGGGAGATAAAATGAAATACTTAAAAAAGACACACATTATGTACCTACCTACAAGTGAGTAAAATTATTTTATAGTCTTACCTTTCAGAGTTTCCAGGTAATCTAAAAAAAGTTATCTCTGGATGCGTTATTGACGAATTCATGCAACCAAAAACACCACAATATAGCCTACTCGTCATATTAAATATGTACTTGAACTTATTTTTAGTGAAAAAATCGCGCGGTTATTGTTAAAAAAAACAACACACCGTCCGTTCGTCACTGCGGCACAGTCGCGACTGTCTGCATGCCGAGCGCATGCCGTGGTCGAGGCGCGTAGGTATAGCTCGCGTTTCGTCCGTTTGTATGAAGACGACATACTGTATGGATATTATTACCGTGCTATCGTTAAAGGAAGGAGCAAAACCGGTTTTTTGTAAAGCGCGCCCGATAGCATTGCCACAGTATTATTTATACTGTGGCATTGCGTTGCGTGCAATGGTCGATAAAGAAATCGACAGATTGGTTGGTTTAGGTATTCTTGAATCCGTAGAATATTCGGAATACGCTTCACCGATAGTTCCTGTTCTAAAGCGAAATGGGACAGTCAGATTGTGTGCTGACTATTCAGTTAGTATAAATAAACAGTTACTAGTAGAACAGTATCCGCTTCCCACGACTAATGAACTGTTTTCAAAGATCCGTGGGGGTCAACAGTTTAGCAAACTCGATTTATCTATGGCCTATACAGTTTGTTTTGGACGATGAGTCAAAAACCTAACCTGCATAAACACAAACCGCGGGCTGTATAGGTTTACACGTTTAGTGTTTGGGTTAGCCAGCGCGCCGTCTATTTTCCAGCGCGCTATCGAGGGCTTGCTATCCGGTATAGACGGAGTGTTGTGCCTGTTAGATGATATTTTAATAACAGTAAAGGTATATTATCGAATTACAGTACTCTGATTGAAGACACAGTAGCAGTGGCAATTTGTATATACTATAAAAAAACTTATGTACTTAGGTGGTTGAGGCTATATTCCATAGTTTGAACCTACCTACGGTCATAGAACGCATTTTGCATAGCTACGTAGTAAATCGGGAATTGGGCCTATGGTGTAGCACCACCCCACCTCTTCCTGAGGGTGTCGTAAGAGTTGACTAAGGCGAAAAACCGTAGGATGGGCAGCAGCGTTCTTTCCGCGTACTGTACCACCACAGTGCGATCGCCAACTCGCAACGTCAAGCATCGCGATTACGGTACGTAGCGATTACGGCAAAACGCCCAACTTATGGGAGGCCTACCTCCTGCAGTGGACTTCTAATGGCTGATTAACAGTAGGTAGTAGTTAGTAGAAGTAGTAATAGAATCAAAGCCCACAGCAAAACACAATGCAACACACACACACACACACACAGAAAATATCTAGTAATATTGTCAAAGAAGTATTTTAAAACTTACCAAGCACCACAGCAGCGAGCGAATAAAGGCACCAGTCAGCCGCTCGGGGCCACCACGAACAAATCGAACACAGGATTCGATTATTGGAAATGGGCTTATTCTATTTATTTATTGTGCACTATGTAGGTATATGTACAAGAAAGAAAATCACGTCCCTTATCGTAGAGACCAATATCTCGCGCGCTTAAAAATACAAAACAAAATGTACCTATCAAAAGTACCTATCCTCTTTGCAAACAAGCGCGCCCTGCTAGTAGAGTAGTGTTCTGTCTCTGTGTATAGTGTCTGTGGTCAATTGGTGAGCGCGCCCAAAGAGCGCGCCGCTCGGGCCTGTCGGATACACGATACAATGTTCATTGCCTACCTACTCTCGGCGGAAGCGAGACAGAGCTACGTCCTATTCTTACATTACGTACGTCTGTGACTTCACATTAGGACCGAAGACGCTAATCTCATTTTCTCATTTTGGCGGCGGTTTCAAGAAAGGTAGGTACTAGGTACGTAAAATAGTCTTTAAACCACGATTTTACTCATGATTTTGGATGTTAAGTTGAAAAGGTACGGTAAATGGACCTTACTATACAATACACATAGGAGGCTTAAAAGGTACGTCAAATGTGTAAAATATACGCTAACGGCAACGCTGACTGTCGCGCCACGCCGCGAAGCAGTAACGGCCGTACGAGAGAGTGAGACCAAAATAGTCGTCTCACTCTATGTATCGCGGCGGCAAACGACCGCGAGACGCCCTGATAGGACGGCACGGTTTCAGGGTTGCTATAAATTCAAATTAAATTTCAATATTGGTAATTACTTTTAGATGATAGTTTAAAGAAAAAATGGAAAACCTAAAAGACGGCTACCGGAAAGAACTTTAAAAAGTATCTACGTTCCGGTCTGGAGATGAAGGTTCAGATATCAGTCTCAGGGGAAGTATTTTGAACAATTATCATTTTTGAAAGACGAATATATGCCCACCGTGGGAGAGACTAACTTAATAGAAAAAGATACTTTAACTCAAGATCTAACAGAAGAATGGTCGCCGTCACTCTTGGAGTCACCGCCGCCTCCGCCGTCAGTTTCACCGATGCCATCAACTCCCACCTTCCCGCCACATCAACCGCCAACTCCACATTCATCTGGACAGCAGGTACAGACTCATGCTACCACCCCAAGAGAAAATGAAACACAAAATTCTTCCCGAAAACGATTGAAAACAACTGAAATCCGTGCTGAGTATTTAGAAAAAGAGAGAAAAAAAAATAAGGTATTGGAAGCTGACTTAGCAGGTGGTAAAGAAAAAGACATTCCCAGGTCAGATGACTATCACTTTTTGATGAGTCTATTGCCAGAAATGGAGAAGCTTAAATGTTTTACAGAAAATGAGACTGAGAAATAAATTCACTCAAGCTTTTTTTCGTGATTTCAGAGTTGGTCCCATAGTGAAAATTGTTCATATTCATGGGTAGGACACCCTATGAAAATTTGGGTAGTGATAAAAAAATTATCCTGTGTAAGAACCGGTTTTTGGTAAAACCGGTTTGGATTCTGCCTTTCACACCCATTCATTTTCAAACAGCGAACTAGGTAATAGGTAATACGGGCTGGTGTCCGCAACTCCACGTCAATGCGTGTATTTTACGTACAGAAAAAAAACAGCGAACTAATTGGGATTGTTATAGGAACACATAAGTAGTTATTTTATTATAAGAAGGCCAGTATTCGTAAGTAGATAGATATACTTTTATTATTATATCTAATACTATAAATATAACATGGTGCTATAAATAAATATAAAATAATATTGTAATTACCTAATTACAATACTACACCGTACTTGTACTATATTATCTACTCAGTATATACAAGTGAGAAAATAAATACATTTCTATAAATACCTACTGCGCAATTTGTACCAACTAAAACTGCTACTTGTCGCTACAGTCCGACCATAGTATAAAGAGGGGAAGTACGTTATCTTCATACAAACGCACCGCGCGCGGCTTGTATGTGTGCGTCATAGTATCTATGCGTCGCCGCACGCACACTTAACAAAATCTCGACCCGTTTCTCAGTGCGCCAGTCGGGGCTAACACCGCATGAGCTTCGCGCGTCACGGCTTTCGGCACCGCTAAATGAATGAAAAATATGTGATAATCGCAGGAGAACGTATTGATTTGTGTTTTTGGGTGTCTTAATAAGTAATACCAGAATTGTCTCTGTTCTGATTACCTATTGAACTGGAAAGGTAAGCAAGTTGCAGCTTGCAAGTTCTCGCATATAATTTTTACTTGATGACTCATACCTACTTATTTAGTTTTTGTTGTAAGTATTATTTTATATCAGACAGAGGAAGTAGGTAGACATACTTTCCCACTAGAATGCATTAGGTACTTTTGATCTGTCAATTGATTTGCCATTGATCGTTGTTTTCTCGTGCTCATCACCGCCCCGCGCCGCCCGTTTGCTGGCCCGTCACTCTTTCTTTTATCGTGAAAGGTTTCATCATCGTTTAGGTAAAACTGACCTCACAAACCCTGTACTCAGACAATACAAGTAAAAAATACAACTTCCCGACCCTTGCCAATTTATAGGCACTGAATTAACATTTAGCTAAAAGTAACAACCCTGAGACAGTAGGCAATTATATCGCGGATCGGGCCGGAGATAGCCTACTTCCCCTCTTTATACTATGGTCCGACCGCCGCCGCCGCGCCGTATGCGCGACCCTCTGCAGAAGTATTTTGGTTCACGAGAGAGGATCGCGAATACAGCGGTCGGACTATAGCTTGCCGGCCGCAGAACGCGGGGCGCCGCGCGCCTCTTACCCGTCCGCGACTTTTTCACCCCCTCAAAACCTACGTGACTACGATACCATTTCACCTTAAGAGGGCGCCGACCAAACGCCGACCGCGCAGTGGCGCCCTTATCGTTTGTTTGGTTATTTCTTTTATTTTAGAATGAAAATGCAGAAAATAGTGGGTAATATTATTAGTTTTGGTGATTATAATAAAACTAAACAATGAAAAACTACCGTTTATAATAATATTAACATATAATCTTGCGGAGCACAACTTAACGTGCTTATTTTCTGCATTTTTATTCTAAAATAAAAGAAATAACCAAACAAACGATGAGAGCGCCACGAAGCGGTCGGCGTAGCCTTAAGTGAATGTCCGATTTTTAAAGCAAGGCTCGGAATTTCATATTTGCCAGTCTGTGGGTTATATGAAGACACATTTCGAACAGCCTCAATAACTTTTGTGAAGAACATTGGGTTGATACATTCCGTTAAAGTTTGAATGGTTGGGTAAATTGTCCGTATTTCTATTAAAAATCTTGCCATTTCTCTTATTTTTTGAATTATGTAGTGATTCAAATACGGATCTGCGTAATGTTTGGTCAACAGTTTGCTACCCAGTTTGAGAATCAGATCATCTTGCTGGACTACGAGGGTAATTTGATCATTATTCATTTTCGCTAGGACATTGTGACGCAACTTCTCTGAAGCACCTGTCGAGAACGGTAATAGCATTGACCCTTGCTTTTGAACAGATTTTGCAATTTTATATTTTTTTTATCGCAGACATGATAATGGCGCGATAGTTTAGTTTTCGTGTAAAACCCGTAGCATGATGGGCATGAAAGTATCAGTAGATTTGCTACGCCGCACTAACATAGATTTTGCTTAATTATGCGGCCAAAATTAACATTTTAAACAAGTTACAAATACAATTTTGTTTATCTTTCTACGTTAACAATAGAACAGGCGATAATAAACCGGTCTTCTCGGCTTCGATACCCGCGCGGGGTGCGTGCGCAGGTAGTCAGAACTTGTTAGTCTCCAGTTACGCGCGCGCTTTCGCTCTTTACGCTTTTAAAGTGACCTGTTTTTCGTCGTCAATATTTTTGATTTGAAAACAGTTATCCAAGGAAACAATATGGATTCGAGTGCTTCAGGTAAGTACCATTATTTATTATGGAAATTGTAAACCTAGTAAGTATAATAAAAAAAAAACCTTTATTTTACAGCTCCTAACGATGATAAGTTTTCTTAAAAAATATTCTTGATTTTTCAATTTAAAAGTAATTTAGTTATATTATCGCTTCCGATCGCCGTAGAATTGTTATTTATTATAATACTTAACACTCTTTTCTTATGATTCTGATAAAAATCAGCTGCAGGTGGGGTAAAAAAAGTTATGTTGAAAAATGTTCCAAAAAATTATTATTTTTTCTTTTTCTTCGTAGGTTCTCCTGGCACATCCGGGATAAAATTAGTCACTCGTAAGCCAGAATTTAATAATTATGGATGAAAAATTGGCTTATTTAGAAAATTACCTGTTTTTTTCTTATGGTGACACAGAGGAAAATATTAAAAAACTAAGGCAAAATATTGCTTACTTCAAGACTGCCATAAAGAAAAAATGGTCTAAAGCACAAAGAAAAGAAGATGATTTTTTTAAATCAAACCAGTCATGGTTAAATGGGACGTTTGAAATCCCAATCCAAGGCCAACACCGCCCAGGCCGCCCTTCAAAATCATTTGAAGAGTCAAGTGAGAGAAGCAAGCGTCGTAAAACTGAAGTGGTTCACTCGGCCGTAGATGACTCTGTTATCATTCATGCTGCTCAATCAACTTTGAGAGCTAAGGGACTTCCAGAAATCAGAAAAAAATCATCAGAAATCCTTAAAGAAATCACAAATTCGCCAACAAGGGCAAAAAAATACAGAAATGCCTACAAGTCATCGAGTGAACCCGACAAACACAATATCTTAACACCTCAAGAGGCATTGGCGATGTTTGTAGAGGACGACCTTACATTACAAGACAGCAATATGAAATCATACGTAAGTCGCTTTATCCTTGCTACGACAGATAATTATTAGTGGCCAAAAAAGACTGCTTTCCTCCTGAACAACATACATATAAAAGTGACGAGTCTGTATGCAGAAAGAACTTTGCAAAGTCTAATTGACATAACCCTTAAGCGCCTTTCAATGTACTTAGAGGAAGTACTTTTGACTATCAGTGAAGAAGATAGACAGACTTTAACTACATATTATTATAAATAAACGGGGATGTGATGGCTCCCAGCAAGCCAGATATAAACAATAGTTTGAAGATCCTGCTGATTCGGACGCCAATATATTTTTGAGCTCATTTGTCCCGTTACAAATACTTTGTGGCAAGGATAACAAAAAAGTTATTTGGGAGAATCCTTCTCCATCATCCCCCCGGTATTGCCGGCCTATAAGATTCAGATTTCTGAAAGAATCCAATGATGTGACCAAAGAAGAAATCAGTTACGTTGAAGAATCGGTAAAGAATTTGGTTCCTACCGAAATCGAAATAAATGGAAATAAATTTACCTACAAGCACATTTTCAAGATGGCTATGGTTGATGGCAAGGTTTGCAATGCTGCAACCGACACCAAGTCTACCAGTCGATGCTTTATTTGTAAAGCCACTTCAAAAGATTTTAACAATTTAAGCAAAAAATATGATGTAAGTCCTGAAACTTTAGACTTTGGAATATCTGTGCTACATGCCAGAATCAGAATTTTTGAGAGTATTTTGCACTTGGGCTATAAACTAAAAGTTCAAAAATACAGACAGAAAAAAACGGCGGATGAAAAAGACTTGGAATTGGCCGCTAAACAAAAAATTCAAGACAGATTTAAAATTGAAACCGGGTAACTTATTGACATTCCCAAGGCCAACTATGGGAATACAAATGATGGAAACACCAGCCGTAGATTTTTCGAGAACCCCGAATTGGCCTCCGACATAACTGGAGTAAACTTCGATTTAATTTACAGACTAAAAGTCATTTTAGAAACGATTTCAATTGGCTATATTATTGACGCCAAGAAATATGATGAGTATGCACTAGACACTGCCAAATTATACGTGCAGAATTATGGGTGGCACCCGATGACCCTTACTTTGCACAATGTCCTCATACATGGTGCTGCTATAATAGAGAATTCACTTCTAGGCACCAATAGGCCAATTGTCGGAGGAGGCTCAAGAGGCCCGAAATAAGCACTTTCGCATGTATATAGAGAACATTACGCAAGAAATTTTCCCGCGAGCAGTAACCGCGACATCTATAACAGACTACTATTTATTGAGCTCTGATCCGCTCATTCGTAGTATTAGTATAAATCCTTTTCTCCGGAGACTTTAGATATGCTTTTACCCACCAAACCAGACTCTGCTTCACCAGAATCCTCAGACGATGAGGATCTGGAGTAGGTAACGAATTGGCATGGAGTATGTGTCGACTGTCGAGGGGATACCTCAATTCATTGCTCACGAATTACTTACAATTTACATTTACAAAATATATTTTTTATGTCTGACGTTAGGTTTCTGACTTTTTTTTCACAAATATGATATTTTCTTCAATATATATTTAAAATTTCAACAGAAAATTGTTTTTTATTATCAATGTTATTTATTTATTTATTATTTTGTTGGTTTATTTAATATTTATTCACAAGAACTAAAATTATACAGACTATTAAAAAATAGCGTCGAAAAATGCATCCGCATCGCTGTCGACTGGTAATGTACCCAAGAGATTATGTTATTATTATCAATTATGTCATTTAGAATAGTTACAGCAATTAAAATAGTTTTGGCCGTATAAAAAAACCTACCTATGTGCGCCGCTCGGGAATAATTATGCTAGACCCAGATTTTAATACATTCGTATTATGGAAAAAGTTTCCCTTCTTCCTCAATTCTTCTATACGTAACTTTCTTTCTTCAGATCCGATTGGAAAACTTGTCAATTTTATAACTTCCGTTTCGTTACTGTGTTTTGCTGCAAAATGTCTTGGCAATTTTGCGCATAATTTGGAACAATATAACAACTAATCCATCGTTTGAAGTTTTTGCCACAACAACACTTTCGTTTTCATTTTTCTGGTTTTCTTTTTCATAGCAGCTTTTTTCAGTGGTTTTCTTATTGACCTGGTTTTCTTTTTGACCTTCCAACGTTGAATTTTCAGTTGTTGTTGAAACATTGTCATTGCTAATGTTTATGTCGGAAAGTTTTCCAATGTCAGACTCTAAGTTAGGAATATTATTAAAAACGTCGCTGTCAACTAATAATGCTTTTGCTCAAGATATAATCAATTTCTTGTTGATCTTGGTGACCCAAACTAAGTGATCGTCTCTGTTGTTCTTTTATAGTCATTTTTGGTTTTTCTTGTGTACCACCTATTTGTTTCTTCTGTTTTTTTTATAATGTTTTCTTTTCTTATTCCGAATTCTATTTGTTGACTATTACCAGCTAGGTTTTATTTTTCAGTGTCACTCTCACTCGATGGTCTGTAAGAGTCCGTCGAGTGAGAAAAATCTTCCTTTTCCGATTTTGCATCATAACAAATTGCGCCTTTCTTTTTACGTAGTCTGCTTTCTCGTTTAATCCAATTAAGACCTGTTAGGACTTTGCAGTGAAAAAGCCGTTTCATATGGTTAGAAAGAGTTTATTAAACGTTTTAGGAAGACGCATTAAACAACACAGCAATTACTACGATAGCAGTCATGACACACATCACAGACATACAAAAGTATTATAGGGATGTGTAACGACAGGGTTGCCAATTTACTAGAAACTATTTTATTGTTTCTCACAAGACCTACGTCTTTTTTTTGACGTCGCTTCATCATCATCAGAAGAACTAATTTCAGATGTCATTGATAGTTCTTCGGATGAGTCGTGAAAATCCTTATCAATATTACGGAAATATAAATGTTTTCTAACTTGGTTTTTCAATTCGTCTCTTGAAATTTGGATGCGGGGCTGTATTTTAAGTATTGGAGAATTTTCATCAGCAGACATTAGGTGTCAAATTAACTATAATAACAGAACTTGCGTTCATAATACTATTATTATTACATAATAGCAATGTCTTGGTGGTTCCTTGACAGACACGAAAATATAAAAATTTTCAATCTTTCAACATTTGAGGACAGATCGTCAAGTGACGACTAATGCGTATGCCAAATTTGTAGATGATGCTATCGACTGTTGAGGAGTTTGAATCTTTGAAAATATTGGTTCACACGGTATTTTTATGCAAAACCGCCCCTAAGACGACCCACTGACCGATAATTGTTAAAAACAAAGTCGTCGCGTCTGTCACATAAAACCTGTACCTACTTACATTTTAATATTATTTTTTTAAGATATCTACTTGACGGCCACGGAGATGCTGTTTAATATGACCACCTTGTACCTATACAAATTTGTTGCAACCCCTAATATTATTCTCACGTACGCTTCGTAGAACGGAGATATCGGAATTGATGTGGTCAAACGCTGCTACTATGCGTGAACGCATTTCGAGCTCGCACGATTTTTTGAATACCCAAGACACATCAACATTTTAAGATATTCTATGTTAGAATAGGACATGGTCAACGTTTATGTAAACAAAACACAAGTCACTCACTACGCGGGTCAACAATAACATCCGTTTGAAAGTAATCTGCGCGGGCGACTAAGGAAGTGATTCGCAGGACGTCCGGGTGGCGGCTGTGGCGGGATAAAGGGGTACGTAGGCACGTGGTACCGACCCGGGGCGCCCCCGTGAGCCGCGCCAGCTTTTGGCAGCATCTTTTATCGCATCAAAGAAAGCCGCCGAGCTCGTAGGCTATTTAGCGAATGTACTTAACCCTATTCTTGGCACGGTGGATAAGTTGATACGTTGAACTTTTTTAAAATCTAGAGACGTTCCGAGATGTATTTCCAAAACTTTGATTATTTTAATATGCTACAAAATATAATCCCAATTCTACAAAAAAAAAATACTATTTTATTACTTGTAACACCGAGAATGCAGTAGAAAAAAAGATGGCGAACCGATCGAAGCTGTTTGCGCGTCGCAAGGTAAAAATAATCAATTATTATTATATTTTGGTCTAATTATTTTCAAAAGCGGTATAATTCGAATAGTTTACAATATTTGCTAGTCAGAAACGCTATTATCGAGTACCAAACTGGATTGAGTCGTATGTAATACACTGTTTTTTTTCAAGTGTATCGGATGCCACACTGCCAGATAGCCAACATTCTAAACATTTTTTGTTATGTATCGAATACGTGACATTGCTTGATTTGCACGGATAATATTTATTCGTAAAGTTTAATGTTATTATAATATTTTCAACAATTATTGTTTATTTGTATTTTTCTGTCGTAGGTGGTTCATCAGCTTAGTATTCAACAACAAAACAGAGCTAGTATACAACAACAAAACAGAGCTCGGAAAGTTGTGGCTCTTGTTCCGAAGCCAGGGGCAAAATCGGATTTGGAGGAAAGTGAATCATCTGCTGAGGATGAACTCCAGTACTGCTTCCACCCAACGCACTACGACAGCAGTTCACCGCCTCCACCATTGCCATCTTCCATAGAAAACCTAAATCTTTAATCAGATGACGATAATGAGGTAAATCAAGTGGTTGCTTCAACATCTTTGGTACTAAACCCACAGTCATCGCCGTCAACCAACCCTTGTTCGCCATCAATTTTATCGCCCAATCCTTCTGTAATACAGGAACTTCATTGTGCTGAGGCCAGTCCACTGTCTTCGGTACCGCCTATATTACATCAAGTAAGTTTACCATCTCCACCGTCAACCTCCTCGCAAGTACCTTCACCACTGGCAACCTCCTCGCAACTACCACCACGAGCCAACAACATCACACGTCATAACCAGGTGCCGTCTCCATTGTTTGCACCTTCTCCCTCAGCGGCACTCGTTCAAAAAGACCTAAAGTTGTCA
Organism: Luperina nickerlii; assembly: GCA_963855955.1. Taxonomy (NCBI): domain Eukaryota; kingdom Metazoa; phylum Arthropoda; class Insecta; order Lepidoptera; family Noctuidae; genus Luperina; species Luperina nickerlii. The sequence goes on from OY979671.1 coordinate 6,314,638, forward strand.
CGATAAAGCGAAAAGTAATACCTGCTAAAAGATTACAACCTAAGTGGCGTTGCTGTAAGTTTACCGGTTCTGCAGAAGTGGAAGATAACTCGTTTGAGCCACGTGAAGAAAAGAGTGCCATTGAATACTTCAAGCTGTTCTTTTCAGATGACATCATCTCTCTCATAGTGCAACAAACAAATATCTATAGCACACAGACAAATGGCAGCTCAATCAATATCACAGAAGATGATATCAAAGATTTTCTGGCGATCCTTTTATTTATGGGGGTCGTTAAAATGCACGCTTATACAGATTATTGGTCCAAAATTCGGGTTATGGGACATCTCGCCCACACAAAAACTGGTCCACGGACCAGTTGCCCACTTTTTAAAATGCGCATGGGTAGATTCGTCCGGACCAGTTTAGCAGAACGGACGAGATGTCCCCTATTAAAAAGTGAAGGGATATTTCGGCCAAATCGAATATTTTTAAATTCAATATCTGATAAATCAGTAAATCATAGCATAACGGCAATTATTTTAACAAAAAAAATACAGAGTAAAGTAATTATCATAACAAACTTAGAAGTACATAATGAGCTAGTTTCATACAATTTCTTGGTACAAATGACGAAGGTACTTATGTAAAATTTGAATTATCTATGACCCGTATAGGGATAGATTTTTCTCGTGAAACAGTTTCTCGAAAGTAAAGCGAGAAAGCACCGACCTTTATTTTCAGTACAATGTTCTTTGTACTGTTTATATAATCACTCAGAGAACGGTAAACAGGTTCTAAAAACAACTTTGACGTTTCCTTCCTGGCATAGTGAGACGGTAACTTGGGAATATTATTGGTTATTATTAATATTATCACGTTGGTTTAGTTGGGAGGAATTTCCACAATTCAATTTAATGCTGTTGCAACGAAAAATACACTTAGGAGGTTTCACTAATACTTAACAACGCCTTTAAATTCAAAACGATAAAAAAAGTTAGTAAGTTAGGAGGTATTGGCACTTCGCCGTCGATATGAAATTGTCACCATTCTGACATTAGTTATTGGTTAACAATAAATGCTATAACGTCCGTCAGTATTATTATAATATTTAATTTACCATTTCATTTCGTGGTTTCGTATTGACATAGTTAATTCCTATTGTTGTTTTTACTAGCTAAAACACTGTTCACCGCACCACATGGTAAGTCTATTTATTTAGTAACGTTGGAAATAAGGTTGTAAAGATGTTATTACGTTAGATCGTTCAAATTCCTGGTAAATTTCAAAATTTTCTTCTTGCAGACTATTGTGAGGATGGTTGCAGGATTCTTGTATTTGCTTCGCCAAAAGGGAAAAAAGTGTTAAGCAAAAGTAAGCATGTTTTCTTGGATGGAACTTTTAAATATGTTTCGCCACCATTTACTCAACTATACACCATACATGTAGACTTAAATAGCACCGATGATAGCAATCGTATTCTACCCGCTATATATGCGCTACTACCTAATAAGAAACAAAAAAACTTATGAAATTTTGTTTTCGCTTTTGAAAAGCCAAGTACCGTCATTTAAACCAAACGTATTTACACTAGATTACGAGGCTAGCACAATGGCTGCAATATCCGAAGTTTTCCCAGGTTCCAAAATACAAGGCTGTTGGTAATGGATTGCGGGTTGTACATTAAGGGTGAGAATGCACAAATTGGTGGTATTAAGGAATTCAACAATTCTTTTGAAAATACATGGCTGGACAAGAAGTCACTGTTTTGTAATAAATGGTGTTTTTATAATGTTGAACATAGATGATAGAACTAATAACTGTGTCGAGTCCTGGAATGGGAGATTAAATAAAAAAATCCACCCCAAACCAAATGTAGGAACATTATTAGATACATTGCAAACAGTTACCACGTATTGAGTACATCATTTTGAGCAGATGGGCCTCCCAAATGGAAAATTTTCATCGGTTATAAAAAAAATCTGCTGTTCTATACATTTTGACCGTGTAGGTGTTGCAGTTTTGTAGGAAACAGCACGATTTTTTATTTTAACGATTGTGTGCTCAGAATAATGTACTGCATACGTGATAACCGTTTTCGCGTCGATTCCACACCTCGTATTATTAAAAATATACTTAAGTAATTTAATTTTAATTTTATTTATTTTTATTTTATTTAAGCGGAGCTCGCCGATCAGCTGGTTCATGTACAGGTTGAACAAGCGGGGCGAGGTTATTCCCCTCTGCCTCACACCGCAGTCCAACCCGTACACGTCAGAATATACTCCAGCCCATTTCACACTGTTCCGCTGGTGACTGTACCAATACCTAAATATCGACACTACCTCGCTCGGCACCTGTGTCTCACTGTGCAGCTTGTGCCACAGCATATCATAATTTACCAAGTCGAACGCTTTCGAGAGGTCTAGGTAACAAGCGTACACAGGAGTATTTCTAGCCGTGTAGTACTGTACAGTCTGCTTGAGACAGAGGATAGCACTCTCAGTCGACACACCAGGCGTGAAGCCAAACTGAGCGTCATGTGTATGAAGATGCTTCTCCAGCTGTCTGTCAAGGAGCTTGTCCAGCACCTTGGCTATGACGGTAGCGAGCGAGATAGGCCTATAGTTAGATACATCCGACACATCATTTTTGTTTTTACGATCGGAACTACCACCGTGTACATGAGATCATCAGGTAAGTAATTATGGCTGATGCACAGACTAAACAGCATTGCCAGTACCCTCGGGAGATGCACACCAGCGTGCTTCAAGTGTTCGATGCTAAGGTCATCATGACCTGGAGAATTACCTCTCACCATCTTCTTAATAATGACAGCTACATCCTTGGCTGTAAAGCTGATACTAACGTATCCATGCTGACACTCAGCACCAAGCACCTGCGCCGAATTATTAGGAGACTTAGTATAGATTTTTTATTTTTTTTAAAAGCACCCTTCTCTAATTGTTATATATTTAATTAATTATATTTTAAAAAAGAAATTGCAACCCACAGTAATTATTGATTTTGGCAACACTTTTCGGTTGGATGTCATTATTATCATTGTGAAATGTGAACGTCAATCAAGTGTCAAATTAAATTCATTCAATGCGTTTGCGTTTGTGGATTGCGTTGTTTGAATTTGTTTGTGTTTTTGTTGTGCTATTTTTGTTCAAGTTTCATGTTTTAAGTGGATCTTTATTTGATCTGGCTGCTATTTATTGTGTATTTACTAAGAATCGTTCCACATTTGTGCAAGGTGACAATAGAAAATCGATTGTATTCTACTCGGGTTCATGCAAACGTTGAGTTATTAATAGACACTAAACTGACATTTTATTCTACATATTAATACATTCGTCGTTGTAATTTATTTTTGTTATTATTTATATACTTGGAATTATTGGTATTTTTTTAAAATCTATTGTGTAAGGTGACGAGCATGTGTAATATATTAAGGCATAATAATTGAATTGTAAGAAAATTAATCGTATGAGAGCTTTGGATGTCAAATGTGTTAGCTCGTAGGACCAATTGAATAAATAAATAAATAACCACTATCACAATAAAAAAAGAGTATAAAATAAATTACCAAATTCCAGTATAGATTTAAATATGAAGTTGTTCGACATGGACACGGTTTGGCATGAACGACGCTAAGCTAATGAAGCTGATTTAGCGGTCGCGGGGTTCGAGCGGGCGCTGTCTTGCCGCGGTATCCCGAAGACTGCCAAAGCCTTCCGAGGGATGCCGAAGCGTTCCGAAGGCTGCCGACACGGCATGCCAAGCATACCGCGGTTTTGATGTTGTACTTACGGCCGTTAACATTGAAATTTCAACTTTATTTCCATACTGTTAAGTTATATTTTTATTCGTCGCCTAAAAATACCTTGCCATGCCGTGCCGCCAATGGGCGCCGGGCCTAAGAGCTCATCGGCAATCACCACCACCTGTAGAAAGTGGATCCGGATTATTCGTAGTACGTACTGCCAGCACTGATAATGAGGACATTCCGCAAGAACCAAATCCATTCATCAGTGGATTCCTCTGTAGTGGAGCCTCCCAGTTCTGCCAGCACAGACATTGAAAATATTCTCCAAGAACCAGTTGTAAGCCTTACATTAGATGGTTATAGTCGCACTCTAGATACCACTACTCATTGTTTTGTTCCGGATTGTATGAATCAGGAAAGGAAACGTATGCCATTGTTTTTAAAGAAAAATATTCTCACACATCAAAAACTGTACATCACTCATAATGCTCGGGCGTGTGAAGAACATTTAAGCTTATACAATTGGGACTTTCTTGCTAAATTTGAATTCATAACTAAATTCGACCAGGTGCATATTACTGAAATGCTTGACTTATTACGGAGGGATGTAAATAACACGCATAGACTTTGAAAATGTTGAAAATATGAATAATGCTACTTGTCGATACTGGTCAGGCTAAACTGTTTTGAACTTTCTGGCAATATTAACTTGCATACCTCAATTGTCCAATTTATGTAGAAAACCTAAAACAGCACATGGTATGTATTTAATTAAAATAAGGACTGGAGAACCTTTTCGACGCATTGCCTCTTTGTTTCGTTTATCAACTTATACAGTCTGCCAGTATGTAAAAAAGACCCGTGGTTGCTTATTGGAATCATATGTACCCTTACATTTGGGCATTAATAATATCCCAAGAGTAAGCTTGTCCAGTAGAAATCTTTTGATTCCACAAGGTCTCTTTGGCACACAAGGAAGGAACCCTATAGTTATCTTTGATGGCACATATATTTATTTGCAAAAGTCGTCTAACTACCTATTCCAAAAAAACCTATAGCTTACATAAATATGCCAATCTATTGAAACCTTTCACCACAGATGGATTTATTTTAGATGCTTATGGTCCGTATGCTACTACAACTTCTGATGCCCAGATAATGAACCAGCTTTTTGCACCCAGTGGTGCTCTCAGAAATTATTTTAGAGAAAATGATGTGTTTTTGCTAGATGAGTTTCGGGATGCTATAGGACTACTTACTTCATTAGGATTCTCAGTACACAAGCCAGACACTCTAGATGTAGGTGAGTGAATAAAACACAATTGCCCACGATAAAAGCAAATAAATCTCGGCTTGTAACCTTGTGCAGATGGGTAATTGAAGTAGTGAATGGTCGGTTTAAACGTGATTTCAAGATGTTCAGCAATAAATATTTTAATGTAGCATCAAGAAACTTAATGAGCGATTTTAGAATTTGCGCAGCAATATTGAACAATTTTCATCTGCTTATAAATGTCAGACTTGATTTTGTTCAGTCTTCGAATTTACCAAATAAAGCAAGCCATATCTTATTACGGGGAGCATATTCGTGCAAATGGGACATTTTTGGTTGAAATAAGTGAAAGCCTAGAAATCACAAATGTCCCAGGCATAATGTTCACAAATGTCCCAGGCATAATGTATACACATGAGACAGTATTATTAAGAGGTAGGATCAGATCAAGACATCAAAGCAATAAAGTATATTATACTTATATCTTGATAAAATTAACCGAATCAAATAATTGGGAGGAGAGAATTTGTGAATATTATTGTAGCTGTATAGTAGGGAAGCGAACTGTCGGAAGCTGTGCTCATGTAATGACGATCATATGGTACCTTGGGTGGGCTCGGCATCAAAACAATATATTACCGCCTGCACAGTTTCTTGATAATATAATAAAATTGTAAGGGAAGATGTTGAAAATGAAGAGGTAGAATAAATATAAGCAAATACATTACTTTTATTTCTCTACCTAGTACCTACCTACACAAAAATGTTCACCTATTAAGACCTGCTGGAGCGACTATTTACAAAAGGTAGGCTGCATTTCCATTAGAAATGAGCGAGGATGCCTAGCGAGGGATGTGCGTAAAACTAACCAATAACAACACTAGCTTAGCTCAAGAAAAAAATTAAATTGAAGCGATGTTATTTGGTAGTTTCACACACATCGCATACGCATCTTCGCTCATTTCTGGTGGAAACGCAGCCTAACGGGTCCAATCAAATCTTTAACTGGCCTACCTTGGAGAGATGCAATTTACCGACTTCATGATAAAGTCTCAAAATGTAGGAGAAAATAAGAATCGTTACATATAAATTCATTTTCCTTATCAATAATCAAATCAAATCATTTATTTGCATAAAACAGGTTCAGTGGATGTTATAAGAGGTCAAATGGTACACTGTTAACAACCATATAAGGTGTGCAAATATAAAACAAGAATTTTAACTTACAGATCAGTCAGCAAAATAAGGAATTACAAATAATACTGTCATACAAATTAAAAATTAAAATTAAAATAAAAATAAAATGAAATGAAATCCAGAAATTATATCGAATTCATCAATTATAAATTATTTATGTGTAACATTATATCAAATATATGATTAATTATGTCCAACATATATATTACATTATTTACTATCCGGACCTTTGCTGTCATTAAAATACAATATTTTTGTCACCTAAATAATCTTTGACATCATAATAACATTTATTTATTAAGAATGTCTGTAGTTTTTTTTTTAATTGGATAATTGGTAACAGTTTTAAGTCATCAGGCAATTTATTATAAATCAACGATGTCATGCATAAAATACTTTTATTTAATAGTGCCGTTTTACCATAGGGTATTTCTACCTCTAACCTTTTTTTATCTCTTAATTTTCGATAATAGCTTTTAAATGCAGTATTATAGTACCCTGGATTCGATTTTACAAAAATATTAGCTTCATAGATGTACAGGGAGGGTAATGTAAGAATTTTAAGATTTTTAAAGTGAGGTTGACAGCTTGTTGTACTATCTATTTGGCACATTGCTCTGATGCATTTCTTTTGAGCTTTAAATATAGTTTCCTTGTCTACCGAATTTCCCCAGAATATTAAGCCATATCTGAGTAATGGTGCAACAAGTCCGTGATAGGCCGTTAAGACGGCTTCTTTACTAACTAATTTAGAGAGTTTGTATAGAGCGAATAAGGATTTGTTGATTCTTTTACAGAGACTGTCCAAATGGGTTGTCCATGACAGTCTGTGGTCGATGTCAATTCCCAGAAATCTTGTGCTTGTTACCGATTTTACTCTTTGTCCATTGTAATTTACATTAACACTTGTTTGTTGAGTTCTTTGGTGAAAGTGCATTATATTTGTTTTGTCCATATTTATTTTCAAATTATTGTCCATTAACCACTTAATTATTTTGCTTAACGTTTCATTGATTTTATTTACATAGTTGGTTTGTTCGTCACATTTTATTATTACCGTGCTGTCATCTGCGAATAGTACCATTGGTTCTTTGATATGTCGGGGGAGATCATTAATATATATTAGAAAGAGTAAGGGGCCTAAAACACTACCTTGTGGAACTCCTAGTTTTATGGTTCTAATGTCGGATCTAAATGTCATCTCATTATTAATATAATATTATTATAATAATATATTAATAGCGCAATATTAATATAATAATATATTAATAGCGACGCTATTACCGACGCTATTATTTACAATAATAATAAATGATTTACATTTATTATTGTAAATAATAGCGTTTCTGCGTTAATACAATTCCGCTATTAAAATATAAATTTAGCCCATTACTGTCCCCTTGCTGGGCACGGGCCTGTTCTCAGAATGAGAAGGGTTTGGCCTGGTGCGGGTTGGCGGATTACATCATCGAGAACTCTTCATGACCCTCTCAGATCATGATTTCACTAATATCAACATTATATTTTAATGTACTCTGTAAATTGTAGAAATTACGAATACTAGCGATTAACAATGAATGAGACAAGCAACCAATGACAATGACAACTGACAAGTGGACGTAGTTATGCAAAATGGATCCAACCCACAAAAACCATTTTTTTGAGTTACTGTCATAATGACATCTACACAACAAACTTTGAATATGCAAAAAATATCCAAGCCGCAAAGTATCTTTTTTCTAATAAAAAACACAGACGTTAATGATACCAACAGGATATTATGCATTATTGCAGAGTTAAAATAGAACCATGTGTCATGGTAACCTAGATAACGGGTTAAAAGACAGGAAAAAAGATCTACAACTACATTGGATCTGTAAGTTAAATCGATTTTTTACTATAAAACAGGAACCATGCCATTTGGATCTATTTTGCCAATTAGTATTGCGGTAAGAATTATAAAATGTAAAAAAGAACCACAGCGCATGGTTCCGAAATAATTTTAAAAATGTTTGTAAATTAGATTCATGCACTATGGTTGCTTTTTTTACAAATAAACTCTACTTGAGGGAACCATGTTGCATGATTCCTAAAAACTTATTTCAAATAAAGAACCACGATGTTTGGATTGTTTTTGACTAATACTAAAAATTAAATTAGTGTAGATGGACAAAATAAAAACTAACTAATAGGGTTATTTATATTATTTTTTTTAAAAAGAACTTAAATTGATTAATAAAAGTGCAAGTGAAATCACCTTATCGATTATTGTTACCATAGATAAAAACAAACCATCAGTAGTTGAGAGAAATGATTCCCGCCAATTTCATTGTCATTCTCTCATTCTTCATTGCTATTTTGAAGGCACTACGTGCAGAGAGTGTGAAAAGTGTTTGAAAGCAAGATGGACAAAATAAATAATGTTTTAAAAAGTGCAAATTTAGGTTACGACGAAGATGATGAGGACTCGTCAGGTGAGTGGAATAAAAGTTATTAAAACATAACCTAAAAACTACTTGCAAAGTTTAGTGAATAAGAGAAGTTCTTCTTTATAAGGTTACATGCCTGCCCCGACTGTTGGTCTCGTGGTTGCAAGCGCGACTGCTGAGTGTGGAGTCCTGGGTACGATTCCCAGATCGGACAGTGTTATTGGGTTTTCCATTAGGAATTTCTTAGTAACGGCCCGGAGTTTGGAAGTTGGTGATTTAATACCCCCGTGCCTCTGAAAGCACGTAAAGCCGTTGGTCCTGCGCCTGATCTCTCCCCGGTCGTGTCGGATTGCCGTCCCTCGCATCGGACTATGTGAGTAAAGGAACAGAGAGTGCACCTGTGTTTGCGCACACACTTGTGCACTATAATATCACCTGCGTACTTGGCTCATCTCCGTTGAGATTGCTACCGTGACCGAAATCGGTCGGAAGGATATACAATGTGGAGAGGACAATATGATAATAAATTAAACTTCGTATAAGTCATGATATACCTGCACACAAAAAATCAAATGAATGTATCCAGTAGTTTAGCCACAGGACATTATTTTTCATTTTAAGTATTTTCTACATGATGTATTTGTAAACAGGAGAGCACGCGACAGGTTCACGACACACTTTGTTGTTGTGTTGTGCGAAATTTGACGCTTTGTTTTAATAGTGACAGGAAACATAACGTATCATAGGTACTTAGTTAATTAGCTAAGTAAACTTTGCGAAATTAGACGCTTAATACTTGGGTGTTTAAAGGTTTTATTATTAAATAATCATGCCTCGTTACAATTACACAGCTTCGGAGTACACCGATATGATTTTAATTTATGGGGAGTGTCACGGAAATGCCGCTTTAGCTGTACGGACTTACCGTGAGAGGTATGGGAATACTCGTATGTGTCCGACCCACGAGCGGACTATTGTACAAGCTGTCCAGAGGATACGGGAAAATCAACCCTTGATCCCGCACTTAGATGGTGCTCCTCCATGTGCAAATGTGATTCCAGCCGAAAGAGTTACTGATTATTATGATCGCAATCCGACTTCCAGTCTGCGTAATGCAGGTAGACATTTTCGAGTAAATCACAAAACTATTCAAAAAGTTTTGAAACGTGACAAACGCAGACCTTATAAGTACAAGAAAGTACAAGCATTGTTATCGAGAGATAAGCCAATAAGAGAAACTTTCTGTCGCTGGTTCGAAACCAAACATCTCGAGAATCCTGACATCCTGTACAATGTGATGTGGACTGACCAGAAAATTCACAAGTAATGGTTTATGGAACCGACAGAACCTTCGGTACTGGAGCCGCGTGAATCCGCATCTAGTACGGGAGACTTCACACCAGTACAGATTTGCTGTCAATGTGTGGACTGGCATACACAGATATACCATTATTGGTCCGGTATTTATTGATGGCAATTTAAATGCTGTAAAGTTCAATGAACTACTCAACGGATCCGTTTCCGAGTACACGGACGAACTTTCGCTGGACGTGTACAGGCAGATGTGGTACCAGTTAGACGGAGCACCAGCTCATTTAGTGGTGTCTGCAAGAGAGCGTTTGACTTAAATGTTTGGACAGCAGTGGATTGGCGGTTATGGACCAGTGCGGTGGCCAGCGAGGTCACCAGATCTCACGCCCCTGGATTTCTTCCTGTGGGGTCACATAAAGAATAAGGTATACTCAACAGAAGTTAATACCGTTGAGGAATTAAAAAATAGAATAATAATATCTTTTAATAAATTGAAAGAAATGGCTACTAATAGTGACCTATTATCAAGAGTGAGAAATAACATTATACAGTACCCGGCGATAAATATTGCACATCGACCTATTCGATCCTATCGATTTTATACAAAGAATAAAAATAATTATCAAAAGAAGCAAATCATAATTGTTTTAACAGCTCCTAATAGATACCGGACTGTTTGTATTTCGTGCGACAGAGATAACGCTCTACGAAGCCGAAGTTAGCCGATTGTCTATTTCCAAAGGTCGATGTGCAATATTTATCGCCGGGTACTGTACGTCGGTGTAGTTTGTGTATTCGAGAACACGGCGGACTTATTGAAAATAAAAAAAAATAATGAGTGGCGACATAACTAAGTGATCGAAAAGTGATTGTGAATAATAAATTGATTAGTGAATAACACGCGGGTGGTTGATACCCGACTATTTGGTTAGTAATCTGTGATTTGATTTGTGTAATTGAGCATTATTAATAATGGCGCCAAAACATTATGTCGCTGCTTTAAATTGATTAGTGAATAACACGCGGGTGGTTGATACCCGACTATTTGGTTAGTAATCTGTGATTTGATTTGTGTAATTGAGCATTATTAATAATGGCGCCAAAACATTATGTCGCTGCTTCGGCGGTTGTCGGCGTCGCCGCCGCCGCGCAACCCCGCGAGCGGCCGCGGCGCTTTATCATGAATGAAACCACGCTGCGTTGCCATTCTTACCGCAGGCACAGTATAGTTAGAAGTTAGGGTACAAGTAATAAGTTATATACCTACAATAAAATGATTATGGATTAAAGTCGTTTGTTAATAATAATAAATTGACGTTTTGTAGTAATTTGTCACGTTTTTGTGATATTAAATAATTAAATTAGATTTTTTTAGTTTCAGATATTATTGATAATACCCCAGAATGCATCCCAAGCAAGATAGCTCCACCCAGACAGCTTCCTTCAATCGTTGTGGTCGAATCCCCGCCTCAATCAAGCAAAGTTTTAAAACCGTTAGTATCTGTTATGCAACAAGAGCAGAGCTCAGTTTTATTCTTTGCAACCTCACCTGTTGTTGCCAGCTCGGCTAACTTGTTGAAAAATGAAAGCACTGAATTCCCAGAATTTTCTTATCTCAAAACATGTTCGGTCATAGAGTTACTGCATGAATCGAAGAATATTGAAACCGGAGAGAAAAGTATAGAAGCTCCACCTTTTTCTCCTTTAACGCCTCTGCTAACTAAAAATCGAACGAACATTGAAAGTGGAGAGAAAAGCATAGAAGCACCGCCTTTTTCTCCTTTAACGCCTCTACTAACTAATAAACGATTTGTTGCTGGTCCTCGCACGAGTCCTGCTATAGCTACTTCCCCTGGTGATGGTCTTAAAATTAATTATGCTATAGCTACTTCTCCTGGTGATGGCCTAAAAATTAATGATGCTATACTTGCCTGTGATAATAATTGTTCAGCTTCTGCAGCTTCATCACCTATTCCGCCTATGCTGAATTATTTAAAACCCTAAATGGTCCTAGTCTTGAAGACCAGACCTACAACAGTGATGACACCGTTGCTGACCCAAATAACACGGCTATTATTGATAGTTCTAGCTCCAGCTCGCGTGACTCAACAAATAACCTTAATAGGGAACAAAGAAACAACATAGCAATGAATCAAAATCAGAATGACTCCAATAATGAACCCATCGCTGAATTGGCGACTATTAATGATATTGCTTCTACTGGTAGATACAGGTAATCACATAGATGGACAAACAAATGAAAACTTAGAAGGAAGACAACGAAAGGGTAGAAAAGAAAATATGGAGGGCTTTCAAGAAAAGAAGAACAGAAAAGAAGTATAAAAATCTTCCTTATGTAAATAATAAGAATATGCTTATTGAACCTAAAACATTTCTAGATTATGACTGTGTTTGCATAAGAAAATGTAAGGAATTGGTCCTAGTTGAAAAAAAGGTTTATAGAGTTTCAGAAATTTTACGAATTGGGTTCCTATAATGACATTTCCGAAAATATATAAACTGTATAGTGAAGAAGCACAGGCGGCCGGAGTACCTTCTGTCTCATACGACAAAGTTAAGCAAGTTTTTTTTAACTAAATTTAATTTAATGACAAAGAAATTAAAGAAAGATACATGCAACAGGTGCGATTCATTTAATAATAAAATTAAAGAAGTTTCCGAAGAAGACAACACTGACACAGCTAATGTTTTCATAGATTACATTATGAGGCAAAGGAATCAATGCCACACATATACAAATCATGGAGATAATTCGTTGGTTTTATTTTATAGCCATTGAGTATTATTTTAAAATATTTTAAACTAGAATATAAGAATATAGTGCTTAAAAAAATGATATTTAACCGTTTTTTCTTTGTTTCAATGTGCAAAAATAATAATGCGATACAAAAAATATCTAGATTTAAAATATTTATTTATTAAATAATGGTGCTTTTAATTTTTTTTTTTTGTTTTTGTAAGTCCATCTTGAATAATTTTCTCTATCCAAAATCCCCACACATGATAACTGTTCAAAAACGAAAAAAATTAAGCCCATTTCATAACATGTCCTTTATGTCAAAACCAACTGAATTGTTTAATTCTAGTTTTATAAACAGTCTAACAAAAAAAAAGACATGTTCTAAGTATCCTATGGAGGTCAGAAAATTCGCTATAACGCTTCTACTCACCAGCAGCTTACAAATATTTTCGAAAAATGTATAACACCTGCCTACCTCACACAAACACAGTGCATGATTGGTACAAAAGTGTTGAAGCAAAACCAGGCTTCACACAAGAAGCACTTGATCGACTCTCGGATAAAGTTAAAACCTCAGACAAAATTTTATTATGTTCTTTAGTGGTTGATGAAATGTCAATTAGACAGCAAAACAGTATGAGAGCTTAGTTGATATAGGTAATAGAAAGTAACAACTCAGATCAAATAGTTACTCAGGCGTACGTGTTTTTATTAGTGTCTGTTAATGAATTATGGAAAATTTCTATAGCTTATTTTTCATCAGTAGTTTGACCGCCGAAAATATAACAAATTCAATAAAAAATTCACTCACAAAATGCCACACCGTGGGAATAAAAGTAGTATCATTAACATTTGATGGATGTAAGACGAACATATCGGTCATAAAATTTTTTAGGCTGCAAAATGGATGATGCTCACAATTTGAAGCCTTTTTTTAAACACCCTACAGCTGATTACGACGTTTTGTATTTCTTGATGCATGTCATATTATTAAGCTGATGAGAAATTTATTTTAATTTAAAAAAAATATTTACAATAACGATAATAACCAAATAAAACGAAAACTAGTCGAAGATCTGCATAAAGTTCAAGCATAAGCAAAAGCATAATTTACTTTAGCCAATAAATTAACTCAAAAACACATTTGGTTCAAAAATTCCATTATGAAAGTTAAAACTAGCAACTCAACTTTTCAAGTCACAGCGTGGCGAATGCAATTACTTTCTGTGATACCGATTTAAAAATTCCAAATTTTATTAATTCAGGTCCAACTACTGAGTTCATACTAGTATTAAATAATTTATTTGATATTTTAAATTCAGGGAATTTCAACTGCGGTGGTTTCAAAAGACCTCCTAAGTAACATGAATTCAAAAGACGTTTTTAGGTTTTTCCAAACATCGAAAGCATATTTGCTATCGCTTTTCATTATTCCTTCTTCAATCGGTCCCTCATTACTGAGGATCGTGGTCACTGGACCCTTTTAAATCGGACAATCTGCCTCCATCTACTCCGGTCCAAAGTTGCCATCACCACCTGCTGAAGATTGCTTGAGGACGTAGCTTCTTTCACTTGGTCGGACCATCGTGTTGGCGACCGGCCTCGTGCTCTCTTTCCTTCGGTATTGCCAACAATAACCAGCTTTTCAAGGCTGCTATCCCCCCTTCTCATTATGTGGCCGAAATAGGTCAGAATACGCTGTAGGCATATTGTAGACAACCGGGTCTTGACATCGAGTTGGGAAAGGAGAGACACATTTGTGCGTTTGGCTGTCCATGGTATTCGGAGCATCCGCCTCCAGCACCACATTTCGAATGCATCTATCCTCTGTCTTTCTCTTGCTCGGATTGTTCACGTCTCAACACCATAGAGGAAAATCGGGAAAACTAATGTTCTGACCAAACGGGCTTTAGTTTTATAACTTATCGAACGATTTTTCCAGATGTTCTGGAGGCGTGTCATAACATCTTTAGCCATGGCTATCCGTCGTTTTATTTCTGGGATGCAGCTGCCTTCATTATTAATATTAGAGCCCAGATAAATGAAATTGTCCACAGTATCGATACCTTGGATGTTATAGGCGCCCGATGGCTTTCCCGCACGATCTATCACCATAAGCTTGGTTTTCTGCCTATTTATAGCAAGCCCTAATTTGTCACTTTCCACCTCCAGTCTATGCATTATCTCCTTCATATCGTCAAATGTTGTAGCAAGGAGAACGGTGTCGTCAGCGTAACGCAGATTGGAGATGCGCTTTCCACCAACAGCAAACCTCTTTTCCCAGCCCTCATTTGGCTTTTCCTTATAGTTCAAAGAAAACGTACTATCAAAAAGAAAGGAGAAACAAGAGTAGGTAGGTAATATTTTCTCAAGATAAAGTATATGTATACAATTGCCAAGCAAATACAGGAATTGTCGGATCACTTGTTTGTATTGAAAGTGTACAACGTTTATATATTAGTATGTGGAAACAGGTTATTTAAAATACATATTAGTCTACAAATTTAGGCAGGATCATGTTGAGCCCTTTTTTGGCAATATTAGAAGTCAAGGAGGGTTCAATAATAATCCAAATTTCCGCCAATTTAAATCCGCATATAAAAACTTTCAACGCATCTGGAGCTCGGTTCCAAATTAACAGGCAATTCTGTTCCTTTGGAAAATGTGCCTATTTTGAATTGTGGGGTAACTGTATCAAACATTACCAACACTAGCATTGGATATAGTTTTGATATAAAAAATGGAACATTTGTCAGTCGACGATAGCAGTTATGAGACATATCAAAATAATTGTGATATCCTATCAGATTCTTTAAATAATTCCAGCTCTGAATATATGTCAAATTGTTAGTTACATTGCAGGATTTGTGGTCACATCTATAAAAAAAAATTAAATGTGAGATCTGCAAAGATTTTACATTAGCACGTAACAAATTATGGTTTCACAAACTAATAGATTTAAAGGATTTTGGTGGTCTATGCTACGTAAGTGAAGATGTTTACACTGTTAGTAGTAGAAACAGAGGAGATTATAAGACGAGAACAGCGCATAAATGGTGAACCAAAAATTTCAATAAACGATTTTAACAGTTAATATTTGTTTCATTGATATACACATGTTCAACCCAAAAACATATTTATCCTCAGATAAGATTATAATTACGTGTTTAGAACACAATTTAATAAACTTTTATAATACTAACAAAATGTATTATGAAAAAAGTATAAAAATATTCGTCTCCACTCAATGCCTTGTCCTACTGACCAACGGCAGTCGTAAAATTTTATAATTTTCGCACTACTTATGCTTATAGCATAACTATAAGTACGTACGTAGGTATAATTGGTAAGTGTTCGGCGACGCGTATATGGAATCTACCTTCACACAACGCTCAAGACACCTCAAGACGTCAGAGATCGTGTTGCCATCGGGTATGTTTTCAAATCCAGAAATAAAGAATTAATTCAATAAAGCGTACCTTTACCTAACATTTGTGACGTCACTGGCCGAGTTGACATTGGGGATATACTTTTGGATTTAAGATTTCGCGCGTAGGTATTTTTAGAACATACCCGCCGACCGCAACGAAGTAATCGTTCGGTATTCTTTTGTCACGTTACTATTTCAATCGTTCTTTCCTTTTCGCCCGCTGGCTGACACAATATTTTGTTTGTTTACATCATTATGTCACCAGTCACCACGTGCGAGTTAGTACGGTTTAAATTATGTGATTTCAAATGTTTTTAATTGAAAAAAACAGGAAATAAAGTGCATAGTAGGGTACAAAGTGTATTATAAATTAATAACTATATAGTTTGTATTCCTATTATTGTAAAAAGTGTGTAAAATGATAGATAAAGCCAGTCTAAGAGGGTATTATAACTGAACATTGTGGACTTATCGAGAATCTGTATTTTGAATCGGGGGAAAAATACTCCATGCAATTTAGACTGAAAGCTGATCAAAATGAAAAACAAGAACGACACGCTAATTTTATCGACGAATTTGTTAAAAAAATCTATTTTTATGAAAACTAACTGGATAGTTCGAAAGTCATTTCCTTCGTTGAAGCGCTTCTTGTTTAGAAAAATCTATACATGACAACATTCGTCGTTTAATAAAAAATCTGTTAAGTCGGTTCGTGGACAAAACTGTAAGGCTAAAATAGACTTTGTAACCAAAAATAGTCAACAAGGACACTATTCGAAACGACAAACTGTTGTCGAAGGGGAATAATCTGATATACGCCTCTACCTAGCATATATCCTGAGGAATATCATATATTTTTCTGTTTTTGTTACTGTAGTCTATATTGTGTGTACTTTTATTGTTTCTAAAGATTTGTGTTTTTTTTTTTGTTTTGGGTCCTGTAAGCCCCTTAATAATAATATATAATTGTAGTCCAATGTTACCAATTATAACTACACTATCGTATTAGGTAAGCCTGTGATGATAGTTGTATGTGTTTTAAAATAAAATAAAAAAAATAAAATAATCTGATAGTGATAATCTGATAGAATAATCTGATAGAATAATCTGATAGTGATCTGATAGTGTAATTATGTAGTTTTTGAATACTCCATCGCGTTTACGTTGCCGAAGCTTTGAATTTACTAAAATGCAGCCAGGAAACCGAAGAAACTTTTAAGAAATATATCGATAGCGGAATGACACCTTGCGCCGCAATAAATTACAATGAATTGAACATATCGTTTGAAGACACTGCTGTAAATGGAATAGAGATGCTATCGAATTCTCAAATAAATCCCTCCGAAAATCATGTGTACTACATGAACAATAAATGGCGTTCTGAAAAGTATGGTGACCGTAATGAATGTAATTTCCCCGAAATCATAGAAGGGAGAATTGAGAGTTTAAATAACAAAGGCTACTCGATACTGCTGAAACAGAATCCCAGGATTATCGTCATACTTACTCCTATAATAAAACGGGTCTTTCTATCTACTGCATATGAGAATATGATATTTGTAGACACAACATCATCGTGTGACCAGAAGAGTTTGGCGATTACTCTAGTTTTCACATCTCACAAAATTGGAGGTCTTCCAATAGCTTGTGCTATACATACTGAGCAAAATGAGTCCAATTACACACTGGTTTTTGCCGCTATTAAAGAAGCTGTAGATAAGAACGAGGTTGGAAAAAATTTGAGCCTGATATTGTTATGACGGACGATTCTACTGCAGAACGAAATGCTTTGAGAACAATTTTTCCAAATGCTCGATTACTACTATCCGCATTCCATGTTTGCCAAGCCTTTTGGCGTTGGCTTTGCGTTGCAGATCACAAGGCTGACATAATGAAAAGACAGTCAATCATGATACGATTTCGTAATATTCTTTTTGTAACTGATCCAGAAGAAGCAGTCAAATTATATGATGGATTAACAGGTGGCGTCTTAACATACTCGATGTTAGGACGATGCCAGCTCTGTTAAGTCAGCTGAGTAACTTATGGAAACGGCGGCTTGAATGGTGCGTCTCTGATAGGTTGGATTTACTTACGCGAGGAAACAACACAAACAACATAACAGAAGCATCTCAATCTAAGAGCACTAGCAAAATTCACAAATATGATTTAAAAAATAAATACATCCGAGTAAAGACAAAACTTCATTTTACATCACATAATAACAAGGCGTGTACCAAGCAAAATTAAAGTTCAAAGCACAGCCCTGAGCAGACGTAAAGACAGAGGAATAGTAAAGACTAAGTCTAGGATTCAAGCTGGGCGGCCGTCTAACACAGAACGCACAATTAAACGAAAGCATGCCTTTTTTTTTTCAGGATGGGAAATCATCAAATGACCCCTCCCGCTCTGGGTGGAGCGGAAGGGAGTGTCAGACTCTTACTGATTAAAACCCACCCGTGTTCCTTCCTTCGCCCTTTATGTTCCGGGCCAGCGGTAACCCTTTCGGACAATCCCGCTGATCCGGCAGGCTTCGGCCCATGCGGGCCCCTTCGTTTGATGCTGACATCTCTTTGAGGCGCGCGTGGAACACGTACGCGCCGTCCGGCACGGGCCTGGTCCTGATCGGACGGTGAGCTACCCATTACTCTCCGCCCGCAGGCCCGCGCCTACGGTGGCCGGGAGTCGTCGCGGGGCTCCCGACGCCCGGAGCGTCTCCCACGGCGGCTGGGACGGGAGGCTCTCTCCCTTCCCGCCGCCTCCTTCGCTAGCATGACTGCTTCGCAGAAGGAGGCGACT
Organism: Luperina nickerlii; assembly: GCA_963855955.1. Lineage (NCBI taxonomy): Eukaryota > Metazoa > Arthropoda > Insecta > Lepidoptera > Noctuidae > Luperina > Luperina nickerlii. Next base: position 6,333,589 of record OY979671.1, read on the forward strand.
GCCACCCACTCCCTCTCGCCCCGGACCATGGCTTGAACCAGGCCCGGATGCGAGAGGTCGCCGCCGCTGCCGATCGCCTCTACGACGACACGGCGGTGCTCCACCCAAGCGGGGCAGACCTCCACCGTGTGCTCCACCGTGTCCTTTGGGCGGTCCTGGCAATGGTGACACCCGGTCCCGCCTGATTATGTGCAGGAACCTCCCGAAACTTCCGCGTCCGGTGAGGACCTGCGTCAGGCGGTAGGTGAGGGCGCCATGACGCCTCTCTAGCCACTCCTCAACGAGGGGTTTTACCGCCGCTATCGTGGCGTGCCCTGCGCTGGTTTGCGACAGTCGCTCTTTCCACGCCGCCATGAGATCGCGCCGGAGGTCCGTGCGCTCCGCCGCGATTTGCTGCGGAAGCGGAGTTTCCCCCTTGCGTAGTGCCTCCGCGCGCCACTCATACAGGCACGAAAGCATGCCTTAGGACAGAATATTAAAATAAATGTCCATAACGCCCGCTAAATTCTTATTTTTAATTTTACTAACTCATGCCAATTATATTTTTATAGTAAGAACATTTCTCTGTGTGATAAACGTTTTTTTATCCTCTTTTCTTCTTGTATTATTTATGTCAATCCTATCATATAAAATTAAACGTCTCTTTGTTAGCGTAATTAAAAGTGGACAGTGAAACGGGTATACATTACAGTATAGCAAAATAGAGCGTCCTACATGATAGTATACCCCTGAAAAATGTTGCGTTCGGGTATATATTGAAATCCCTAACACGGGCGTATATATATTTTTTTATTGTATACCTGAACTCAACACTACAGAGCATTGGCTGAAGGTACAGATTCCATATACGGTTCGGCGACAGTTTCGAGCGTTAGTTTTCTTCGAGACTGTGCATCTAGGGTTTTTATATATCAATGTGCCAAAGGCAAAAGACTGGCATCAATGCATGCAGTAATGACTGTTTTTAAAATGGTTTTCAGTTGGAGAGAAAACGTTGCACCCTTGCAGAAATAAAAAACAATAGGCTGCTGGCTCCTCTAAGCATAAATGCTAGAACATGGTCTGCAAAGTCATTGGTCTTCCCATTTAAATCTACGAAGCCATGGATTGGATTATGTCTACGTATTTATCGTATGTTAGGCCCGGTTCTAGGGCTACCTCGTCAAACATATTTTTGTTCTCACACCAAGTGCTAACCTGAAAATAATAAAAATATTTTTGTTTATCTTCAAATTAAGTTAAAATACATGAATATATTAATGTATCAATAAATATTATAAATCCCTAAATAAGGAATCAATCTTACCTCTTGCTTTATTGCTTCACATATTTGAGGGTTAATTCCAGTGGCAATATTCAAACCAGAAATCATTTTATTTAGAAGGAAGAATAAATATTTTCTGTAAATAAAATGTTGGCAAATTTTAAATTTTACTGATGTGTACGCGAAAGACGTATACAGCATAAGTTTTGATTCACTGCCGATATAGGAGGTGAAAGTACGCGTGAATATGATCAACTTTTATTATGGAACCAACGTTGAAATATGAGAAAAAACGCGTAAAAAATGTAATTAAAATCCTAATTTGTCTTGTATATTATATAACTTTTCTCAAAAAATGCAAAGGCTCATTTTTTCTTTTCAAGTTTTTTCAACAACAACGACTATCGTTCATCGAATAATAAATCTTTTAATTTTCAATTTTCCCTAAAGGGAAAAAGAAAGATTTTGCAACTTGACGATAAGTAGCTACTTTTAATAACGTTTTAAAAACAAAAAAATGTATTCGGTGTTTTGGTAGTCTAGAATTTATTTTTCGGTGATACTCCTCACAGGAATTAGTTGTTCTGTCGGTATCGTCTGCACAACTAATCAAATTGTGATCCATGTTGAACCACTGCTCTTCAAGATACTGAAGAAAACTGCAAATTTTCTGAATCACAAGCGGCAGTATCCACAATATCTCGCCAGGCTTCTGTCATATGCGTCGGTGGAAAATAATAATAAAGTATTAGTAATGGATGCACAGAGGTTTTACTTATTATCATTTTATATTACAACAAAATGAGTTTTAGTTTAATACGTAAAATGTCGTAATTTATCAAAGTCAACTGTTAACAAATGTTTAAAATGTTTTAGATATAAGGCTCAGACTATTCAACCCATAATGGGCCAACTTCCTTCTTATAGAACAAATTTAGAATTTCCCTTTCCCTGTTGTGTGGACTATGCCGGACCAGTGCAGTGCTGGTAGCTAATCGTAAGGGGCGAGGCTGCAGGCTCTTGAAGTCCTACCTGTGTATTTATGTGTGTATGTCAGTTAAAGCTATTCACTTGGAGCTTCTTACAGAACTAACGAAAGAAGCTTTCATAGCCGCGCTCCACAGGTTCATTGCTCGCCGGGGGAAGCCACAAAGCATCTCGTCTGACAATGGGACGAACTTTGTTGGTGCATCTAATGATCTACATAAATTTCTCATTAGTTCCAATATTCAATATGACATGGCACAAGAAGGTATTGATTTTAAATTTACTCCTCCGTATAGTCCTCACTTTAATGGAATGGCAGAGGCAGCTGTCCGTTCGACTAAACATCACCTTACGACCTTACGACGTTTATTACAAGCAGTTCATTTTACGTATGAAGAGATGGCCACATGTTTGGCTCAAATTGAGGCTATTTTAAACTCTCGCCCACTTACTGTCCTGTCTACTGATCCTTTCGACTTCACCGCACTCACCCCTTCCCATTTCTTGATTGGACGACCACTCACGTCAATTCCATATCCACAAATTTTAGAAAAGGATATCAGCTGTACGGAGCGCTATAAGAGAATCGAATATATCCGGCAACATTTCTGGGCCCGATTTCGAGACGAATATATCTCAACTCTGCAGCAGAGATCCAAGTGGTTGACGTCCTCCAACAATGAGCTCAAGCTTAACGGCTTAGTTCTTATAAAGGACAAAATTTACAAAATTACAAAATTACATTACAAAATTACAAAATTACCAAAGGGATGTAAAACTATAGACACAAAATGGATATTCAAAACCAAATCAGATGGAACCAGAAAAGCAAGGTTGGTTGCCCGAGGTTATCAAAGAGAAGCTGATGATTTTGGGTATGCCCCAGTGGCCAAAATGACGACAATAAGAATGGCGCTATCTCAAGCACTGAATAATAATTGGGATGTTAAACAACTTGACATACCCACCGCATTTTTGAATGGAAAACTGAAATCAGAGGTATTCATCTCAGTTCCAGAGGGAGTAACAACGAATAATAAGGAAACTGTTCTGAAATTAAACAAAGCCCTCTATGGATTAAAAGAGTCACCAAAGTGTTGGAATGAAGAATTTAACAAATTTTTTAGTAAAATAAGCATGCAAAGATCAAAAAATTATATTTGTTTATACACTGGAGAAGAAATATGGTTGATATTATTTGTTGATGATATACTATTGATGGGAAATGAAAAAGAAGTTGATAATGTGATTAAATTATTAGAAAAACAATTTAAAGGCCAAAAACTTAGGAAACCTAAGTAATTTTTTGGGTATGGAAATAACAAAAACTGAAAACACAATAAAGTTGTCTCAGAAAAAGTTTATTGAAAGCATTTTGGGAAAATTCAATATGACAAACTGCAAAGGGATGAAGACACCAATGGAGAGCTGCCATGTACCTGAAAATGAAGAAATTATTAGTAATGTACCATACAGAGAGCTAATCGGATGTCTAAACTATCTGGCTATAATTAGCAGACCGGATATTACCTTCGCTACTTCATATTTAAGTAGATATCTAGACAAGCCTACAAGAAGCTTGTAGACCGCAGGCAAAAGAGTGCTTCACTATTTGAAAGCAACTCAGCACTATGAGTTGACTTACCACAAAAAGAAAAAAGAAAATAATACTAATCTTTCATTATTTCAGCATTTACAGATGCAGATTGGGCTGGTGATAAATCTGATAGAAAGAGTGTCACTGGGGTCATTTATCAACAAGGCAACCTGATCTCATGGGCTTCCAAGAAGCAGCAGTCTGTAGCTCTGTCCACAGCAGAAGCGGAGTATGTAGCTGCCGCAATGTGTGTCAGCGAGTTACTTTTTGTTCGAGGACTATCAATGGACTTCAAAGACCAGTGCTGTGTGATTCTACGAGTAGACAATCAAAGTGCAATTAAGATGATTATGAACAGTGAAAACACAAAACACTCAAAACATATTGACATTAAATTCCATTTATTTAAAAGACATTGTTAGTAGAGATATGATTACAGTGAAATTTGTAAGCACAAGTGAAAATATTGCGGACATTATGACAAAATTTGTAAATCCATCATCATTGTTTACATTTGGACTAGAGTTGATTGATTGAAGAAGAACTGTCAAAGTGCAAATTGTCATTGTCAGAAAGCATTACTATCATTTTAGTGTTACCATGTAAGATTTTTAAATTCTGTTGGATTAGTTTAAATACAATTTCAAGTTAGTCTATTTTGTTTTGAATATATTGTTTAGAAACTTAAAATTGAGAGGGAGTGTTAAGATATTTAGTCTATGGACTACTTACACTATGGTTTATGTGTGAACGTTTCTTTCGTTGCAATGCGTGTGTGCGTAAAGATGTCGCGAATGAGAAGTTCAGAATTATAATTATTTTATGTAGATTACAAACTCTCTTATTCGAACACCAGTTCTAACAAAGCGGATTAAGGTTATGGCCGAATACATATTAATTTGGAACAATCTTTCCGAAAAGTCATTGAAATTTTGGATTTTTTCCTCAATAAAAACAGGAAAGGAATTGTCAAAAATTGGAGACCCAAGGAGGCGAAGTGAGCTTTTCTCAATAATTTTGACTATTAACTAAAATATATGCATAATAAACCTTACTGCCAATATGCCGAGATCTAATCCTGCCTCTTATGAGATATTTATCCGCTCCCAGTACCAATGGCAGTTCATCCTCTAAATCAATGGCCACTTCGATTTCATATTTCCCCTCGTTACGGACATTCTCTCCGTAATAAGAGCATGACTGTTTGATTTGATACGTACCTAATGCTATCAATATTAAATTATGTAGAGATAACTTAGGAAAAGTATTTAAACGTGGATGCTCAGCATCTATACGTCTGAAAATCGTTCTTCGTCTGGTTAATATTTTAATTCCTTATGAAAGCACCTTCAAGAGCATTTCTCTTTTTTTTGCCATTACACATTTGTTGAATGTCCCATGATTTTGTAGACGAATAACTTTGGTGTAATTTATAAATTACTGATACTGTTTCACTTACTCGTAGAAGCACTACTGTTATTAAAATTTACAAAAAATATTTTAGCAAATAATAAATACATACATAGTACTAAAATAATAAACCAACTAAATATAAACTGTCGAAAACTGCAATGTATAAAAATTCGTATGTCCCAGTCTATCATTCGCAGTTTCAAACTTAATTATTTTGATATAGTTCAAAGAAACTATACTGAGATTTTGATTATAAAATCAAAGTCAAAGCATTTATTTCAAATAGGCACATAAAAGGCATTTTTGAACGTCATAAATTACAACAAATAGAATTGATTCTAGTCTAAATCGTATTACAAGGTAAAAGGGTTCACGTAGTATTTCTTTTTTGGTAATTTGGTTAAAATTTTACGGTTATTAATGAATTTTAAACATGTCCCAGAGAAAGTTCCAAAAATGGATTTCCATTTTTGATACCCATTTTAGACATGTAAAATATTAAAAAACATCAATTTAGTTATATTTTTTGAACTAGCAACAACGTAATGTCATTAAGTACCGCCATAGTACATACATTCTAGCAACTAGATATCGGTTGCAAGCTCAGCGGTCTGTGCCCACCGGATGAGCGATGTATCGCATTTTGAAATAGAATAAAAGTCGCCTCCAAATCGGCAGCACGTATTTTCATTTTTATCCTCAGTAAAAATCCTGAGTAGTTAAGATTAGTATTTAAAAGGTTTCTCACGCTCCGAAATCAAAAGTAAGTCGACAATATTTACTCAATCCTTTTATCATAGTGCAATATATCCGAAGCTAATAAAAATTTAGTGTATAACAATATACATAACTGCAATTTTAACTATCACAACAATATTTTGATAAAATCAAACACTTGTTTCGTTACTTCCTTTTTTATTACTGTGGGGTAGTAACGTATAAGCGGAAAAATTAAGTAACAAAAACGGAATTATAAAGCTATGTTTACAATTTAACAGCACAAGAAAATGCCACTAACTCCGGCAGAAAAAATGAAGCGATATAGAGATAAATTAAAACAGAACCCGGATAAGTTGGAACAAATAAGAAAGAAAAATTGAGAAAGAATAAAATCAAAATATAATTGTAAAAAAATATCGGAAAAGACTGAAACAGAACAAAAAAATCTGGGAAAAAAGTGGAAAGAAGAAAAACAAAAACAAAAGAACAAAACATCTCAATAAACAGCATGTAGCGGAAGTTCTTCAACCACAATGGCAGATATTTTAACGGACACTATGGAAATATCAATGGAAACGTCCTCCTCGGAAATAACACTATCTGAGACGTCGACTGAAACATAATCAACAATATTAAGATAGTCGAAAACTGTAGGAAGTCTACGAAGGACTGGAAATAAATTGAAAACAGAATATGACAAAGCAAAAAGTCGAGTTGTTTATTTAGAACGAGATAACGAAACTGCAAGAAAAAAAAGTATATCGATTACAGAAACACGTAACGGAACAAAAAAAGAAGTATGAGACTAAATTACTAAAAATGAAAGCCAGAAATGAAATTCTCGAAGCTTCTTTGAAGATAAGTTACAAAAATTATGAAAATAATAAAGAAAGAGACCTGATAAAGAAAATTGCAAAAAATAATTTGGTGATAAATAGTAAAGCACAGACGTCTGTTTCGAAACAAATTGGTATACAGTATAGAAAGAAAAAATCTGTTAAACGTGTAATATCGGACTTAAAAAAATCTATTAGGACACATTATTTTGTATTAATTAAATGAGAAATATGCGCCCAGCCATTTAAGTGGGTTTTTATGTCCATATCATCTTTTTCTGACAAATGCTGAGTAATCCTCTCTTGATAGTTTGATCTTTTTCTCTTAAGCGTTGGCTCCGAGGAATTAATGAGTTCTATAGTGCATTCTGTGTGCTTTTGTTCTTTCTGGAACTCCACTATTGTTTTGAAAATGTTCCATTTTCGCTGGCCTAATAAGGTATTCCACCTGTTGTGCCACGACTCCAGCGCATTTTGTGATAATGGTATATACGAAAGTTGGCTGTCGTGTACTGACCACATCCTTGGAGGAAATATTGGCGGACTTCGTTTTACTGTCATTTTGGAGCTAATGGATTTTGTAATTATCGCTGATCCACTGACATAATAATTTTCAAACCATCGCATCACTCTCTTCGCTTCATCAGGTATAATTTCGTTTTTTATTATATCAATTGCATCGGGAATTTCTATTGGCTCTAAAATTCCAGTGCAGCAATATGTCTCATTTTGTGGGCAAATACTGGATCACTGTTATATTGTTTCGCGGGACCAGCCGATTGAATGTGACGCCAAATGCTTTGGTTCAAATGAAAAAAACAAAGTTTATTTAAGCAGTCTGGGAAAACCATTTTTATAGCTTTCATTGCTGCGCGTTCAAAATCGGTGAGGATTATTTGTTGGCACAAATCGATATTCAAGGTATTTAGTGTGTGTCGTTTTAATATTTCTAAAAATATTTCATAACATTTTACAGTTTTATGTAAAAGTAAACCATAAATCAAAGGAAGTACTTTATGCGTACCGACCGGAGTTCCGACTATTGCATGTATAGAATATATTTGTCTAAACGGGGGAGGGCAACAGTTAAATGTTCCATCCATCAGCCAATAATTTGCTATACTTAAGAGTCTGCAATTCTCATTAGTGCCAAACACGATTACGGATTCTTCATTATGAGTGTAGTGACCGATAAGGAAATTTTTATCATTGCTGATTTTGGTTAATTCATCGGGAATCACAACAGCATATATATCTTTGGGAATACTTGGTAAATTTTTATTCCTTACCCGATGAACCATCATTCTCATGACGTCCTAAGTCGGCATGTAAAGAGCACTAATACTTGGTACATCTTGAATGCACCGTTGAACAATTTGTGAGGGTGCATTCATTGAATGTTGGGCTTTTTGTTTGATGTTAGCTTTTACAGTTAATTCTATCTGCTTATCGGGATCCGGTAAATGAACATGTTCAAAATTTTTCGAAATAACAATATGAGAATTATTAAATAATGAAAGTCAAATGCAAAAAGGAGACATTGTTGCTGCACACTGCGGAAATGTTACTGTTTTAGCCTGGAGATATAAAGTTGGTAACAATGATTTCAACTTATCATAAAAATGACACAGCTCCAGGCCGCAGAGCAGGCGTCGAATGTGAGAAACCGCTTGTAGTACACAACTACAATGAACACATGGGAGGAGTAGATCTAAAGGACCTAGTAATAAACTTACAAAAAACTAGTGTAATGCACTTCCACCAACGAACAATTCCACCAAATGAAAACGTACAATATGATGGGGAAGAGATCAAAGTAGTCAAAGTTGCGAAATTTTTGGGAATACTAATAGACGATCAATTACCTTTGAAACCTCAAGCCGAAGAAGTGTGCAAAAAGCTGAGTACTGCAGCATATGTGCTATGGAATTTGGCAAAAAAACGTTAACACAAAAACTGCTTTAATAGCTTACCATGGTTTGATCGCCTCGGTCTTGCGGTTTGGAATAATTTTCTGGGGTAACTGTAGCCTAAGAGATAAGGTGTTTAAAGCTCAGAAACGCTGTGTAAGAGCGATGTGCGGTCTTAAACCCACAGATAGTTGCAAACCTTTGTTTAAGCCTCTAAAAATTCTTCCATTTCCGTCATTATTTATTATGGAAATGGCAATATTAATTGGGGGGGGTCTGTATTTATGCTTTCGCGGTTGCACAACGACATGCTTTGCTCATGCTTTGCTTGGTAGTATAGATGCAGGCCTACCTTACTGCCTCCCTCAGAGGCGGTAAGGTGGCGAGGTCTTGAGGGGGAGCGCTACGGTCGTGTAGATCCTCAAGGCAAGTCTGGGGGATTCACCTTCACGAGGTTGCCACCCTGTTCTTGGTCTAATTCCATAAGAAATAGACGCAACAAAAACCCCCAGGCGCTTTTTCGCATTTTTCCCGAAAGCCAAAACCCCAGGCCTAGGGTAACCCCATACCCTACTCCCATGATCCCATGCCCAGTCCCTCCTTCCTTTTCCCTTTTCTCCTTTCGGTCCTTGAGGACGGGTAACCTCAACTCCAAAAAAGCCCACACACCCAACCATGTCGCAGAAAGGCAAAAATAATATTCCCCAGGTGGGTCCCGGCAATGCCGGGGAATCCCACACCGACTCGTCGGTCTGCCCCCACCGTAATCTGGGGGGGGGCACCAATCTGCTTATTAGCGCCGCGCCTTCTGCGCGGCTGGCTGCTTCGGCACCAACATCTTCGGCTGCGGATCACGCGCCATCCGACACAACCATGGCTGCGACCTCTGCGCCTACTGACACTGAGACGGCTGCGCCTTCTGCGCCAACGACCCTGACTAGTGTTACACCTTCCACGAGGGCCTGGCAACAGAGCATCGTTCGGAACAGTGTGACAAACAACCCTGACAACGACAGCAATAAAGCTCGACTCTCCAGTCTTAGCAGCGAACTCCGCGCGCTGGCACTCCAGCGCGAGAAGATCGAGGCAAGGCTAAAAGACTTGAACTCACTCGGAACGGGAAAGGAAGCGGAATCTGATGGTTCTGGTTTCATCTCTGTGGACGAAGTACGCATGCTGAAGACAAAGCGCGGAAAGATCCGGAACAGAGAGAGAGAACTCAACAACCGTTTGCGCAAAATCCGCGAAGGCAATAGCCAGCGCGAAGCACAAACGGTTGGTTGTAAGGGAGTACGCGACCGGCTACAGACACGCGAAGGGGAAACCCAGCGCGAAAAGCAGTTGGACGCGGAAACGAGCGGGCAGGGAACAGTACGCGAAGGGGAAACCCAGCGCGAGAAGTCACTGCCCGCACCAGGACCATCCGGAGGAACCGACCGGAACCGTGACAACATGACCACAGACCAACACCGAACTAGACAGAAGCGAGGCAAGCGGGCTGGGTTCCTGCGCCGGGTGTCCCTGGCACAAAACATTGTGCCAAGCTCCTCAGAACCGCAACCCGGTCCAAGTGGACAGGGTGCGGCGAAGAGGGAGCGCCCGGACGATACGGCTTCACCAAGTACGCTCCAGGGGGACGCCAAGCGTGTTAGAACCCAGGCCGCTCAAGGGGAGCAGAGAACCTACGCGCGGGCCACTAAGGATATCCCTGCGCGACTCGCCGTAGCGATCTGCCTCTCGCCTCCTTCCCGAGATATGACTACTGACGAAGGCGAACACATCAAGCTCAGCCTTGAAGACCTCATCGTAGACACGTGTCGAACTGACCCCTCCAAAGTCCCGGCCTTCCGTGGTTACCCAAGGGTAGCGGATGGCACGGTTCACATATGGTGCGAGGACGACAACGCCCTGACTTGGCTGACCCAGAACGTACCCAAACTAAGACTGCCAAACACTGACGAGACACTGACAGTAATGAAACAGTCTGACGTACCGACTCGGGTTCGAGCGGCGCTCTTTGTACCCAGGTACAATGGGGACATAGCGCTGCTCCAGACGATTCTGACCTGCCAGAACCCCTGGTACGACATCGGTAGATGGTCTCTGTACAGGGCGACATCGGTCGGTGGTGATAACTATGGGTCTTATCTAACCCTGGGTATCCCACCGGACGAGGTCGAAAAGATCTTGGGGAGGGAGCGACGGATATCATACCTACTTGGGTCGATATACGTGCGTTTCTTCCCCAATACCCATCCCTCTGAGACTAAGACTGACACTGAACAGACGAAACCGGCTCCGACTGAACTTGACGTGACAATGACGCAACTGGAGGAGGAGATGGCCAGAACGGCGATGGCTGATGCCGACGCCGTGAGGATGCCAACCTCACCACCAAGGTGGACGGAGCAGCTGCTCTCATCATCGTCACCGACACTCAGCGAAGACCAGCATGGGCTGGGAGAGGCGGGGGAATCATCCGATGGATCCATCTCCCCCTAATTCCACCCCACTGCCGACCCCATCCCGTCCCATAAACATCATCCAGACCAACCTCCAGCATAGCCAGACGGCTACCGCCTGCCTGCGCAGGGCACTGGAGATGGAACCCCGAACCATTGCACTCATCCAAGAGCCGTGGATCCGTAATAACAGAATATGCGGCCTTGGTAACATTGGAGGTAAGCTGATCCTCGACACACAAGGCACAGATAAACCACGAACCTGTGCCTACATACCCAAAGATGTACCCACCACCACACTCACGCAATTATGTTCCAGAGATCTAACAGCCGTCAGGCTCAAAACCGACGGCGAAGCACCCGATATCGTCCTGGCCTCGGTATACATGCCTGGCGAGGATGAAGACTGCCCACCAAAAGGGATGGCCGACCTGGTAAGGTATTGTGAAGACACCAACCTGGACCTGGTCATCTGCACGGACTCAAACGCCCATCACCCGCTTTGGGGTTGCAACAAAGCCAACACTAGAGGTGAGGTACTATGCACATATTTGTTCTCAACTAACCTTAACATCGCAAACCGCGGCTCGGAACCCACTTGGGTCACATCGCGTGGACAAACAATTATTGACCTAACGCTGGCTTCGGAAAGTGCGGCAAAACTTATATCTAACTGGCACGTATCTAACGAGCCTTCTTGCTCTGACCATAGAAGGATTCGCTTCTCACTAATAGCTAACATAAAAAAACCCGAACCTAGACGCAACCCACGCCGTACCAATGTACCCGGATATAAGCGGCTGTTGGCCTCCCTACTAACGCAGCACCAAACTCCTCAAATTCTAATAGACCACAAACAACTTGAAAACACCGTAACAAAACTCTCGGAATTTATAATTGAAGCCTACCACGCCTGCTGCAAACTAAAAGACCCAAACACCAGGAGTAAGGGTAACTCCTGGTGGAATGCGGAACTTAGTAAGCTCAGGCAAAACATGCGCAAACAATTCAACAGAGCCAAAAATTCCAGACTACCAGAAGACTGGGACTCATACAAGAAAACACAATACACCTTCAAAAAACAAGTCAGGAATGCCAGCAGGGCAGCCTGGCGGAAATTCTGCGAAGAAATTGAATCGAATAACGAAGCCGCGCGTGTGAGAAAGATCCTATCTACAGATCAAGATCGCACCCTCGGGTCGTTAAAAACCCCAGACAACACATACACCAAGTCGGACCACGAAACAAGTAAAGTCCTTCTGGAAACCCACTTCCCAGACTGCACTCTCTCCGAGGACAGAACCTGGGCAAGTGAACCAACGCACACACCAAATGACCAAGACTGGGCCAGAGCCCGCACCATAGTAACCACAGAGAAAATAAAATGGGCAATAAAGACTTTTAAGCCATATAAATCCGCAGGCTTAGACGAAATTTTCCCCGCCCTGCTACAATGGGGAGTAGATGCCCTAACGCCGTGGCTGATCGACATCTACCAAGCTTGCATAGCACAGAAATACATACCACTTGCATGGCGAGAGGTGAAAGTCATTTTCATTCCCAAACCAGGCAAACCAGATTACACACAACCCAAGGCGTACAGACCAATAAGCCTAACATCTTTCTTGCTGAAAACCCTTGAGAGGCTCTGTGATCGACATATTCGGGACGGACCTCTTCGGGAGCGACCACTTCACAAACAGCAACACGCGTATTCCACAGGAAAATCAACAGAATCTGCGCTGCATAGTGTAATCTCCAAGATCGAATGTGCAGTGGACCACAAATGCTCCTCACTAGCTGTCTTCATCGACATAGAAGGCGCTTTTGACAAAACCATCTTCCATAGCATCAACGCAGCCCTCGAGGAACATGGTGTGGACTCGACCCTGCGAGGATGGATCACAAATATGCTCCGATTGAGAGCCGTACAAGTTACGGTAAACGACACCACCAGAGCCATAGTGGCGAAGGGCTGCCCCCAAGGTGGAGTCCTCTCGCCACTACTATGGAACCTTGTAGTAGACAGCCTCATCAAACGTCTAAATAGCAGAGGCTACTACACGGTGGGCTATGCTGATGATTTGACCATAATAATAAACGGCACACACGAAAACACACTATGCAACCTTATGCGCCAAGCTCTAAGAATAGTAGAAGACTGGTGCAAGGAATATAAACTAGCAGTAAACCCCACCAAAACCGAACTCGTCCTCTTCACAAAGAAAAGAAAGCTGACAACATTACAATTGCCAAGCTTCTTTGGGACAACCCTAAACCTATCGACTGAAACCAAATACCTGGGTATCTTTTTGGACAAACAGTTGAACTGGGCAAAACACACTGATTACATCATCACAAAAGCCAGTATAGCCCTATGGCAATGTAAGAGACTCCTCGGGAGAAATTGGGGCATAAGCCCCAAAATCACCTACTGGCTATACACCACAGTTATCCGACCAATTATCACATACGGTTCTTTAGTTTGGTGGCCCAGGACCAACCTAAGTACAACCCAAAAAGATCTCGAGAAACTACAAAGATTTGCATGCGTAGCAATCACCGGTAGCATGAGGACTTCCCCCACTGCTGCCTTACAGGTGATGCTGGGGCTACCTCCCCTACACCTCGTCGTAAGAGAGGAGGCGGCCATAGCGACTTTCAGACTCGAAGTATCCGGCTCCCTAAGCAATGATTCTAGAATCAAACACACACGCATCAGAGAAGATGCAATCAAAGAACAACCGATGATGACATCACCCATCGACAGAACCCTGAAGACCCACTGCTTCCAAAAACACTACAACATAGAGCTCATAGAGGAGTTGTGTGACTACTCAGGTACAACAGAGCTAAGAATTTACACTGATGGATCAAAGACCGACGAAGGGACGGGCGTCGGGGTGTTCTCCAACGACCTAAACATTAAGATATCCAAACCACTTGGAATGCTCAACTCCGTTTACCAAGCAGAGTGTGTAGGTATTATCCAAGCGGCACACGCTATAGAGGCCAGGGAGGTTACGGATACCAATATCCGAATACTCTCCGACAGTGCCTCAGTTCTTCAATCCCTAAAGAGTAATCAGATCACGTCGAGACTAACACTAGAATGCCACAAGGCCTTAGAACGAATCACGGTACTAAATCGCAACACGATAACGCTACAATGGATTAGAGGTCACAGTGGATCACTTGGAAACGATGCGGCTGACGAACTTGCCAGAAGAGGATCCAGTACAAGACCCTACGGACCTGAACCCATTGTGCCCATTCCTTTCAAGCAGCTAAGAAGCTGGTTAAAGGATCACACTCGAATACAAGCGGAAAAATGGTGGACCTCGACACCAGGATGTAGGCAATCCAAGGAGGCTATGCCATCCTTGGATACAAAGCTGACCAGGCGCCTTCTGCGCCTGGACAGAGACAGCCTGCGCCTGGTGGCGGGGACCATTACTGGACACTGTTCACTAAATAAACACTTTCATACCCTGGGAATCACTGATAGCCCCCTGTGCAGAGCATGCATGGAGGCGGAGGAAACGGTGGCGCATGTGCTTCTTGAGTGCACAGGCGTTACCAAGATTCGCGAGGAGACCCTGGGAACACCAACATCCCTTGCGGATGCCCTGAGAAGACCGGGAAGTCTTATCTGCTTCTGGAGGGAGGTGGGCTGGTTGGAGTAATCGGCCACCATGGCTCACGTACAATGGTCCATTTCAAGGACTAAGTGCGGAAACCTAAACCCCATGATAGATAGAATGGCAATATTTGTTAAAACAATAAGTTCACATTTGTTTGTTTGTTCGCCTTAGTGAATACTAAGGTCTCGGACACCAGAAAAGGCCCCGTGAGAAGCCAATATAAAAACCTTTTAAATGTCGGTGGCTATAAAACTGCACTATTAAGAAAAAGTGTTATTTTTATGGGACCAATTATATTTAATAAATTAACGGAATTTAAAAACTGACACATTTCAACATTTCAAACACAAACTTAAAGCTTTTCTATTGGAAAAATGTTATTACTCCATTAATGATTTTCTAAATGACCGATTATTATAGACCTTAAAATTCTGTTAGGGCCTGTTTCACAATCGCTGAGTAAAGGTATAAGTAGTTACTCAACGAGTTAATTACATAGAGGTTAAATCCTTTCGTTAGCTTTCTTTGCGTTTCACAATCATCCAATCAGTAAACTAAAGTCATGATTAACTAATTAATACTTACAAATGAGTGTGCTGGCAACTTTAGAGTTTAACGTTTCGTTTCAAGGCAAGAGTAATTTATGTGTTTCTATAAAGTATAGTAATCACAGAATTATCATTAAAAATATTTTTCGTTATGATTATCAAGTATAATAAAGATAAATACATACAAAAAAATAGTACAATGAAATGTAAAAGAGTAATTCCACCTTTTAAAAAGGCAATGTTTCTGCAAGAATGGAACGCAACGAGTTGTCAACAACATGTCTATGTCAAACGTCGGTCAGTCAGTAAACGTCAAAAAATTGCCGGTGTTTGGTAAATAATTAGTCTGAAATTGAATTTATTTTATTACTCTTTCACAAAAATAGAATTAATATTTACGAACATTGCGTTATTAAAAAATGACTGCAAAACGGGAAAGAGGTAGTAATTTTACGCGAGAAGAAAGTGACACGTTAATTCAACTTGTAAATGAAAATAAACACGTGTTGGAAAACAAAAAAAGTGATGCCGTTACTTGGGCGGAAAAAGAACAATGTTGGCAAAGAATAGAATCAAAATTTAACAGTATAAGCAGTGTTCGATTTCGTAGTGCGAAAGCTTTAAAAATCAAATACGATGGAATCAAGAGGGATACGAGGAAGAAATCCGCAGTAATCCGGGCAGAACTATATCGTACAGGGGGCGGTCCAAGCACTGCTCCAATATTAACACCGAGCGAAGAAAAAGTAAAAGGCATGATTTTACTTTCAGTGGAAGGAATGGACAGTATAATGGACTCTGACAAAATACCAGAAATAGGTAAAAAAAAAAATACATTTTTCTACTACTGCAAATACATAGGCTAAGTTCAACATAGCTTGAATGTTTACCTTTAATCTGGAAATTGCATTTAATATATTTTACAGAATCTCCTGAGCTCGAGATGATCCCCAACATACCTCAAGATTCTAGAATTTTTACAGACACACCAGTAATTGTTGAAGCTATTGAAAAGCCGGATGAAACACTTCTGTTACACAAAGAACCCAAAAAAGTGATGTCTTCACATACCTCAACATCAAATGTATCATGTGAGTATTTTCAATATCCATTAGCTATCCTTATTACCTCTGTCATACAATAAATAGTGTAAAATTTAAATCATTTTTTTATTCAGGTGATAATGAGCAAAAGACGAAAATAAGAAAACTTATTCATTCTGAAGATGCTGATACTGCCGAAACAATTACAAAATGGTCACAATGGAATCCAACTTCTTTACGTGCAAAGAAGCATTCTGCTTTATGTGAGTTTTTTGTATTTATGTAAATATAATATTTTATCCAAATGTAAGGTTTGTTTTTACATGTGAGTGAGGTCACACACGCTTTAAATAAATTCATTTCTTACTTGTTCCAGGTAAACAAAAACCAAAGACACCTTTTGAAAAGGTGGCAGAAAGCAAATTAGAAATTGCAGGCATTCAAAAACAATTAATTGAAGAGGAATTAGAAAATAAACGGAAACAGTGGTTGTTTGAAGAAGAAGAACGGGAGCACAAAAGAGCAATGTGGGTTTTAGAGAAGCAATGGTTACAAAATAAAATAGATAAAAATTTGTAAACATTTTTATTTCAATAAATTTCTTATCAAACTATTTATTGTATTAGTGAAGCAAAATAATCATTTATTAAATTGTTGCGTACACTATTATTCTGTGTGTTCTGTGTGGCGCTGTGGTCTTCTTCCCCACCATCAGACTCTTCTTGTATGTAGTCATCATCAAATTGTTGATCTCCCATGTCAATAGCAATGTTGTGCAATACTGCACATGCCACTATCACAACCTGAACTCGAGACACATGCAATATTATTTTTTTAGACAAAACTGGGAACCGATTTTTCCAAACACCGAATGTTCTCTCTACAACATTCCTGGTTCTTATCTGGGATTCATTGTACAATTGCTCTGCATGTGTTCTTGGATTTGAGAGTGGTGTTAAAAGATATGAATTATTTTCATATCCATTATCACCAAGAACTACACCAGAACCAAATTCTCTGCTCATCAATCTTTGCTTAATATATGAGTTATTAAATATAGTTTGGTCATGACTTGCCCCGGGCCATCTAGCCACAATATCAATTATTTTCAATTTTGCAGTTACCATGGCTTGAACATTAAATGAAAAAAATGACTTTCTATTTCTAAAATTTTCTGCATTTTCTCCACCTAAAAATAAAAATAAGTAGGTTTAATTACATTACTCAATTTACCTGATTGAGAGGGACTTGCTATCTAATCCAGGTACGAATAATCAAAATAGATTTTTATTAATTAGGTATGAACCTAACTATACCTATCATTATCCTGGTGATCTGCTATACAGGTATTCCTAGTGCAGACACCAGTCTCTCACAAACTAGATTCTAAGCTTGTCTAATTTTTATGATACCATTGTTTTGTGAAGAGAAAATAAAACTATTTGAATTATCATAATATCATTGGTTATCTATCATAAAGAAATGCAAAAACTATATTTTTTTACCTGGAGACTTGATAGGTATGTGTGTACAATCAATAGCAGCTATAACTCTAGGAAATCTTGCGATTTCATAGAAATCTTCCTGCAGTTGATCCTTGTTTGTAGGAAATTTTATAAATTGTGGCCGTAGCTGTGCAATCGCATATGAAACTAATTTAACAATTCGACAAGCAGATGCCTTGCTTACACCAGTGAAGTCAGCAACTACGCTAAGGAAACTTCCTGTTGCATAATATCTTAGTGTTAATAATAGTCGATCCATAGGTTTAACTGCATAATTCCTGGAACAAGACATAATACATAAAAGAGAGTAAGTAGATGCATAAGATATTGAAGTGTATTTTTAAATTTACATTACATAGATGTAGGAATACCTAGTATAAATAACAACTTACCTTGTCGTAGGAGTAGTTATCGATTGCTCTATTAGAGAAAAAACATGATTAACAGCCTCTTTAGAAAGTCGGAATCTCATCTTGAAGTCGGTATCGTCATATGTTTCCATATTATTTATACGATACCGAAATATTGGTTCTCTACGCGGTCCCGTCATGCGTTGGAAAAAATCATCAAATTCATCTTCAATAAGATCAAAAATGTCCATTTAAAATAAAAAAAATTTGTTGTTGTTGGTTGTTGTTGACGAAAATCTGGAAATGTCGTATTTGAGGTTATGTTTTCTTACATTTACTTGTCAAGTAAACGGTTACTTGGCGGTGCATCCGATGATTAACTTAATGAGCAGATAAAGTGGTGATTAACCCTACTCAGGGATTGTGAAACGTAAAAAATTGTTTACTGAGCAGATAAGTTCGAAGTAGCTTACTTAGAACTTTACTCAGCGATTGTGAAACAGGCCCTTAATTAAATAAATTGAATTTAGAATATTTCACTATAATGTCATGTGTATGTATTTGACTATAATGTCATTTTTTTAATACTAAATTTAAAAAAAAAATACTGTCTACTTTGTTATTGTATTTTGTTTGACATTTTAATTGTATTTTGACAATGGAATTGTATTTTGACATTTGAATTGTATTTTGATATTTTAATCGTATTTTGTCATTTTGACCTTATTTTGACTATTAAGTATTTATTAATTGTATTGAACTGTTAATTTTTATCCGATGATTGTGTTTAAATGTTCTTATTGTTTTTATTAGTTCAAGCATCGTTTTCATTCATTTAAATTTTGCATGTCTAATCTTGGGCAGAATGTATGGCTCAACTTTAATTCTTCACGACCTTATTTGTATACTTACCTGCATTATAGCAAATAAATAATTTGATTTGATTTGACCAAAAAATCTCCACATATTTAATGGAACGTAAAAGAGGTCTCAAGTGGTACACCAAAGTTTTTAGGCGCTTGCTCAACTTGCTCAACAGGCAGTTTCGTTTTGCTTTGGCGCAGGCCCTGTCTTTGTAAAGTATTTATATACAACGCATTAGGCCCCCTGCAAACTCAGGTTACGATCGCTATAGCGGAAACCATAACCCTGCACATTTCTCCGATGACGTTGATAGAACTGGTTTTAAAAAGGTTTTGATACGGTCCTGGCTTGGTTAAAAGATAATGTCCTTACCCTTAACGTCGATAAAACCAAGTTTATAGCCTTCTCCCTCACTAACAAATGTAATGAATTGCTATCTCATTTTGAAATTAAAGCACACTCTTGCACTGACACAAATTCTAACTCCTGCTCCTGTCCCATTCTTCAAAAGACTACCTCTATTAAGTACCTTGGAATTATAATAGATAATAACTTAAGTTTCCAACCACAAATAGACAGCCTCACGACGAAAATTCGCAAGTTAATCTATCTCTTAAAAAACCTCCGTCACGTAGCTGACGTGGAAGTTATTAGGTGGGTATACTATGCAATGTGTCAGTCTCTTCTGACATACTGCATAACATCATGGGGTGGTGCTCCGAAATCTAACATTTTAAAATTGGAAAGAGCCCAAAGGATGGTACTGAAAGTAGCCTGTTTTCTGCCATACTTGTATCCTACTGTAGAGCTTTACAAACACTTCAAAGTCTTGTCAGTGAGGCAATTTTTTGTTTTATATACTGTTCTCAAGAAGCATTCCTCCTTAACATATGATCCCTCCCTTACCTCAGGTAAACGCCGAAAATACTCTGTCTGCAATACGACTAAAGGTCTAAGAACAAGTTTCTCTCAAAGGTTTTATACTTTCTTAGGTTCCCACTTATATAATAAATTAAATCGTCTTACAAATATTTATCATCTAACAACAAAGGCGTGTAAGATTACTCTGGTTGATTGGCTCCTTGGTTTAGATTATGAAGCAACTGAGGATTTACTAACCCATCCAAAATAGTCCAACCCCGTACTTTCCCTACACATATTAGATCACCTTTCGACGTACTTCTCTTTTTGTTTTATTGTTCTTAATCTGTGTTTTTTCATTGAGTTTATGCTATGCTCTTTATCCCTTCACATTTACTAAATAAGTAATTTATGTTCTCATACCGTGTGGTGGGACCCTGGTGATCTACTATACAGGTATTCCTAGTGCAGACACCAGTCTCTCACAAACTAGATTCTAAGCTTGTCTAATTTTTATGATACCATTGTTTTGTGAAGAGAAAATAAACTATTTGAATTTGAATTTGATAGAACTGAGCGACCAAATAAACGCATGAACCTGCACAAAAGGGGACGTTGCGTCAATTGTACAGCAAATAAAATCCGTGAAGAGGTCAACATAATTTGCACAGGGTGCAACGTTTTCTTTGTGTAGGTCAGTGCTGGCGCGAATACTTTACCCCACCTAGTGATTAGTTAGATACTCTTTTATTGATAATGATATTAATAAAAATCGATCAAAACTTTGAAAGCATTTTTCATAACCCATAACATCCTGTATATGAATCGGATCCGCGCTTGGAAATGCAACAAAAATGTACAATAAAGAAACTTATGTATTTGTATAATATATTACCAGGGTTAACCATTTAATAGTGTTATTACGAACACAATATAACGAATATTATAATAATACAAGAAAAAATCAAAATAAAATAGTTATCTTTGTATTATCTGCGTTTTACCAAAGTATTAACATTTTTTTCCGTGTCGTAAGAAATAATGTTTTATAATAAATACACCACTCATGCTGTTCAACTAAATTATACACTTATAAAACTTGGATTCATTGTCTTTTATAATCAAAAATCAGGTAGAAGATACGTTTTCTAATCTTAAAGATATTTGATGTCAAACTTAATGTTGCGCGGCCGCGCGATCTCTCCGTATATTCGCGGCATACAGCGGTACCGTAACTGTGCCAGTTGCGGCATACCAATGGTTAAATGTCAACAAAAAGGCAACAAAAGACGATGCTATTTTAAAAATCTGGAATGACAGAGACCAAAAAAGACAGATTTTAATTAAACCTATCATGAAAAGGAAAGATGATGACATCGAATTATTTGTCCGTCACATAGGTGAAGTGTTACGAAATTTGCCACAATTAGAAAAAGCACAAGCAAAGAAGCATTTATATGCAGTCCTCTCGGATTATGAGCGCAAAATTTGTCTAGCTCCTCATCCCTTTCAACTTTAGTTCAGACAATTCTACATCACTTTTAGACCTTTCATCCTCACGAAATAGAAGCAACCGCAACTGCAGGCAGCACTGTGGTCAACCGTAGCCGCTAGCCGCATTGTCACCTGCGATTGCAGTCTGCAGCCCATCTCGGAATTGTACCTATAATTTCATATATGGACGAAAGCTTGGAATAAAGTTCTTTATTCGAAATATTCGCCGGAACAAATCTAATTATGCCTGTCTTCTCTATCTGGGCAGCCGGAAGAAATGCCTTCATATTATATTTTTCCAGGAAAGCAGTGTTCATCAAAAAGTTATTCGCAATATTATACTGCTTAAATGTTACTGCAATTTTATTAGCGTTTACTCGCTGTATTGAGACAACACCTTTGACGTCAGTGGTGAAAATGTGGTTTAAATAGATAGGGCTCCTATTGCCCAAACGATCACTATTATTGTTACTTTTAATTTTGGTCCTGAGGGTCCATTTTCCTATCCCATTTGCCCGAAGTACCCAGGCCTTTAATGGCCGGGGGTTTTTCACTCCCGGCCTCTTCTCCCAACATTTTACCACTACATATTTACAATCAATATTTACACATTGAAATAGAATTAAACAATATATTAAGAACTTTAACATAAAAAAATTTAAACTTTGAAAATTTTGCGCCTTTTAGGTTCGAATTCCCGCCAAAGAACTCAAAACACCATTATGTTTGACATTTCATCGAATAGTGTTGTGACAACAATAGACTACGGCGTCATAACATTATCGAATATATACTAATTAAAATGAAAATAGAAAGCCCACAAATTATTTCAATGAATTTAAGTCAAAAATCAATAAAAATAATATTATGAATTATACCAAATGGCCATACGCGTCAAAAAGTGAATCTATACGTGCTAAATCTCCTTTCTTTGGGAATAATATATTATTAACTAAAACTTTTCTGGTGCTCCCTTTGCTGTGGCAAACGGCATGAAACTGCTAGCTGTAATTATTAAGTCTAACAGACCTTAATATGTGCCAATTTTTTGACTTATTTTGAGCTACAGTTGATTTCTGCACTTCATCCACTTGCTGCTGGCTGACATATTTTAGGAGAAGTTTTTCCAGCAGTACGTCGCTCGCAGTTTTGTCAATATAAACATGGTCCATTTCAAAGGCACGGATTGGCAGATTTGATTCCGTGAAGAAAAGATATTTTACTACTACTAAGCAAATCCTATTGCTAAAGAAGAAGGATCAAAATTCACCCACGTGCGACAGCAAAGAGAAGTATCTCAAAATAATGATAAAAATGAGTATAAAAAGATGGCATGCTTCCGACCGCCATCCTTAAAATTCGTTCAGGGTTAGTAATATGTACAATGATTATAACTACAAAATTGATAAATACTTGGCTATCATCATTTGACTTCAATTATTGAGTTCCATCATCGAACAACGTGAGGTTTTTCATTTGTTCGACCACCGAACGTCGAACTAGTGAGAATTATAACTGATTGTTTGATCATTATCATTGTTATATAGGATAGAGTAGACTAAGATGGAGTAGTGTAGACGATGTTAAATTCCAACTGTACATATTGTTTTATTTTATACTTATTAATCATCAACAAAAGAAAAAAACAATAACAGTATGTAGAGTTGGAATTTACCATAGTCTACCGGTGTATTTATAAATTCCTACTAGAAATTGATAAACGTCCTGTTAAAAATGTTTTACTTTATTGCGACTCTTGCACTGGGCAGAACAAAAATAAGATAATTCTCACAGCCCTGCACTACTTTTTACAGAATTCAAAAAACATGGTAACTAACTACCTGGGCATACTTACGTACCCGTCGATTCATTGCATGCAGTCGTTGAACACGAGGTTAGACGAATTATTGTTTGGAGTCCGAGTCAATGGCCTAACGTACGCTCACTGTTTTAAATAAAGTCATGGTTTATTTAGTCATTGTAATCACGCGCTTTTTGTTTTAGTGGAGGACTGTGAAACGTTGGATGACACGTTACGAAGAGGAAGGTAGTGTTATTACTCGACCGCGAAGTGGCCGCCCGCGTTTGCTTACTGATATCTAGCAGACAGCGATGATTCAAGCTTGTGAAAATAATGGCTTTTTACAAACTAACGACTGTGCTCGGAGATTCAACATCTCCGTGGATACCTTTCGTCGAACCCTACATAGACAAGGTATACACCATCGGAAGCCAGCAAAGAAACCCAGCTTAACCGAAGTGCATAAACGAAATGGATTACCATTTGCAAGAGAATATTTAGATTTTGATTGGAAAAATACTATATCTACCGATGAAAAAACATTCATGTCGTCTCAGCACGGTCGATTACATTTGTGGAGAAGAAATGAGACTAGATATGAGGAAAACCATGTTATTAAAAACACAGAATCTGGTCTCATCACATTAAATGTATGGGATTGGATGTCTGACGCTGGACCAGGTGAACTAGTAGCGCAACCACATGGGCGTGCGACTGCTGCTACCTACGAGTATGTTAGGGCTAGCGCATACATACAACTTTTAGTTGAACAACTGTTTTGTTGTGTATCATATGTTTAAAAGAATATATTAAAGCGCACATACTGTCAACTCGATAGTTGCCCCTTAAATGCATAAAGTAGTAAAACTGCAACATACCATTCAAACGACCATAAAATTATTAGTATGAGTTCAATGCATGCTGTTGCAGGATTATTACTATCATGGTGATATATTTAATCGAGTGGCAACACACTTTTTTTCTTCACGACTGTCAAATTTAAATTGACATTGACAAATCAAAGCCGATCGTAATTTTGGAGCGGATGAAAATTGTGTATTTGCTTTGCAGTGTAATTATTTGGTTTTCGAAGGTACGTTCAAACAAAATTAGTTATTTTACGTAATAATTCATCTTCTTTTCAATACAATTTATAAGTTATAAAAAAACTTTTGGTGTGTTCGGAAATTTTGTTTATTTTGTTGTTGTAAATCTGCAACAATATGCATTTACTAGAAAATGTCCCTGTTTAGTTACTAACTATCACTTTTATTGGTTTTCAGATGCCATACTTGAATCAAAAGCAAATAGAAGAGTATTTAGCTCTAATAAATGATGGAGTGATTTCGGAAGATGATCTTGAGGACTCGGATACAGAAGGTAATGAGAATTTTTATGAAAATGGAGACGATTTGCTTCACGATCTTGAGAGTCCATTAGAAGAGGAAAATGATGACCCCGATAATGATCCATTCATGGCAGGAGACCCGCCATTGATAAATGAAGCTACAGCAAATGATCAAGTGCCACAGGTTCCATTCCCCTCAACAAGTCAAGCTAGTCGCCGAGCAACTATGAGAGGACTCGTATGGAAGGTAAAAAAAATTGTTTTGAATTCTGACCAGACAGCTTTTCATGGAGACACTACATACCCACCTGAACTGAAGGATGAGGCTACTACTAGTACTCCCTATAGTATTTTTTCACATTTTATTACATCAGAAATAGTTCAAAGGATTGTGGAAGAGTCTAATTTGTATTCCGTTCAAAAAAATGTGACTAAACCATTAAATTTATCTGAAACTGAGCTAAGAAAGTTTATGGCGATACTGATATACATGTCTGTTATAAAATATCCCAATGTACGGCTATACTGCCGTGCTAAGCACAAAAGCGGTATCTCAAAAAAATTTGTAAAGTTGATTTTTGTGGTATAGGATAGCTTAAAGAAATATGCATCCAATGAGCTCAGCCAAATAACGGTATCTTAATAAAAAAGTCCCTAGAAAAGTGTTCCCTATCTCAGCTTTACCTCAAATCACTGAGAGAATAAAAAACAAAACTTAAATTTTCTCGAAACTAGCTTTTCTTGAGATACCGCTTTTGCGTTTAGCACGGCAGTATACTGGTCAAATACTGTAGGTTTTCAACCAATCAAGGACATAATGACTGTCAACCGATTTGAGACTATTCGTAGATTTCTACATTTCAACAATAACGAGAAACATTTACCCAAGGAACACCCACAACATGATAGGCTCCATAAGATAAGGCCTATAATTAGCCATCTAAATGAGAAATTTGCTTTAGTTCCTATGGAACAAAAACTCTCGATTGATGAACAGATGTGTGCCACAAAAGTGGCACACTTCATGAAGCAGTATTTACCTAATAAGCCCCATAAGTGGGGGTTTAAATTATATGTGATGTGCAGCGTGAAAGGTTATGCTCATAAATTTGAAATATATACTGGCCAAGAGAATGAACGGCTTCCAGATGAACCAGATTTTGGGCCAGTGGGAAATGTTGTAGTCCGGCTTGCTAGAGGTGTCCCAAGGCATATAAATCATATAATTTATTTTGATAATTTTTACACCTCTGTACCTTTAGTTACCTATCTTGCCAAACAAGGAATCTATAGCCTAGGTACTGTGCAATCTAACAGGCTAGTGAACTGCAAACTGCCGGACAAAAAAACAATGATGAAGAAATCTGTTCCTCGTGGAACTTATGAAGAGCAGATGACTGAATTTGACGGTATTGATTTGACAGCAGTTACTTGGAAGGACAATAAAGTTGTAACTTTTCTATCTTCATATGTTGGAGCTGAACCTGTGGGCCAAGTAGAAAGATTTGACAAGGCAAATAAGACTAGAATTAAAATTTCATGCCCACATATAATAAAGGAATATAATGCCCATATGGGCCGAGTGGACCTTATGGATAGCTTTATTGGGAGGTACCGAATTGCAATGAGAAGCCGAAAGTGGTATCTTCGTATCTTTTACCACTTATTGGACATGACGGTAATAAATTCTTGGCTTGTGTATAAAAATTTAAAAACAACTGAAGCCAATTCATCAGTTCTAAACCTATGTAACTATAGACTGGAACTAGCTGAGGTATTAGCCAAAGTAAATAACTCATTTGAACTCTGCAACAAAAGAGGAAGGCCAAGTACCAGCAACAGTGTTGAAATGGAAATACAAGCAAAAAAAAGGAGAGGACCAGCTCAACATATTCCTCCTAAGGACATAAGGACTGATAATGTTGGTCACTGGCCTGGTAATTGTGTTCGCAGCAGATGCAAAATGCCTGGATGCAAGGGATACACGCAAAACAGGTGTGAGAAGTGTGGAGTAGCTCTTTGTCTTACCACAACCAAAAATTGTTTTAAAAATTTTCATATGTAGTTATTGTCTAGTGAGTGCATAGTGTTGTAGTTCTGCAACAAATGGTTTTTAATAAAAATAGCTATGAAAATAAAAAAAAACTATTTTTTTTATTATTTTTCCCTAAATCAGCATATTCATGGCTCCAAAATATATTTTTTCTCGGTCTAAAAATAAAATCATGCATAAAATCATGCATTTAAGGGTTAACAAAAAAGTCAAAAAGCTTTATCGATTTGCTTTTGATTTAAAAGTTGGACAACTATCGATCAAGCGCTCAATTTGAATTGCATTGTATTGATGTGCGCAGACCATCGACTAAACAGTCGATCCGCGACTGACCACGACTGCCAGTCTCGTATAAGCATTTGAAGCAGTGTTGCCAACTTAGTGCTTTCGGCACTAGATCTGGTGCATTTTTTGATGTTTTAGCGCTCAAAATTCCATAACAGTGCCTGTTGCCATAACTAGTGCATTTTTGAAGTCTGCAATTTATCACACACGTTGGTTAAAACAAGCTACTAATATCTAATCTGTGGTGGAGAGTGGAACAAGGATGTCCGATCTACAGATGCCATCGATAAGATAATTAATCAGTGGCGGAATATACACATTTAGAAATGGATTCTTTCCTTATTCAGAGATTCACACCAATGACATTGTCAAGTTTTGGCACGAAGTATGTCATTACAAAGATGCTGGAATGAATAACCCATTCCAAGAAATAATTGATTTTGCTTTTCTCGTTTTAGTATTACCACATTCAAATGCCGATGTTGACAGAGTGTTTAGCCAGATGAACATAATAAAAACAAAGCAACGAAATCGAATGAGTCTTCACACACTTAATTCAATATTATATTTTCGATATGGGCTACGAGCATCAAATAAAACTTGCTACAATTATGATATTCCGAAGGAAGTTCTTGAAAAAGTCGGTTCGAAAGAGTTTAAACTCCAACAATCAACTCCTGGGCCCTAATCAACTCCTGGTCCCTCAACTTCTCAAACAGCCACCACAGCAACCGTGAATTCAGACCAAGATTCCTACTCTGATTCGGACGATGATCTAATTTTGTACAACTTAAATATTCTCAATACTTTTTTTTGGTTGATTTTATCTTTGGTGCTCTTTTGTCAAAATTAGCACAAACCTAGTGCATTTTAGGGTTTGTTTAGTGCATTTCTTACAATAGCAGTTGGCAACACTGATTTGAAGCGGCGCCACATCTCTTGTCGCCATGGCGGGAACTATTACGGACGACACGATGGAGTTCATAAATAGCGTAGAAAAAAGGCCTGCGCTTTACTTAAAGAATACTCAGGACATCAATCTGAAGAAAAAGCTATGGGAGGAAGTTTGCATGGAAGTCGTATCTGGATGGTTGGAATTAGACCCAGAAAATAAAAGAAAACGAGATTAGTTTCGTTGATTGTACATATTATTTATTTATTGAAAAAACATTTTATACTATATCGTATTGCCAAGGTACAGAGCCTTGAGGAGAAACAAAATAAGACGTTCAAGTATTGTCGGACATTTATACTACCAGTTAGGTTTCTGCCTCTGTTGTCACCATGAGACATTATATTTTCTAGTGGAGCGTCATAAAACGTGTATTTGAATTGTATTCCATCTTTAATTCGTACGAGGTTATGTAGTACAACATGTTTTTATTATAGATTCTGCAAAATCTAGGTTTACATCGAGCGCTCTATGAAATATTCGCTATTTATTGGCTAAAATACCAAAACTGCATTCTACCATCCGGCGAGTTCTTGTGTGTCTATAATTGTAGACTCTTTTTTCATAACATAAGCCCCTTTTAGCATAAGGACGTAAAATATTATTGGAAAGCCCAAACGCATCAGCCACAAGATAAAACGGCATGTGTTGCCCATTGTCATGGGGCAATATTCTTCCATACGGAATATTCAAACAATTTTTCTCTAATCTTTTTCCCATATTTGAGTTTTTGAAAACACTTGAATCGCAAGAACCTCCATATGCTGCATATGCCGATTACAAATTTATTTATATTGATGTTGGTACATCAATATATATAAATTTGTAATATAAAATAGGAAAGGTTGACGTTTTGACGTTTTTACTGGAGGAATCGTTGTCTGGTTTTTTACGTAAATAAAATAAAACAACGACGATACAGTGTCGGACAAGTCTTTAATACAGTGTATAACAATATAATACAAAGTATATAGTGCGGTGAGGCGTCGTGAGTGCTCCTAAAGTGCATAATTTTTGCAATAACAAATACCAAAATCACCAAACCATATTTATATACCCACAATTTTTGAAAATAACTGCGACGCCTGTCATTTTTTTGAAAATTGGATTTGTGGTTTGTAATATCTACTCTGTAACTATATATGTATATACTACAGAGGTTCATTGAGATCCTTTTGTAATAATGCCGGTGAAGTGTGGTGGATGCGGCAAATTTTTGTCAGCAATTGACACAGCGAGGTGCACAAAATGTGCCGTCGCTTCCGAGTGTGCGTTGGCCTCCCGGCGAAGGGCCCCTTAGTATCCGCCTGGCATTGCCCTGAGTGCAGAAAGAATGTCCGTAGGGACAATAAGGCCGAAACGCCGGTACAAGGTTGTGCGGCAGAAGTATAGAGTGAGGAGCGGGTGCTAATCCCAACGCCACCAGCTGTGGCGACGCTCTCGCCCGCGACGCCTACGGCGGCAACAATGTTGGTGCATCCGACGACACCGCTGTCAATTGCCGCGTCGTCGACGACGTCTCTGTCAACTGCTGCACCGTTGACTCCCCAGTCAATCGCTGCACCGCCGTCGCCTGTGGTAGTGGAGGCGCTTATGCAGGTGTTAACTCCTCCTCCGCTCGTGACTGTGGTGGTGGACAACACCACTCTGAAGGCCATGCCTGAGTTTCCGCCTGACGTAGGCTCAGCTTTGAAGCTGGTGGTGGAGGAGTTGCGCACCTAGCGGTTGGAGGTCATGGAGCTTCGGAAAGACGTAGCAGAGCTAAAGGCTTGTAACGACTCGTGTCACAGCCGCATGGAGGGAATCGAGTCCAGACTGCAAGCGCTTGAATTATGTCATGATGCCGGTCCGACAACAAATTTAAGTGCGATGGAGAGTGTGGTTCAACAGCTCAAGAGGGACCTCGATGACAGTGATCAAGAACTCATGGCTCGGCTTGTTATAGCGAATGTACCTGAGTCGCAAGCAGAAAACCCAGCACACCTGGTACAGCTAATTGCCACGAAGCTTGGAGTCGCATTGGAGGTCCGCGACATCGTGAGCGCGGAGCGAGTCGGGGGCAGACATATAAAAGCTACCAGCCCCACAGCTACTACAGAGCCTCGCTCTCGTGCTATCATGGTGCGCGTCGCTTGACGTGACCAGCGTGACGCCGTATTGAGCGGAGCCCGCATGAGACGTAATGCTACAACAGAGAGTCTCGGAGTCTCTGGGAAACCTGTGCGATTCTTTGTAAACGAGAGGCTGACTAAATTGAACCAGCAGTTGTTTCGTCAAACCAGGGCCGCTGCGGGTATTCATGGATGGCGATTCGTATGGACGAAGCGGGTTCGTATCTTGGTTCGGTGGAAGCCTGGCGACTCCACACAAAGGATTGTATCTGAGGAAGATATACAGCAGTTTATTGGCCCATACACAGACAATAACAAATAAGCTTTTGTTCTGTGCTGCATACTTTTTCTCTCTAGTTGATAGTTTTTTAGATAATAATCAGTTGGCATACATGATATCTGTGTGTCGTATCTGTTGCAATTGCGATCTGGGGAGGTCGGAGTATGAAAGTGAGTACTACAATAACACGAAGAACATATATTTATACATATTTACACATATTATCATTTACACACTAACACCAGGGTTATTTACAAACAATACATATATATTATTTTCAACTCATAAGGATAGTAAAACATTTATTACTATACTACCAGAATTAAAACTTATGTACAAAAATTACTTATTCAAAAGTAATAACCAAAATTACAATAACACATATATGAATAATATACTATCATTACTATATAAATACACCTATACAGCCATTACTCCTAACATAACATGACTAACTGACAGTATTAGCGCGTTGGCACCTTATGATCACTTGGTATTGCTGGGGGATTTCAATGTTGATCTACTGGATACAGGCAACACAAAAACTAAAGATATGATGGAATTCTTAAATTATACTAGTCTAAATCAGGTAGTACAGTCACCCACCCACTCATTTTGTAGGGGATAGCAGTACTCTCCTAGACGTAATCTGTACCGATGTATGTTGTGTAATGTTTGGAATTAAGAGAAAAGGTAAAAAGAGAGCAAGACGAATCTCAAAAAGCTACACTGATAGCAGAGAAGAGAGTTCACACATTACGGGCTAAATCAATTTTTGAAAACTTGCGAGAAACAACATCTGGTCTAAATTTTATATCTTTTGATTTTCAAAAAACCTTCCTTTGCCTAAGGTACCTGATCAGTCCTGCTATTACAGTCGTCAACTATACTTTTATAATCTTGCCATTGTGGAAGGATCTTCTGATTTATCTTTAAACAAAGATCGTGTTTTTGCGTACTATTGTACTGAAAACGAATTCGGTAAAAATGCTAACTTGGTCGCATCTTGCGTGTATGACCGCCTTAATCAAACTGACAAAACAGGCATTACAAGAATACGGGTAGTTGCAGACGGATGCGGCGGGCAGAATAAAAATAGTATCTTAATTGGCATGTGTTGCAAATGGTTGGTAGAAAATATTGACGTCAAGGTCATAGAAGTCATATTACCGGTCATTCTTTTATGCCCGCCGACCGTGTTTTTGGCATAATTGAAAAAAAGTTGCGTAGGAATGAAATCGTACTAGACCCAAAAAAAAAAAATTCAGACATTATATCTGAAAACGCAACATTAAGAAAAATTGGCACAGATTGCCCAGTCTATGACTGGAAAACAGCTATCAAAGACGTATTGAAACCAACTACAAGTTGGAGTATACATATCAATCGGTGTAAACGCTTTATTTTACGTCGTTCTAAGCAACGAGACAATGTTCTTGTGAGGGGCGAAGTTTTTTACAAGAGTGATATTGCCAAGCCTCAAAATATTTGTAAGCCAAGAAAAAATATCAAAATGATCAATCAAGTCACTATACCGAATACGATCGCAGTTAACAAGGCTAAATTGAATGACGTGAAAAAATTACTAGGAAAACATTTTGGAACGGAATGGGAAAGTTTACCGGATTTGACGTTTTACAGAGAAACCTTGGCAAGCTAGGAGGCTTTACAAGAAACAACTGCTACAGACGAGATTTACTGTAGTGAGACTGTCGAAGATTCCGAAATTTTACGTGTGTAATTTTTTTGATATGAAAATCTCCTTCATTACTTTAGTGATGGCAAACTAAATAAAAAGAGTGTTGTAAATTATGAAGTTTTATTTATTGACAACCCTATGTGTGTTTCATTTTGGCAAGAATCAAAGACAGCAATCTAATCATTGTTAAGTATCATATTCAGCAATGTTTGGAAGTCAATATCAAAAACAGCAATCTGATAACTTTAGTTATTAACTATTAATTTAATTCAAATTGAATCTATTTAAATTTTAAAATAATGAATTCAAAAATCTAAAACATACGTAATTATAAATACACATTAAAAAAATTGATGTTTGTAATAATGAAACTAGTTTTCCTAATTATCCTTAATAAGTCAAAAGTCAGATTGCTGTTTTTGATTCTATACGACTCTTTTATGTCCGCAGACAGCTTTCACCATAAGGTAGAACAGGCTTTACAAAGAAAAAATAAGGTCTATGATTTTAACGACTCCGTTGATGCAGTGCAGCAAGCGAACTCAAGAAAAACCATTGTAAAAATAATGGAATTCGATAATTTTTACAATTATATAGACCTATCTTCGCAACATAAAATGAGGAAAGTACGTGTACCTTAAAGAGTGTGGTTTTAGTCGCAAATCGAGGCGAGTTCACACTGCAATACAAAATTAACCATGCTGACGAACAAGTACAAAGTTTAGACTTTTTACAGATCAATAAAAATCAAGAACATTTCCTGAATTCAGTTCAAAATTGACACCCAGAGGAAATCCAGAATATACAAAGACTGAGATTTTAAAGAAACTGTTAGAATTAATGCCAGATAACAGAAAGGGGTTTTGGTTAAATTTACCTGTTTCAGATAAAGTCAGTGATCTAGATTAAGTTTTGCTAGATAGTTTTATGTGTTTTGTTATATAATGACAACCTCAAAAAAAGGTTTTGTTATTTTATTTCTTACATTATGTTTGATTTTTTTTCTAGTATTTTAACTTAGTTTGATCTCAAATTGTGAACGTAGAAAGGTTGATTTTTTTGTTTGTTACTTTGAAATATGGCCAACTTTCCAATGTTTATATATTTTTTTAAGTTATTTTTGTAATAATATAGGAGAGTAGAATGGAGCTCAATAAAAAAAATATAATTATTTTATAAGACTTTCAAAGTAAGAAAGACTGATTTAAATTTGTATAATAGTTTATTTTCTTAAAATTATATTGTTCTCAGATAGTGAAACTAGTGAAACCTCGTTATTTAATATAATAATAATACGTAAGTAAAGAAATATTAATAAACATAAACGTTTTTATCTAACACTTTGTTTTTATTCCTAAGCTATAACCTAAAACTAGTATGAGTTGCTTATAATAACAGCAGTAACTTCCTACTTACTGCTATTATTCTAAGCAATTGATATTTCAGTTGCTTCAACTAACACTAGATATAAAAGGACTTTCGTCATTTAAAACTATTCTAATATGTATACAATTTTATTGAGTGAAGAATATAAAAGCGCTTTATTTGGGCTACACGTTTCAACCATCACAATTAGTATTAGTAAAAAAAGTATTAGTAAAAAAAGAAGTCCCGAAAACAAAATTGTATCAAAAACTTTGCGCGCCAATTACTCAAAACTACGCAAAACATACTGCTCTTATCGCTAGCGCGGCAGTATAAGCGACAGTTGAGCTTTATTTACAAATTTAACATCTGCTATTTTATGACTCATTCTTAACTTTCGTGGAACTTCCTACCATTGTTTTTGTATTGTTTTCTCGTCAATATTGTACCTATTCTATTTCGTGGAACTAAATAATGTTGTTGTTCTATCGCATACTTTTCGCATGGACACGTGTGCCTGTGTACCGTCCTGTTTGTCGGACTTACTCAGTTTATAGTTATCAATTGCGAAGGAAAGTTCTGTTCTGCATCATGTCAAAACGGAAAATGAAAGTACTGTCATTAAGTGATAAACTTAAAATGGTGAATGCGTTTGAATCCGGAAAATCGCGAAATGTAATTCAGAGGGAGTTTAATTTACCAGAATCCACCTATTTTAAAATCAAAAGACTATGATGATGATGATGATGACTCTATGAAGATGGACATGGAAATTTTAAGAGGATAAGAGTTTCTGAATTTCCCAATATCGAAAAGTGCTTTTTGGAATGGATAAAACAAAGCCTCGATAAGAACATTCCCATAGATGGACCTTTGTTGAAAGAAAAATCAAAAGAGTTTGCTACAAAACTGGGAATCCAGAACTTTTCTACTAGCAACGGCTGGTTAGAGGGTTTTAAAAGGCATCATGATATAGCTTTCAAAAAAGCAGCTGGGGAAAGTAAATCTGTGGACCAAGGTGTGTGCAACCACTGACTGAAGATTTGCCAAATATTTTATAAGGGTATGAACCAGACGATATTTACAACGTGGATGAAACTGCTTTATTTTTCAAGTGCCTTTCGGATAAAACTTTTACGTTTTAAGGCGAAAAATACCATGGAGGTAAACAAAGCAAGGAACGCCTTACACTTCTCCAGTGTGTAAACATGAGTGGTACGGACAAACTCCCACATCTCATCATCGGGAAATCAAAGCGACCTAGATGTTTTAAAGATGTCAAGACTCTACCCGTTGATTATGCCAATAATACAAAGGCTTGGATGACCAAGATATTATTTAAAGATTGGTTGAAAAAAGTTGACAAACAAATGAAGATAAACCGAAAAAAAATCTGCTATTCATTGACAACTGTGCTGCCCATACGGACTTACCAACACTTGCAAACGTTAAAGTAATTTTTTTACCTGCTAACACCACTACTAAACTTCAACCATTAGATCAAGGCATCATTCACACTTTTAAACGCTTTTATCGCAGAGAAGTCGTTAAACATATTCTTACGAGTCTGGAAGAAAATAGTAGCCCTGACATTAACGTACTTCTAGCTATGTTTGCTAGAAAAGCATGGTACTTAGTTACGTTACTGTCAAAAACTGCTTTAAGAAAGCTGGGTTTTGGAAAAGCACAGATGAGCAATACTTGCCAGAGGAAAATGATGTTGAAGTTGGACCTAGCAACGAGGAATGGATTAAGCTTGTGTCTCACGAATCAAATATGTTAATGCCGAGCTTCGAAGATTTCGTTCAAATTGACGACGACGTAACTACCGCTGGAGAACAAACCGACGACGATATCGTTAAGCATTGTGTGAACACCTGTATTGCTGGAAATGACAGTGAAGACGAGGCACAGATTCCGGAAACAGAAATAAAGATCATTCCAATGAAGCTAGCTTTAAATGCGTTGGAGACGGTTTATCAGTACTTTGAATACGCGGCGGTTGTTGATCAAGCAATATTCGACAAAATTTATGAGTTAGAGAAAAACATTCAAAATACAAAAGCAAAAACCCAAACGAAATTGACGGATTTTTTTAAGTGTAAATAAGATCTAAATAAAATTACATAGTGCATGAAATTTAGTTTTGTTTTCGTAATCATTTAAAAATATATATTACGTACATAATATTGTTGTGCATATCATGCATATAATTTTATCATATTACATATTTACTACTCGTAGGTACTTGCTGTGACTTGTTATTGCTGCCTATAAGAGAGAAACGCTGCCCATGTACCTGCATTAGCGAAAAACTCGGGTTAGTGAGAAACCTCTATAAGCGAGAATGAGATTGTGCTCCCTTGAACTCTCGCTTATCCAGGTTTGACTGTATACATAATATATTGAATATTATAAAAATCTTTGAAATTCGCGACACATGCGTTACGCATGTGTCGCGAATTTCAAAGATTTTTTATATGGAAAGACAAATTTGAACCGCGAGCGGGTTTCGAACCTCACCGTAAGGGTAGGTTCAGATGACAAGCGCTCAACGCGCGTTTACAACTACATACATTTTATTCAGGCCGTACACATGCTAACGCGCGTTTTAGTAACGCGCGCGTTCAACGCTGCGCTAGCGCTCGACTGTTGTCAGCGCGCGTCAACGCCGCTTTGAGATCATTGGTTTTCTATGTTTCCGTTCAGTTGAGCGCGCGCTTTCGACGCGGATAGACGTATTTTGGATCGTCAAGTTTTTAATACCGAAACCGAAGCTTTTAATACGGAATTATTAATTGATGAAATAGAGAAACGTCCTGCGATATGGGACATGACAAGTAGCGATTATTCAGATAAGAATTTGAGAAGACGGGCTTGGGAAGAACTCGTCCTTATATTTTGTGAAGGACATGACAATGAAGAAAAGAAGAAAATATTATGTGAGTATATATATTTATTTACATTTACAATCGGTTTGTGTTACAAGTTAAATATAACGATCCTGCCAATCTACTTTTCCTTCATTAATGAAATAGTTTGTTAAATGTACTCGAACATTATCCGCCTGTCGCACAGCACGTCCGGTATAATGTGAGGCTAGATTTTCCAGGGGTGGCGTATAAAGTGTGTCTTCAAAATTGTAGCCATCCCTGATTCTGACATAATTATTTAGTGTACATATCGCTTTTACGATCTTTTCTGCAAAACCGATGTTAACATCTAACGGCCTGTGTAAAATGCGCCATTTATTGCACATTATGCCAAAAGTACATTCAACATACCGGCGTGCTAATGTCAAACGGTAATTAAATATTTTTTTAGCATAAGTTAGTGACCTTCCCCCATATGGACGCATTAAATTCTCCATCATGCCAAAAGCTTCATCAGCCACTATCACATATGGCAACGTTGTCGGTCTATTTTGTATTAACAATGCCTTTGGCTCAGGTAGATCTAATGACCTTTCCGTCAGCTTTTTGTACAATGAAGAATTCTTGAATATACCTGAGTCACTGTTTTTACCGTAGGCACCTATGTCAACCCACACAAAACAATAGTTTGCATCCGCTAGCGCCAATAAAACTAGCGAAAAATAATTTTTATAGTTATAATACATAGAACCCGTGTGTTCAGGCTGGATTAACCGTATATGTTTCCCGTCCAAGGCTCCCAAACAATTGGGAAACTTTGAGTTCTTTTCAAATATCGTGGATATTTCACACCACTTTTCTTTCGTTGGTTCACTCATAACAACGGGCCTTAATTTTTTCCAAATAGTTTCACATACATGTGGTATTATAGTAGCCACAGTAGATTTGCCAATTCTATAGTCGTAGCTTAATGTCCCAAATGAACATCCAATGGCCAAATATCTGGAAACAAACATAAACTATTACTAAATACTGTTTTTTTTTCAGCGTCATCCCTGCAAAAAAAGTGGAAGAGTTTACGGGATAATTATATGAGAGAGGTGAAGAAAATAAAGACTGTCAAATCTGGATCAGGAGCTTCCAAAACTTCGACATATATTCATTATAATAGACTACGATTTCTACAGGCATCAATTGCCAACAAAGATACAGAAAGTAGTTTCGATGCAGATAATGCATCAACTTCGTCAGAGGTTGCTGAAGTAGAAATAAGTTCTGGCTTTAAGAGTCCTAAATCTACTTCAAGAAAAAAACAAAAATTAAATCCTGCTGATGAAAGATTTGCAAACATATTAGAGCAGAGTTTAGCACAGAAAAATGTGTCTCATCCAAAAGAAGATGACGATGAAGACAAGCTGTTTTGTTTGTCACTCGTTAAAGAGATTAAAAAAAATTCCGGAATATAGGCGACTTCAAACTAAAATTGCCATTTATAATTTAATTTTGCAAAACCAAAATGAATTTCAAGGACCACAACAACAGACATATGAAAATCAAAATTACCCGGTATCACAACGAAGAAATTATTCATCACAAGAGCAGCGTCATCAGTCATCAGCTTCTGTTGAAGGCTTTCGTTATCATGATTATAGATCACAGCAGTCTAGTGTGTCAAATAATTTTGCACATTATGGTTATACTACAGCAATGGGGTCTCCATCGCCAGTAACACCTACTCCATCGCCAGCACCAACTAATGTCAGCAATGAATCAGAGTTAGAGTTATTCTGCGAGTAACAAAATGTTATTTTTTCTTTAAAAAAATTGTTCCTAAACAAGTTGATTTGATTTATTTGATTTATAGATTATGTTGATTATTAAAAAACTTACCTCAATGTAATTATGAGTTTTTCTTCCGGTGAAATGCTATATCGCACAGCGTTTTTATCTGCTACGAGTTCATCGTTTATGAGAGTCAGTAAGTCATCAAATGACTTGATGGACATTCTGAAGTAGTTAAAGAATTTGGGCTCAAATTGCCTTAACTTAGGATATAAAATAATGTACTGACTTTCAGTCAGCCTGGTTGACAAAATTAGGTGAACCCAATATCTCCGTCTTCTGTTGTGTCGTTTCTGCCGTCTGTATAAAATCACCGATAAAACTGTTTCTACGTCCATCTTCGACAAATGTAGAACTCAAACTGGCCGCAACAACGCGCGTTTAACGCCTGACAAGCGCGCACCATGTGAACACTATACAAAAATTCAACGCGCGTTCAACGCGCGCTGAGCGCTTGTCATCTGAACCTACCCTAAGACGTTAGAAATGGTTTGTAGAGTTTGGCACTTGTAGGTAAGAGCTTCGGTGGCTCGGTTGGTAAGAGCATCGGAAGTACTGACTCCGAAGGTCACAGGTCCGAACCCCACTCGCAATTTAAAATTTTCTTTCCATATAAAAGAACATAATATATTATTATATAATACCACGCAAGGATAGAGAATTATAGGAATTTAATTAATTATAATAATTTAATTTAAAAAATTTATCAAAATGATTAAAGACTTAAATAAATGAATTAAAAAGTGTACAAACATATAATTATCCCCGACGTCATTGTTATTGTAATTTTTCCTTAGCAACCAAAACCACATCGCGATCTAACGCTAACAACGCCATCTATCGAGCTATTTTGTTACCAAGTTTTCTGATATTTAAATTACTTTGTTACTGCGTGTTTTAAAAACTTGTATTCAAATAGGTACTTGCGATATTAAAATAAGGATATTGATTTTATTAGTTGTTTAAAAACAAAAGGAAAAATAAAATAATGTGCATAAACTGAACGCATCCTGAGATAAAACTTTAAGATGCTATATAGTGGGTATTTTTGTAAAAATATAATACGCCTAACGTCATTACTTTA
Source organism: Luperina nickerlii (assembly GCA_963855955.1). Lineage (NCBI taxonomy): Eukaryota > Metazoa > Arthropoda > Insecta > Lepidoptera > Noctuidae > Luperina > Luperina nickerlii. Next base: position 6,372,780 of record OY979671.1, read on the forward strand.
TTAAATGTAAGGAAGCGCGTTGATGTAGTACCTACGTGTTATTGCCTTAAATAGTAGTGAACTGTAGTCACAACGTTGTATTTGAGGTTTTTGTGTTTGTGTTTTTCAAATTCGTATATTTTCAAAATCTACAATGACTGAAGAATTTGAATTCGTTTGTAACCAGAAAATAAACTTACTTTGATTCGTAATGGGTTCCAGTTTAACAAAAACGTGACTAATAAAAATGGAAGTACTTTATGGCGTTGTACTAATAGCCGGATGTGTGCTGCATCAGTCGCAATAGATAAGTCAAGGAAAAACCGTTCAGGTTCAAAATGTCCAATTCTCAAAATGTTCAACGGTGTCAAAACGTCCAATCCCCAAAATGTCCAATTCACAAAACGTCCAATTCTCAAAATGTCTAATTCACAAAATATCCAATTCACAAAACGTCCAATTCCCAAAATGTCCAATTCTCAAAACGTCCAATTCCCAAAATGTCCAACTCCCAAAATGTCCAACTCGCAAAATGTCCAATATTTGAGAATGTAGTAAATTTTGTTCAATAACTCATCAAAGCGCTTTTTTAATACTTACGTCAAACAATAAATACAAAATACTGAAAGAATCAAAATATGTTTTATTTAGAAGTCGCTACGACAACAACAGCGAACAATCGCGCGTAGCCCATGATTATGTTCATACATGTTGTTGTGGTAGCGGTGGGGAGGTATTGAATTGTTGATAACGAATTCAAGTTATATAAACCTTCACGGTGGGGTTTTCAACATCATTGTCATTGAATCGCTGAGTGCGAACACTGCTATTTTCAACATTGATTCTCTACGTGAATTTTTAATCTTCAAAGATGGACAACAACCTATCACCAATTTCGTTGGACGGAAACGACGACGTTGCGAAGATTGTGGCGCTGAACGATCCAGCGGGGGAAACGATGGAGAATTTTTAAGAACCGACGAATACACAATATGTACTGGAAGTGGAATCTGTAGCTCCAAAAAAAAAACAAAGGAAAACAACTTTTATCTCAGAAGAGAAGAATGTCTGGAAATGTTTATTCACATATTCACGACCATTGTCTGTTCTTATCATCTTTATTTTCAAACTAGTTTGATTTTCTACAAAACCTTTAAAGATCTTGAATACAGACATAACTTCATCTTTACTTTTAATAAAATAACCAAATGTCATCCTAGTATAGTCATCTATAAATGTTAATAGATACTTAGCACCACTAAATGAGGAAATTGACATAGGCCCACATAAATCAGAATGTATGAGGCCTAATTTCTCAGTGGCTCGACTATAGGATTGTTTTGGGAATGGTATTCTGCTCTGCTTCCCTTCAATACATGCCGCACAGGGATTATTTTTACTATAAGTGTAATTAATTCCACTTGCCATGCCTTTTTTCAGTAAATCCATACTTCGCTTGTTCAGGTGTCCGAGTCTCCGATGCCAAATCTCCTGTGATTGATTCGCTTCACACAAATTCACAGCTTCTGCGCGTTTCCCATCCATGGACTGGATCTGTGGCTCCACCAAAGTCACTGTTTGACATGTCGCAGCCAGCTCATGACCATTTGTTGATTGTTGACTCACTGTGTCGTTCATAGACACCACCTTTGTAGCACTTGCAACTGGCATTTTTCCGCAATAAACATTACACTTTTTAATGTCAAAGTGAACTGCAAGTCCCTTAGAAGCCATTTTGCTTACGGAAATAAGGTTTGTTGACAGTCCTGGCACAAAAATAACCTCATTCAATTTTGTAACTTGAGATTGTCCTTTCAACAATAATTCCACTTCACCATGACCTTCACTATGCATTTTCTGATTATTAGCAACTGTAACTAACCGCGGAGTGTCCACAACATAATTTTTCAATAGATTTTTGTTGTTTGTCATGTGACAAGTAGCGCCGGAGTCGACATACCAGGCATTCGAGTCAATGTTCACAGCTAGTGCTGTCAATAATGTTCCGTTCCAAGCTTTCTCACACTTTCCACTTTCACCCCGTTTATTAATTTTTTTGGACAGTTTTTAGCAAAGTGATTTGGTTTCTTGCAAATGAAGCACTTTGGATGTTTGTTGACACTTTTTGTGGAAGACTTGTTTGTAAACATCGCACCTTCACTCTTGTCGAAGTCTATACGTAAATTTTCTTGTAATAATTTACTTTTCACTGTTTCACTGCACAATTTAATGTTCGAATTTTCTAAAGCCATGATAAGCGGATCATAGTCTGGGGGTAAACCGCTTAGCATTAACACTGACAGAAAATCATCTTCTAATGGAGCGTTTATGTCTCGTAATTGTTGATCCAAGTCCGTGATTCTCAAGATATACGCTTCCATGTCACTAAATTGTTCCAATTTCAATCCAAATAACGTGCGTAAGAGTACAAGACGACGACACAGCCCCCTGTCTTTATAGGCTGTCTTTAGGTTGTTTCATGCCTCGTAACCAGTGGAAGAATTTCTAACGTGGGAAAAGGACGAGGGTTGAACCATCAAACATATCTTTGCGAGTGCCCGTAGTTGTTTGCGGTTGTCATTGACCTTGGGAACACCCGGTGCAGATTCTTCGATGCAATCCCATAAATTTTCATGGACTAAATACATCCGCATCATAAACTTCCAGTTTCCGTAGTTAGATATTCCACTAAGCTTTTCGAAATTGACTGTAATTCCGGAACTTGTTGCTGTTGAAGGTAATGGCGCCGGCACTGGCATTTCGCTCCCACGCGACATCGCGTTTTTCTTGAATGTTACGGTTTTTTTTTAGAAAATAAATTACGCACACTTATTTGTCGCGTATCTGGGCCCATAACCTGTTGGGATTGGGCGAAAATAACTATAGATTGAATTGGTATACTGAGATTTATTATAATCTAGTAGGCACAGAAAAACAGTTGACACAAGAGTGAGTATTATACTACCGAACAGAATGACATGAAACAAGGCATAGACAGTAGCTCCAACTAGTGAGCTGTAAAGATAACTATGACAATTTACATTGTTTGGTTTATACTAGTTCTAACAAGCGAGATAGCGATGCATAAGTTAAGCTTCAAGTAGGTATTCGAAGTGTGGTCTCCATTTTATCTATACCTTCATGTTGACCACAATGTTGTTATCAACTAGAGCAACCTTTACTTTATTATTATATATATATATATATACATAATATATTAAATATTATGTTACCAACGCGACGGTGCGATGCATGTATCCAGCTGTGAATGTGCCAAATATTTCAATTGTGCAAGATAACTGTCCAGTCCATCGAGCTCACGTTGTGAATGATTGGTTTAATCAAAACCCTGAAATAACTATGATTCCCTGGCCAGCAAAATCCCTGGACTTAAACCCCATAGAAAACCTGTGGGGTTTAATGGTGCAAAAATGAGACATGCGTAATGAAAGAATAACAGAGGATTTGGAATCCCACTGCCATCAAGTGTGGGAGGATTTAAGAGGAACAGATATTTGTGAGAACATGGTTGGTTCTATGCAGAGGAGATTACTAGAAGTTATAGAAAAAAATGGAGGTTATACTAAATATTAATACATTTATATCATTTTTATTTATTAAAATAAAGTGTGTAGGTCGTGTTAAGGTTTAGCTTCAATCCTCTTTTCTTTACGAAAATGAAGTAAACCAAGGTATAACTGGCCACTACCAATAACTAGCCACTTGGTACTTTATCTATTTGAAATAAGAATAATGTTTTATTAGCGCCATCTATGAATGTATCAAACGAATGCCTTGTCATTCGTCATTCATAGTAGTTCAACTTTTTTTCGCTACAGATACCAGCGCCAAAGCAAACTGCCATTTTATGACAGTTGGTGTACGTGTCTCAACATGTAAGTTGCTTCACTACGTAAATGTTAGTGGCTAAGTTTTTACAAAATTAAAATTATGGGTGATAATACTTAGCGACGCTACGTGTTTGCTTGGTAAGTTATATGAATCTTTATCTTAATTGTAACAAAATCTTAAATGAGCCGTTTTTAAGAGGGTAGCTAGTTTCTGAAGTGATTTTTTGCATATTTTTAGGTAATCGCCACGTATGCCAGTTACTAAAGTTTTACCTATTGTTCACATTTCATTAAAAATAACTCATATTTATGATATCTATAAGGTGTAATATTGTGCAATTCCTTTTTAGAAGAATTAGTCAACTCTAATCAGAAACTGGCATAGGTGGCCAGTCTGTGGCCAGTTACTAATCTATTTTCTTATATTTTTTACAGTTCATTGAAACGTAAGTAAAATGTCTAAAAAACGACAATACGGGAAAGAAACAATTGATAAGGCTCTTAAATTTATTGAGAATAAAGAGAGTTCGACAGGCGGCAAAACAATTTGGTGTGCCTAGAAGTAGCCTCCAATTCAAAATTCGAAACACTGACACAATGTTTAAGTCTGGACTAGATCCAGTGAAGCTGAAGAAAACAATTTATGTGACTTCAGCATACAACTGTCAAAGCGTGGCTTCTCAAGAAAGAAGGAGGATATCCAATTGTGTGCACAGAATTTTTTGCAACAAAATCCGAGACCCAACCCTTTCCGAGACAAAAAACCGGGAGATGTGTGGTTTAAGGCTTTCCTGAAAAGACACTAATATTTGTATTCGAACATCAGAAGGAGTTACAAATGCAACTGCTTGTGTTTCTGAACAGGATATTAGGAAATGGTTTCAGGAAATACAGCAGTATATTTATCGAGGAAGAATTAGGTGACGTAATACACGTAATTCAAGATCCCGTTAGAGTGTTCAATGCCGATAAAACTGGTTTCAATATATGCCCGAAAACAGGCAAAGTACTGGCTGAGAAAGAGTGTAAAAATGTGTACCAGGTAGAAAAAGGATCTTCTAAAGAAAACATTACAGTTTTATTTACGTTTTCTGCTGCTGGACACGTCTTTAGACCAATGATTATTTATCCTTATAAACGTATACCTGACCGAGTTACGTTGAGTGTGCCATAGGGTTGGGGGATAGGGCGAAGTGACACAGGTTGGATAACAGCAGCGATTTTTTATGATTATATCTACTGTCTGCACCAACAAATTTTAGAAAGCAATATCCCACTTCCTGTTATTCTGTTTGTCGACGGACACAAAACCCATATAACCATAGAAGTATCCGAACTATGCCGCCGTCTTGAAATTCATCTTATAGCGCTTTATCCAAACGCAACTTGCATACTACAACCAGCTGATGTTGCAGCTTTTCGCCCAATAAAGGTTGCTTGGAAGAAGGTACTGCGCAAATGGTACGCTGCGAATAATTACCAGAAGAGTCTGACCAAAGAAACCTTTACTCCACTGTTAAAAACAGTTGTAGATTCGTGTTCTAAGAAAGAGACATTAATAAATGGTTTCAGGTTATCCGGCTTGTATCCATTTGAACCAAATAATGTCGATTTTAGCAAGTGCATTGCAAAAGTAAACCAACCCGATACATGCGTCAGAAATAAATGTTGGGAATAATAATTATGAATGTGCTGACTTATTCAGAGTTTTGTAACATTGTGGGTGAAGCAATTCTTGGAAAATGTCGAACAGTCTTCTATTTTAGAGTCAGATGATAGCTTTATTGCAATTTACAATTTATGGCAAAGATTCGAGGCTGCATCGGAAAACAATAATAATTATACAAGTAATAATGACGTGGACCGTGAACCGTCTATAATCGTAGATGACAATTACGTGACTGCTATTATAGAAGAGGACGAAAACCCTAGGACAATTCTTGATGAATTTACAGGTGAGTTAATAAATAAAACCGAAGAAAGAGAAGATGAAAAAAAGAAATGTATAGCCCAAACTTCAGAATATTTTAATAGAACTTTGTCCCACTCCGCAGCCCAGCACGTCAAAACAAATCACACATTCGACGGTTTCCATAACTTCTAATGTGTCTCTAACTGAATACTTAAAACAAAACTTACCAGTATCACCTATACTTACTACGTAAAAGATAGCTTGATCTCTGCGACTAAGTCAAACTGACATTCCTAGGGTTGTCATGATATAAAAAATTGTCGATAGAAATTATCGACGTTTCTTACTATTATCGATGCTAATGTAACATTTTATTGGGTTTAATTTAATTACAAGCGTTACTAAATTAAACGAATATTTGAATATAAAATATATTTATTCTCGTAACGGAGTACACCCCAAAACCATATCTGAATCAGTTTCTGAATCGCTAGAACAATTAAGTATAAGTATGTTATGATATTAAAATAAAATATACAATAAAATTAAAAAAATATTAATATTAAATTAAGTTTTATTTAAAATATCGATAGTTTATAGTCTGTGGTCACGTTGGTTCATCGCCCATCACTAAGCAGGTCGGCATGCCCATAAAGTATGACATTTACAGGTACTGTCTGTATTACTATGAAATTCAGAACTTCATAGGCGTGATTTTACTGACAGCTGTCGCAGAGATCAAGCTATCTTTTGCGAAGTATAAACGCCAAGGAAAACGCCAAATAGAAAGACTGCTATTTGCTTTAACTTCAGACCAATATGTGGAAAAAATAAAAGCAAAGCAGTTAAAAAAAGAAGAAAAAGCTGCAAAAGAGGAAAGAAAGAGACTGCGAGAAGAAAAGAAGAAGGAAAAAGAGAACAGTATACCTAAGAAGAAAATTAAGAAAAAAGTGATAGAAAAAGCCATATAAAGATAATTTAAAAAGATATAATATGTACAGAAAAGATTGAAAATACATATGAGGTTAATGAACGATTAGTTCTTTGTGATTTTTGTTTGAATCTCATTACACGTAGGGTTATTGAATGTAACCAGTGTAAAAAACGGTTTAATTTAATTAACTTTCATAAGCAGTCTATAGAACCTAACGAGAATGAATCGACGTAGCTTAATCTGTTGGCGACACCGACGACGCTGATAACGACTCATTATGGAAAGATATTGACGCTTTGGCAACGTCAGCATCTGCTTCAAACTCTATAGTTAGCAGCAGCATAATTACCATGAGGCAATACCTAGAAGAACGCATTATTCCTCGAAATGAATGTCCTTTGAAATGGTGGCAAGCGCGGGCAATTCTGTACCCCAAACTCTCAAACTTGGCTGAGAAATATTTATCAATTATGGCTACCTCGGTACCATCTGAAAGGACTTTCTCCAAATTAGGCCAAATATTAAGTGAAAGGCGCAGCTCTATGCAACCAAAGCGAATGGAAAAGACTTTATTTTTAAATATGAACCAAAGATTCCTGCCATAATTTTTTATTATTTTATTTGTTGTTTTTTTACCGAAATGGCGCGACGAGCAAGTCGCAGATGTAAAATGTTAAGGCTGGTCCATAACAATTTGCGGTTGGTTCAATTTCATTCTAAAGTAAAAGATTTTCTTTGTTGTTTTAGTTTTGTTTCAAATATGTTTTTATTTTATTATTATGTTTAATTTCATTCTAAGCAAAACTATTTTAATGTTGATTTATCGTTAGAATGTTATTTAAATATTATTTTCAATAAATAATTTTCGACACTTATTTGTTGCTTTTTAATGAAAATTATAATGATAATCTATTCATAATGGATTGCGGTGTTATTGTGATATATCATAGGCTCACGGTTAAAATGTTCAAAATAGTAAAACTAATTTCAAATTTATTAGATTCCGTCAACAGTTTACTTGTAGTTCTACAGTTACCTATTATAAATCAAACGAAATTTAGTATAACTTTAACACAACTTTGGTTCAAAATACGGAAAAAATGCACCTTAGGCAGCTTGGTATGTAATGTATAAGTATGTTTTCTACAATTTACGAATGTTGCGATGACGCCGCGACGTCATACTGTACGCGTACGCAATACGACTTGATTCGTTGCTCTAACATAACATAGCATGTTATGAGGTATCAGAAGTAACTAACGAGTAACGTAACGATACGATAGTAACGAGTACTAATTTATATAGTAACGAATACATACGGGTACGTTTTATTTCGTTACTTTTACACCTTTAATTTCATCCAAGGAAAGGGCTGCAATAATGGGATATTTGGTGCTTTTCATTTTTATTTTTAACGCCTCTATGGATTCTGAAGTAAAACCAGGATCGCCTCCCATGTTTTGGTACCATTTTCGGAGCGTACGGCGATCCGGGACTCCGGGAGACAAGTATCAAAAGTTTTGCGTACGTATTCATAAGCCTTTGGCGAATAATAGTCATGTGTTAGCGCAAAACTACGCAGAGCTGGACTATATTTCTGCTTAGATGGCCCGCAACCACTACTTCTTCTCATATTATATCTCTCCAGCAGCCTGCAATGACATTACCTACGGCAGCTAAGTTTACTAACACTTATAGTATGATTGTGAACTCGGAACATGAAAATCTGGGATATAAATCTGATGCCACTTTTTGCGATTCTCCGCAGCAGCCCTCAAACCTACCTTCTACGGTAGCTTAAATTTGTTGCATCTTATTCGTTCCGAGACACTCGAGATAATATCTTGTATGCTACTCTCGCTGGTACTTCTTTTCAACTACCCGCAATCTTATCTCCTTCGGTGACTTTATTTACTAGCAAAATTGACTGAAATATATTATTATACTGACAATAATACTGGTAAAATACCAACGAAAAGGAAGAGGCACAATTTATCGACAAAGAAAGATTATATTGACTTTTTGTCAGATGAGGATAAGGAAAATCAGGATCAGATCAGGTAGCTCAGACTTTTGGTCATGTAATAAATCAGAGTTGAATAATGATGATGAAGTACAAGATATCAATAAGAAAAAGATCCCATCTATCTTTAATGCCAGTTTAAGCAGATTAAAGGACAAAGGAACCGACATTGCAGGCTACCAAACTTGTGTAAAGTTAAGGGCAGTCTCTACAGTGCACGTGATAGATAAATCGCAGCAAATCCACCAATCTTCAGTTCAAAAACCGTCTGAAGTTCAAATTCCAGTACGTTACAAATCTTTTTTATTTTTTGATTATTATTATAAGAAAACAAGAATAAATAGCATTTGCTGAAGAAGAAAGCAGAAGACTTCTCCACGACGTCAAACATTATCTAGCGGATGGTACATTTAAATGTGTTGTGAAGCTATTTAAACAATTGTATGTCATTTACGGTGATCTCGGATGTACCAGTGAAACAATTAATGTTGTGCCATTAATATATGTACTATTATTGAACAAAAAGGAATTTATTTATTTATTAGGGACAAAAATGTAACCTACACCTTTGTCCACGTTTTAAAATCCACATATAAAACTCTGTTCTCTCTAATTAAATCGCAAATTCCTGATTGGAATCCCATTTCATTCAGAACTGACTATGAAGAGGCGGCCATGAATGGTATCCGTAAAATACGTATTTCCAAACGTCACATGCAAAGGTTGTTACTTCCATTTCTCTCAAGTTCTTTGGAAAAGAGCAAAGGCATTGAAATTAAATAAAAAGAAGATGTTCAAGAAGCATATTGCTCTGTGTTCGTCACTAGCTTTGCTTCCATCAGAACTCAAATGTGATGGCTGGCTATACATTATGGAGGATTGTCCCAGAACAGACAATATCGATTTTAAAACAGTCGACTCTCGTTAACTCAAACCTGCGAAAATTCGAACCTCTCTATACTTCAAAGTTATCACGAACATGGCTTATTGAAAATTGCTTCTATACTATTAATGAATTTTTTAATTATAATATATACCTACGTAAATAGGAATATTGCACAAACATGAATGGTGTAATTTAATTAATTTTGACATTCCTGTAATTTAATTAATTTTGACGTTTCTGTAATTCAAACAATTTTGACATTTCTGTAATTTAATCAATTTTTACATTCCTGTAATTTTATTAATTTTGACTTGCCTGTATTCTTATTTTGACATTTGTAATTTCTTATTTTATTGCCTTTTTCTAAAATAATTTTAATGAATATAACTATAAATCATAAATCAACAACTATGAATCATGGCACATCCAAAATTTGCATGCTGAATTTAGTAGGCGGAATATGAAGTACTATAAATTGTATTATGACATCTGTAAGCACCATATTTCATGCAAATAAACGATTATTATTATATAGATCTGACTGCTCTGTACCTATATTTAAGCAGAAGTAATAATGATAAGATTATATTTATATAATTTCTATGATTATAATTGTGATACTGGATAATTAAGATATACCTACCTAAGATATACATGTAACCTAAATGTTTAGGATTGTTTTATTATTGAATTATTCTTTAAAAAAATATCAAATAAGAACGTTATATTTTTTTTTGTTGACTGTACCTTTAAAGTACTTGTAATTTGGGACGAAGCACAACTTCAATAGTGATATGGGACGAAAAAGAATTTTTTGGAATGTGAGACAAAATTTCGGGACGAACGAAGAATAAATCTCATCCTTATCTGATAGTTCGAGTCGTGATAGTCATGGTATAGTAGCGACGCTCATTGATATTGGGATAGCAGGAGTGCGGCCTTTAGATTAAGTTTTTTCTATTGTTTACTAAATAAAATACCTATTTGTTTATTAAATAAATCGTACATTATAAATAACCTGTATTTTTAAGTGTAATTGTGCGGAGGAGCGTGACTTGCGAGTAGAGATGGGTAACTCAGGAGTGATAGATACAAACGATATGAATCATTCCGTTTCAATCAATCACTCTTCATATAATTTCGTATCCGAATGTATCAGTAACTCAGTTTATCTTTCTTTACACCTCACTCACTCGTCGGTCATCACGTCGGATAGCTTCGTCGCGCGCCATTGGTTGAACGTCAAGCAAGCAGACTAGCCGAATTCAGTGTTGCCAGTCGGGTCTTGTCAGAAGTTACCTGAAATATAAAAAAATGTAACCTTTTTGTACAAAAAATAACCTTTCACTTTTTTTTTTACTGGAAAAGTATTAAAAGTTAAAAGAATACATATAGAACAGAATATTATTTGTTTTGTTCACTTACAGAAACAGCAATGAGTGAGATTTGAGCACTTGCCCGCATTTCTTGGTTTATTCATCAGCATCAGCATCTAAAATATTAAAATCAAGTGTTTTTTTTTGCGTTTCCAATAAAACTTTCGAAATAAATGTCTTGGAAAAATAAGTCATTTGTGAAAAATATAAGAAAAAGCAGTAAGTACCGGCCTTCACCATCATTATCACTCTCCTTGCTGTATTTTATTCTAGCATGCATTAATGTTTTCGATGGCTCAAATTTTGTGGCATTTTTTACACCGCTTTGGTAGCCATCAAAGCTGCAATTGTGTCCGTATTTAGTCTGTTTCTGTTATCCGATTTTATTAGTTTTAATTGGCTGAATACTCGTTCCACACATGCATTTGAAAATGGCAAAACAAGCAAAACCATTATTATTTCCTTCAAATTTGGAAACATGGGTTCTCCTGTACCATCCCTCATTTTTAGAATTTTATTCCAATATTCTTCAACCGGTAAGTCAGGCGAAATGTTTAGTTCGTTGAAGTCGAGAAAAGCGTGTTTCTTCCATTCTTTATGTAAATTTTCTGTATCAGTTTCAATATTTGGGAATCTTTTTATTACGCTTGATAAGTCCTTTACTTCAATCTTTTGCGCTTTGATTGGGTTTAGAACATTTTCTAACAAATCAAAAAGAAGATCTTCAAAACTAAAGCGTTTTCTTATTTGTGATAAGGCTTCTATATAAAAAGATAAACATGTTTTTCGGAAATCGGCAATTTGTGTTGGAGGTATTTCTATCGAAAATTCATCAATTGATGCCTGTGCTGCCACACCTAAGTATATTTTCTCAAGTGGCAAATAGAATCTTGGATTGGCATACTCTATTTTGTAGGCATCAGTAGTCTTACAATAATTGAAATCCATATAATTACTGGCTACTGTTTTAATTAATTTGTGGACTTCTGGTTTTAATTGATGTAGCAATGGTTTCTCAAATTGAAACAGTCTATTAAAGTCATTGAACAATTTTAGTATGTAAGACATAAATTCGAGATAAATTTTTGTGAATGTATTATTTAGACTTGTAAGTATGTCTTCAGTTATTTTGCTTGGATCCTCGAATACTTCCAATTTGAAGTACTCACCGAATACCTGATATTGTTCCAAGGTTCTATTGACACATGCCTCTAATGATAGCCACCTTGTTGTTGCTGGGCTTAATATTTTATGAATGTCGACTTTAAAAAAATCCTGGAACTCTTTTAATTTGTTTTGTCTCTTAGTGCTTCGGCTAAAATGAGCTCCAATACTTCTTAAAAAATCTTCTACCGATCTTGGCAGCTTAAGGCACGCTTTGGATGCCACAAGGTGAATCATATGGCAGCTACACTTGATGCATGCAATGTGCGGTACTTTTAGTTTCAAGTGACTAAACACAGAGTGGTGTTCACCTACCATGCTATTAGTTGTGTCCGATGCAAAGCCTACAATTTTTTTTAAAGGAATTTGCCTGTCTTGAAGCCAAGTTAATAAATTATTACAAAGATCTTCAGCCTTTCCAGATTTGACTTCATATATGTCGAGAAACTGTGTGCGAACACAATCTACTTCGTCATAATATATAACTGTGAGTGCACATTGTTTTTTGACACTGATGTCAGTTGTCTCATCCATTATAATACTGAATGGAGTTTTATGTAACTTTTCTACGAGTTCTTGGGTTAAAATGGGGCCAAGGACAGTTTTTATAGTGTTTGTTGCTTTCGTCCTGCCTAACTCAATGGATTTTATTGTATCAGAATCAGTAAAAGTATTTTTTAAAAATGGTATTAAATCATCCACCAAAGAAAACGACAAATTGTGCTGTGCAAGAAAAGCGCATATTTTAAGCTCTGCTCTTTTTTTTAATTCATCTTCTGGTTTGGGTTTCATCATTTGTTGAATAGGCGTTGTGTGGCTTTTTGAGCTTATATTTTGAATATGTTTCGACGTATTCATGTGCTTGACAAGTGCTGGTTTATGATTCAAAACAGTACAATCACACACTTTGCAATAAGCGGTTATCATGCCACATTCTTGCTCTCTCTTAGAAATCCAATTTTGAAATGTAATGTCTGTTAACCACTTTTCATTGAAGTCGCGCTGTTGTTTTTGTTTCTTTGGCAAAGGTTTCTCATGCATCGTACTACTACTATCGCAATCATTGTTAATATTCCTTCTCTTCTCTTGTCTTGAAGTCGACGAAATCAAGAATTTATCCATTTGCTTAGCTTAGACTGAATAAATATTTTTAGTAGATTAAGTTAAAATCATGCAAGCAGAAGCACCAACATCAAGGCCATGAAAAGAAATTAATAAAATAAAATTAATAAATCCACCGCGGTATTAGTAGGTATGAAAGTGCAATATGTATGTGAGTTATTTCTTGTCCCCGTATTTAAGTTTACGATGAAGCTCAAATTCGACTCTGAAGCGTTCTCCATCTTACTCTGGCATATAAAGTAATGGAGAGACAAGAAGAACGTTTCAGATTCGAAAAAGACGTTTCTCGGAATCGCAAATACGACTGCTGAACCCGATGCACTTAAATATAATAGACTTAAATCAGACTGTCTATCAGTAGTGCCAAGTGACACATAACTCGTCGGTGAGTATTCATTACAAAAATTCTCCCATATTTTGTGGATAAAACTTTTGATGAGGCAACACTATTATAATGTCATAATTTTTGGCGGGATTGTACCGTGCCGCTTTAAATATGTACAGAACAGACTGATTCACCAGAGTCGGCACGAGTGGATTGAAAGTATCTGTGTGTTATTATCTATTCGATTCGAACGCACTTCAAAAGCTTCACACATAGAAGAAAATGTCATGCATCTGACTTAAGTACCTAACTGATAAAATTTTAAAATACATGAAGTCTCCTGGATCTCAGTATCTTCTTGTACTGTACTATTACTAACTGACTTGTTTTGTACCTACTTTGTGTGTTAAAGGTACCTATTATACATATTGGTTAGATTCAAATTCATCGTTAGTTATTATTAGTCCAACCATAAACTTCACATAGAAAAAGTACAAAGTCAAACACACACGAACATGCAGTGTAATTTGTAAATACACTTACCAAACTTCCATTTAAATGTCCCGTAGGAAATTATACTGTATTGTAAAATAACAAAACACGAACACAAAACTTTCGTTGACTAGACAACAACAAAACAAGTAGCGAGCGACCACAGACGATATAGCGACTAGCGGCGGCGGCGGTGGCGGGCGGCGGGGCGCGGGTGGCATGCAACGAAACGAACAGCAACGAATGAATCCGATTCGTCGAGTGAGTAAGCGGGATACAAGTGGTGTAAGTGTGAAAGAGGAAGAGTACAACGTGTTGTTTTTTTTTGGGCCCAACACGTCAGAGTGATAGGTTCGACTATAGATATAGAGGAAAGTACTAAAGGGTTCGACAAAATTCTAAAGCGTTCCGTTTCACGTTGCTTCTATGTAAGAAATTATAAGTTAATTTTACAAATTCCGAAAAATCACCTAAAAGTAACCTTTTCATTAGTGTAACCTAAAAGTAACCCTAGCAGTTCAAAAATCACCTAAAAGGTTACAAAAGTAACCTTCTGGCAACGCTGGCCGAATTGCTCCAAATGACCGGCGGCAGGCGTTTGGATGGAAACTTTCGGGAATTCGATACCGTCTCGCTCGCACCCATACGAATATTTTCGCAATCTCGCATCGCGCAAAGCGACGTGACGTGACTTTGAGCACAATAAGTTGACACCCAATGATCAGTTATTAACTCTATTGCTGACGCATAAGGCTTATAATTATTTGACTTTAGTGAACATTTCGGCATTGTAATCTGGTCTTAAATGTATTTTCTTTTTAAAACTATGTAACAATGCAAACGAATTTCGGTCATAACTCAATGACATTAAGGATTAAAAAATAAAGGTGAAGTGCAATAGTGAAAAAAATCAACGAAATAAACATAATTTCGCTATATTAGTTAGACTGACGTCGGTAACGGTTAGTTTATGACTATTATATGTATTATTATAATATTTCATTCTCTAATTTATTGCAAACATCAGTAAGAGTAACTTGCAGTTTTATACAATTCGGTTTAATTTAAGTACTTACTTATAAAATTAATGACTAGTGTAGTGTAAATATTAAACAGTTCTAGTAGTTAGGTAAATTTAATTAGGTATTTAGGAGTTATGTAGTTGAACTATTAAAAATGGCATCAGGTTCAAGAAAACGAAGTGCCGTGTGGAACCATTTCGATGAAGTGGAACCAAAAAAAGCTAAATGCTTGTATTGTGCGAACATTTTAACAATACCCGGTGGAAATGTTGGTAACCTGGGCAGACATTTGCAAAGCAAACATCCCACAGTGTCCCTAGTTGCTGAAAAGCAGCCATCGCAGCAGTCACTTCTCTCAGAAGCCCCACAGAAGACAAACACATCGACATCAAGAGCGACTGATTCAGTCATTTCCAGTGCCATTGGCGCTGGACCTTCCATCGCTGGATTACCTCCCTCAGCGCGTACTCAGCCATCCATCAGCGAATTTGCGCACAGCACGAAATCCGTGCCACCTCGTCGTGCGGAACTTATTGACGAACAGCTTGTGCGCGTAATTGCGAATGGATGTTATCCTTTTAGTATAGTGGAGGATGTAGAATTTAAAAAAATAACATATATATATGCTGTGCCCGGGCTACAAGCAACCAACAAGAAAAACATTGTCTCAATCACTCATTCCAAAAATGTTCAAAAAACTAGAGGAAAAAGTGAAATATAAAATGGAAAATGCGAACGCAGTTTACCTCACAACTAGGGATTGCAATCCGGAAAAACGGATCCGGTAATCCGGCGGATCCGGCATCATTAAACGTTTACCGGATCCGGTACCAACATACCGGATCCGGCGACGTGATCCGGCGACCAGATCCAGTGCTAGCAATTTTTGGCAAAATAATAGAGCTGATGCGTGAGTAGGTACTTCAAATCCGTTGCGCGTGGTGATCATGTGTGCGAGTCGTTCGACGCCGAGTCGCTTCACCCCACCCCACTACGCTGCGCGAGTACCGATCGCCCCGCTCCTCCGCATTCGCACCACGCACGCCACTGGTTCAGCACCATTCGCTTCGCTCAAGGTTATAAATGTGTGTTTTGTTTTGTCGATGCTTCGTCAAGATGTAATGTAAGTAAATTAAATAGACATTATTTTTTTTATATTTACGCGAGCGATAGTATCTGTTGAAAAGAGTTTTATTTAAATAGAAATAGACTTTGTTTTTGCTCAATCGATAAATGAATCTTGTTCACTTATGAGTGTGATAATTATATAAAAGATTATTAAATAAATAATGCGGGATAGTTCGCACAAATTATCTATATTATTTGACTTCAAAATGAGTTGAGTGAGTTACGTTGAATACAAACTAAAATTGTAATTGAATATTTTTTATCTTTTGTTTCAGGTATTACTCGAAGTTCACTACTTATTATTAGTTTATCCTAGTTATAAAAAGTTTTAAAAACATGTCACTTTCAAAACCAAGTCAAGATAAGGAAGATTATGGCGGGGTCTGTGAGAAAACTATATGGCATTATTTTAAAAAATCCAAAAAGACAAGTCCGTAAACGCGGCCGCGGAATGCACATTGTGCTCTAACATAATAAAAATAAGTAAAGGTTCTTATAAAGGTTTAAAAACCCATTTGAGAACAAAGCATTGCATTTGCATTGATCAAAGTTCTGAAAATAGCCAATTAAAACGTCTGAATTCTGATTCATTCTCTAAACCATCAACATCAAAAACAGATTCAGCTAATATTATTTTTGAGGAGGAAATACCCAAGAAAAAGGCTAAAACAATTGACGGTTATTTTAAAAAGGAAAATTCGATGGAAAAGATAATCTCTAGAATGGTCTGTAAAAATGGTGTGCCCCTAAGTTTATTTTGTACATCGCCAGATTTGAAATATTTATTTTCGAAAAGCGGATTTCAACTGCCTAATTCACCAAATACTATAAGATCTATAGTTACAAATTTTGCAAATACCGTTAAGTCAGGTTTGATAATAGAGTTCGAATATCTTAAGAAACAAGGAAAAAGATTCTCTTTGAGTTTTGACGAATGGACTTCCCAAAAAAATCACCGATATTTGAACCTTTTACACCACAAAGAAAAGCACTTTAATCTGGGCTTGATTAGAATACATGGTTCATGTACTGCAAAACATATTATCAGTTTAATAAAACACCACTTAAAAAGCTTCTTCTTTTTTTTTTTGATATCAGGTACTCTACTTTATATTTTACATGCTATTAGTTGGTTTACGTGCTACAATTAGTACAATTTCTTCAGTAATTACCTACTTTGTTCACTTTTAGTAGAGGCTACTTGATGTCAATGACTTTTGAACGTAAACATAACCTTACTTAGTTTTGGTGACAGAACTCCTTTTATTTACATCTAAATTTCATTTTTCCTTTTAAACTAATCATCTTTTCAACTGCTGCCACAACAACCTTCTCTCTTCTAATTTCTTGTCGCTTCCTTACTAGTTTTAATCATGATTATGACTCACAGCGCCCGTGCTCGCCTCGAAGAGTGCAAACTCAATGAGGCTTTGAGCGCTTTAAAGGCGTCGCGTCGCCTGTGACCAACTAATTAAGGAAATAGATGACAATGAAAGGGTGCTATTTGATGCCCATGAAAAGAAGTTAAAAATTGAAATGGCTCAGATATACAACGTGGCGCTATAATGGTGACATTAATTTAACACACATATACGTTTTCACATTTTCGTTTCATGAAGAAATTATGTTTCCATTAAACGTTATTATTTGCGGATTTATTTAAAGTTTTATAAAATAGCATTTTGGAGCAACCTGTACTTAAAGAACTGTCGCGCAGCGGTCATTTGCCGAGGTCACGGATAATAACATCGCATCAATGAAATTAAAATGAATAAGCAATACTTGAAAGGAAAGAGATATCCCTTTGTCGGCGAGCGGGCGGCGCAGGCGACGCGTGCCCTCCCCCACCCCGTCGCCTCGCAGCGAAATCCAATTCTATTTTTGCATTTCTAGTGCTAGCCTAACTCGTGCCCTTGACACACTTCTTCACAGTAGTGCGCATAATTACGTCGACTAATTTTGTGAATGTTTCCGCGAAAGAGACGCTTACCTATTGTTTTATTTATTTATTTTTGTGTAATGAGTAATTAGATTATGGTACTGCGATAAAGACGCTTTGTTTTGTTTTCGTTTTCTAATTTAGTATGTACGTTGACATCTCTTGCGATACGGACGCTTTTATTTGTGTTATTAGTGCTTGTGTAAACTTGTGATCGTGATGGCAAATATACATCCGAACTACACAGCAGCTGAATATGCGGACATGATCCTAATTTACGGAGAATGTCGTCAAAATGCCGCTCTTGCGATAAGGACATATCGCGAGAGATATGGCGGTTCAAGACAATGCCCTACTAATCCTCGCACTATTGTAGGAGCTCTTCAGCGCATCCGCGAAAACCGGCCAGTGGATCCTAGGTCTCAACGCCCTGATCGACCACCTACACGACAAAACCCAATCCAGTTAACTGAAAATGTGCTACAATATTTCCAAAACCAACCCAAAACTAGCCTCCGCCAGAGCGCTAGGCATTTTCAAGCTCATCACAGAACCGTCCATACGATATTAAAGCGCGAAAAGTGGCACCCATTCAAGTTTAGAAAAGTACATACTCTGCTATCGCGTGATAAAATTGATCGAGTGAATTACTGTCAGTGGTTAGTGAGTAAAATTGAAGAGGACAGTGACTTTCTTTCCCAAATTTGCTGGACTGATGAAAGCACGTTCACCAGAAACGGCATGTGGAACCAGCACAACCTACACCATTGGGCACCCAAAAACCAAAATCCGCGCGTGTGGCGGGAGTCAGCCCATCAGTACAGATTTTCTTTAAATTTTTGGGCAGCTATTCACGGTGACAACATCATCGGACCCGTATTCATTTATGGGGCTTTGAACGGAGAAAGGTTTCTTAGTCTACTAAATGATACGGTGTCAGAATACACAAAACAACCTAAACGTCCATCAATACCAACGAATGTGGTACCGATTAGATGGCGCGCCAGCACACTCTGTAACAACAGCCAGGCAGTGGCAAATTGACACGTTTGGTGCACAATGGATTGGTAGATTTGGACCTCGTAGGTGGCCAGCAAGATCGCCTGACCTCACCCCACTCGATTTTTTTTTCTGGGGATGCATCAAAGACGATGTGTAGGTACGCGGAGAACGTGGATTCGGTGGAACAATTACGCCATCGAATAAGAAATGCATTTGAGAAATTGAGGGAAATGGCTTTAAGTGACAATTTATTTTCAAATGTGCGGGATAACATGAAACGCCGTTTAGCTCTTTGCATCCGCCAACGCGGTGGTCTCATTGAAAATAAGAAAAATTAAAAATAAAGACAAATAAAAGCAGTGATTATTTATAATATTAGTAACAAGAGAGGGTGATATGATAAGTGTTTGACTAAGCACCTCCGCTGTAGGTGTCACTTGCGCCGCCCGCCGCTGCTCGGTTTCTTTGATTATACGCCGTCAAAGAATCGGACCGATCACGAGTAGGTACAAAACGCGTTGCGCGGTTGCCAGCGCGTGAAGCGACGCGTTGCAGCTCCGAGTTAACGTAAGCCAGCTAGATAAGTAATTTCATGAATGATTTTTTGCAAGGGTTATCCCAATTTTAGTTACATTTTTATCATTTAGTTTGTTTGAAAAAATTTTTTTTCAATTCACGAGTTATGTTAACCTATTAAAATGAATATGATTAAAGGGCACTAGCCCTACACGTGTGTTAAATTAATGTCACCATTATAGCGCCACGCTGTATAAGTATACAGCGTGGCGCTATAATGGTGACATTATACATGGTGAGTATTAAGTAATACACTGATGCCATAGAAGAATGGGATAGACTTCAGCTTGTTGTGAACGGGTTTAGCCAGTGTAGCGTAGAGTATGAATAAGCTCTTAGCCCCAAACACTTATTATAACAGCAGCTACATGAGGCTAAAAGTCAGACTTGAGACTACAAACCTTAACATCACCACCTCGCTGAATCAGTCTGTTCAATGAGTTGGTGTCAGTGTCCTCAGTATCAGTAACTGAAGTGGGGATTTTTCAATACAAGAGAAAATACCCCGTATATAAATTTACTGTCTACGACTCACTGCGCAAGTTTGGTCACTGCCACAAATTTGTCTGGCATCTGTCTATTGCCAAAAGAGGATCAATTGAAATAGGCAGTTGCCTAATGAAGTTCATCGAGCAAGAAGGACTCCAAGGTATCAAAAATTTATCTTTTTATTTCAATAGCTGCGCTGCGCTAGTCAGAACAAAAACAGGTACATTTTTGCATTATACCTGTACGCCTTAAGGGGCTTACAGGACCTAAACACAAAAAACGCAAGTTTTAGAACAAATAAAAGTATATGATCGACTACAGCAAACAAAATAAGAAAAATATATTATATTCTTCAGGATATATGCTAGGTAGATAGTGTGTTGAAAACAAAATACAACTAATTTGATACTATGGAAAAAAATCATGAAGATACCTCTAAAAACTTTCTTTTTACAATAAAACCTTACTAATATACATACTGAAGTATGTAAAAATCTTACTCAGCAAATAACTTTATATTTGCGTCATTCACTCGCGCAATCGTAACGTTTGGCCGAATAAGCATTTTTCCTGTAAGCAAATAATAAATTGTACTTTTATGAACATTCAATAAATCGCCATCAAATCATCAACATGTCTTTGACTTATTAAGACTATCGTCTCCTACCTACCACATAAGAAAGACAACACCCTGCATGGCGACCCTGCCACACCAGCCAACTTAAAGATTTAAAGAACAAATAAGCAATGGGAGATTTTTTGAAGAAATAAATAAATATGGGCAAATCCTACTCAAAAGAAGAGGTGGTCGTCGCACAAAATGCCAACGGCGAAGCTTCTGCAAATACCACGTTGGAGCATCACCAAACAAACCACATCATCCAAACCTTACTGATCGTCGCTGTCGTTCTGATCGTCGCTGCAACCGTCTACTATATCTTGAAGAAGTGCCGCAGGAGCGCCA
Source organism: Luperina nickerlii (assembly GCA_963855955.1). NCBI lineage: Eukaryota > Metazoa > Arthropoda > Insecta > Lepidoptera > Noctuidae > Luperina > Luperina nickerlii. The sequence goes on from OY979671.1 coordinate 6,393,964, forward strand.
TCAGCACTTTGAGGCGAGAATTGAACGCCGTTTCAATTGATAACCTCGCACGAACTACAAACCAGTAAGAAAAAAGAAGAGGAGTCCAGGGTTATCCCGGCCCACATCAAGAGGAGTTCAGGGTTATCCCGGCCCACATCAAGAGGAGTCCAGGGTTATCCCGGCCCAAAACAAGCAGATGCCACGTTCCTGCTGCCCGTCGACTGGCCGCCACGCACCGCCCACGCACAACGCTCCGCGCCACGCTGCCGATGACGATGAGCAACTCCGTCATGACGCCCTTTAGCCAAGTTATTTTATTTTTTAATATTGTTGTAAGTAGTATTATGTTATGTCACTGCAAGAATTAAGTAATTTACTTATAAGCTTGAAAGAAATAAGAGATTATTCAATTAAAATAGGCCCAGATCGTAGACAAAGTTCCGAGACTGCCAAAAACAAATTTAGAGAAGCTCAAAATTTGTATTCTCGTCTGGAGTATATATCGTCAGACATTAGAATAAAGATAGAAAATTCTGAGATAAGCAGTGACACTTTATTACCCATAAATAAATATATCGATGACATACATAATTTGTACAAGACAATTTCAAGTTTGTACACTGATTTGGAAGAACTAGAGCTCAAAGATAGTACAGAAAATATGGCTACCAGTAACTTCGACCTGTGGCGGTCATCACAACACGGGAATTTAATAATAAAAATTAAAATCGAAAATGTAAACACTCCTTGGGTATAAAATAACATAATTATTATCAGAAGTATACACATTTATTTAGTTGCTATATTTACATCACACATCATATCTATTTACAAATTTAACAATTCCAATAAATATTCACACTATACAAAATATAAACGAATACATTCTAATGTACTGGTGTGCACCTTTCCGAACGCAACTTCGGGCGCGTTCGGCTAAGCTCGGCCTCCGTCGGAGCAATGACCGACTAAAAATCAATTGGGCATCGTCATTGAGCTCAGTACTCGTTTTGGCCTACTCACCTGTACACGCTACTTGTTGCAACAAAATCTAGGCTTGTTTCGTAGACCTAGATCTCGCTAATCGACTCGATAGCATCTCCGTAGCCTATTGTCTGTATTGTGTAAATTGTCCTCTGTCGTCTCATATTATTTGTAACATTAAACCTGCTGGAAGTGTCGAGAGATTTATAATATAGAAATTATATTCCGGACTGCCGTTTCATTCGTCGCTTCCTCCATACACTTCAGACCTAAAAACGGCCTTGGCCCTATAACCAATAATGAACGCCCAACAGAGCGTCATTATTCAATTAATAGACAGCATTCAACTCTATAGCGATATGCTGAATGAACAAGGGAAAACCCAATTAATTAATTTTGTTTTAAAGACTAGAATTTCTAGTGGTGCTAAACTTAGATTAAAATCAGAGTACTCCACAATTACAGATTTAATGAAAGACATGCGCACGCATTTATTACAAAAAAAACCGCAGTAGCTATTCAGCAACAACTTAATTCGGCCAACCAAGGTCGTAGGTCCATCGACAAGTTCGGTTCCGAATTAGAGCAATTATTCGTGAACCTGACCATAGCTCAAGCCGACGGCGATACAAAAAAGTTCGATATACTCCATCCCTTAAATGAGAAAATAGCAATTAAACGTTTCGCTGACGGATTGTCAGATTCACGTTTAAGCACCAACATCGCCTTACGGCAATTTCAGTCTCTACCAGAAGCCATTCAGACGACACCTAGTACCAGGCTCTTCTTGTAAATAGCTCGACGTATTTAGCGTTGTTTAATTTTATTATTAATACAGTTGGACAAATATAACTCATGGCGTATCTAGATAAGTGTCATGTGTTTATATGTTTAGTAATTTTATTTTCATTGACTTAGATATAATTTGTATATATTGTTAAGAATTAATTTATAGATGATATCGTACTGTTTGTAATGAAATAAACTGAAGACTTTATACGGATTAACTTTACATGGAAAATAAGATACTGATGAATTTACCTAGATTTGATTACCTAAGGATAAATACTAATGACGTAAACTGGAATTACCTATCTATGGATAAATATAAAACTAATGAATTTTATTGGATTTCCTTATATTATGGATTTACATACTGATGAATTGAACTGGATTTACCCTACTCAAGAAAAATGGTAACTGATGACTAGGCAGCATGGTCTCAGACCTTAGCCTGTTCCGTCAGGAACTAAAAAAAAAAAAATAACTCCCCCGTCATTGTCAAACGCAATCGTGCGATAACATTATTATTCAAAAGGGTTTTGTGTGTTGAAAGTAAAAGAGTGTTTTATTACAAAGAAAGTAAGTGAACGGCAAGTGTAAGAATTGTGATCTAGTTAGTATCTTCCAGAAATTTAATATTAATATTGTTACATACCTAGTAGAAATTGTTTTCATTGCGATCAATAAATATATTTTTTTCAAATTTTAGATGGAATCTAGACTTCGTGCGAGTCCGAGCAATTTAGTTTGCTGATAGAATTTATGGAAAGGCAGGTTTTTTTTTACGATATTTTGTCATTTATTTCAAATTGCTATCCCATTTTTAACTAGTAATATTGGGCCTACTTGAGATTGCGGAATGCATAATGTAAACAAACTCTCAATGGTGCAATTACAACCCGGGCGCGATAACTAGACACCTGGCTCGAAACTCAACCCCTCTCCCGCTGCCCCGCGCGCGGTCCCGCTCTCGTCCTTCAGTAACGTTAGCATAGCCATAGTATAAAGAGGGGAAGTAGGCTATCTCCGGCCCAATCCGCGATATAATTGCCTACTGTCTCAGGGTTGTTACATTTAGCTAAATTTTAATTCAGTGCCTATAAATTGGCAAGGGTCGGGAAGTTGTATTTTTTTCTTGTATTGTCTGGGTACAGGGTTTGTGAGGTCGGTTTTACCTAAACGATGATGAAACCTTTCACGATGAAAGAAAGAGCGACGGGCCAGCAGACGGGCAGCGCGGGGCGGTGATGAGCACGAGAAAACGATCAATGGCAAATCAATTGACAGATCAAAAGTACCTAATGCATTCTAGTGGGAAAGTAGGTCTACCTACTTCCTCTGTCTGATATAAAACTAATACTTACAACAAAAACTAAATAAGTAGATATCTCATCATCAAGTAAAAATTATATGCTAGAACTTGCAAGCTGCAACTTGCTTACCTTTCCTGTTCAATAGGTAATCTGAACAGAGACAATTCTGGAATGACTTATTAAGACACCAAAACACACAGCAATACGTTCTCCTGCGATTATCACACATTTTTCATTCATTTACCGGTGCCGAATAGCCGTGACGCGCGAAGCTCATGCGGTGTTAGCCCCGACTGGCGCACTGAGAAACGGGTCGAGATTTTGTTAAGTGTGCGTGCGGCGACGCATAGATACTATGACGCACACATACAAGCCGCGCGCGGTGCGTTTGTATGAAGATAACTTACTTCCCCTCTTTATACTATGGCATAGCCGTTACCGTTGCACGTACCCTTTCTTGAGTTTCGGAGTCATTTGTTTGTTTGCTGTTATAATTATTTTGTTGAGTTTTTGTTTATCGTTACGTTGGACGTTTTCTTGTTACCGTTGTTAAAATTATACGATGGGTAAAACCATACACAGTAAAGAGAGGGCCTTAATTCTCAAGGTGTTGGCTTTTTTTGAACGTGAGAAGGAAGTTAGCAAATTCCTGATTCCTGTGGACCCTAAAAAAAGTTATGAGCATGAAAAAGTGAATAAAAAGTTTATGATTCCGGTGGATCAACCGATAAATAGAACTTGCGCGGCTACTGGTATATCTAAAAGTAAATTAATGAGAATAAAAAAGCAAGTAAAACCAGTGACACCATCAATTCTACCGGTGCCGAGTACTTCGACGTCTGCCCAATTACCCGGACCATCAAATGAACCGTCAACACCTGGCAAGAAGAGAAAATCACGGAAAAGAATAAATTTGGACAATTTCGACTTAGTTGCCCTGAGAAACTTAATCAACAGTTTCTACACTGTCAAAAAGGAAGTCCCTACGCTGAAGAAAATATTGGCCGCTGCAAAAAAGGATTTGAATTTTCCGGGTGTGTTTCTCTAATATTTTTTTTATCCAACAAGTACCTATGCCAGTAACATCGTATATGTGTCAAGTACTGTCAAGGTGGTTTTTTTTTGTTTTCTAAAGAATGTTTACGGTTCCATACGCTATGCAGTTCTCGAAAATATTATACCTACAAAAGAATTCCCGGAACTGCGAGCCGGCGGCGCGGCGGCGGCGGCCCGGTCATAGTATAAAGAGGGGAAGTAGGCTATCTCCGGCCCAATCCGCGATATAATTGCCTACTGTCTCAGGGTTGTCACTAAATTTTAATTCAGTGCCTATAAATTGGCAAGGGTCGGGAAGTTGTATTTTTTACTTGTATTGTCTGGGTAAGTAGTTAAGTACAGGGTTTGTGAGGTCGGTTTTCCCTAAACGATGATCAAAACTTTCACTATGAAAGAAAGAGCGACGGGCCAGCAGACGGGCGGCGCGGAGCGGTGATGAGCACGAGAAAACGGTGGGTTACTGATAGTACTGCCTTCGAACTTTGCTCTATTTATCTGATTCACAATTAGTCAATTACTTTTTTAATTACGATTTTATAAATGTAAGTAGCTACTTAGTTACTATATCTACAATACTGAGAAATCAGCATGACTATACGTAAACAAAGCAATAGTGGCAAATCAATTGACAGATCAAAAGTACCTAATGCATTCTAGTGGGAAAGTAGGTCTACCTACTTTCTTTGTCTGATATAAAACTAGTACTTACAACAAAAACTAAGTAAGTAGGTATCTCATCATCAAGTAAAAATTATATGCTAGAATAAGTGACTTACTTACCTTTCCTGTTCAATAGGTAATCTGAACAGAGACAATTCTGGAATCGATGCATTATTAAGACATCCAAACACACAGCAATACGTTCTCCTGCGATTATCAAACATTTTTCATTCATTTAGCGGTGTCGAAAAGCTGTGACGCGCGAATTTCATGCTGTGTTAGCCCCGACTGGCGCACTGAGAAACGGGTCGAGATTTTGTTAAGTGTGCGTGCGGCGACGCATAGATACGATGACGCACACATACAAGCCGCGCGCGGTGCGTTTGTATGAAGATAACTTACTTCCCCTCTTTATACTATGGCCCGGTGGCACAGTATAAATAAAGACATACAGTACGTCGTCTTCATACAAACGGACGAAACGCGAGCTATACCTACGCGCCTCGACCACGGCATGCGCTCAGGATGCAGACAGTCGCGACTGTGCTGCAGTGACGAACGGACGGTGTGTTGTTTTTTTTAACAATAACCGCGCGATTTTTTCACTAAAAATAAGTTCAAGTACATATTTAATATGACGAATAGGCTATATTGTGCTGTTTTTGGTTGCATGAATTCGTCAATAACGCATCCAGAGATAACTTTTTTTAGATTACCTGGAAACTCTGAAAGGTAAGACTATAAAATAATTTTACTTACTTGTAGGTAGGTACATAATGTGTGTATTTTTAATGGATAAGTATTTCATTTTATCTCCCGAAAAAAAGATGTCTGGATTAATAAATGAAGTGAATAGAGTAAAGGAAAGTGATAAACACGAGTGAAGTAGGTAGTTATAGGCGGTTCATGAATCATTAAACGGTAGGTACGCTTGTGTTAAAACCTCGGGGCATGTGTGTTTTTTTAGTTTGTATAATTCCAAGTAAAGACGTGGTTTTTATTATTAATAATAGTTGTTTATTGTACTGTGTGTATGAATAATACTAGAAAAAAATTGGTTGTCTGTAAAGTCGATTTACGGACGATAGTTTAACGTGACAACATCATAAACATTAATGCAATGATTGCATACTTTTATGAATAAAATTTAATTATTTTTATTGAATTATTAATATTTTGTATGAATGAAGGAGAAGGAGGAAAGAAGGAGGAAAGAAAGGAGGAAGGAGTGAAATGACATCTACAATTTAATTGATAAAGGACATGTTAGGAAATGGGCTTAAAATAATAATTTTTTTGAACAGCTGTCATGTATGGTTTTTCTGATAGGGAAACTTATTCAGGATGGCCTGACAAAAACAGAAAAAATATTAAAAGCACCATTATTGAATAAATACATATTTTAAATCCAGATATTTTTGGTGTCATAATATTATTTTTGCACATTGAAACAAAGAAAAAATGGTAAATATCATTTTTTAAAGCAAATTATACACCTTATTGTTATTTAAAATATTCTAAAATAATATTATATGGTTTAAAATAAAACCAACTCCATGATTTGTATGTATGGCATTAATTCCTTTGCCTCCTAATGGAATCTATGAAAATATTACCTGTGTCAGTAAGGTTGTCATACTTGTCAGCTGTCAGTACACAGGTCAAAATTGAATTGAATTTGACCATGAATTTGACACTTGATTGACGTTTACAGTTCACAATGACAATAATGACATCCAACTGAAAAGTGTTGCCAAAATCAATAATTACTGTGGGTTGCAATTTATTTTTTTAAATAATGATTATTAAAATGTAAATAATTAAGGAAAGGGTGCTTTCAAAAAAAGTAAAAAAAATATACAAAGTCTCCTTAATTTATGTACTTTCATAAAAATATGATCTCTTCCCTGTTCACAGTAGGTTCGAATAAAAGCCCAGCCTCCATACAAAAACCTAACATGTTCTTTGCTTTTATTTGCACTCATTAATTTAAATATGTTTATTACTTCAATGAACAGATTATTTTAATTATAATTTTTATATTATACATGTTTGCTATTTAACTTCTTCCAATCTGTGTTATTCTGTTAGAGGCGCTCGGGGTGCCTAAAGGGACTGAAAAAAGATTTGGCACTCCCATCAATATCAACATTCTACAACGATTTGAAAACATATTGATAGAAGGAATGAAAACAGAAGAAAAAGAAAAAAAATTGAAAGACCTTTGTTTTCCTGAAAATGGAAAACTAATGCAAGCATCAAAGCTTAACATAGAGCTTACAGGTTTATTGACTGTTCGATATTGTTTAATACACCTTACTATTTTCTTCGTAATTCGTATTCATTAGTCAGTGACATGTCCCATCCCTAATCCTTCCGCACGTCACTTCCCTTCTCTTCCTATCGCTCGATTGCAATGGCGCGCGCGCATTAGAAGAAAAAATCGTTTTAAATAAGTTATTGGCCAAATCTAACTCTAAACTAGTGTTTTTCGTAATAATAATAACAATTGTGAAGTGTAATTGCTGTGGTGGACGCTCAAACAACCCTCAAGGACAATATTTGGTGCTTTGTTACCGCGTGCACGCGGAAGAAGACTCCGCCATTAAGCAAGAAACTTAAGAAAGGTGAAAACTGGACAATCGTAAGTGGTTTGCAATCCTCTCACGCCCTAAACCCCTTTTCTGTTGTTCACTGACTTCCCTCAAAGTTTAATTCAAAAAAATACAGTCCACATCTTTAAAATCAACCGACCTTTTCGCTAATTCACCAACACATATTTTTTGGTCCAATCGAACCGGATAATTCTAGTTCATATTTTCGTAGTTAAAATTCGTATTTCGAACAAATACCTACTCAATTCTCTGTTGAATTCTATTACTGCAGTAGGTATTCATTGTTGTGCTGGCTGAGCTTATATTCGTAACTGATTATTACAGATTTACGTATTCAATATCGTAGGTACTAATACACTAAACTAGGAAAATATACTTAATCGGTGTTACAAGTACCTACAAGTAGTATTGTTCAATTAACTATCTACCTACCTACTCATAATAAAAGTTGTCTACTTAGTTCGTTCATAGTTCGTAGTCGAAAGCGCGCGCCGATATATACCACCATAAACAAGCCGTGGCTTCTGTGCCACTACTTGCCACTCGTTTCGTATATTCGTTGATTACCTACATCTTTGTTTGTGTAATTGTGTCTTAAACGTCGTTTATTTCATTACGTTCGTTTATTCGTAAAACTATTAGGTACATTAGTGTCTACTCATATATAATATTCGTCCTAGTACATACTTACCTATAAGTCGTTAAGGTTGTGTATTCAGGAGCCCTATTCGGGGGCATCTCGTTGTTCGTATTGAGTAGCCTACTACCTACTTATTGGTGTTTTTTTTTGCACACATACCTACCTACAAAGGGTAAATGTGAAAAACCCCATTCGTTGTTGTCGCATATTTATCGTTGTCGTTTACTTTCGTTACTCTCGCGTTGGAAATAGGTAAATTGTTTACTCATTTCATTAACTTAAGCGGCAAGACACAATTACGTATTTCTTTAACTACGTCACCTTTTTAGTTTACACATTCGCATTTTACATACTGGTTTTAATCATGTCGAACGAAGACAATAAAAATAAATTAGCCTTATTGCAAGCTAAACGTAATGCACATTTCGAACGTATGCAAAATATATTCGAGTTATCAAAACAGGATATGAAGGATGAAACATGTAGGGAGTCATTTTTAAATAATGTCGCAAATCTTCAAAGTTTACGTAATGAATTTCAAAGCGTATTAGACGCCTACAATACGTGTTCTATTAAAGTGGATCCTACTGCTGTTATAAGTTACCAATCTTGGATTTCGTTTGAGGAGCTGTACTGTCGGGTTCAACGTGTCGTAAATTCACTTAAAATAGAACAATCTCAAATAAAGGAAACGCCAAAGAATAATTTCCCAAAATTACCTCGTATCGATTTAGTTTCGTTTGATGGCGATATTCGTAATTGGTCGCTGTTTTATAATCAGTTTAAGCGCGTAGTTCATGATAACACGCAACTGTCTGACTCGGAGCGCATTCATTTTCTTGTTAGTAAGCTGACTGGCAGCGCCGCTTCTTTGTGCGCAGGGATACCACCTACACCTGAGAATTATAAAATATTATGGAACTCGCTCGTGGATAAGTATGATGATCCGCGTTTTCTCGCCGCGTCATATTTAAATCAACTATTAGAATTTAAACCTATACCTGCTAATTCTACAACCGGTTTAGAGTCATTTGTAAACACATTTGATACCGCCGTTAGGGCGCTCAAGCAGGTACATTTGGGAGATCTTGCGGACTTTATTTTGTTACATCTCGCATTGCAAAGGTTAGACTCCGAGACAGTTAAGTTATTCGAAATGAGTCATCGCAAAAAAGTCATACCTTCTTATGATGATTTAGTTGAATTTGTTAAAGAACAAGATAAAATAGTACGCTCCAGTCCTTTAGTTTCCAAGCCTCAACAAGATGGCCAAGTTAAAAACTCGTCTAATTCAAAACCAAAATCCACAAAGGCCTTTGTCGCTCAGACAGCCGATAATTGTATTTTGTGTAAGTCAGACAAACATAATAAATTATATTTGTGTTCTGATTTTAAAAAAATGACCCCTCACGAAAGATTTAATTTTGCGAAATCTAATGCGTTGTGCATTAATTGTTTAAATCATGGGCACAAGGTCTCATCGTGTTCTTCAAAAAATTTTTGTCGTCATTGTAAGTCGAAACATCATTCAATCTTGCATTTTGGTTCATCTGATTCGCAAAATAATGCGTCAAGTTTGCCCGCTGTCGCTACCGCTCCCGCTACCTCTCAACAGGATGACCGCACCTTAAGCGTAAGCGGAGTGGAATCTAGTTCGCCATCGAACAACAATAATATGTCTGTTTGTGGTGTTGCTCGAGACCTTTTTGATAACAGGTGTTTGACTACTTTGTTGAGTACCGCTAAAATAAAGGTTTTAGATAAGCATAATCGTGTGCATTTCGTACGATGTTTGATTGATTCCGGATCGCAGAGTGATTATATCACAGCTTCGTGTTGTAAACGTCTATCGTTATTTATTTCGAATAAAAATCGGTTTGTTGAAGTTCAAGGCATCGGTGGTGCATCTCAACGTATATTGGGCATGACTAATGTCCTCTTTACATCTCGTTTTGACGCTAGGACACAGTACAATTCGCAGTCATTTGTAGTTGACAAGATTACGTCACAGTTACCAGACGCTTTTATTGATGTAAACGCACTTCATTACTTAGATAATTTACCGCTAGCCGATGATGAATATCATTCACCCGGACAAATTGACATGCTTTTGGGTGTCAATTCATATTGCAAAATTTTGTTATTTAATAAAATTAGTCCTGGTAACAATTTGCCTACAGCAATCGAAACTAGTTTAGGATATATTTTAATGGGAAACGCACCCACCCTACTTTCATCACCTCGGTCTACTCGTTCATTCTGCGCGTTCACACATGAGCAAATTAATGATTCGCTTCAGAGATTTTGGCAATTAGAAGAAGTGCCTTCTACAAATTTTATAAGCCCTGACGAACAGGTTTGCGAAGATATTTATACATCTACTACTACTCGAAGTGCCGATGGTAGTTATACTGTTAATTTGCCTTTTAAGGAGAATGTCGATTTGCTTGGCAATTCTTTTATAACTGCAAAGCGTAGATATTTGTTTCTTGAAAGTAAATTCGCGCGGTCTCCTGGATTACGTGAGGAATACAATGCCGTTATCACGGAATATCTTAATAAAAATTATTTGTCGCTCGTCCCGCCAGAGAATTGTCTCGAGTCAGGATTTTATTTGCCTCACCATCCCGTTATTCGTCAGGATAAATCTACGACTAAACTTCGTATCGTACTCGACGCTAGTGCTAAGACAGACTCCGGTTTGTCACTTAATGACGTTTTGCATACTGGCTGCAATTTGCAAAATGATATTTTTCATATACTTTTAAAGGTTCGTGTATTTGAATTCGCTTTTTTCGCTGACGTTCGTCAAATGTACCTCTGCATCGAGGTCCATCCTTCGCATCGTTCTTATCAAAGAATCTTATATCGTTTCTCGGATGACGCTCCATTGGAGACTTATCAATTTAATCGTGTTACCTTCGGTCATCGTTCTTCGCCGTTTTTAGCTTTGCGGACTATGCGACAACTCGCTCATGACGAGCGTGATAGCTTTCCTCTCGCTTGCAGCGTGTTGGAAAGCGACATGTACATGGACGATCTAGCTTCCTCCGCTTCTAGCCTTGAGGAAGCGGTTGGAATGGCATCCGATCTAATCCAGCTTTTGAAGCGCGGTGGTTTCGAGCTAGTGAAATGGACGAGTAACTCTATTGACTTGCTCCGTACCATTCCTGATACTCACCGCCAATCGGAATCAGTCTCCTTCGACACAGACACATCGTTCAAAATTCTCGGCCTTCAGTGGTTGCCATCTTCTGATTCGTTTAAATTCACTGTCGCGCCACCTAATCCCGAAGGTACTAAGCGTGCGATTTTGTCTGTCACAGCTCGCTTGTATGATATTCTTGGTCTTGTTGGTCCAGTTATTCTTTATTCGAAATTGCTTATCAAGGAGCTTTGGCTTCTCAAACTCGACTGGGACGACCAAACTCCAGAAGCTGTTCTCCGTTTGTGGAAGCAGTTTATTTCGGAACTACCATTAATCTCTAATCTTTCATTTTCCCGCCATTTGGGCGTTGATTCGCATTCTCGGCTTTATCTCTTGGCGTTTTCCGATGCATCTGAAAAGGCATATGGATGCGTTGTCTATACCTATGTTTTGAATAATAACGAGATGCCCATTGTTCGGCTGTTATGTTCGAAATCTAAAGTCGCTCCTATTAAAACTGTAACACTTGCTCGGCTTGAACTTTGTGGTATTCTTTTAATGGCTAAATTACTAAGGGCAGCTTATGACACTATTTCAAAACGACATCCTATCGAGGATGTGTATGCCTTTTCGGATTCACAAGTCGCTCTGTGCTGGGTACATTCTTCTCCTCATCGGTTTAACACGTTCGTCGCTAATAGAATAGCCCAGTGCCAAACCTACTTCTCGTCGGAATATTTTCGTTTCATCCCGGGTACTCAAAACCCCGCGGATTGTCTGTCGCGTGGACTATTACCTTCCCAATTAGTTCAACATGAACTTTGGCGAAGCGATGCCCACGGTGGACCGGTTAGGTCCACCGTGGGCATCGCTTCCAATCGATAATTGGCCTATTTCGGAATTTTCTCCCACTTCTACTCCAATGCCTGAGGAGAAGTCAGCCGTATTCGCTTCGAAAAATAAATCTGAACATATCCTTACAACGCTAAGTTTAAAGTTCTCTAACTGGGATAAATTTCTTAGATGTGTGGTTTATATGCTTCGGTTCATAAAAAAGCTCCCACGCAATAATTGCATAACCGCGTCAGACTTGGATTTCGCAGAATTGACAATCGTAAAGGCTGTACAACACACGTATTTTTACGAAGATATAGAAAAAATTAAAAATTCTAAATTATGTTCACATGCGTTACGCAAGCTTTCCCCCTTCTTAGATCAAGGGATATTACGTGTTGGCGGTCGCCTCTCTAATTCGTCGTTAGATTACTCGCAAAAACATCCAATTCTTTTGCCTCGGAATGGACATATCGTTGAGCTTATTATTGACGCTTATCATGTTAAACACTTTCACACAGGTCCCAATTTATTATTATCGATACTTAGACAAAGGTTTTGGATTTTATCTGCTCGTCGCATCGTACGTATGCGTATTCATCGCTGTAATATTTGCTTTCGACTCAGTCCGAAACCTACATTTCCTGTTATGTCAGATCTTCCAGAATGTCGCGTCGAGCAAAGCAAAGCCTTCTCACACACTGGGGTAGACTTTGCTGGGCCATTCAATATAACTTTCTCTCGTAAGCGCGGTGTACGCAGCCAAAAGGCGTACCTGTGCCTTTTCATTTGTCTAGTAACCAAGGCAGTTCATCTAGAACTTGCTTCTTCGCTTAGTTCGGCATCATTTTTGGATGCTTTCAAAAGGTTTTTATCTCGTCGTGGTCCTTGTCAATGTATTTACAGCGACAACGGTACTAACTTTGTCGCATCTAAGGCTTAGCTCAGCCAGCATACATAAAGTTTACCTAGTTCGTAGTAATAATTTGTATTAATTTTGCCTCATTAACCTTAGCTTTACTTCGTAGTTTAATACTCTTTCTCCTACTTAATTTGAAGGGGTTCCTTTAAGGCGGGGGGGATGTTCGATATTGTTTAATACACCTTACTATTTTCTTCGTAATTCGTATTCATTAGTCAGTGACATGTCCCATCCCTAATCCTTCCGCACGTCACTTCCCTTCTCTTCCTATCGCTCGATTGCAATGGCGCGCGCGCATTAGAAGAAAAAATCGTTTTAAATAAGTTATTGGCCAAATCTAACTCTAAACTAGTGTTTTTCGTAATAATAATAACAATTGTGAAGTGTAATTGCTGTGGTGGACGCTCAAACAACCCTCAAGGACAATATTTGGTGCTATGTTACCGCGTGCACGCGGAAGAAGACTCCGCCATTAAGCAAGAAACTTAAGAAAGGTGAAAACTGGACAATCGTAAGTGGTTTGCAATCCTCTCACGCCCTAAACCCCTTTTCTGTTGTTCACTGACTTCCCTCAAAGTTTAATTCAAAAAAATACAGTCCACATCTTTAAAATCAACCGACCTTTTCGCTAATTCACCAACATTGACATCTGCAATGAAATTGAGGGACAAGATGCTTGAAGAGACGCAAGAGGATACAGGTTGTGTTATTGCCACTATTTGTCACACAATAGACATGATGACAAAACCAAACTGATAATTTGACAATTGTCAAAAATTTAAGCGATGCCACTAGATTGTTCTATAATTTACATTATAAATATACAGATATTAGAAGGAAGCTGATCAGTCCCTTATTGGACAAGAATCTTGACTTTAACCTCAAAGATAACAAAAGGTCCGAGTGGCTTTACAGTAAACTAGATGATACTGTGAAATCAGTGTCGGCCATGAAGAAAGCAAGCTCAGTTTTAGTACCTCCTAAGAAGACAAAAAACTGGCAACCACCTCCTCGCCAGCTAAGTCACTTTCATCGAGAGAAAGGAGTAGCTCGAGGAGGATACCAACATCAACTTCAGTACCAGCCACGACCCTTTCCACGACAAAGCCAACAGCAGGGCCGTCGTCTAGCCCCTGCTCCATCTAGTTCGCGGGGAATGACCAGAGGCCGATCCCGCTACCCGTAGAGGTAAAATTTGCAAGAATTTTTATTTAAATTTGGAATCAGTAACTCAGGATCCTGATGTGTGTATTGTTGCAATCAGGATTGAACTTCACTTCAGGTAAGTTCGTTTAATCCTATCATTATTATTGTATGAGTGGAAGGCGCACAATCGGTTGCTGCGCACACGTTATGTGTGTAGTGTGGTATCTGGCATGGGCTCTAGACATCAAGACGAGGATATTTTATTACCGGCATCAGAACTCAGTGCTATTACTGTACATTAAATGTATTCATTATTCTACAATAATGTACAGTCTGTCCTGATGACGGCAATAAAATATCGTCGTCTTGATGTCTAGCCGTACAAATGCCGTAATGTATTTATGTACAATAATAGCACTGAGTTCTGATGACGTTATCATTATTATTATTTTTGGCGATGTTTTTTCATAGTAGTAATATATTTTTAATGAAGTCTACAAGTCATTTTATTTTATTTCTTTATTTTTAAGACTTACAATACGCTAAATCACAGGCTGATATATCTAAAATAAAAATGTATTTAATTCCATTAATAATTACACCACAGATATAAAACTTCTTGAGGGTGATAGTACAACAAAAAAATTGTTCCAAGCCGCTGATACACCAAGCGCCATACTGGTATTAGTCTGTAAGCCTTCTGTAAAATACTTAAAATAATAAATAGAATAACAAAACTAAACGTTGACTTTGAAGCAATTTACGTCGTGCCCCTATAGTGATCCTTTCGACCCAGACAGTGTGCCCCGAAGCACTTACAACCCAGGTAAGTAGCCCCATAAACAGTTTTTAGAGTTTAAAATGATAAACCCCAATCATCAATGTTTACCAAAAAGCCATGTTTTTTTTTACCCAACTGCTACTATTAATCTGTAAAAGAATTATTGTAAAGAAAATAAATACACTTCTGCTCTCAGTATTACTTTAATTTCATTATTAGTTACCTAACAACAATGGGTTGAATATGGACAAAGAAAAGTTGACCAATGTATTGAAATCCATGTTCAACCCCCCTCCTCCCTTTTAAGGGTTCAACATAGTCGGGGGTAAAGATTGTGGTGGTTGAACATGGACTAAAACGTGATACGTGGGTGGAAGGATTTTTAAACAGACATCATTCGAAATTGGTCATCAGAACGACTCAAAATATAAAAAGGTACGGGCTCAGAAAGGATTAGAAGGAATGGAGAAATTTTATGCTAATTTAAGTGAAACCCTAAACAATGTACCACCAATTAACATACTGAACTACGACGAGACTAAGTTGTCCGACAATTCACTTCAAAATCCTGAAAGGCAATAGCACAAAGAGCATAAAGAGTTGCGTTTCCATCATGTTCACTAGGACATGTCTATCAACATATTATGTGGTTAATAATATAAATCCTCAAAATTGTAATCCGAGTGGCTCGAAGGAGGCCCACCTGGAACTAGATACAATTGTTCGAAATCAGGTTGGTTTGATACGGCATCATTCGAAGATTATTTCGAAACTATAGTGGTCGAATGGGCGAAACAAATTCTCAGGCCAAAAGTAGTAATTGGTGATAAGTTGTAGAGTTGTGTCAAAAACACAACATAAGTTTGGTATTTTTACCACCAACCTACACTCACCTTTTTTTTGTTTCCGGGGTGGAAAATCCTCATGGATCGCCAGGGGGCGGCGTGGTCTGTCAGACTCTTACTGAGTAAAAACCACCCCGGTGTTCCATCTCATACCTACGACGGGATCGCGGGAACGTACGTTCCTTCCACAACCCCGACTGGTCCGCCTCTGCGGGCCTCCTCGGGAGAGGGGGGGGGGGTGAAATGTTTGACTCCCCCCGCGACGTGTAAGAGGGGCGCGCGAGGACCACTACGCGCCGCCACCTCGGGTCCTGAAGAGTGGGGGCAGCGACGGACGTCCCCGAGTCCTTCGTCCCTGGACCCATTTTAGGAGAGCTGGAAGAGAGCGTTACCCGCCCTCCGCTGGCGCCCGGTATGCCTGCTGCGGGCCGGGTGAGTGGACGAGATCTCCCTCTCCCTTTCCGCAGCCTCCTTCTGCGAGAAGACTGTTTCGCAGAAGAAAAACACCGCGTCCCAGGACTCTTCGCTGCCGACCATCGACAGCGACTACGGCCGGCAGCAACAAACTCCACTCACCTAACACAACCATTGGACCAGCTCACTATCAACACCCACGCCGCTAACGTGTGCAGAAAAGCTGCAAACATATACAAACAGCTATCTAGAGCGGCCAATGTGAGCTGGGGTCTGCACATTCGGACCACCTTTTTTTTTTTTTTGTTTTCGGGGGGAAACCTTCAAAAGGCACCTGGACTTTGGGGAAAAAGACCAGGTAGTGTGGGATTCTTATCTCACTAAAACCACCCCGGTGATCACCATCAGCACATGGAGGGGGGCCCGTTACCTCTTAATAGACCAATCCGGAACCCCCTCAATGCAACGCGTGTTAGGGCACGTCTCTGGGGAGACTATAAAGGGGTCTCCCCTGATCCTCACTATGCACGGCAGCATGTGATCACAATGCCACCGTATTCCCTGAAATCACTTGGTGGGCAGTCTGAGTCCCCACTCCTACCGCCCGCGATTCCAAAGTCCCGCCTGCATTCAATGATGCAGGTGGGGTTTCAGCGTGTTAGGCGTCGAGGCGGTTGCCTCCTCGACGCCTTCTTCTCCGAGCGGGATTGGCTCTCTCACGATCCCGCTCGGCAGCCTCCTTCTGGACCATAACGATCTCACAGAAGGAGGCAACTTCCCTCCAGTTTTCTGTCTCCGTCAGCATAGCCCTCACTACTGCTGGCAGAGACAGGTCACTCCCAATCCTGGCGACCAAAACCTGCCGCTCAGAAGCCCACGCCGGGCACTCCTCGAGCGTGTGCTGTGCAGAGTCTAGATCGCTTCCACAATGGTGGCAATTTGCCGTGGCCTCACGCCCAATCCTGCTCAGGTACTCACCGAAGCAGCCGTGCCCGGTCAGCACCTGAGTGAGCCTGTAGGAGATGCGCTCCTCTCTCTTTACATTCGGACCACCTACACGGCGGCAGTGGCGCCGGCTGGCTGGGATATTACCACTCGATCTCTGAATACAAGAAACAGCCGCTCTATGAGGCAAAGAGGGACCCCCCTCTTTCGGAGCGGCTGCGGGTACCCACCCGGGCCAGCCCTTACGGGCAGGGAGGTAGAGCGCATAGTGCCGTTTGAGAAAAAATAGATTTATAAAGTGAATACCGCCTTCTTTACACATCAACAATTATTTTCTCGCTTTTTACCTATTTCCTATTCTTTTCTTCCACTTATATGTCGATACCATATATGGGCTCATATGCAGTACGACGAAAATACGTTTGGACATATATGGTATCGTATGCATTCAGATGCTTATGTTTATCAAGAATAAAAGACTCAAGTACTATTATTGTTTCGCTTTTTTCCCATCCCGTGATGACAAATCACACCTTTTTTTTTTGTTTGACAGAATGGACACTGCTCGCTTTTATAAAAAAACACAAATTAGTACCTATCTCTGTTTGCATTTAAACAAGCGATATCTGAACACCTATGCAAGGTTGGAAAATATATCTTCCACGGAAAAGGGGTCGTACGTTATTAACTGAATCTCTATCACTAGTCGTCAGGGAAGTCCTTTGTTGTCCAATCCTGGTAGCCCGGTATCTTCTAAAAAGTTGAGAAAAATCCCAGAGAGGCACCAAGACATTCCTCTGAACTGTGACAGAACAGATAATATTGGACATTGGCTTACGTGGCAGAAAAAACGTCAACATTGCGTAGTATGTTCTATGAAGACATATACTAAATGCTCAAAATGCAAAGTTTTTCTATGCTATAATGATAAAAGAAACTCTCTGGTTACATTCTACGACTAATGATAATAAATATTACTTTTCTTTATCAGATAATGTTCCTTTTCCAATTTGTAAATTTTTTGATTGACTGCATACGATTCCATATAATTATGTCCAAGTGAGTTTTTGTCTCAGTGCATACGAGCCCATATATGGAATCGCAATTTTTTTTCTACATTAACCCCTTACCGCATCCCATATTTGCACATCAATTTTTTTTGGCATAAATTTAAATTCTTTCCAAGTTTGAGTTATGGCAACATTAGAAACCATAGACTAGGTGTGTACTTTGACGTTTAGTAGCGATGAAATGTTGGCAGTCTTGATAGAAAAATATTAAAGTCAGTTTGAAATCAAACGTACCTGGAAGGTGAGTAGCTCTGTATTTGAACCCAAACTTCTCAGAATCCTATGAATATTTCGGTTTGTACATATTTCTTTGAATAAAACCATCATAAGTGAGTCTAAAAATTGAAGAAACAACACCAGATCCTCATTGATTGCAAATTGATGCTGCGTTTTTGTTGTGTGCATACTCGGGACAACATGCAGTGTTGACTCAATTGTACTGCCCATATAAGGGACTGTATGCAGATAGCGGTAAATTGCGTTTGTTCACATATGACACGGTATGCAATAAAATAGCATGGATTCAATTTCATAAGACATGTATGCTAAAGTTCGCACGTTACGTATATTTTGTTTTCTGCACATGAATTACAGCACTTATAAGTAGGTAAATAGGTATTTGGTTGGTACCTATGCGACTTTTGTCTCAAACAATCCTTCAAAATGTTCCTCCACGATCCTGGCACTTACCGACAGTTCTTTTGTCCTTCAATCACTTCCTTTCATGCGGAAGGAAGGAATAAATATCAAGACCTGCCTTTCTGAACTTTCTATTCATGCTTCCCTTGTTCATCTGCTTCGTTAGTCTCTCGCCGTGTAATAACAACTCATAAGCTTTGGGTTTTTGTTTGGTGTTTGCTTACTATTGTGACGTTGCAAAATTAGATATTGATTGTGTCTATAGTGTATTCACGGAAACGAGTTAGTAGAGCGCTATCTCACTCACACAATTTTTTAACTGCGATTGGTCAGTGATAAACGCTAAGGCGGTGTACACAGTACGAGTACTTTTTAGTCTACTCATACTTCCCGTACTGTGCAGACGTGCTCTTACTTGTGACTGTATGCTCAACTTGTGAACCGGCTGGTGTATTGGATTTTATGATTGATTGCTTTCTTGACGACTTGGCGGCTTGTGAAAAGGACTTTTCATTGTGAACTGACATAGTGCAATAATGGCGGATATCGAACAACCTGCTGAGAAAAGAAAACGGCGGGCTTTTTTGTCTACCGAGAAGACTATGATTTTAAATATGTACCACGCAATGAGAAATGCCGACTCTTCGGCCTCCAAGGGTGACATTCTGAAAGCTGTTGCATCTTCTTTAGGTGTTCACTGGGCTTCTGTTCATAGAATTGTAAAAGAGAAGAATGATAGTGGTGAGCTAAAATCTCCGAAGAAATTGAAGCAACGTTTGTCAATTGTTGATACGATTGATAACTTTACAAAATGTGCCATCAGAAATATAGTCCACAATTTCTTCGCGCAGAATGAAATACCTACTCTAGATAAGATTTTAAAGAAAATCAGTGATGATGGCACTTTGGGCATTATGAAGAGAACGACGCTACATAAAATATTGAAAAAAATTGGTTTTAAATTCTGTAAGAGAAGCAGAAATAGCTTATTGCTGGATCGCGATGACATATTCTTTTGGAGAAGAAATTATCTGCGAACTATCAAAAATGCACGAAATAATCATCAAAAAATCTACTATTTAGATGAAACTTGGGTGAATGAAGGTCACACTACCTCAAAAGCTTGGGTCGATACCACAGTGAAAAGCAGGCGAGACGCTTTTATTAATGGACTAACGACTGGCTTGAAAACTCCTTCAGGTGCGTTTTTATTTATTTAATGGTCAATGGAAATTTTTAAGCAGCGCAGGTGTGCTAATAATAATAATAATAAGACATTTAATTCAGACGTAGTAGTCCATATACTGTTATGACCCTAAATACTAATGACCCGTTTATTGTTCTTTTGTCATAAATGAGCATTATCATAATAAAATACTTTTTCCCAATTTTTGTATAGTATACTGGCCCAGGTGCGCTACATCCATTGTTATTATTATCATTAAGTTATTGGTATATTCTCATTGTTGAAACACGTGTTTTATAACATGTTTTATATTCTCGTTACAGGAAAAGGCAAAAGACTAATTATTACTCACATCGGGAGTGAGGATGGATTCGTCGAAGGTGGTCTAAATATGTTTGAGTCGAAGAAACAAGGCGATTATCACAAGGAGATGAATGCCGAAGAATTTGAAAATTGGTTTAGAGAAGTTTTAAATAAGCTAGATGATAATTCTGTGATAGTCATGGATAACGTCTAGGAAAATAGAGCGAATCCCAACGGCCAAATGTAAAAAACAGGATATATTTAATTGGTTACGCGAAAAAAATATTAGCTGTAACGCTGAAATGTTGAAACGTGAATTATTAAACATCGTTAAAAATCATAGACAGCGATACGACGCTTGCATTATAGACGAAATGGCAAAATCACAAAACAAAACTGTATTGAGACTGCCGCCGTATCATTGCGAATTAAATCCAATTGAGCTAGTGTGGGCTCAAGTTAAAGGAAATGTAGCTTCACACATGAAAATACACAAAATGGCAGAATTAAAAATTTTAGTAAACGAATCAATTCAAAATATTGGCGCAGAGAAATGGAAAAAATGTATAAAGCATGTCATAGAAATAGTTGAGCCCAAAATGGATGCCATGGACAGAAATGTGGAAGCAATGACTGAAAGATTGATAATAAATGTAGGAAACGACGACAGTAGTGATAGTACGGAGAGTGATGATGATGATATACATATGTTATAAACTTGTATAGGTAGATATTATAATATAATAAAGAAAATTTAATCATTAACTCTCGATTTTATTTCTTTCCTTCATATCCATTAGATATATAAAAATGTAGGTACCCATAAAAAATTCTATCAAATAAATGTCTCTCAATTTATACGACAGACGAAGCCGCAGGAATAAACTAAGCGAACTTTTAAGAAGCGCAGTGTGAACGCACATTTACATTTCTAAGGTATTGTTAACGCCCACTAACCCTAAAAAAGTATTTTTTGTCTTTGTCATTTGTATGATAGTATAGCGCCTTCTCTATCGCACATTATCTTAACTCGTCTCCGTGAATACACTATAGTAGCGACACCTGTTGTAATTAACGGCGGACTACGCCAGGGTTGTCAACGCTGTTCTGCGTGACACAGATGGCGTTGATGCCTTTTTGTTTTGTAGAGAGTTGTGATGTGGATGTAGAAGGAAAACGGCCAGTTCTTGAAAGTAGATGTATTCTCACCAATCACCATCAATATGGAAGGCTTATGGAAGGTCGGAGCACGAGGAGACCGGTGTAACGCCCTATCGCGGACCCGGCTTGGGAGGAAGTGAAAGAGCGCCGAACAGTGTGACGACCAAAACGGACACGCTAGTGATGTTCGCGATGTTATACTAATTTAGTGTTGGGATTCCAACATGCTCCGGCCTTTCGAGAGGAAACAGAAAAATAAATCAAATAGTTCTAGCTACCTTATGCTAGTAAGGATGGTATTACCATTTACATGTAAATAAATCAAATTTGTAGTTCTAGCTACCTTATGCTAGTAAAGTAATTTTACTATTATACATTGTCATCTATGGGTAAAATACAAATTTTTGTAACAGATCGCACATGGGTATTTCCCTTTGAATTTGTGACTTCCACTGCTCTTACATGACCATCGTAGCCTGGAAATGTTTTTGTAACTCTGGCCATGGGCCATGACATTATAGGTAGATTATCTTCCTTTAATATTACAATTGTTCCTATCTTAATGCTAGGCAGGATGTCTAACCACTTAGGTCTATTTTGTAATGTATTAAGATACTGTTTATACCACACTTTCCAGAATGATTGTTTAATTTGATTACATAATTGCCAAAACTTGAGTCTATTTTGTGGAACAGTAGTTACATCATTTTCAGGATACATGGTTAATGAATTTCCTATTAAAAAGTGACCTGGTGTTAAGTAGTTAAAATCATTTACATCAGATGACATAGGAATCAGAGGTCTGGAGTTTAATATGCATTCTATTTCTATTAATACAGTGTTTATTTGTTCATAGGTTAACAATTGTTTTTGTAATACTCTTCTTAGAAAATACTTAGTCATTTTCACAGCAGACTCCCACAGCCTGCCAAAGGTTGGGGAATATGCTGGTATAAAATGAAAGTTAATGCCCCTCTGGGCTGCAAATTGACATAAGTACTTGTTTTTGATGATTCTGTGAAGAGTGTAATTGATAAAGTTCAGTTCATTGGTTCCTTGCACCTTTGAAAGTACTAGCATTATCAGAGTATATTTCTTTGGGCAATCCTCTTCTAGAAATAAATCTCCTAAGGCAAGCGAGGTATGCATCTGAAGTAAGGTCTGACGTGAGTTCGAGGTGGACTGCCTTTGTAGCGAAACACACAAATACACAGATGTAGCCCTTTCCTACCACGGAGCGTCTCACGCGCGAGAGTTTAATGTCAATAGGCCCAGCGAAATCTACACCGACTTTCTCAAAAGGGCGACTCATAGCAGTCACTCTGTCAGCTGGCAAGGAACCCATCAGCTGTTTAGAGGCCTTAGCCTTCTGTTTAAAACATATTATACATTTATGGATTAATTTTTTCACATACATTAACCCATTAGTTATCCAATTGATTTAAATTACACAGTAATAATTTTGGACCTGCATGTAAAAGCTTTTCATGTTCAGATCTTATAATACAATTAGTAACAGTTGATTCTTTTGGTAAAATGACCTGATGTTTATGAGCATAGGGAATGTCAGAATGATGTAGCCTGCCGCCCACACGCAGGATACCTAAACTATCTATAAAAGGACATAATCTTTGTAAAGGACCTTTTACACTTTTATTATTTTTTAAGCAGTCTATTTCTTCTTTAAAATATACATCTTGTTCATTTTTAACAAGCAACATCAGGGCATTATTCAATTCAGAACTTGAGAGATATTTGTCAGCTATTTTGCCACCTTTTATGTTACCTATTAATAAACCGCATTACATAAGCCAATGTACGTACCATTCTGTGAATGCTAGAATATTTACGCATTTGATCGAAAACATTGCTAGTACCTGGGGACACTTGGCTGGCGATGAATGCTGATCCGGTTTTTTCCTCAGGTATGTTTGCAGGTAAGTCTATTTTTAAATTAAATTTATATTCACTGTCATGCAAAAATTCAGGGCCATCCCACCACAGGCTGCAGGCATGAAGCTCGTTTGGCGCAACACCCCTACTGATATAGTCTGCAGGGTTATTTTCAGTGTTGACATAAAGCCACTGACAGTTAGGCATATTTTTAGCGATTGCCCTTACCCTATTTGCAACATAAGCGTTAAGTTTTAAGGGTTCTGTGTGCAACCATGCGAGAACGATTTGTGAATTAGTAAACAAGTAAATATTGATTATGTTATACTTTACTTTTAGCGTGCAATAAACCTTTTCCATAAGCATCGAGAGAAGCAGAGCAGCGTTAAGTTCTAAGCGCGGTACTGTTTTGTTTTTATTTTGAAGCGGGTTTATGCGAGATTTTGAACACAACAAATACATTTTAGCTTTACCATCGTGATTAGTAACTCACAGGTACACGCAGCATCCATATGCCATAGTACTGGATGCATCTGAGAACCCTATCAGTTTAAGTTTGCTTAACTCAGTTACACTTATATTTCTATTAATAAAAATTGGCTTCATTTTAGCTAGACTGGAAGAGAATTCAAGCCACGCTTTTCTAATATCATCATCAGGCATGGAATCCCATTCAGTCTTGGAAGACCATAGCCTTTGCATTATAGCTTTTGCTTGTACAATAATGGGACTGACAAAGCCCATGGGATCAAACATTTTCCCAATATAGGAGAGGATATCTCTCTTTGTAAAATTCTGATTTGTGAAAGGTTCTGGACAAGACATTTTGAATTTATCGTCTTTAACCATCAGTTGTAAGCCCAAAGTCTTTAAATAATACTCATCGCTTTGCAGCTCTAAATCATCAAAATGCTGTTCACCTGAAGGAATGTCGGACAATATTCTATTATCAATTGATGACCACTTATGTGTATGAAAGTTACCCAACTTTAATAGTTTACGAATCTGTGACTTGGCCTCTAAGATAGTATTAAAGTAATTTTCTGCATAAAGAATGTCATCTACATACGTACAATTTTCTAAAATGAATGAAGCTAGCGGGAACTTGTCCTTGTTTTTTGCTGCTAATTCTTTAAGACAACGAGTAGCCAGATAATTTGAACTCTTCAACCCATATGTGACTGTGTCAAGCCTTATTGGCTCATCGGGGCTATCTCTCCACAGTATATTTTGCAAAGAGGTATGCTCTGGTGTTACACGTATATTTCTAAACATCTGTTTTATGTCAGAGGTAAATGTGAAACCACCAAAACGAAACAGTAATATTATCTCAAATAAATCTCTTTGTACAATGGGTCCATTTAAAAGCAAATCATTGACACTTTTTTACTCGTTTTCATAGAGCCATCAAACACAGTGCGCAGCTTAGTGGTTTTACTTTCAGGCTTCAAAACTGCATGATGAGGCAAAAAATATATAGCATTTTTATTTAATTCGTACAGTCCAATGTCTACATACTGACCGTGATGCAGATTTAAATATTCATGAATGAACTTTTGGTACTCAGAGAAGAGTTTGGGATCTTTATGTAATTTCTTCTCTAAGTTTAAAAATCTTTTTAATGCAAGACTAAAGGAGTCACCCAAGGTATCATTGACTTCACTTATAGGTAATTTCAATGGTAAAGCAACTTCAAAACAATTTTCTTTCAACTGAACAGTTTTATTAAAATATATATTCACAGAGTTCTTGCTCTGATGATCTTTCATCATAGATTTTTGGAACATCTTCAGTTATCCAAAACTCAGTTAAGGTTTCATTAATATCTGACTCACATGTATTACATTTTAAACTTACTTTATTGCAAACCATTAATAAATCAATCTCAGCTGGTATATTAAACTGATCATCAGCCAGTTTAATGCTTTTAGGCAAGAAGATGTCTGAGGTACTGAATTTATATTGAGGTAAGTTACAGGTGATTTGTTCAACAACATGACATGTGGTCATAACCTTGAAAGGGTTTGTTAGCGAATGAATTTCTAGGGGTAAGCAATGCTTTAACCTCGTTTTTGTATTAGTGATACCAATTACATTGACATTACTATGAGCAGGTTCCAAATCAAGCAGCTGTAATGCCCTTTGTGTAATAAAGGTCAACTGGGAACCACTGTCAAGCAGTGCTTTAAGGTGGACTTCAGCGCCGTCCCGAGTCATTAGTTTCACCTTAGCTGTGGGTAAAAGAACATCATTACTGTTATTACTTGCTGCTAATGATGCAGTTGACGCCGAGCCAGTGGTTTGTGTATTACACATATTTTTATCTGTGTCATAATGTAGCAGAGTGTTGTGTGCTTCCTTGCACTTTGCACACCGGAAATGATATCTGCACTTTCCAGTGTGAGCGCACAAACAAATATTGCACAGGCCTTTTTCATTGGCAAACTTTACTCGCTGATCTACATTTATTAATTTAAAATTGTTACAAGTATGAAGTTTATGTTTCAACTTACAGTATAAGCATGAAGGCTCCTGAGCAGCTGTGTTGGCCACTAGCCTACCAGCAGCTTTCCCAGGCTCTTTGGGCGACTGACGTGGCTGCCCATGGGAGGTCCCCGGACCAGCATTTTCAAGCGCCAGCGCTCGTTTGTCCATGTAGTCTAAGAAGGCTTCTATAGTTGGCTCTTCATCTGCGGTCCTCTCGAGTTGAAATGCACGGGAGGTGTACGCATCTAATTTTCGATAAAAAATACACAAAATTACAGCATCCCAAAATTGTACGTTTGGCTCCAAGTTACTGAGAGCGGCAAGTGTTTGTTTTACATCTGACACAAACTCTCTTAAGTTAGATGCCGTTGACTTAGTTAGCGGCTTAATATCTAATAACAAATTGATGTGCTCATTTATTAATCTATGCTTATTATTATATCTCTTATTTACTATTTCTAAAGCCTGTTTATAACTTTCACTTGTCAAAGGTAAATTTTTAATTAAATCATATGGCTCGTTTCTTAAATACGAGCGTAAATAATAAAGTTTCTGAACATTATCAAGACACATATTGTTGTCAATCAGAGATTTAAACAGGTTAATAAATGGTACAAATTCTGTGAACTTACCACTAAATATTTGGATGTCAATCGGTTAACTTTTGGCATTGACTTAGGAGCTGAATGATTGCCACTAGCACTGGCACTGTTACGGCGGTTGAGTTCCTCATCGATTGCTGTGATGATGAAATAATAGCTATTCTCTACTTGCTCGATGTCCTCCTTGTCCTCTGGATGGAGTGACGAGATTTTTATATTATGCGATTCATATTGCGTAAACGTATCTAACAACTTTTGTCGTTTAGCTAATAAAGTTTCTTTGGGAATGCCAATTAATGGTTGCGGACAAGCGGATCCTAACCTCGTAATCGTACCTTTCAAGTAGCCACGTGCCGCGACCAAATCCTTCAACTCCATGGTCATTATTTTATCACTGCAAGAGACTTAGGTATATAAGCTAAATTATAATTAGACCTATTTTAAAACACTGTTTTGCCGATCACAATATTTTTCACAATAGAATCACGTATTTTACGCACAACACCGACACACGCGACGACAATGAGAGGCTCTTGCGCGGCAAAATGGCGACCGTTGTAGGCGAGGCGTCTCGCTTCGCACGCCGCTGTCGTGGCGCCGCGGGGCCCGCCCACTTCGCCTGGTACATGCGTCGTCCGCACCGTGTCCCGATCCTTCTTGCTTGTATGTTGAATTATGCACTATGTATGCATGCAGGTATTGAGGGATGCTGGATGTATAAAATAAAATTACGTCTGCAAAGCTGACGTGAATTTATGCAATCTGCAAGAGATTGATATATTGGTCTTCCTTTATGTCTGCACTGCACTGCTGCGCCGACGGGAAAATGTTTAGGCCGGTACGTGATGGGCACGTGTGGCTTAGGTTTTTTATCTGGTATCTACACTACCTATTCTTCTTAGCGTCTGCACTGCCGACGGAGTAGGTAGGTACCCAGGTAGATGGATGATCGTATTCACCTGCGTCTGCACTGCCGACGGAGAATAAATATATTGCACTTCCTCGTATCACGCTCGCACTCCTGACGTGATGGTGACGCTGCAGATCTTCACTGAAAGTTTCCGAAACTCGAAGGACCATGTAGAGAGTTGTGATGTGGATGTAGAAGGAAAACGGCCAGTTCTTGAAAGTAGATGTATTCTCACCAATCACCATCCATATGGAAGGCTTATGGAAGGTCGGAGCACGAGGAGACCGGTGTAACGCCCTATCGCGGACCCGGCTTGGGAGGAAGTGAAAGAGCGCCGAACAGTGTGACGACCAAAACGGACACGCTAGTGATGTTCGCGATGTTATACTAATTTAGTGTTGGGATTCCAACATGTTTAGTTAATTAATTGCAAGTTTATTGGATAATCAAATAATAAATAAACAAACTTACATAATTTACCACATTTTATGTCAAACATAATGTTTGATAAAGTGAAGATACAAATCGATAAGGAATCTATATAGTCTGTGGAAGATGATTCGAGAAACGGTCAGATTGGTCCGGAAAATAGGGGGTACGGTGTCCGTTTTTTACGATCAAGGACTCGAGCCTAAAGGGCGATTTTGAGGGACTTAATCCTAGGAGGATTGGGATGTGTCCAAATGACCCGATGGGGTTTTAATAAGTAGGAGCTGTTTTGGCAGAATTCCGTGAGTACTAAACCATTTTCTTTGTTCTTGCTGGATAGCCTATAGCTTAGATCATGCATGTGTGTTCTGACACGAGGACGTTGTTACAGGTCTGGCTGTTTATGCTAGCCTTATAAGTTTGGTGCTATGCGCGATTGATTCGATGCCTTGGTGTTGCGCCGTGTGGTGATTTGGAATTCATCAGAGCGCAGGCGGATTTATGGTTATCCCTTGCGGTGTGGTCCTCTGACATTGGGAAGGCTTTACCTAACCGAATCCAGGTGATGAGGGAAGTTCGCCACTCCAGGTAACGATAGCGT
Organism: Luperina nickerlii; assembly: GCA_963855955.1. NCBI lineage: Eukaryota > Metazoa > Arthropoda > Insecta > Lepidoptera > Noctuidae > Luperina > Luperina nickerlii. The sequence continues at coordinate 6,422,313 of OY979671.1, forward strand.
CACCATCTCGTCCGTAAGCCGCGTTCGCGTGTGTTCACAGGTTTCTCCTGTGAACGACGCCAAGGACCCTGAACCGTCAACTGAAGGAGTTATACTGAAGGTTTTATAGAGAGTGTTATCAGTGTGTCATTATGGTTTAATCTATGAGGGAGTTAGGCCTTTTGTAGGAACTAGGTTGTTTTAAGACCAGTTGTTGTAAGGATCTTGTGTCTCGGGTTTGCTTCGTATAGTGTTTATTTTCCCTCTATGAGCACAGTCCGGAAAAGGCCAATACATGTTCGATTGAGCTAGAAGTTGTTAATTCGATCATCCCACGGACTCGCTATAGCGACTCTGAGAAACTGCTATTTAGTCTCAAGACTGGCGTTCACTGACACCACTAGGAACGGAGACTAGTTGTGTGGGTGTATACCATAGACTCTGGAAGGGTACATTAATTTGGTGGCTTGCCACATTGTTTGTATGTGTACTTTAATTTTGTATAATTCCAATAAACTTTGTATTGTGTAAGAAGGTACTTGTTTAATTAATCCTTCCTAGCAGATTATACCTTATAAATTTACTTTAGCACAGTGGTGAGTAGTAAAGTTCAAATAGGAACCATCATCAGCTTGTTTCTAAGAAATTATCGGTAAACTACGAAACCGGGTTACACTATGTATATTATGCTTCTAACAGATTCCGCTTGCAGCTCGCCATCGACAGAAATATGAATAACTATTATTCTGAAGATATACCGTCTGGTAGTGAAGGTAAAGTCTATCCGGCGACGACGATGACGAATATTATCCAGATCCAGATGAAGATCCGTTGGCATATTCAGAAGCGGACGAAGAATCTGATGACAGGAACGATGATTCGCCCTCTTCATCTGCACCAGCTCCATCTACATCAAGATGTCCTAGAAATAATACTCAAAGTTCATCTAAATATCATTGGACGCCAGGTACAATTGAGTATAGTGATGAAGACTGCAGATTTTTGGGTGACATGCGATGTGACTTACTGACGCACTAAAGCCCTTAAAACACCTATTCAGCTGTTTGAGTTTTTTTTCCAAATGATCTCATAGACGTTATTATTTGCGAGAGTATGAGATATGCAATCCAGCTGGGCAAAGAATATACAATTTCTCATACAGAAGTAAAACAATTTATTGGCATATTATTATACATGTCAGTAATACCTTATCCAACTACCAGACAATACTGGAAATCGGGAATGGAATTCGAGCCAATCGTCACGACAATCACTTGCAACAGATTCGAGGAAATTAAAAGATTCCTTCATTTTATAAACAATGATGATATGCTACAACCTGATAATGCAGATTTCGACAAACTGCAGAAAATCCGTCCAGTTTTGTCAATGATAAGGCAGATACTATTGCAAGTACCAAAAGAAGAATACTTGGCAGTTGACGAACAAATCGTGCCCACAAAAACTCGCAAAAGTAGCCTGAAACAATACAACCCAAAAAAGCCTCATAAATGGGGCTACAAAATTCATGTCCTCAGTGGAGTTTCAGGGTTTTCTTACGATTTCGACCTGTATAAACAAAGTGATAAAGTCCCTGAAAATAATCCAAACCTAGGTTGCAGCAGCAATGTCGTTCTACGTTTGACAGAAAGTGTGCCCACACATCTAAATTACAAAATATTTTTTGACAATTGGTTCACAAGCGTGGACCTTATGATATGGATGCACAAAAAAAGAATTTTACCGCTGGGGACCGTTCGGGCTAATAGACTTGGAGGAGCTAAACTTCCCACAAAAAAAGAACTGTCCCGACAGGGAAGAGGATCTACCGCAGAATTACATACCACAGTTGATGACACAACTTTGGCTGTGGTGGCGTGGTTAGATAATACAGTGGTTTACTTATGTATGTTCAACCTATGTTGGAGTTAATCCAACAACCATAGTCAGGCGCTATGACAGGAAAAGAAAATTGTACCATGAGGTAAGTTGCCCAAAAGTGGTACAACTTTATAACAGACACATGGGTGGTGTTGACACCTTGGATTCGATGCTAGAGTACTACAGAATCAAAGTGCGTTCTAAGAAATGGTACCTTAGAGTTTTCTTCCACATGATCGACCTTGTCTGTGTAAACTCATGGCTCCTGTGGCGCAGATACAACGAAGAAGTATATATGCCACTTCCAGATTTCAAATTGGCAATTGCTGAAATTTTCACCAAAAAAGATTCCCAGATCTTCACACCAAAAATGTGAGGCAGGCCTGTATTTGTCAGAGATGAACCACCTCCAGCGAAAACAAGCAAGCGTAAAATTGAGATGCCTGCAAGAGAAGTCGCAGAAGACGGTTTCCATCATTTTCCCGACTGGACGGAATCAAGACAAAGATGCAGGAACAAATGTGGCGGCCAAACTTTCATTTGGTGTGTCAAATGTAAAATGTATTTATGCATAAATAAAAAAAGGAATTGTTTTCTGGAGTATCATATTCCTCTAGATCCAGTAGTACTTGAGTAAATGTAGTGGCTGATTGCTCTTTTGTTTCATGTTATTAGATTAAGGTTATGCTAGTAGTTGCAGTTTCGAATAGAGAACCGCTTGACTTTTGTCGGGGTTTACTTCTATTCTCCACTTCCTAACAGCCAGCGAGCTTGTTGACTGAAGTTTGGAGGATGCGGGAGATCTGGACTAGGCTGCGGCCAGTTTATAGCTGCGGAAGCGGAGTTTGCTCCCTTATAATGGAATCGCTTGTGGCAAACTTAAAGTTCCATCTCGTATCATATCAAATAGAGTTGAATTTCGTAGAACTCCACCATCAGATATTCTGCCCTGACATCCAATGTCCACGTATAAAAAGTTATAATTGGCATCGATAAAGCTAGCAAAACAATACTGAAATATGACTTATAATTAAAAAACTCAGAACCGCTATTAATTGGACATAGTATACGTATATGTTTTCCATCGAGGGCACCAACGCAATTAGGTACATTCTATTTCTGCATGAAACTCCGAGCCACTGATAGCCATTCTCCCTGTGTATTCGGCATCTGTAAAATAAAATTGTTAATAATATTTGTGTGTGTAGTTCTAGTTATATGCATGTAAAATGTGTGTGAAGTTCCAGGTACAGCATAAAATCATAGATATTATAATTCGACTAGGAATAGATACGTCACTTAGGAAACCGTTGTCCTGGGAACTCTCCTGGCAAGAATCTTTTTGTTAAAATGTTTGTGTCTTGTACATTCCATAACTGTGTGAATGTATGTGGTCTGTTTTGTTTTCTAATATAGGCGTTCAGTTTCTAACTACCTAATGTGTTACGGATATTTGTACTTATCCTTAAATAATTGGATAATGTAGATACCAAAGCTTGACAAAAATCTGAAATTATTAAAGAAATAACTTGTGGAGACACTTTAAACAGTGTACCGAGTGAAAAATAAGAGTCTCCTGTAGCCAGGTATCTCAAAGTAATTGCTAGTCGATCGGAAGCTGACACAGCATTTCTCCAGCGAGTGTCAGTTTTTGATATCATGGGTCCAGTTAAATTCAGTAATATTTCAAATTCTTCACTAGAGATCCTTAGAAAAGTGTTAAATTTCGAACGAATATTTCTTCGATTTATGTCGTCCTTTCTAAAATCTTCAAGTATCAGGGACACATTAGGCCTATTTCATAGGCTTGGTCTGACCCAATATCTTCGTTTGATTTTGCGGTTCTTTTAATGAATAATAACATACAACACTACACTTGCGATACACGCAAGTCCAACATCTTCCAATCCTACGTACACGACTAACTTCGACGAAAGTCACAACACAGTTTTTTTAACTGGTACTATTTATTTAATTGGTAATATATAGTTAATATTGGTAATACACAGTTTTTATAGATTTTTTTAACTGGTACTATTTATTTAATTGGTAATATATAGTATTTAACTGGTAATATTTATTTTATTTTACTAATATTTGTACGAGACAAATATAAGTAAAATAAATATTACCTATTAAGTTTAAACGTGTTTCCAAAATTCTTACAATGTATTTAATGATTCAAATTTAACTAGGAATGTATGATTAACTGACTAATTACAATACGTCTTCTGTAAAATGATTATAGATAGCAAAATATTTGCAATGGGGGCACCAAAATAAATCGTAACGTAATAAATTATTTACATTGTTGTCTGTTGAAACAAAATGTAACGGCCGTCTATTTCTACGGACTATCTGGAAACCACATCCATAACATCGAGAACAAAAGATAAAATGAGTTAATGACCACGGCCATTTCATATTTGCGCTTATCATTTCGATGAAGTCCATCTTTGTTAAAAACTTATCAACATCCGCATAATTATAGATCATTGTGGGGTTTACCTAAAACAAAAGTTTTATTTAGACAACTTCTAAGTCATTACATGACATGTAGTCTAATCGCCGGCGTGTATATGACTACTATGCGACTAAGTAGGTTATGTAACATATGACTGTTACACGAAACTCTTAGAGCTCTAAATTGAATAAAATGGGCCATAATGCCGTCGAGTAAACGTCCTTATGACATTTATACGTTTATACTAAATAACATTAAGTTGCCACCAACACGTCTACTCAACGTCGTAATGTTTATTGGGTGGCTTTACGACTTTCTTCAATCATAAACCGTTTTATGTATTATCGCCTCACCTTAATGCAAGAGACACATGTCTTTGCATCAAACATAGTAACCTAGAATTCCAACATGCTGCCTTAAGACGACGTGGAGCGCTGAAGATGAGAATGAGAGAGGCCTTAAGTAACGTAGCTTGTGACACAAAAAACTACATTTGTATGTATGACAAATGCGAATCATGCAAAGATAAAAAACTGAATTTTGAGAGTTCTGAAAACAGTAAAACGGACGATTCAAATGTATCCTGGCTTCGCTGGGAACGCCAAGATCACACCTATTCAAAAAAAGAAGGAACTGAAACCAAAGAAGTTAAAACAAAAAGGACTAAAAAATAACTAAATCCCCTGATTTAGGTAGTTATCTTTTAATGTCCCTACATTACAAGGTCTGAAAAATATATTTAATGCAGTTCTTCTGCATAATTTCAAAAAACATCACTATAACATGCAACAACAGCAAAGTCAATATCAGATAGCCATCTCACAGTTAAAGGACAACGAAGTAGCATTGGTCTGCGATTTCTCCGAAAGCTACGAAGCTAAACTGGCCAGTGAAATACAAGCGATGCACTTCGGGGCGTCAAAGAACCAGATAACGTTGCATACTGGCATGGTATATTGGCAAGATAAATCACAATCATTTTGTACCATTGCTGAAAGTAATAATCATCAACCTCCAGCTGGGCTCATTTGACTCCAATGGGGATTGTCCAAAATTTCTAAACATTAGATTCTATTTTATTTTTTTGAAAATTTAGAGCATTGTGAGAAACGAATTTGAATATTTTGATTATTGGCTCAATAGTTATTTTTAAAAAATATTTAATATTTTAAGTTGTTAAGGTAGGTGACGTCATCAGTGGCATAAAAGATTAAGTGCCGTTGCCTTACTAGTACATAATGTAAGGCGCTGTAGATGGCGCTCGAGGACCCTCATGAAGCATGAAGTTGCCGGCTGCGAAGATAGCAACGCGCGGGCGGCGTGCGGCGGCGCGCCTAGCTTATATATTGCACCGACACCGGGGAATCGCGCTCTTGGCTCGCGGACACCGACGGCTCAACATCAACTTACTCGTAGCATTTTGTTAACACATAAGTTTATTTTTAATTAAATATTTTATACATCGTTTACGTTGTTTTTCTGAGTTCTTATAACTCAGAAGCGGGAAGAACTATTGCAACCCACGTAAGTGTTTTAAATAATAACTATTGGCGTACTGATCAAGTACCGTGTTTGACTGTTGCTTGACTTTGTTTTAGACTTGCATTTCACTTGACTGTGTACCCTGTCTATTGCTTCGTGTGATCATTCTACAATAATGGGACACCATAAAAAAAGTAAACGTAAAAATAAGGACGACAGTGACGATGAGAAATCCTTGCGTCGCCGTTTAGTCAAAGATGTTAATACACGTAGATTACTAGAACGCGTAACCTTATTGGAAAATCAACTCTTGCAAGGCAGAGTTAGCGTAATACCCGAATCGGGGGGTAGTTCGAGCGCCGCGTCGAATGAGGCAAATCAAAGCGCAGATAACCCATCTGGTGGGCGTTCGTATACGCCGCCGTCACTACCCGCGGTACCCTACGTGAACCTATTGCCACCAGTACCTAACGAGATTCCGTTAGCGCGTTCCGGAGACGAGTCACCGATGGCACACACTGTAGCAAAGGATCCATGCGTTGGAGATAACTCTCGTGAAGAACGTTCTGAAACTTGCGTGCAATCGGCATCGGTGATAGTTCCGTCGTTAGAAGCTACCACTGCAAGTCCACCACATTGCCATCATAATATTCATACCTCGTGCTCAACTTCTTTAAGATATGTCGGTCGTAGTGATCCAATACCGGAATTCGATCCTCATATTTCTTTGATAACAATGGAACAATGGATTAGAAAAGTTGAGGGTATTTCAAACATGTACGGTTGGGACGAAAAAACTGCTATATTTAATTGTTCCTCTAAACTAAAAGGCTATGCGCGGCGGTGGTATGATCAACTAAACGACGTCAATTTAAATTGGTTGGATTGGAAACAACGTCTTATGACAGCTTTTCCGTCAAACCGAAGTAAATTAACTATGATGCGTGATCTTGTAAACGAGGTACGTCGTCCTGAACGAGATTATATTCAATTTTACTATGACAAATTGGCGCTGGGTAACGCTTGTGGAATACCCGATTTCCTTATTACTGAGGCCATCATAGGTACGATCGGAAATGACTTAGTAGAAGTAGGGGCTATTTCCGCGGGTTGTCGTGACCCAATTAGCTTATTAAATTACCTGTCATCGTTTAGGCGCCCGGCAAGCGTAAATGTTAATCGCAATAAAAAGTACAATAGTCATTATGAGGACCAACTAAAGTGTAATATTTGTAAACGGCGAGGCCATACTGCAAATAAGTGTAATAATAAATCTCGGAAGCAAGACAGAACGACTTTGGTGTGCGTATTCTGTAGCAAGCGCGGTCATGACGAAACTAATTGTTACATTAAAAATAAAAAATGCAGTTACTGTGGAAAAACAGGTCACATAAAAGAAGAATGTCTTAAACTTAAAAATCGTCGTACAAGTTCTAACAAAGAAAATGACAAACAATGACATACTGTGCGCGTTATCACTGATGCGTCGGGTAGTTCAAAATATTACATGACCGTAAAAATTAATGATTTCTCTGTGTATGGTTTTATTGATTTTGGAAGCGCTTGTGTCACAATAACAGAATCAGTAGCTAGTCGATTAAAATTAGAAGCAAGTCCTTGCGAAAATATTGTTTTGTCCGGTTTTGGTGGCTCAAAAACCAATCCGATTGGTGTGGTAGTTGTTAAGATTCAAGTTGACCAGGCTACTTGTGATTGTAAGGCGTTCATAGTACCTGACTCTGCTCAAGATATTGGTACTATAATAGGCCAGCCTTTGACAGAGCATCCTACCGTTTATGTGATTAAAACACCGACATCTTTAAAGATATTTAATGCAAATCAATTTCTTGAACTACCTGATGCATGTAGTGAAATTGAGCGCGTCAAGTTGGTTTCGGATGACGAAGTAATTTTAAAACCCGGTGTAAATAAAATACTATTATCTTGTTATGATTTTGTCTCTGGTTCGATTACACTGCGTGCTACTGAATATAGTACGCCGAGGGCGGAGTGTATTATTCCCGAATGCGACACCGAGGTTATTGATGGCAAAGTTGTCTTGAACGTAATTAATATTACTAATGAGGTCATAAAACTACCGCGCAACCGATGCGTGGCGCGAGCGACGATTACGGACGGTAATTATAAATACAAAATAGGTGATTACCTGGAACCCAATGTCGTGACTGACCTTGAATCTTTATTGCACGACTATTCCGATTGTTTTTCGGGTAGTGAAAATAAAATTGGAAAATGTTCAGTCCAAATGCACATTGAATTAACTGATACAAAGCCTATTTATTACCGTCCGTATCGGATGTCTTTAGGAGATCGGGAGAAAGTTCGTGATATTGTGTCAGACTTATTGAGTAAAGGAATTGTGGAGGAATCAAATTCCCCATATGCCAGTCCCGTCATATTGGTCCCCAAAAAGTCGGGTGAAGTACGCATGTGCGTGGATTACCGTGCATTAAATAAAATTACTAAAAAAGAACGGTATCCTTTACCTGTAATACAAGATCAGTTAGACCGGTTATCCAAGCAACGCGTTTTCACCTGTCTTGATATTATGTCAGCCTATCATTGTATTCAAATTGCTGATGATAGTAAACAGTATACAGCGTTCATAACACCGGATGGGCACTATCAGTATACACGAATGAGCTTTGGATTGGTAAATGCACCGTCAGTGTTTCAGCGCGCAATGGACAATATTCTCGGTCCTTTACGCTTCCAATGTGCGACAGCGTATTTAGATGATATTCTCGTTTACGCTGAAAATTATGATGATGCATTGCACCGTCTCAAAGCCGTATTAGAGAAAATACGGGAAGCTAATGTGACGCTCAGGTTAGACAAGTGTTCTTTCTTAGTTTCAAGTATAGAATACTTAGGGCATGAGGTGTGCAATGGCGAAGTCAGGCCATCCAAGTATAAGCTCATAGCAGTACATGATTTTGCTGTGCCGAGAAATGTACATCAGGTACGTCAGTTTATGGGTTTGGCAAATTATTTTAGGAAGTATGTGTCAAATTTTGCTAGCCTCGCTCGTCCTATCACTAGCCTCACCAAAAAGGACCAACCATGGGTATGGGGTGAAGAACAATCTCTTGCATTCAACCGCATTAAGTCAATTTTAGTAAAGCAACCTGTGTTGGCGTTGTTTAATCCGGATTATGAAACCCAAATTCATACAGACGCGTCCAAAATAGGATTAGGTGGAATATTGCTTCAGAAGCAGCCGGACGGTGCATGGAAACCAGTCGCATATGCGAGTAGACAGACTACGTGTGTCGAACAAAAGTATCACAGTTTCGAAGTAGAGACGTTAGCTGTTGTCATGAGCCTGAAAAAGTTTAAGGTATACGTGTCAGGTTTAAAATTTGTGCTAGTGACCGATTGTAGCGCATTGCGCTGGACATGGAGCAAACGAGATTTGTCTCCCCGTATCGCCCGGTGGTGGCTTGAAGTTCAAGGTTTTGACTTTACTGTTGAGTATCGTGCCGGCAAATCTATGGCTCATGTGGATGCGCTGAGTCGTAATCCTGTGAATTCAGTAATGCGGTGTGTTGATAAAGACCTAATCGAATGTGTGCAGCAGGATGACGACTCGTTGCGTAGTCTCGTGAACCAGTTGAAGGATGAGGTTTCAAGGGGCATAACTAATGGCTTAGCTAAAGATTTCTTGTTTGAGAATGGTGTATTATATAAAAAAGTCGGAAATAATCAAAATGTAGTCGTTCCACGAATGTCACGTTGGTCTCTCGTTCAAAGTTTTCATGATAATAACGGTCACGTTAATTTTAATAAAACTTACAATGCCATAAGGTCAAAGTACTGGTTTCACGGTATGCGCCGGTTTATTCAAAAATACACTCGTGGTTGTATATCATGTCAATATGCTAAAAAACCAACTGGCCGTCGTGTGGGCTTGTTACATCCAATTAAAAAGGTGGCCGTACCTTTTCACACTGTTCACGTAGACCATCTTGGCCCGTTCTGTAAAAGCCCATCAGGCAAGATGCACATTCTAGCAATAATAGATGCTTTCACGAGGTTTATATGGATCGAAGCTGTTCGAGACGTCAGTTGCAAATATGTATTGCAGACGTTTGACCAATTAATTAAAACTTTTGGTGTTCCAAGTCGTATAATAAGTGACCGTGGCAAAGCTTTTAGTTGCAAAGATTTCAAAGAGTATTGCACTCAAAGGCAAATAAAGCATGTCATGACGGCAGTCGCTAGCCCAAGGGCGAATGGGCAGATAGAACGTTTTAATAGAACTATACTTGACGCCCTTGTAGCATACGTTGGTGATGACCAAAATGACTGGGAGAAATACTTGCCTAAAGTACAGTTAGGTTTAAACTCTAACGTAAATAATAGTACGGGTAAAACTCCATTGGAACTTCTTTATGGGTTTCGACCTAGACTTGTAGGCGATATAGTTGTGCCCGAAAGGTCACCTAATTTAGACGAGTTGAGGGAAGCTGCTGTCACGAGATCAGCTAAATTGTCTCAGCAGGCAAAGGACAAATATGATCAAAAACGGCGTTATGAAGCACCTTTTAAGATAGGTGATCTAGTTCTTGCCGAAAGGAAGATCATTCGTAAGGGTCTACGCAGTGGTAAACTTATGCCTCGTTTTGACGGGCCATATACAATTGTAAAGGTCTTGCCTCACGATCGGTACGTGATTAAGAGTACACGTAACCGTGGTCGACTTTATGAGAATGTCTTGGCCAGGGATAAGTTAAAACTTTTCCATTATAATCATTCCGATGAGTCAGATAATTATAATTCTGAGTAAAGGAATACAAAAGTAATGTTGTTCAGGACGATTTATTTCATTTGATTAGTGCATATTTAAAAATTGTTAAATGGATCTATTTTTAGTAATTGTTGATATTATAAATAATTTATGATCGATCTTTGTTTCAATAGCGCTAACCTTAAGAGGTGTTTGATTTTAACATAACCTTAAAAACTAAATTAAATAATACATTTAGCCTTAAGAGGGTGTATTATTGATAATTGGTCGTGAGTAGTTCCTTAGGAGGAAGACAATACCTTAGGAGGCTATTGTGACACGACATTTATGATGTGGACCCTGAAGGGTAAGCCATCATTATAACCACAAACGGTTTTAATTTATTAGATTGGGTTATGTAAACATTAAGAAGTTATTCATACTGACATTAGGAAGTCAGTTGAAGTTGGCATTCAGAAGCCATATCGCACTGACATTAGTCAGTTCGGTTAATATTTGACGTCAATCACTAGTGGCCACACTGATGTTGAGACATCAGTTCAAATTGACATTTAGACGTCAATCACACTGACATTCAGACGTCAGTTCAAATTGACATTTAGACGTCAATCACACTGACATTCAGACGTCAGTTCAAATTGACATTTAGACGTCAATCACACTGACATTCAGACGTCAGTTCAAGTCGACATTAAGAAGTCAATAAAATTGACATTCAGACGTCAGTTCAAGTTGACATTAAGACGTCAATCACACTGACATTAAAACGTCAGTTCAAGCTGACATTAAGATGCCAATCTCACCGTGTCGTCGCCACATCGGGAGGTCGTGAGCAAGCTGGGTCGTCATCAGCACCAAGGAGCAAGAGCTACGCGGGACGCGCAGCTGTATCAGGAAGGCCGACTGTAAGGCGCTGTAGATGGCGCTCGAGGACCCTCATGAAGCATGAAGTTGCCGGCTGCGAAGATAGCAACGCGCGGGCGGCGTGCGGCGGCGCGCCTAGCTTATATATTGCACCGACACCGGGGAATCGCGCTCTTGGCTCGCGGACACCGACGGCTCAACATCAACTTACTCGTAGCATTTTGTTAACACATAAGTTTATTTTTAATTAAATATTTTATACATCGTTTACGTTGTTTTTCTGAGTTCTTATAATAATTAAAAATTTAAATCTGTCAACAACGTCATTAATCTCACATCTGTCAAAGTGTCGATAGGCCGAATAGACGTCTTAAATAATCGAATCCTATCTTAGCTTATTTATTTACAAATGGTTTTTTTATGAGTAAGTGTCTTCCAAGGAATATACTACTCTCTGTCGTCACTTGAACAATCGACGCGGCGACTTAGAAATAGAATAATAACGCACGCGGCGACATTATTACTATTATTGCTGCAAGTTGGAACAAAGCACTTCCTGTATTCCATAACTCCTCCAATATATTAAATATTGTCGAGTGTTGAAATAATGTATGTGAAGGCGCGTCCCTAGCGCCATCTAGTAGGATTAATTGAAGACCTTATTCTGACATTCACAGGATTGATTTGAACGAATGAAAATTGTGTGGACGAGAGTGACAGCCGGGCTGTCACTCTTGCGAAACGTCAAGAACGTCAAAAAACCATCGGACTCGGGCAGTTTTGAGACGAACGGTGGCGTGGGCTGGACGGTTACGACGGATCGCTTACGTCCTGAATCTTAATGAGTATTCATCTGCGTTAATCTGTGTAATTTTAATTGTTAATCGTGATTATAAGGCTGCTGATCAAAGACCTGTCAACTTATTTCTAAAATACCTCGTGCTACAACCCACTTTAAGATGAGTGATTCTGATACTGGTACCCACGTGCCTTTATCAGAAGTGGGATTCGTGTTGGTTCATGCGCAAAATGAAAACGCTAAAAGTGAAAGTGACCGTTGACATTTTAAAAACAAAGTGCAAACTGCGAACGCTTATAATCGTGTGGACCTGTTAGAGTTGAACCCAGACATGCCAGATACGGATGCGCGATCATAGTGAATATTCTTTTGAGCATAGGCTGTATGCAGGAATACCTTTGCCCAGTGACGCGCCACTTGCGCCCTACCGCCATGTTAGGAAAAAAAGTGTTCCCGTAATTAGAAAACGCGATAGGACGCGTGTGCAAACGTAACAGCACACAATACGACAGCTGATTTGTGTTTTGCTGAAAGTTCACTGCAAGAAGGTCAACTTGTGGCCGTCATTAAGGTGCACAAAGGAAGCAGTATCAACGTGGCTATCGTAAATAGTACGAAGGACGTAACGTGGAGCTACCAGTGACGTGGGGTGACTTCAAGAATCGAGCCAAGCAGCCCGCAGCCTTCGGTGAAGCCCTTCGTGTGCTGCAAGTGAGGGAATCCTGGACATGTCGCGACCCGGTGCACGAGAAGTGGCAGCCAAGCAGATGATGGAGGTGGAGCACGCGCTGCAAGCAGCAACGGCGAGTGGATGTTTGCGTCGTACAACTACACTCAGGCACGTTAGAACAAAGGTGAGCTGTATTGTTTTGTGTTACGATTCTGGTGCTGAATGCTCGTCAGTAAAAGCGAGTTGTGCAGCCAAATTATGTGGCAAACGAGTTAATAATGTTGTTGCGTTAACTGGTATTGGTTAAACGCGTGTATTCAGCACAAAACGAATCATAAGAAGCGTTGCGAATAGCGAGCCACAACTTGAGATTTTCTTACATTTCTACACGACCGACTGCGTAAAATAACTGACGTTGACATGCACGTAGGTGACGATGACGAGACTAGCCATGACGAGGTCAGTGGGTCGTCTTAGGGGCGAAAATGATAACGCTGACAAGACTAGTTGAATACTAAGTAGTCGACTTAAGATTTAGATTACCTAGCATAGTAAGAGTTTTCTTATAATCTGTAACGTTATAGGAAAAATAAAGTAACATGTTGAACAAACCTACTTTAAGAATTATTTTGATAAAGGCTCGAAATGATTATCTTGATGGTGTTGTTTGTGACCGGATGGAGGTCGATTGGTTTGATGCTTATGACCGGATGGAGGTTATAAGTGTGATGATGAAGACCGGATGGAGGTCGATTGGTTTGATGCTTATGACCGGATGGAGGTTATAAGTGTGATGATGAAGGCCGGATGGAGGTCAGAGTATGAGCATTGCAATATTTTAATGAGTTTCCTATTATTTGAATGAGTATGGGTGTTGTTCGACATGTCGGCTTTGAGAGAAAGAGTTTGTTGTGATTTTCATCAGAACCTGTAATAATTTTGGTCAGAATTGGCCGAGTGGAACATGCACTGCTGTTGATTTTTTTGGTTACAGGTTAACACACAAGGACCTGTGCAAGCAAGATGACAGTGGGGGACAGCGCTGCACTCTTTGGATCTCCTGTGCGAATAATCGCTGATCAAGGACGGTGCTTTTCGAGCGAGGAGTTTCGCGACTTCTGCCAAGGAAACGGTGGATTGCAACCACTACAGCCATTAAGCCAGCTACAGATCTATTGTCTACTGAATTTGGTGAGTCGTTTTCATTTTGACTTGAGTACTGAGTGCTTCCCTGGTAAACAACAGCAATAAGGTTACATAATAAGGGTGTTAGGTATAGCCCAATCTAGTTTACAATGCAATTTTTAAATACGCTCACGATAGGTTATGAATGATGCCAGTAGGTCATGTACCAGTCGAAATAGATGGTAATCACAGTGGTGATGAGCAATGAGCAAGCCTAAGTAGTGGGAACCACGCGAGTAGGGGTTCTCTATCGGCCGTAGTGAAAAGTGTGTAGTCACAGGGGTGATACACATGGATCCATGCGCTGGATGTGTGAGAGCAATGCGATTGCTGGTCGGCCGGAGTGCCGTGGCGTTAGAGTGGTTTACTCGTGTGTTGGTTTCCAGGTATCTAAGGCTCTTAGTGAAAAAGATTATTGTTGTAATGTGGATAACGATGGTACATGGCTCTGGTTGATGTTTTTTTGTTATGATTGATTACTTGGCACAGGCCAAGGGATCAGAGTATTAATGACGAATTTGAGGAAAGCCAAGTAAAAGTCTTGTTGATGAAACAGAGTAGAGATTAAAGTCGAGTGATAGTGGTGAATCTTAGTTCGGCTGGTCGGGGACCGTACCAGTAGTTATTATATAGTCGTAGCCCGGTAGAAATCGGTGTCTCTTGAGGCAACTCAAGTAGTCCGTGGGTGCGGGATGCGTGTTTAACTCTGGCGGAGGTCGGGGTCTTGTAGAGACCAGAGAGTTCGTGGGACTCGGAATTCAGGAGGAATTCAAAGAAACAAACATGAGGTTTGTTGTAGGGGCTTAATGAAAAGCCACAGGCCACGAATAAGATTCCTGCTGTGTTTTGTGACGCTCTAAGGATGTTTTATTAGCTGCTCTATCATGTTTAGTTGATTATTTAGTTTGTGATCTTGAGATTTGGGTATCAAATAATGATTAATGCTCTGAACTCTGGAATTTTTACTAGTTTGTGCGAATTTTCATTGTGTTGTTTTACCTGTACCATATTTGGTCAGGAGTGACCGAGCTCTGAGATACTTTGCGGGGTATGTCACGGAGGCTTAATCGAATTGGCTGAAGGTATTATGAATGACGAGGAGGCCGAGAAGGCGGTAGATGTGCAGTCGGAAGGCATTATTGATACCGATTTTGAGACTATGTCGGCTCGCAGTGTTGACACCCTGACTGCGAATTCCGCTACTCTGACTGCATCGTCAGAAACGCTTACGGCACCTTCTGAAACAGGTGCTGATTCGGAAGATGAAAGTCCTGTGACCTTTGACGTACAAGTAGACATCCATCGAGTATAGTGTTCAGACCCTAAGGTACGTTCAGATTATGTGATTCACATGTGGGTGTTGTGTCCGGTTTTGCCCGTTGGTTGGTAACTCGAAAGGACGCAAACCCAGAGACGAGATGTTGTCCGGTCCTGGCTAGAGTGCTAGCAGGTTCGAAGGGACGCATGCGTCTGTGTGGTACGAATAGATAGTATTGTCCGGGCTAAGTGTTGCTAGCCGAAGGGACGTATGAGTCTAGTTCGTTGAAGTGGGTGATGGCTAGTCGAAGGGACGGTGTTGTCCGGTCTTGCACTAGAGGCAAGTCGAAGGGACGCATTTGTCCGGGCTACGCATCGTGTGAGTTAGCTGATGGCTAGTTGAAGGGACGGTGTTGTCCGGTCTTGCACTAGAGGCAAGTCGAAGGGACGCATTTGTCCGGGCTACGCATCGTGTGAGTTAGCTGATGACTAGTCGAAGGGACGGTGTTGTCCGGTCTTGCACTGGAGGCAAGTCGAAGGGACGCATTTGTCCGGGCTACGAATCATATGAGAAAGGAAAGTGGTGCGAGTAGTTAGAGCGAGTTCGAAATAGGCTGTGTCCAAAAGTATGACGCACTGGCTCATGTCAGGGTGGACGAGCATGTTTCGATTAACAGTAATGGCTGGTATCTTTTTGTTGCTGGAATACATAATCGCCCGAGGACGGGCGATGGTCAGTCTGGCCGTGAAGGCGCGTCCCCAGCGCCATCTAGTAGGATTAATTGAAGACCTTATTCTGACATTCACAGGATTGATTTGAACGAATGAAAATTGTGTGGACGAGAGTGATAGCCGGGCTGTCACTCTTGCGAAACGTCAAGAACGTCAAAAAACCATCGGACTCGGGCAGTTTTGAGACGAACGGTGGCGTGGGCTGGACGG
Source organism: Luperina nickerlii (assembly GCA_963855955.1). Taxonomy (NCBI): domain Eukaryota; kingdom Metazoa; phylum Arthropoda; class Insecta; order Lepidoptera; family Noctuidae; genus Luperina; species Luperina nickerlii. Next base: position 6,438,607 of record OY979671.1, read on the forward strand.
TTACGACGGATCGCTTACGTCCTGAATCTTAATGAGTATTCATCTGCGTTAATCTGTGTAATTTTAATTGTTAATCGTGATTATAAGGCTGCTGATCAAAGACCTGTCAACTTATTTCTAAAATACCTCGTGCTACAACCCACTTTAAGATGAGTGATTCTGATACTGGTACCCACGTGCCTTTATATGTAATGTAATGAGATATAAACAAATGTTTATATTTTTGACATTTATATTTATAATAATTTGACATTTGACAGATAGTAGACAATACTTGCCTCTTACTTTTTTTTCTGAGGTAACGATACAAAACTGTACGGCCAAAGTCGACGTAATTTGAAGGGCAAAGAAGGTCAATCGTATTTTATTAAAAATATCAATATAATATGAATATTTTTCATAATTAATTAGTCCGTAATGATCAGTAACGCTATTCCTCGAAATGGTTTTTCAATTACAACATTTAGAAAAATATGAACAATGCCCATTATCCAACTAATTGAAGAAAAAACTCCAAATGTGATATTATATTATAAATTTTTTTACTGATGAACCGTCTTCCCAGTACAGACAAAAAATAACTTTTTCTTGTTCGCCCACTTTGCAAAAGAACTGCATCTCAGTTTTACTACATGGTCTTTTTTTGAGTCAGGGCATGGTAAAAGTGTGGCTGACGGAATTGGGTGTGTGCAAGCGCTTCGTTGGTGACAGGTAACCTATAATTTTATTTTCGTAAATTTTTGGTTAGCTTTACTATTCTCGACTAATTTGAGCTTTGTGTATTTTATTTGATGCTTAAATATAACTATTTATGATGCTGTGTAATAGTTTTCGGGATTACTAAGTTGATTTAATAGTTATCGTGATAAATATTAAGAACTACACCTAGGGGCTAGTTGTAACAAAACCGCGAGGTTTGTTGTAACATGTTACAACTTGCCCCCAGATTGCTGTAAGTTACTGTTATTATTTGTAATGTAACATACCTTATTTGTTTTCATTTAGAATGAGAGACTATAAGAGAAAAACAGAGCGGGCAACACAAAGCCAGGAGGTGTAGTAAGAGTTAGCTGCAGCTGAAGTTTTAGAAAACAACTGTAGTATTCGGAAGGCGAGTAAGAATTTTGATCTATGTCACGTATCTCTGTACAGATACATTAAGAAGAAGAAGAATAATGAAAGTCCAAAAGTAGGCTATGTCAAGCCTAGGTAAGTATTCACAAAAGAAGAAGAATGTAAAATGTCTTCATATATCCTCAAGTGCGCTGAAATATATTTTGGATTACTTCCTATCGAAATAAGGAAACTAGCTTACCAATGTGCTGCTGTGCATCTTGGCGCTAAAAATATTCCCTCTTCTTGGCATCAAAATAATAGTGCTGGTCCTGACTGGTTCCAAAATTTTATGCGCAGAAATCCAAAAAAGAAGCGACTTCACTGAGCCGAGCAACATAATTTAATAAAATAAACGTTAATGCTTTCTTTGAAAAATATCAAGGCCTTCTCCAAAGACAAGAATTTATTTAATGTCTACAACGAACAACTAAAGGCAATTGTGAAAAAAAAAAGTATGACATTTCCGAACGCATTTTACGTCAGTGTTGTGCAAAATGGCGTCATGGTCGCAGCGACTCCGTCAATTGCAGGTAATTTTATTGTATAAAAAGTATTTTTAAGATTTTTCCTGATAGTGGACACCGGCATTTTATTTTTAGAAAGCCATTTTAGTATTATGATTACAAAGAACTTCATTGTATTGACTAACTTACGAGCAACGAGTTCATAAAGTGATACGTTGAACATAATCAACGTTGCGACGTAATAAGTAAAGTACTTCGTAATATGATGTTGAGCATGTTCAACATTGCGGCTTTACTAACGATTAATTTAGCATGTATCTAAATTAACATTTTATTTTCTGAATTGGTGTTTTGTCATGGTATGGGTGTGGATTTGCATGTTTTTTTTTTGCTTGCTTCAGACTAAGCCAATATGGCAAAGAACGCGCAAAATTATGGCACTAGTTCCACCAGAGAATGCTCCATCAGATAGTAGCAGTACTAGTACTGACGATGAAGTTATAATTGAAGACAAGACGAAAGAACGTGAAACCTCTGATTGGAGCTCTGAACCCAGGTCATACCCTTCTTCACTGAACGACTTGGACCTTGATAGTTCGGGAAATATGTCTCCCACGCCTTTGTTATCCGATGAAGAAACTGTTCCATTGACACCCGTCATGAATAACATGTTCCCTCCAGACAAAACATCACATCAACTTCCAGTTCTTATACCCGTACCGGCACTCGTTCGGGCTGGTTGTAAAATCTAATTTAAAGAAATACCTACGTACGCTCTTTGGTTACAGTACAAAACTTTGTAAGTCTAGTTTGTCGGCCGAAAAAGAATAATTTTTTTTATTGTTTTTTATTTTGTTATTTTCGGTTCAGGCACAAGGCAAAAAGGCTACCCAGTCTCCCTAAGTGTCAGCATGGTAATAAAAAACAGGGATATCGATGTGATGAGTTAATGATTCAGGATGTAAACAGATTTCATAGACATTTTTATGAAAATTGTGATAAAACCAAACAAGATACTTTCTTGCTAAAATATTTCCCTGCCAAGACTCCAAATAAAAAAGGTAGCAATAACAAAAGGAAACAAACTATTACATATTTAATACCTAAAACAGAAAATACGGAGCAAGGACGTAAAGTAAAATTAATCATGTATGACAACAATTCTTGGTATATCCAAAGATCGCATTCAAAGAATATGCAAACAAAATTTAACATCCTTGTCACTGTTCATTGCAATAAGGTTGTATTTGGTTTATTAGGACTTTTAGAAAAAATAGACGTGTGTTTGTCGCGAAGATTTATTTTCAACTAACTTGACAAATCGTTTGAGTGGACTGTATGTATGATCATCTACATATCGATAGCTAGCTATAGATACGAACGCAACATTTATAAGTATGTAAGTACTTGCTTAAACATTCCGCCCCCCAAAGAACGCAGTTCTTTAATATGAATTTATAAACTAATAGGTGTACAACTACAATTTTAAAGTATCAATTAATTATGACATCTTATTTGGTAAGTTAAACAACACTATCATTAATTAGTACTTAAGTAATATCCACAACACTACAACATAATAATATCACTAGATCACTACAAAGGTAAGGCTTACAAGTTACTATATATACCTACCTGAACCTACATCTATGAGAGGGTCGGAATCATATCTACTTTACACAGCTGTAAGCTAACGCTTTAAAACTAGTCAATCAAGTATTTATTAGTAAAAGGTAAGTACTTAGTTCACATAACATTTACGTTTACATAAAATTTTGTAAAAAACATCGTTTATAAACATCGTTTAAAATAGGTAATGGACACAAGTTTTACGGTAAGTTATAAGTTTTATCTTTCTTAGCTATAAGTAGTTAGATTTAATATGTATATACTATATTAGTTTCCATTAGTTAGTTTTAATCCTAAGTTTATTTAGTTAAGATACATATTTTATTCACAGGACGTTTTAAGACATTGTTCTTACATCTCATTGATACAACTCGAGTAAGATTATCGGGACCAACATGTTTTTGAATTACTCTTCCTAATATCCACTTACTAGGTGGAATATTATCATCTTTTAGGATAACTATGTCATCGATTTCTGGCTCAAGCTGTTTTGTGTTCCATTTATATATTTTATTAAGATTGACAAGATATTCTTTATACCATCTTTTCCAGAAATCGTTGACCATTTTTTGGACTAACCTCCATCGTTCAAGATTAGTGATATGTTTACAAGGTGTATAATTCTCGTCTGATAGATTTAATAAAGGTTCGCCAACCAGAAAATGACCTGGTGTCAGGGGAAGAGGGTCATTGGGGTCATCACTTAAAACAGAAATAGGACGCGAATTTAAACAAGATTCAATCTGTGCTAAAACAGTGGTAAGTTCCTCGTAAGTGAGTGTACTATTTCCAATTACCTTTGTGAGATGTGTTTTTGTACTGCGTACTCCAGCCTCCCACAAACCCCCAAAATTAGGCGCATGTGGAGGGATAAAATGCCATGTAGTACGTTCTAACGTCAACAACTCTGCTATCTCACTAGGAATAGAAGATTTGGCTTTATCAAACATATCTCTTAGCTGCTTGTCTGCTCCCACAAAATTAGTGCCATTGTCACTGAAAAGGTCCTGACAATGTCCTCGTCTGGCTGTAAAGCGCCTGAAAGCAGCGATGAAGCCCCTAGAAGTCAGGTCTGTGACAGCCTCCAGGTGTACAGCACGCGTTGCCATGCAAATGAAGAGACAAATATAGCCCTTATAAGATTTAGCTCCTCTGCCTGGTGAAAATCTGATATTGATGGGTCCCGCATAATCTACACCAGTTGATTTGAAAGGTCTGCTAGGTTTTACTCGTACCTCTGGTAATTGGCCCATCAACTGTACCGCATTGTTTTTTGCATATCTAATACAAGTTGTACATTCTCGGTAATATCTTTTTGCTTGATCCTTAGCTCGTAGTATCCAGAACTTCGACCTCAAGTAATTTAGCATTACTTGTGGTCCACCATGCATAGTGTTCTGATGGGCATCTTTAATTATTAGTCTACTAAGATGGCTCTTAGCAGGTAGAATTATAGGATGCCTTGTGTCATACGCAGCTTGCGACTGTTGAATACGTCCTCCAACTCTTAAAATACCATTATCATCTATAATGGGACAAAGATTGCGTAGTTTGCTCCTTTTGAGAACAACGCCTTGAGATTTTAACTGCTTTATTTCTTGATTAAATTCTATACTTTGAATTTGTTTAATGCAATTATTAAGAGTTTCATTTATTTCTTGTGTTGTAATAAATTTAGTAATATATTTAACCTTGTGTTTATTTAACTTTAAATTTAACCATCTTCTACAGTATGAAATTACTCTCAACATTTTCTGTAAATTAGAAAACTTAGTCCAAATTAATTCCTCTTCAGTATTTAATAAAGCAGTGAAAACTCTGGCTTTCTCTTCTTCTTGTGTATCCTCGACATCAACTAAATTCATGTTTAGGTCTAGTGCGGACAACCAAGCTGGACCATTCCACCACAGTAAATTATTTAACAACTGCGAGGCCTGTAAGCCTCTTGAGGCGCAATCAGCCGGGTTTGTGTCTGTAGTTACATGACCCCATTGCTCATAGTCTAGAATGTTCAATATCTCAGAGACTCGGTTGCTGACGAATGTGTTCCAACGACTCGCCCCACCTTTTAGCCAAGCTAGAACTATGGTCGAGTCTGTCCATGCGTATAAATTTTCTTTGGCTATGTTCATTACTTGTGCTGTTTCGAAAACCAGTTTCGCTGCCAGGGTAGCACCACAGAGCTCCAGCCTCGGAACAGACAACTGCTTCTCAACAGGAGCAACCTTTGTTTTTGCTGATATTAAATTAACGCTAACTCTGTCTCCCTCTACTACTCGAATATACACTGCTGCCCCATATGCTGCTTGCGAAGCGTCTGCGAAGACGTGCAACTCTATTGTAGATGAGTGGGAACATTGTAACCACCTTGGTATAGTAACATTTTTAATGTGCACTAAGTTCTCTCTGAAGTGTAACCATTCTGCTAACAGCTCTCCACTTATGGTGTCATCCCATCCTAGTCCTATTTTCCATAACTTCTGTATCATTAATTTTGCTATGACAACAACGGGAGCTATCCACCCTAGCGGATCATACAATTTAGCAACATCAGAAAGAACACGTCGTTTAGTCATCGGTTCTTTTGTTTCTGGTAAGTTGAGGGAATATAAAAAACTGTCAGCGTCTCGATTCCAATTAACTCCTAGTACTTTAACTAAACTATTGACCTTAAGAGGCAGTTCATGATCAACTCTTTTATTTATGCCCATATATTTTAATACGTTCTCATTATTACTACTCCATTTTTGTAACTCGAAGCCGCCTAAGACCATCAGTTTGTTCATGTCATTGTAAATACTAACAGCTTCATCTTCTGTCTCACAACCTGACAATAGATCATCCATATAGAAATCTGTTTTTGTTAATTTAGCAGCAGCTGGAAGTGTTGATTTCTCATCATCCGCCAATCTCTGTAATGATTTCACTGCAAGGTATGGTGCACATGCTGTACCGAACGTCAATCTCACCAGTTTGTAATGTTTAATTTGCTCAGTCGTTGATGGTCTCCATAATAACCTTTGATAGTCTGTGTCTTCGTCTGCTACACGCACCATTCTATACATTTTTATAATATCTGCCGTAATACAAATTCTGTGTGTCCTCCACCGCATCAGTATGTGGCGCAAGTCCTGTTGCAGCTTAGGACCCACAAGTAAATTGTCGTTCAAGGAGACATGGTTGATACCCTTACACGAAGCGTCAAAAACCACCCGAAGTTTCGTCGTATCCTTATCTTCTCTTACTACGCCATGGTGAGGTAAATACATTGCTTTAGAATTATTAATATCTGCAGACTCCACTTCAATCATGTGATTGAGATTAATATATTCCTTCATAACCTTACTGTATTCTTCATGAAACTTACCATTTTTTGCGAATTTCTTTTCTAGGAACTCAAACCTTTTAGCAGCTATTTCCCTCGATCCATTAGCTTGACCTTCTAAGATATTGTTTTTGAATGGCAATCTTACCACATATCTTCCTTCCTTGTCTCTGACCGTTGTAGCCTCGTAATATTCTTCACATCTTTCTTCTTCTTTTGACAATCTCTTTTGTATGGTGTTTGGTTCGTTTTCTAACTCCCAAAATAACTTAAGCATCTCATCTTCTTTAAGCTGAACATGCAGGCTGGTGAAGTTCTTCTTTGCTGAAATGCATTCTCGTGACATCCTTCCTGATAGAACCCAACCTAGAATTGTGTTTTGTGCTAATAGATTACTCACAGGATGCTTGACAACGCCGTCTAACAAGACGTCGCTGTACACCTCAGCTCCAAGGAGAATGTCTATTCTCCCTGGTGTTGCAAATCCTGGGTCAGCCAGCTCCAAGTCTTTTAACTGTGACCACTCAGGAATACTTTGATTAGTGGTAGGTAGTATTGTTGTTAGTGAACGCAATACATATGCCTCTACCCGCACTGACGCATTGGGATTGTGACATGATTTGACGCAAAGTGTAACCCTATGTTTGATTCTCGTTTGCCTCTCTCCTACTCCTGACACCCAACCACTCACTGATTTACGATTAAGATTCAATAATTGTACTGTTGCTTCTGTAACAAACGAAGCTTGTGACCCTTGGTCTAACAAAGCTCTCACAATGTATTTGCAACCATTCCTACTATCTACTAACACATTAGCAGTAGCTAATAGGACACTGTTTGATTGTATATGTTCACTCGAAAAGTTGGTTACAATATGCTCATTATTAGATACAGAAATAGGCGTACCTGTAGATTTGTCGTTCGCTATACCTGTAATTGAAGTTTCACCTTCCTTCGGTTTCTCGTTCTGCTGTCCTCTCTCGAAATGCAGAAGGGTGTGATGCCGCCGTCCACACTTTCTACAACACGATGACTGTCGACACTTGCTCACGGGGTGTGTAGGCGCCAAGCAATTGAAGCATAACTTGTTCGTCTGTACAAATTCTTGTCTTTCATTTGGAGACTTATCTCCAAACTTCTTGCATGAATAGATGTAGTGGTCACCACTACACAACGCACATTTTGCTTCGGGCCTTTTTTCATCGCCGCTGGTAACATTTGAATGGAAAACTTTGGGTTTAGCTACTGGTTTGGGTTGCACCGTTTTAACTTTAGTACTTTCTATCATTTCTAAAGCTCTAAACCTTGCTTCTAAAAAGTCTCTTAATTCCGACCAAGTGGGTATGTCGTTATTACATGTTACACTAATTTGTTGTTCCCACAACTTTATAGATTCAGAATCTAACTTTGATACAACTAAGTAGGTAGTTACCATATCCCAGGTATCAGTCTGCATACCCATGTTCTTCAACGCCTTCAAACAAGTCGAAGTTGTGTCTACTAGATGTTTAATTAAACTAGCCGACTCCGTCTGCACAGGTTTTTGCGTAAATAAAATCTTCATAATTGCGTTGCTGTTGAACCTCGTATTATTGTAACGTTTTATTAATTGGTTCCAGGCCTCATCATAATTTGCATCTGTTATAGAAAAGTTACGTAATAGTACTTCAGGTTCTCCAGATAAATTGCTTTTTAGGTAATGCAGCTTCTGTACACGTGATAGATGTTCATTGTCGTGAATTAGAGTACAAAACAGGTCGTAGAATGGTTGCCACTCCTCGTACTTTCCAGTGAATGTGGGTATCTGTATATTGGGCAACCTAATTCTTGGATTCTTGAAATCTTGCACGTCGTTAATTGAAGAGGATTGAGATAAAGCAGGTTGAAATTTTGATTCTTCTAAAAACGGCTGAAGAGCTTCTCTTAATGTTGATTTGTAGTTTATGTATGTTTCTTGAAATACCTCATAAATATCTTGCTCAAAGTAGGGGTCATTTCTTTCGTCATCAGAAACTTTTATAATAATACACTTGTGACCCTCCTTGAACTCCTTCCACAGTTCCTCTAATAAGTCCAACCTTGTTTCTAAGTAAGGCCGCTTTATTCTGTCTTTCGGTGATTTCTTATAGTTTTTTTCGGTGGTCTTTAAGTTTTCCAGAAGCTCATTCTGATACATAATTAGATCCTCCATTGTTATATTTTTGATCGGCTCCACAAGTATCACAATATGCAGGTAAGTTCACCGTAATTTTGAGTTTTATAAGTTCGCTGCACGTAATATAGTCTATTTATTTGTATTCACTAATTACTAGTTCTAAACCACTTCACAGAAAAAATCCTTATCGCTCAGGAATGCTATTGTTCTCACTCACGGCGCTCGATCGCACCTGGGTCGGTCGATGACTTGAATCCGGTTCGATTTAGGACCATATGTTTATTGCAATAAGGTTGTATTTGGTTTATTAGGACTTTTAGAAAAAATAGACGTGTGTTTGTCGCGAAGATTTATTTTCAACTAACTTGACAAATCGTTTGAGTGGACTGTATGTATGATCATCTACATATCGATAGCTAGCTATAGATACGAACGCAACATTTATAAGTATGTAAGTACTTGCTTAAACAGTCACTACCAAAAGAAAACCGTGGAGGAGATAGAAGATCTAGCAAATATGCTGGTCGCACGGAATCGGTTACAAAGTTCATAAAAGACTTGAAATCATTAGTATCTCATTATACACGAGGGAGATCTAAAGTTCAATATTTGAGCAGTGAGTGACCTTAGTATTCGCAAGCTGTGGAGAATTTACAATAGTACACATGAAGTGTCAGTTAAATACGAGTTTTTTCGACGCATTTTTACTACCAAGTTTAACTTGAGTTTTAAAACGCCAGCTACAGATGCCTGTTCAAAGTGTTCCGAGTTGAAAGAACTTATAAAAAATGAAAAGGTCCAAAGCCGTAAAATTTTACTGATGGCCCAGTTACGGGTGCATAAGCTTCGAGCAAAATGGTTTTACAAAAACCTTGGCTTGCAGAAGAATGACGAGATAAATTTTACATTCGACTGCCAGAAAAAATTGCCACTACCGAAGCTACCAGATCAAGCTACCTACTACAGCAGACAGTTGTATGTGTACAACTTCACTATTTGTCAAGGCTCGTCCCATGCTAAACAAAGTCCGAGCAATACATTTATGTATACTTGGCTTGAGTCAGAAGCTCCAAAAGGAGCCAAAGTATCCCGAAAACGTGAATCACATACGTCTCATGTGTGTTGGCTGTGGGCGCCAGAATAAAAACACCATCCTATTTAGCATGTTGGCTTACTGGCTCAAATTAAAGGCCCCTAATCACATTCAAAAGATTTCCGTGACATTTCCCATAGTCGGGCATAGTTTTCTTCCGCCTGATCGGATTTTTGGGAACATTGAACGGCAAATAAGAAAAAATGAGATAATATTTACTGATATTATCTCATTTTTTCTTATTTGCCGTTGACTGCGAAATGCTCAAAATATTCGTTCGGTACTCCGAACGAATATTTTGAGCATTTCGCAGTCCACGGCACTGTTCTGCGGTTGGGTCACGAATTTCAATGTTATGATTGGAAGCAATCAGTGAAACTAACTCTGAAACCACCTGGGTCTTGGCACTTCGGTTTCAAAGAGACAAAACTATTTATAATGATGAAAGACTACAAAGGCCGTATCGTTGTGAAAGGAGAAAGTCACTACTCGTATGTATCACAAAATGCTAATTATGGAAGCATAGTAAAGAAAAACAAAACGTTGATGAACATGAGCCCACTAAGAATTGGTGTTGGTCATCCAGTTAACCCTTCTAAACTGAAAGACGTGCGGTCTCTCCTTACAAAGCATTTTGGTGAGCAATGGCAAAACCACGAGTTTCTGCAGTTTTTTGTGGCCCTATTAAATCAGGATCCAGGCGTTGAACCTCTAACAGCTGATGATGACACTGATAATGAATCAACATTGATGGAAGAATCTGAAGATTATTAGGGTGTAAGGAATATTTGATATTTGATTGTATTAGATATAAAGGAAAGTTAATGTTACTTAATAAATTTGTATGATCCCTTAATTACATTTTTAAACCTTATCTAATTTCACTATTAAACTTTTTCATAACTAGCTAAGTTATTTCATTACACTAACAGAAACCTCTAAGTTAAATATTCACTTTCAAAACTCGCTAAGTTAAATTTTAAATCACGATTAGTAAAGCATTTTATCAGAATTGCGGTTTATTTCAGATCTAAAGACAACAGTAATAACCCATATGTGGGATAGAGGAGTGGACTGTAAGTTAAACTGGTTGTAGAATGAGAATTAGGTAGTTCTGTTTGAACGGAGTTCGCCGTTCACCCAATCCAGGAACAAATTAACAGAGAAAAATCTGAGTACGACTCACCTTTCTTTGCTTCGGCACTGCTTCACAACTGATCCGAATGGTCTTTTGAGTAGACCGTTGACCACGGAGACTGGCACGAATACACCACACGGTAGCGCACAATTTGTACCTTTATATCAATTTTCACTCACGGAGTCAAAAATTAGATAGTTCATCGGGTTAGCGGCGACGACAGACTACACGGCGCCGCGCGCCTGCCATCTTTCTACAGATGGCGCGCTCGTCGTTTTAGCGCCAATCGCTAGCAGTTCGCGGGTACGGCACAGCCAATCGCGTGCCGATTTAGTGAGCGTAAACAGACATTCACTCTCAAATTCGTCCAATCATGGGTTAAATACAGAACACCATACTTTAGGGTAAACTCCTTTAAATTACTGGCAACACCAATAATGTCGTATGACAGTTTTTTCTAATTTACTCGAAACTATGATGAAGAAACTTAGCGGTGTTTGCAAGTGTACTACTCTTGTTAACTACTTACAACAGTCTTCCCCAGATATATCACTAGTTTCTATAGATATTGCGTTAAACTTTAATTGGATCGTTTTAAATGAAAATCTAGGCAGCGACCACCTAATTATTAAATTATCAACTTTGAGTACATCATGCCTGCCTAAAGTTATCAAAAGGAATTTTGGAAACGCAGACTGGACTTCTTATAAAAAATATCTAAAAGAAAAGTTTCGAAATATATGTTTACCGAATGACCCCCAAAAAGCGTATAATTTATTTTTAGATATTCTGAATGACGGGGCTAAAAAATCATTCCTGTGTTTAAATTTAATCAAAATCCAACGTCAAATTTCACTCCGAAACCATACTGGACTGCTGAACTGTCACAAACTGTGGCTCATCGTAGGTTAGTTTTGTCTAAATTTAGAAGTAATCCCACACCCCAAAACCTGGAAACTCTTAAAGGTAGAATTAACACTTCCCAAAGACTAATACGACAGGCTAGGGCAATGAACTTTCAAAAATTTTGTTCCTCAGTTGATCACACTACATCGTCGAGTGAAGTATGGCGCAAAATGAGATGGTTGAAAGGTTACCGTTCACCTAGAAGTTATGTGGACGCTCCAAGCGCCACAAACCTTTAAATTCCTTAACACTCGATTTTGTATCCCCATCGACCCCTACCGTTCACAATAGTACCTAACCCTACATTAGAATGCGAGATCTCAATTCAGGAGCTAGATAAATGTATCAAAACTAAGGATACATCTCCTGGATGCGACGACATATTTTATGATAAAGAATTTACCTTATGAAGGTAAATTAGTATTGCTTTCTTTATTTAACAGCTTTTTTAATCACAGTTTTGTTCCACACCAGTGGCGCGACATTTGTATCGTACCTATTCCAAAACCTGGTCCTAACCCTAGTAACGTTTCTTCACTCCGACCTATATCAAAGTCTGCATTGAAAGGCTCCACGGTCACAGTCAAGGAGTTCTTGACCCGGTCTAGGCAAGCTGTATTCAGCAGAGCGCGCCTGCACTTCGGCATGCTGGATTCAGGATGGGGTCATTGTCATCAGATCCCCCGATGGAACACGGCATAAGATTTGTTCTTTAGAGGAACTTAATCCCTTGTTGACTAAGTACCCTGAGAAGCCCGGGGAATCATCTGGAACTGGAGGCAAGTCAGATAGTGGAGCTCGTAAAGTATAATGAGTGTTTATGTGGTTCTCCAACTTATCAGTTTATGTGCTTGGGACGTCAATTCACGTAATTTTTTAAAATTATCGTACGTTACTACCTGCTTACTATGTACTTTTGGTTTCTTATATATTATATTTTGAGAAAAAAAGACTCATTTTGTTATAGGAATAAGTTTGGCTGTTTTTAATGCCGAAACAAAGCATCAACCGACTTCATAACTTCGATACCGAAGATTTACTAGGAGACGAGAAGGGAAATAAAGTCCTTTTATTTTGAGGATGGGAAATCATCAAATGACCCCTCCCGCTCTGGGTGGAGCGGAAGGGAGTGTCAGACTCTTACTGACTAAAACCCACCCGTGTTCTTTCCTTAGCCCTTTATGTTCCGAGCCAGCGGTAACCCTTTCGGACAATCCCGCTGACCCGGCAGGCTTCGGCCCTGACGGACCCCTTCCATTGATGCTGACATCTCTTTGAGGCGCGCGTGGAACAAGTACGCGCCGTCCGGCACGGGCCTGGTCCTGATCGGACGGTGAGCTACCCATTACTCACCGCCCGCAGGCCCGCGCCTACGGTGGCCGGGAGTCGTCGCGCGGCTCCCGATGCCCGCAGCGTCTCCCGCGGCGGCTGGGACGGGAGGCTCTCTCCCTCAGCCGTCCCGCCGCCTCCTTCGCTAGCATGACTGCTTCGCAGAAGGAGGCGACTGCCCCCCACTCCCTCTCGCCCCGGACCATGGCATGGCAAATAAAGTCCTTAGGATATCATTTAACTGGCATAAAGGTGCCACAATATAAAATTGTAAAAAGTGCATTGTATAACGCAAGAAATTCAGCAGCAAGTGTTCCCAAGTTACAATGTGAATTACCAGAAGAAGTAACCTCGCCCAAACAATATTCGTCAATGCTTTTAGGTGATTATAACTGTGAAGGGAGAAGAATTTTAGTATTATGTTCGTCAGAAATAAGACAACATTTAATAGTAGTAAAAGTATATTACTGCGACTGCACATACAAAAGTTGTCCGAAACCATTCTCCCAAGTATTTTGTATACACGGTGACTTATCCAGTACTCCGAGAAGTTCACGTATTTCACCAATGCCGGATATGACAACCGAGTCTTAGGGCTATACTACACGGGCGGTTCTCCCGCCGCGGGAATCCGCTTCTGAACCGTATTAGACTCAATTATATATATGGACATTGTATGCTACAAACTACACTGCGCGGTTTCCCGCCGCGGTTTGCAGGCGGAAGAAATTTGACCGCCGCATGCAGCGTCAAACCGCCGCTGTTAACCGCCGTTTAAAACTACACGAGCGGTTATCCGCTATTGCGTTCTTCTGCGCGGGACCTTCTCGCTCGCTCGTCGTTTGTGCGCTTGCGTGGCTAGTGCCGCGTCAAAATGTTCCGACATGGAGCGTTTTATTAATGAAGTACAAGAAAAACCTGCTTTATATGAAGTGAAGTCGAAGGAATACGCCAATCGGAAATTAAAAGCGAAATTATGGATGGAGATAGGACAGGAAGTGGTTGCTCATTGGGCTGATTTAGGCCCAGAAGAAAAAAACAAAGCTGGTAAGTTTACTTATTATTTTATTTCTTATTTTAATGTATCATCCTCTTTTGCCAAGGAACCGCTCCAGGGCCATTGAAATATTGAACAAACGAATCTCTTACTGAAATGCCACTAGATCGGCCTCCAACTGCCTGGACATCGTCGAATTCTTCCAAATCACATCGAATCGTATCTTCAAATTGATAACCATCTCTGCGTCTTACGAAATTGTATATATAAATACACAAGCAACTTTTATAATGTGTTTTGCACTCTGTGGATTGATTATGATGCTTGAATGAAAAATTCGCCACTTATTACTGAGGATACCAAATGCACATTCCACAAAGCGGCGGGCTTTAGACAGTCGATAGTTAAAATTTTTCTTAGGCGTGTCTATGTTTAGCAAAGAAAATGGTCTCATAACATTTTTATTTAAACCGAATGCAGCATCACCTACAAATACAAAAAGCACACAAGGATTTCCTATATTGTTAGGAAGATGAATTGGCTCCGGTAAATCCAATTGAGAACGAGTTAACTTTTGCCCGAAATTTGAACTTTTAAAAATTGAAGAGTCACTTTCTCGACCTGGAGCACCAATGTCAATGAATGTAAGACAGTAGTCTGCGTCAACCACTGCCAATAAAATAATCGAATGATATTTTTTATAATTATAATATTTAGATCCAGCATTCGGAAGGCAAACAATTCTAATATGTTAGCCGTCAATGGCGCCAACGCAATTAGGAAAGTTTGCTTCTTTGTAAAATTTCTCAGCAATGTTTATCCATTTTTCCTTATTTGGTTTTGGCATCTCTAAAGGTGCTAATTCTTGACAAATAGCTTGACAGATTTCTTTTACAATTAATGGTATAGTTTTTCGAGAAATTTGAAAATCGTACACCAAATCAGTGAAAGTTACTCCCGAAGCCAAATATCTGAAAAATAAATAAATGCCACATTAATAATAAATTTCTTTTTTGCAGTAAAGGATATAAGAGATAGTTATAAAAAAGAAGTAAATTTAGAAACTACCAGTGTCGGGACAAACGGCTCTAAAAAAAAAAAACGATATACGTATTTATTATAAGTTATTGTTCTTTTTACGCCCTAGCGTCAGTACTGCAGAAGAACGTGAGTCTAACGTATCTCCAATACCTTCGAATTCATCACAAAATCAGGATTTTGAAGAAGGTAATTTGATGAGACCACCGCGACAAAACAGAGTTCCTACCGAAAGAAATAAATGGAAAGTACCCAAATTCCTCAAATAACAAAAATTTTGAACGAAAGTTTACAATTACAAAAGTTAAATAACGATAGTGATGCAAAAGGAAATCGAGCATTTCTTATGTCCTTTGTACCCATTATGGATTCCATGACTCCTGATTTGGCTATGGAAACTAGATATGAAATTACGAATTTATTCAGAAATATACAAAGAAACGAAAGAAACCGCAGTATTCCTAGCAACTTGTCTGAGTTTTTTTACCATAGGAACCAGGAGCCATCTGGGAGCTCTGGATCTAGAGCATATCACGAGGAAACATTAACTCCAATGGCTAGTGTCGCATCGCCATAAAACGATACTACTTCGGACACATCAACGGAAAATGATGATTATTTTAATGTTCTGCATTACTTACCCCAATAAAAAAGATTACAATATACTTATTACATATATATATACTTATTATATATACTTGATTATAATATACTTACACCTAGATAGATACGCAAAATAGTTTTTTCTCAAGAAAATTCACCGAGCTTTTTTTTTTCATACTAGTTGTTGTTTGTAACTTGTTGCTTTTAGTGACAGTGTCACAAAATGGACCTGATGATGGATCCAGAGGGTACAGTTAGCATCAGATATTTTGACACTGCCTTAAAATATGGGTCATTCTAAGTTAAGAGGTACCTACTAACAATGTCCATGAACATATCCATACTTTTCTTAAAAATAAATTAAGTTAAATTGGGTACCTATATTTCATAAATTAATCTAAATAATAAAAGAAAGTTTTATAATTACGTTAAAATTGTAACATTTATGTCACGCCCAGGGGCGGCTGTACTTTAAGTGCGCTCGTGACTTAACCACCAATTCAAAAGAATTAAAAATTACAAAATATTGCATCATCTTTATTTTATTTTGAAACTACCTTATATTTATTTTTTAAACATACAAAAACATACCTACCAAATACAATTTCCAATTATGACGAAACAATTTAACATTTTATTATCCCTACGTAAGGCTGTATACAGAAAGAAAGCTGGAAACTTATAAGCGCTTACCGGCGCTTGACAGCGCTGGTCCGTTCTACACAAAGGAAGCAGGTTGAAGCAGACCAAGCAAGCAAAATATGCTTTTAATTTTAAATGGCAGCGCCCAGCGCTGACCAGCGCGTGTTGAAGCTTGTCGGAACTTGTCGGCACCGTTCAGTGCTTATCGGCGCGCGTTCATATATTTTCCTGCGCGGGTTACCAGCGCTGTCAAGCGCCGGTAAGCGCTTATAAGTTTCCAGCTTTCTTTCTGTATACAGCCTAAAGAAACAATATTCTCGTGCGCTACGGCGAGCGCACGCGGACTGCTAGTATCACTACTAGCACTGTATAAGGTACGGGCTAACATGCCTGACGCGTGAGACAAGAGTTCATAGAAATGTACCGAGAAATAAAGGGCTTATTATACATACATAGGTACGTACTATGGAACTTTTATTTATTATTTTCAGCAACACTTGCTGAAGCAAATGAAGTAGAAAAAAGAAAAACCAAGGCCACTAGCGAGTCTGACACAGCTGCATTAGAGGAAATTCAAAAATGACGAAGAATAAAAAATACTACCGCGATGAATCCATTTCCCCACCGCCAACTTTTAAACAGACCACAGAATGTGCATCGCGAGACTTGGCTAGTGATGACTACAGTTCATCTGTCAGCCCAGCGAGAACGCATGCAGACGTATCTACCGATTTAGTTTCTGAGGAGAATAATAAAGACAAACCAGGTAACTGTGTACTTGAAAGAGGATATTTTTAAATTTTGACTAAAACATTTTCCAACTTAAAATTAGATAAAATAGTGTAAAGCTTGACTAGCCAAGGAGCCGCCCCCCATATCGCATTTGTTTTTATCCCTTTTGCAGTCAAGGGTAAAAGTATATGTTTATACTTATCTAAATTATGCAGGTATATTATATACATATACAGATATCTTCTATGGTTACAGAGTCGATGTATATATTTTTATATTTGTGCGAATATTTTATATTTGATGTTGACTGTACTATAATTTTCTATTTAAGGGGGAAGTGCTAAGGTAGCCCGCGAAATTCAAATTTTCTTACGTTTTTTGCAATTTGCTGGTCAGTATTAAGTTGTACGTTGATTAATATATGAATCGCGGCTGTAAGAAATATGTGTTTATAGAATTATAATCATTAAAGTCATCAACACAACTCTCTAAGACCACGTAAGTCCAAAGAATGATGATTTCATGAAACAGTTATTCTTTGGACTTACGTGGTCTTAGAGAAAATAAATTCGCGGGATACCCTGGCGCTTTCGCCTTAATAAGAATACAACCGTTTCGTATGCAGGTGCGGCAGTTTCAGACGTTGCTAGTGAGTTTATTGTGGAATTAGATCGCACATTGACACCTGAAGATATTCGGAGAGCACAGATCATATATCGAGATGATCATGTATCATCACCAACACGAATTTGTAGTGAAACATCATCTGTCGCTGCGCATACTACTGATTCACTTACACAACAGTTAAGTAAGTTACGCAATTTACAATCTTTCGCCTGAAGGGCTAGGTTTTGCACGCGTACTTTAGCCGCGTACAATGCGTGCCACGAAAGAAGAGACTTGACCCCACCTCCCCCGCTCTTTCCGCTGCCCCTATGACGTCCGTCCGGTCCCGTCCCGCACTCGGACCTCATACCGCTAAAGATACCTAAAATCGTGTTCTGCGCATGTCAAACCACGTGGTGTGTCAAGTCTCTTCTTTCGTGGCACGCATTGTACTTACTATTCGCTCGAATTCATTAAATTTCGTATCACGCGTAGGTAGTTACTTAACTTCGAGCCGCATGTTTGATTTTATACCTCATGTTACATAGGCTTAGGAGAGGCCGGCGATGGATGCGTAGTTCATACAAACTTAATACCAAAATTATTTGTAAAGACGAGATATGAGGAATTTAAAATTTCTTTAAAAACTTATTTTTCTCATAACTCTTGTTAAAATCAGTGTCCATTCAAAAAATATATGTATTTGGGAACCTAGATATTCTGTATTCCAATCGGAGTAAAGACACACTACCTTAAGAATATATTTTACAAATTATTTTGGTTTGTTTGTATTCAGTTGATGTCACTCGCGCCTAGCGACGTTTGCCTTTGTTACAATAATAATATTTCACCACCGCCGCTTAAGTACATTTGTCGCTTAAAATGTTACAAGTTATGACTGAGCTGCAAAGTCTCGTATCTATCTTCACTATACATCGAGTGGAGAATATTGAAGATACCCTTAAGAGAATTCAAGTTCCTTCGCAATGTGAGACCTCACGACTACTTCCTGATTTGCCACTGACGGAATTACTGCACCTAAAAAGCTTAGAGGAGAAGATGGTGGATGAACAAATAGAAAAGCAATTGGTGAATTTTTTTATTGTATTATAGTCGCTCGTAAGAGGCTCAAAAAAGTGTACTATAATACTTACTGATCAGGAGACCTCTATAACGGTGTCCTTCAGTGGCCATACTTTCAATAAGTATTTAATTGTTAAACTATTGAGTATAATGTAAAAAATAAGAATATTTTTTTTTTCTTGCCAGGAATTTTTTAGTCAACTCATTATAGGTTTAACTGAGTCCTCGCCTACTTGCGCGCGGGTGCACGGGTACGACAATAAAGGGGGGCGTGTCGTGCGGGCGGAGGCTAAGCACGGCGGCCCCGCACTCGTGCGTAAGCAGGCGAGTACTCAGTTTTAAGCGGTCGGTCGACCTATAGCCGAATATTTTTAAAGAAGCTACTACATTTGATTTATAATACTTTTCATGCAGTAAATCGATGGGTGCAAATCCTGCCTCTTTTCGTATCTCCTACTAGAAGTAGCTACTTCGATAATTCAACTAAAAAGTGTTCTGATTTGTTTATCTTATTTCAGTTTAATATGCTGAGGTATACGGGCGGGAGTAGAGAACGCGACTGCGTGAATCGTTGCCTTGAGAAGATTTTCACCAATTACTTAGCACAATTTTGCTCATGGACGGTCAAAAAAAAAACAACTTCAAGCTGTCATCGCTCAAAGTTATGACAACATTAAAACGTATGTTTCATGATCGCATTCACATTTGATTTATAATACTTTTCATGCAGTAAACCGATGGGTGCAAATCCTGCCTCTTTTCGTATCTCCTACTAGAAGTAGCTACTTCGATAATTCAACTAAAAAGTGTTCTGATTTTTTTATCTTCTTTCAGTTTAATATGCTGAGGTATACGGGCGGGAGTAGAGAGCGCGACTGCGTGAATCGTTGCCTTGAGAAGATTTTCACCAATTACTTACCACAATTTTGCTCATGGACGGGCAAAAAAAAACAACTTCAAGCTGTCATCGCTCAAAGTTATGACAACATTAAAACGTAAGTTTCATGATCGCATTTACATTTGATTTATAATACTTTTCATGCAGTAAACCGATGGGTGCAAATCCTGCCCCTTTTCGTATCTCCTACTAGAAGTAGCTACTTCGATAATTCAACTAAAAAGTGTTCTGATTTTTTTATCTTCTTTCAGTTAATATGCTGAGGTATACGGGCGGGAGTAGAGAGCGCGACTGCGTGAATCGTTGCCTTGAGAAGATTTTCACCAATTACTTAACACAATTTTGCTCATGGACGGGCAAAAAAAACAACTTCAAGCTGTCATCGCTCAAAGTTATTATGACAACATTAAAACGTAAGTTTCATGATCGCATTCAGATTTCGATTCATGCATTTAGCAGGGGCTGTTTGAAAGTGTTTTATCACATAAAACTGAAAGACAAATGGAAATCACTACTAGCTGTCCTATATAAATGATTCGTCAGCTATATAAATATATCCCTAGCTGTTCTCATACCTAGTAAGTTTCATAATTTTAGTTCGGTGGACCCCACGAGATGGACCCACAACACTTCAAACAATTTAATTTGTCAATTTAAATGGCTTTAGTTTCTACTCTGTATTTTACATAAATTAACACTGCCTCTGTTTATTATTACAGTTGCTGTACGTGAATCATTCCCAAATATAACAGAAGGTGGATTTGAACGCCATGTGATGAGCTGGTTTCAGCACGCTGCTACAAGACTGAAGAAGCAAAACTAAGTTTAGTGCTGAAGAGAAGTGTCCTTTGGGTCCGCGACCCTGCTGCTCTGCACTCGTATTTTTTTTTGTTTTGTTGTGTGTAGATATGTTTTCTTTCTTATTTCCGCACATAGTTTATTTAATAAATGAGGCCTTTATCAAATTGACTGGTTTTTTATATTCTGTCGACTACTAACTAATTAACTTGAAGTTTTGTTTTTATTCGTTGTATAAATTTTCTGATATTTCTATATAATATAACCATTTTTTTCCAGACGGTAAATAAAGTCATCCGGTATAGCTAAGTCTGTACCAGGCTTAAACTTCCTTTCAGTTTTGTAAAATTACATGCAACAAGTTGCAGAATAGTACCTACATAGAGAAAACCTCTATTAATATTCTGGAACTTGTTGCATTGTATGTAAAACAAAACTGATAGAAAGTTTATTAAGGTGAATGGGTAGTTGAGACCGCGAAATTCAAATTTTCTTACGTTTTTTGCAATTTGCAGGTCAGTGTCAGATTGTATCTTGATCAAAATATGATTCGCGACAATAGCAGGTACATATTTAGAGAAGTATAATCATTAGAATCAATAATACATCTTTCTAAGTTAGATTTCTACCACTAACGCTTTTCCATAAGGGATTGGTGGTTGGTGGTAGAAATCTAACTTAGAAAGATATATTAATGGTTCTAATGATTATAATTCTCTAAATATGTACCTGTTATTGTCGCGAATCCTATTTTGATCAAGATACAATCTGACACTGACCTGCAAATTGCAAATAACGTAAGAAAATTTGAATTTCGCGGTCTACCACTATCCATTACAACAAAAATTCAAGTTACATGAACCCTACATGCTCAAGTTACCTGTAAATTACAAATCTAACTTTGCCAACACCATCTAAATGGAAGTTACGTGCAAGTGACATGTGCATTATTAACGCGACGTTAAATGTGCAAGTAACCTGTATATTACACATGTAACGTTGCCATGACCATCTAAATAGAAGTTACGTGCAAGTTACATGTGCACTATTAACGCGACGTTAACTGAGCAAGCTACCTGTACATTCTCATGTAACGTTGCCACGACCATCTAAAAAGAAGTTACGTGCAAGTTACATGTGCATTATTAACGCGATGTTAAATGTGCAAGTAACCTGTTTATTACAAATGTAACGTTGCCATGAACATCTAAATGGAAATTACGTGCAAGTTACATGTGCATTATTAACGCGACGTTAAATGTGCAAGTTACCTGTATATTACAAATGTAACGTTACCATGACAATCTGAATGGAAGTTACGTGCAAGTAACATGTGCATTATTAACACGATATTGCATTTGTAGGTTGCCTGTAAGTTTTAATTAAAATGGCGTTGTAACGTTTATTACTTAAACTTTCAGATAACTTCCGAATGTGACATTACTGTAACATAAATTTACGAAATTTCGGAAAACTTTCAAATGAATAGTTGCTGTAATGTATCTAAATTAACTTGCAGAAACTTACAATAAAACCTTTCTAGTATGTTACCACTGTTATGTCCACGTAACGTTACAAATTAAAGTTGTTGAAAGTTTTATCTGATCTGTATGAGCAACATTGCATCTAATGTTTCTGGCGTTGCCGTTAGGGCTATTTAATCTACGTTCTTGTAACCTTGCTACAAGATTGCACCTTTGCATTTGTAACTTACACCCACCCAATTTATAGTTTCAGCAATGTTTATGCAACATATTCGTGCTTAGTGGGTACTCATGTGGCTATTGTAAGACCATCAGAAAATGAAGAGCGGTTTTATAACAGAAAAGGTTACCATTCGAGAAATGTTTTGATTGTGAGTTAGGTAGGTTGGCTAGTTATCTAGTTATTAATTATTAGAGTAACTGCAACTTTCTATATACAGTATTCATTTATAGATTTGTGATGCAGATCTCAATATACTCAGTGTAGATGCTTTATTCGTTGGAGCCTCACATGATACTTTTGTTTGGAACTAACATCATGTTAAGAATCACCTAATGAATTTAATAAATGCAGGAGAAAGAGTTTAAATTGGTAAGCATTTCATACACCTTGTTCAAATTGGAAATCAATTTACATTAGGTCTACAATATGTTTTGTACTTTTATGTATACAAAGTTGATTCGACAGAGGGGCTTTCCTTTAAACTGCCTGTTCGGGTCAATCACCGAACAATAACAAACATGTCAGCGTAATTGCGACACCGCGCTCTATGCCTTCACTATTTTATGTATTACCTAAATAAAGACAGTCAGTACGTATTCGGAGAGCATATCGGGCGCGACTCAATCTCATCTCATTCACCTTATTAGTTTTAATCGTTATCCCATTTGTATTACTGAAATACATAGTATCTTTATAATCTTTAATCTTAGTTTATCTTGATCTCACCCCAACCCCGAACACTGCCTATACTAGATACCTACCATTTTCAAGCTCTGTACCAAAAATCAATTAAATAGGAGCAGTAGTTTAGTCACAAATGATTTTTTAAGTTTTTGCTACGTTTGAACACGATGTGTATTTCCTAACAGCTGATTATCTTATACGTATAGGTCATGCACCTTAAAACGATAATCTGAGTATAAGATACATTGTTGCCGCACAAGTACAACCAAATATTTCACGAAGCAATAAATACACACACACTTGCACTTTCACTATAAGAGTGACAATCATAGCAAAACCCCCGCGCCTTTTTCCCGTGCGTAAAAGGAATAGAAATAGGTCAGTGTGTTGCTATTGCATCCTAGATCCTTGCGAATTTACTAAAAAACTTGTTTATGAATTATTCAGTGCGCTCGCGCCACCCCTTCGGAACGTACGTTACGTAACACGGAAGTTTATGTTTTGTCGAACTCGCTGACAATAATTGTGATTTTGTTTTGTTATTGTGATAGACACTAAATAAGTTTAAGACAGTATTTCTTTTTTTTTTATTGTGACAGGATACGTAACTTGGGATTATTATTATTTAGTGTTAGTGTTTTTTTTTTGTGATTGACTGTTTTTCTTGTGATAGGACAAGTAATTAAACGTTGGTTGTGTGTGTGTGTAATAATTAAAGTGTTCAGCAAAGCCTCTTGTAATTTACACGGCGTCAGAATACACTTACATGATTTTAATTTACGGTGAATGCCGCGGAAACGCAGCTTTAGCTCTGCGAACATACCGAGAAAGGTATGGTGACCGGCGCAATTGCCCTAGGAACGCCGGCACCATACAATTGGCAGTACAAAGATTACGGGAATTAAAGTGCTTAGCGACGGACAGTGATTTAATTAGAAAAATAAATAACAATATTCTCCGTCGGTATAATTTGTGCATTAATATGAATAGAGGACACATCGAGAACTAAAAATTTTGTGTTTTTGTGTGTGCGCGTACTTTACAACCTTACCTAACATAAAAGCCAGCGCGAGCGGTCTAAACCGCCCGCACCCCGCGCCCCCACCGCCCGCCCGCCACGAGATAACACACGCCGCGCTCCTGCGCGACTTTAGTTACCTAGGCATCTAAGGTCAGTCAAATTTATTTATAAATCATGGTTGCGTTTCACTCTGACTTAAGCTATTTAGTTTGTTTGAAAAAAAAAATCTCATTTTTGGCGCTTTCTGTTTTTGTACTGTATCGAATTAATACAATACACGTATAGTGTACGTAGTGTAATTTAATGCCCCTCTGTCATATCAACTCTGTATAATAACTACTCAGTCATTTTAATATAATTATAGGTGATTCCGGTTATCCTCAAAGGGAATATATGATGGCCCCAATAGTGGAAGCACCGCCAGGATCAGCTGAAGAGTACTACACAAATCTGCATTGTGTGGCTCGCAATACTGTTGAACGCACAATTGGGGTTTTAAAAAATAGATGGAGATGTCTTCTAAGACATAGAGTTCTTCATTATCATCCAGACACAGGTGCTAAAATTATAAATGCATGCTGTGTTTTACATCACATTTGTAACCGAGCGCGATTGGGTTTGGATGATATTGAGGATGTCATACCACCCATGGGAGAAAGGCAATTGACACAGAGTGGGTAAGAGGTGGATCGATGTTTTGCCTCCGTGGAGCTGAGCAGGGGTCGCGAGGCTCGTACACAGCTTGTACAAGAACTGTGGACAGCTCGGGATCTTCATTAATATTATTATTTTCTTATGTAAGAAGAAAAAAACCAACTAACTCGGTGATTTTGGGATATTAAGTTAAATATACCCACCGATTCAAAATTTTATTCTCTTTCTACTGGTAAAACATATGTGCGATGCTTTGCTTCGGAGATAATGAATGGTGAAACCAATTATCTAAAAATACCGTTTATATGAAAAACAAATATTCCTTGTTAATCAACAAAATTATGTTTTGTATCGAAGTCAAACAAGATACTTAAATTTAATCAGTTTTCAAAATAAAAAAAAACCTGCAAAATATACGGAATTTTGGGAAAAAAACGATCATATCCAATTAAATGGTTTTAATACTTAGAAACAACAGGAAATAGCGTTAATATTCAATGACAATAGCAGTTATTAAAGGATAATAGGTTGACTTATCCTGTTGTTTATTTATTAATTCTTGCCACAAAATCAAGAAGTCGTTGTTAATAGATAGGTTTAGTAGGTTTTACTTCTGTAATATTGATCATGACCCCACCAAAATATCGAGAAGTAAAACCGATTAACCGCGGGTAGTTCGTTTAAATTCCGCAGTTTCCGACCGCGCATGCGTCAAAGTCGTCGTTGCTCTCGTGCCGATGCACGATGATATCTCGATTCATTTTGTGGCGGCGAAAAATTCAGTTCCAGTTTGTGGTGTTCGTGCACTAAAATGGATTCTTGTGATGCTGATCCTCCTCTTCCAGACTTTCAAACTCAGAATAGTAACAAAATCTGAGGTAAATATTAATTTTTCCAGGTTATTTTTGGAACACGCGTCTTATTGTAATTACTTCAGCTACAAAACAATAATTTAGGTCAAACGATCTGCTTAAGTCTATTAATCAGTGATAATTTGTGTTGACTTACATGTTATTTGAAATTCTATAGTGGAATTTGATTGTTTTAATGTTCTGCAGCGAGGTATAAGACAGGGAGACGTTATCTCTCCGAAACTGTTCACCGCTGCACTAGAAAACGTCTTCAAGGTTCTGGACTGGAGAACAAAGTTGCATTGCTAGTGACGAATTGAACTCCGGACTGTTATAAATGATATTCTTTTTCGGCACGCCACCGTACCCCAATGCTCAGTGGTTCAGAAATATCCATTGCCTCATCCGTCCTCTTGATATTGCGGCATTTGGAGGCAGCCACAAAAGAAATTTCTGGAGATAAATATTGCACAACTAGCAAAATTATACCTTTAGTCCGCTGCATATTTTCTAAAATCGCTTCAACTGTTGTAGGAGAACCTGTGGCAAAAGAAGCACGAAAACGCAAAACGCACGAAATGACAAAAAGAATGGGTCCTATACTGCCGTGCTAAACGCAAAAGCGGTATCTCAGGAAAAGCTAGTTTCGAGAAAATTGAAGTTTTGTTTTTTATTCTCTCAGTGATTTGAGGTAAAGCTGAGATAGGGAACACTTTTCTAAGGACTTTTTTATTAAGATACCATTATTTGGCTGAGCTCATTGGATGCATATTTCTTCAAGCTATCCGATGCCACAAAAATCAACTTTACAATTTTTTTTTGAGATACCGCTTTTGTGCTTAGCACAGCAGTATAGAACACGTAACTGCTCTAGCTATTGCATGCATTTTAGACCCTCGATTTAAAAAAATGCACTTTAGCGATGCAATAGCTTGTAGCAATAGTGTATAGAAAATCAAAGATTTAGAGCGGGTACACATTGGGCATTTTGAAACGCGCGCTTTGCTAACGCGCGTTTTGAGAACCCCGAATTCTATTGAAGTGTACACATGCAAGCGCGCGCTGCTGGTCAAACGCGCGTTTACATTTTTTCGTTACGAAACGCGCATTGCTCGGGCGTCAGCTGCGCGCTTTGAGATACATGAGCGGCCATTTTGTTGTACATTTCAACGCGCGCTTTTGTGTAGAGAGGACGCACTTTTCGAAAATGGAGATCGAGCATTTTGATACTGATTTCTTTATAGATGAAATCCAAAAGCGACCAGCTATCTGGGATATGGAAAGTCCCGATTATAAGAATAAGGTGATTAAAAAACGTAATTGGGAGGAGATGGTAGAAATTTTTTGTGACGCTGGAGATAGTTTGAATGAGTAATTATTTATTGAATTCTTGTTTACAATAATGTGTTAGGTACTTATATCAATATTGTCTTGCCAGTGAAGTTTTCCCTCGTTTACAAAATAATTAGCAAATTTTTCTCTAGCAGTCAAGCTGCCGCGTGGTATATTTTCTGGACTTATAGATTGTAAAGGTGAAAGATAAAGTGTATCTTCATATCTATAACCGTCGCGTGTACGCACGTAATTATGTAGTACGGTGCATGCTTTGATGATATTTTCCGCGAACTCAATATTAACATCTATAGGTCCATGGAATATTCGCCATTTGTTGCTCAATATTCCGAAAGTGCATTCGATATAGCGCCTTGCTTTCGATGATCGGTAATTGAAAACTTAATTTGTGTGTGAGAGTTGTTTTCCACTGTAAGGGCGCATCACATTTGACATGATTCCAATTTTTCCACATTTAACATTTGACGATCGTCCAAACATATAGATATATATATATAAATATAGATAAATGTATACTTCGAAGAACTAAAATTTCTCGAGAGTTCCGTAGTAAATAAGGATACAGAGAGCAATTACGAAACTCCTGCCGCAACAAATTCTGATTTAAACAATGCGGAAAATGAAGACTTGATTCCACCTCCAAAAGGACAGATTGAAGGGACAAGGGAAAAACAAAAAGTAAATGCAGTGGATAAACAAATAGTTGATATTTTAGAAAAAAGTTTGCACGCAAGACAACAGCTTCAAACAGCACAACTAACTAAAGAAGATGATGATAAATTATTCTGTTTATCATTATACACTGAGCTCAAGAAGGTACCTGAAAATGGACGGCTGTCAACAAAGATTGAATTGCTCAATGTCATTCAAAAAGCACAGAATCAAGCATTGCCATTGCCACAACAAACAAATCAGTACCAATATCAATACGCATATTCTACACCGACTTATTCCGGATACACTATTGCTAGGTCCTCAACACCATCACAACAGTGGTTTGCGACGCCGCCGCTTCCACCACCATCACCACAACCACCGCAAACGTCGACGTGGGTGCCGTGACCTTCAAGCCAAGATTCGGACAGCCTTCATTTATTTGAATAAATAAACTTAACTTACTTAAATAAATAACTTTAACTTATTAAAAAAATAACTTACCTTAACGTTATAACGAGTTTTTCTTCTGGTGAAACTGAGTCTCTTAATATTGTTGAATTACCCGTTATGTCAGCTTTTATAACATTCAGTAATTCATCAAATGACTTCACAGATATTCTAAAATAATTAAAGAACTTAGGCCCGTATTGTCTTAATTTTGGATATAATGTAACAAACATCTCATGCGTCACTCTATCTCTTAGTATTGGGTGCACCCAATATTCTCTTTGTCTTCGTCGTCGTCTTTTATAGCGACGGTAGAGCCACACACAAGCGATCTCTTCGACGTCCATTTTCGAACTGATCCAAAAGTATGTTCGCCCTACTAACGCGCACTGAACGCCGTGCTAAGCGCGGTGTGTGTACGCGACCAACGCGCGCTCAACGCAACGCCGAGCGCCCAGTATGTACTAGCTCGTAATGAAAATTCATTTGCGTCAAAATGAAGATATCGAGTCGTGACTCCGACAAGTCTGATAAAAGTGAAGAGACCTTTTCATTATGGAGTGACCATCACAAACTCGTACAGCGCAATTGGAAGAGTATCAAATCTGAAGACAGCTTGTCTGATGAACTGTCAGTTTACCTGACAACTCCTGTTGGAAGACTTAACGATAATCCACTGGAAATTTGGGAAGATTACAAAATGCAGTTTCCAATATTGCATAAACTCGCCTATAAATATCTAACAATGGTGGGAACATCGGTTCCATCTGAAAGACTGTTTTCGCAAGCGGCGCAGTAGATGACTCAATAAAGAAACAGATTGAAGTGCAAA
The DNA here is from genome assembly GCA_963855955.1 of Luperina nickerlii. Taxonomy (NCBI): domain Eukaryota; kingdom Metazoa; phylum Arthropoda; class Insecta; order Lepidoptera; family Noctuidae; genus Luperina; species Luperina nickerlii. The sequence continues at coordinate 6,467,365 of OY979671.1, forward strand.
AGATTGGGCAAACTTTTGTTTCTACAAAGTATTGATAAGCAGTATTGGGATATTTAATGTGTAAAATTAATAATAAACGTTTTGTCTAAGAAGTGCTTGTTTTTTCTTATCTCAACCACATTCTTATCAAACTTACAGAAAAACAAACGATGCATGGAAAACATCGATGTATTTTTTGATACATCGATATAACATCGATGCAACTAACCGACGTATTGCATCGAAAAAAACATCGATGTTTTCTTTCAGTGTCCATCACTAAGGTACGATTCAGACCAACCAGCTCACATCGCGCCGGGCCGGGCTGCATTTTACAATGCGGTAAAGAATCTTGAAATGTATCAACAGTAAACAGTTCATATTTGCATGCAACTTACGCATATTTACCTCCGTCGGCATCCCGCGACGCGTCGCGACGTGTCGCAGAATGCATTCGGCTGTCGCGACGGCCGACCAGCCCCGACCAGTTCCGAACGGCGCCGAACTGCGCCGTCGGCATCCAATCGGCTGCCGTCGGGTCCGTTCGGAGCCGGTCGGCCGTGCGTCGTGGAATACGAACAGAGATTACGGTGCAGCAACTAGCGAATCATTCAAGTTGTGTTCTTCAAGCGACTATTTCAAAAATGGATACGGAAGTAAAACTAATTTCTTTAGTTCAGACATATGATTGTCTTTATGACGTTAATTCCCGTAAATACAGTGACAAGTTGTGTAAACTAAACGCATGGGAAAGAATAAGTAAAGAAATGGGAATTTCAGGTAAGTAATAACATTTATTCATTTTAATTTAAGTATACAGATAATAAATACACTAAAGGCCTTATAACGTAGATATAAAAACAAATGTAGATAATTAACATCGATTTACATAATTATATTGCCAATGTAAGCGTCCGTTTGCAGAATTAAAATATTCTTTAAATTTCTCACGAATAATAATTAAGCCTCCCAAACCCTGTTCGTCAACATCGTCGGTGACATTTTCTAAAATGCTGTTTTGAGGCGGTGATGAAATGCTACTAGAATCATGCGTAGATAAGTCAATTATGTAATTGTGTAAGCATACACAAGCTAGAATAATATAATCCAGTTGTTTTGGCTGAATCCTAAGTTTTTTTTGGAAAATTTCAAATTTGTTTTGGAGTATTCCAAAAGCGCTTTCGACTACTTGCCGAGCTCTACTCAAACGGAGGTTATAAATTTTTTTATCCTGGTTTCCTGAAAGCTGATTTCCGGGGTATGGCCTCATTATATTTTGTGATAAAGGGAATGCTTCATCTGCTACAAAAATATAGGGAAGTTTATCTGTCGTTCCCGGCAAGTCTTTATTCTGTGGTATACACAGACTCTTGTTTTGTAGACATTGGCCGAACTTGGAGTTCGTTAATATACCGCCATCACTATTACGACCGTAAGCTCCTACGTCCACTATTATAAATCTATATTTCGCATCTACAACTGCAAGTAAAACCGTACTGAAAAACTTTTTATAATTGTTAAACGTGCTTCCGCTGTTATAAGGTGCTCTAATATTCACGTGTTTTCCGTCAATTGCGCCAATACAATTTGGAAAATTCCAAATGTTTTTGAAGTCATTTTCTATTTCTATCCACTTTTCTTCTGTTGGCTGTGGCAAAACCGCTGGTCTTAATACTTCCCAAATTGCTTTACATGTTTCATGGACTATGCTTTGAGCGGTGCTATATCCCACACGAAAATCAAAAGACATCGATTTGAAGTTGATGGCTGTCGTTAAATACCTGAAACAGTTAATAAAATTACGATAATAAATATATTTATGTAATACAGAGCGTCCCATGGTTATGCCACATGGAGGGAGGGGACATACAAAATATAACAGAACTAACGCAAAACCTGAAAACTCGATTGCAGGGATCATCCAAATGAAGAACTTTCACTATGGGACCAACTCTGAAATAAAATAAAATAAATCTACTCTCCCATACTAATGCCAAACGTAAAAGCCGAAACGTATGAAACAGTTGATTTTTTTATTTCATTTCAGAGTTGGTCCCATAGTAAAAGTTGTACATTTCGATGATCCCTACAAACGGTTTTCAGGTTTTGCGTTAATTCTGTTACATGTTGTATATTTTAAATATGTATCATTTTAGAAATGTTTGTAATTCAATTTTGTTTTCTTTCAGCTGGACAATGTAGTCAAAAATGGTCAAGAATCAGGGATAACTTTCGGAAAGCTATAAAAAGCCGAGAACAACGAAGTGGATCTGCTGCTACTAAAAAGCGTCCCGTAAAGTATGAAAAAGAATTGTAATTTTTGAAATCATATATGCAAAACCGCGATCAAATTTCGAATTTGGGTACTTCTATGAATGAAGAAGGTTCAGATTCAACACAAAACAGTGAAACCGCAAGAAATTCTCTGATTGAAGACATTAACAGTGTACGACATTTTGATATGCTGTCTCCATCATCGCCGACTAGCAATACCAATCCAACTACTTTGACTCGACTTTCAAAACCTATTTCTCTGGATAACCAAGACGCAGCACCTACGCAGGCTGTCTCGGACGTTCTAAAGGAATATCTTGAGTGTAAAGCTAAAGAGGAAAAAGAAAAAGATCCTATAGATATATTTTTTTCAGCAATGGCTGCAAATTTGAAGAAACTGCCGCAAAGACTTCAATTGGAAGTTAGACAGAAAGTATTCAATGCGGTTAATGATGCAGAAATGAAGTTCTTAAACGAAAGTAATTCTGACAGCCATAACCAGTATGGAGGATACTACACCAGCTCATTTTTACCATCCATTAATAATCAGCCAGAATCATATTCTGTATCAGCTACCAGTACAATTACATCATCGAAATACAAGCCAACAACATATGCGACAGCGTCTGAACAGAGTGCAAGTGCAACAAACACTAATTCAACATTATATAATTATGAGCCGGCAATATGTGATCAAGAATTATACAGTCCGTATTCTGTATCAGCTACAAGTACAACTACATCATCCAACTACAAGCCAACAACATATACAACATCATCTAACCGAAGTGCAACTTCAACCATTACTAATTCTACGCTATCTTATTTTGAGCCGACATCATGATTCATTAGATACACCAACGCCCAATGTAACGAAGATCATTAAAAAGAATCCATGATGTTGAATTATCAAAAAAATATAATCCATTCGAAAACGATAGAAAACAGCAAAATATTTTTTTATCATGATGTAGGTTACAGCATAATGTTAGGAAATTTATTTTACTTTTTTCGATTTGAAAATTAAAACTGAAAACATAAAAAAGACTTGTTGTAACTTTTTGATTGTACAGTACAAATACTTGATTAATAACATTAAGATGAGAATTTTATTTTACTGTTTTTCATTCTAGATATGAACCTGAAAACGCAATAAAAGACTTGTTGTGACTTTGTGATTATAGGGAACAAATAGTTGATTCATATTTTATTTTACTGTTTTTGAATTATTTAAATTGTTAATAAATAAATATTTAATACTATAAAGCATGGTGTCATTCATTACACTTACCTTAAACATATAGATAGTCGCTCTTCAGCTGAAATAGCACATCTGTAGTTTTTATTTTGTTTGTCAATGTGAGGGCAGAGAAGATTTACTAAATGTTCATATTTTTCAAAATCCATTCGATAGTAATCATGGAATTTTTTAACATCATATATTAAATCATTATGAAGTGTATGGAACTCGCCGAATTCACACTTTTTTTGCCATAAATGATCAACCCAAATTTTTCGTTTCTTCTTGTTTATTTTTTTATTATTTTCTTCTTCCTCTAATGCAAGGGCTAGCAAAACGACGTCCCACTCCACTATATTTTAAATAAATTTTTATCACACCTGCTCTGAAAATACATACTAATTATACCAATTAGAGGGAAGAAACGCCTTTATCCCGCCCTTCAAATCCTTTCATCCCAAGGTATGGAAGTTTGTATGAAAATCCTTCCGACCCAAGGGTGGGAAGTATGTATGAAATTCCATTACATACCCGGTTTTTCTTTTTTTTTATTTGTCAGCAGTCATACTGCCAAGACTTTAACTGTCTACTAATTAAATTTCAAGTAAATTGTTACTGGCCACATACAGTTTTTTTTTACCAGTTACCAACCTCCTTGGTGCATACAGAAAATTAAAAACGAAATTATTTTTGTATATAAAACGCGGACTTCTTAACAATTCAAAAGTGCCTGTAAATGGTTTAATTGAAAATAAATGGTTTGAGTTTGAGAACAGAAAGGAGGCCTGTGTCTCACCAGTGGGAACATTATAGACTGATTATGTATGATTTTGATACACTTCAACGTGTACCTAAGTATTTTTTGTTACTAAGGCGTCGTGTAAAAAATAGCTGCACTTTTAATAATTGTACTTTTAACTAAATATAAACATTTCTATGCATTTATGTCCATAATTTTCCTCGTAGGTGTAATAAAAAGCACTATACATCCCTGTCTGCGCCATTCGCATTATTTTATCTACGCTTATTATTAATTTTATCTAATTATCCATTGAAATCATACAATACTTGCAACACTATACACTTCACTCATTAGCTCACTCGAGAAGGATCTTCCAATCAAAATCGATTCCTTTCTTACTCCCACTCATTTCCTGTTCCGTTCATTAGAACAACCCCCGCCCTCTAACACTCCAAAAACCGCTCGCTTACTGGCGACACGTATGACGTGTGCGCCCGCGCTCCCGCCAAAAAACTCAAAAGTGATAAATATATTGGTGCTGTGTGGTGAATCCTCAAACTCTCTTTTCTCTTGTGACACTTGGTGGAAATATCGCTTGAACCGGTGTGCTGGAGGCTGCTATCGAAGGGACGCATCATCTTACATCCTCCTGTAAGTTCCTTTTCCTTCCAAGTGTTCTGGTCCTTCGAGCCGGATAAAAAACGCATATCTACTACGCATATCTACGCTACACTCATCACACACATCATATTTATCGCATTTATCTATTTATTCGCATAAAAACGCTCAATTACGCATCCGCCATTACCCGTCTACGTGATACCTCACGAGACGCGCCCACGAGGGCACATTTCCCGCTCAATCTCTCATCAACGCTAAGTTGTTTTTATTAAAACGCATCTTATTTCAATATAAACAACCTTTATCTAAAATATTATAACTATATTTTATTCATCTCACGCATATTTTTGCAAATTTCTCAAAACATAACGCACACAGACAAGTCCATTTTGTTCACGCAAGTTCGCATAGATTCACTCATTTATCTATTTTAATTACACGGTTATAAACTCGAATAGGTATTTCTCAACGCATAAAAATGGCTTCCACGCGTAGTAAGGATAAGGAATCCGATAAAGAATCCTATGTTTCTACCGAGGAAGATCCTAAAGTTCTTTTATTTGAGTCGAAAAAAGATAATTTATTCCAAATTTTGCAATCCATTTACGATCTCGGCCTACAAGTTTCCGTAAATAATACATTAAAATCTCAATTTCTAGCTAGAATTAGCTCCCTTGAGCAAATTAGAACAAACTTTATGGAAACCCTTGATGCTTATAATTTAGCTTTATTAGAATGTGGTTCGACGACAAAGCCGAACTACGCCCCACTTTCCGCATTTGATGAAATCTATTGTCAAATAAAAGCAATAGAATCTAACATTCTTAGATCTCAAAATACGAGTAATGATAACACTAATAATAAATTCGAGTTTTTAAATCGTAAACTACCGCCTTTAAAACTTGTCTCATTTGATGGCACGCCCAGCAAATGGACAACTTTTCATGAAAACTTCAAAAGTCTTATTCATGATAATTCGCACCTAACTGACGCCGAAAAGGTTCAGTATTTAATAGGTTGTCTCTCGGGCAAAGCATTAACTGTTTGCTCAGGTATCATACCTACCGCTAATAATTACCTACTCATTTGGAATGCTTTAATAGAAAAATATCAAGATACGCGCGTACAAGCTTCCATGTATTTACATCAAATGATTCAATTTAAACCTTATCAATCTATTGATACATTTCTTGAGCAGTTTCATTCGGCACAAGCCGCTTTACGTCGCTTACACATAAAAGATTTGTCAGATTTTATAATAACTGATATTGCACTCAGTAAGCTCGATAATGAGGTCGTTAACCTTTTCGAACGATCGCATAGTCATATTGCAATACCTACTTTCGATCATCTTTCGCAATTTTTAAAAGAACAAAGTAAAATAATAACGCTTCGTAATCACTCTAATCCCTCTAAAGTTCGTTATTATAATAATGAAAATAATAAATCCTCATCTAAATCTAAAAATAGCCAAGCCTTCGCAAGTACTACCCAGGACACCCCAGTGCGTTCCTGCAAGGTATGTGGATCCCCTGATTCACATCCACTTTATAGATGTTCTCATTTTATGAATCAAAACGTTAAAGATAGATTAGACCTTGTATACAAACATAAGTTTTGTCGTAATTGTTTAGGATTTCATGATATTAAAATGTGTAAGTCAACAAATACATGTTCGATTTGCCACCGTAAACATCACTCATTATTACATATAGATAACTTTAACAATTCAAACATTCGGGTAGTTGAACATGGTTCCGCGCCGTCCCCGCTGTGCGTACAGCCCGCGCCGGCTGCGACCTGCGCGCCCCGCGCGCACGCTCCCGCGCCCCCGCTGTCTGCCGCTCCCGCGACACTCGATTCGTCGCCCGTACCGGCAGGTGATAACGTTGCGCGCGAAAATTCAAACGCACCTTATTTATCAATGACTTCGGCTACCTCGCGCGTTGAAAATAATACAACTGTTTTGTTACCTACCGCTTCCGTATACGCTTATAATAATAATAAACCTTATACTCTCCGCGTTTTTCTTGATACAGGCTCAATGAGTCATTTTATTACAAAGGCTTGCTGTAAACGCTTAAACTTAGAAATTACTCCTGACAAATCTTCTATTTTCGGTATAGGTCACGCAAAAATACCCTCTTTTGGTACTACAACATTTAAAATATTTTCCCGCTTTGATCAGCGCTGTTGTTATACAATTCACGCTCGGGTTTTAGATCGTATTACTGACGACTTGCCCAACATATCCATAGATATCACAAATCTCACTCCATTACGTAATTTACCTATGGCGGATGACGCGTTCCACGTTCCCGGTGAGATAGATTGCCTCCTCGGCAATGAACTTTTCCCGCTTTTGTTGGGAAGTGGAAAGGTAACTTTACCTGGCTCCTCGGTCGTCGCTGTAGAAACCACCCTTGGCTACATAGCCATGGGTCGGGCTGAATGTCAACCTCGCATAAATTCGCGCGCTCGCCCCGCTCAAATAAACAAAAATAAAAGCGAGCAAACTTTTCTGTGTGCTACTAGCACGCTTAGCTTAGATACGCTCACGCAACGCTTTTGGGAGCTGGAAAGCGTCCCTAATAAGATTCACATGAGTCCTGATGATCAGGCATGCGAACTTATATTTAATTCAACTTACTCTCGCGATGAAACAGGTAGATACACAGTGCAGCTACCATTTAAGGCTCCGTGTACAGACTTAGGAAATTCGCACTCAACGGCGATGCGCCGCCTCGTTAATTTAGAAAAAAAATTAGATTCTGATCCCGAGATCAGAACTAATTACAACGCTACGCTTCAAGATTATCTTGACAAAGGTTATTTGGCCAAGGTCAAAGATCCCTCTCTCAATATCCCGCATTATTATATTCCGCATCGTGCTGTTTACCGCCCGGATAAACAGTCCAGTAAAACTCGCATCGTGCTTGACGCTAGCTGTAAAACTAGCTCAGGTAAATCGCTAAATGATCTCCTTTATGTAGGTCCGAATCTACAAAGTAACATTTTCGATTTATTAATTAATCTTCGCATGTTTTCCGTTGCTGTAGTTGCAGACATCGAAAAAATGTATTTTCAACTTAATCTTTCCGCTGATCATCACGCATTTCAACGCATTTTATACAGATTCAATAAAGATTCTGAGATTTCAACTTTTGAATTTAACCGCGTTTCTTTCGGCGTCTCAAGCTCGCCTTATTTAGCTATGAGAGTAGTTCGCCAACTCGCATCCGATAGTCGGGATAAATACCCGCTCGCGGCTTACGAGGCTGAAAACCATATGTATATGGATGACTACGTATGTTCGCTAGATGGCGTTAAAATAGCTGAGCAGACATATCAAGAAATGGTCGCCATGTTCAGTTCAGGCGGTTTCAACCTTGTAAAGTGGATCTCTAATAATTCCGAACTCTTAAATAAAATTCCTTCAACTCATTTAAACCCGCAAAATATTGAATTTGACGCTGACGCTAATAATAATACTAAAATCGTAGGTATGCAGTGGAATCCTGTAGAAGACTCTTTTCAATTTAAAATAAATGGTAATTCTCTTAAATGTACAAAACGTACCGTTTTATCCGCAACCGCACGGCTGTTTGACCCCTTAGGTCTTATAAGTCCAGTTACTGCATTCATGAAAGTTTTAGTTCAGGAATGCTGGAAGCATGACCTTGATTGGGATGATCCTGTACCCGCTCACATTGAAAATAAATTTAATCGATTTCACAAAGAACTTTCCTATCTCGAACAAATAAAATTCCCGCGACATGTAGGTATCACCTCTGGTTCTCATGTCACTCTCCTCGGGTTCGCCGACGCCAGTGAGCGCTGTTATGGTGCCGCTGTTTACATAAGGGTTAGTTCTAACGATGAAGATAACGGATCAGTCGTCTTGCTAACTTCTAAATCTCGCGTCGCTCCGCTTAAAAATACGCCCTTAGCTCGCCTCGAGCTATGTGCTGCTCTTCTCTTAGCAAACTTAATCAACTCGGTTGTAGAAGTTTTAAGTAAACGCTGTAATATTAATAATATTTTTGCCTTTTCTGATTCAACAGTCACGCTCACCTGGATCCACTCGCCCTCGCATAGATTTCATACATTTGTCGCAAATCGCATCGTTGAAATTAATTCAAAATTACCCGCTAAACATTGGTTTCACATTGATGGAACTGAAAATCCCGCTGACGTAGTTTCTCGTCCCATAACTCCTCAACAATTATTAGATTTAACTCTTTGGTTTAACGCTCCGCATTGGTTTTCATTCCCCATAAATCAGTGGCCAATCAAGCCATTTAAGATCAATTTAAATAATAATAATTCGGAAGTAATGGAAACTAAAAATATCGCTCTCTCAGTTAAAGTAACGCAAGAAGGTCCTCAACCTATTCAATCTTTAATTGACCGCATTTCTAAATATTCTATTTTACTACGTAGTTTGGTATTTATATTACGTTTCTGCAAGTTACTAAACTCGCGTGGTTGTACCACCGTTTCGGATTTGGATACCGCGGAAATATACCTTATACGTTACGTACAAGGTAGATATTTCTCTGAAGAAATTAACGCTTTAAAATCTAATAAAAATATAAATAAAAGTCTCGCTAAACTCAACCCCTTTCTGGATTCGAATAATATTCTCAGAGTAGGTGGAAGGTTAACTCATTCTCAACTTGATTATGGTCAAAAGCACCCCATTTTAATTCCAACTAAATCTCATATAAATTACATAGGTGAACAGCTAGCTGAACATCGTGTACGATTTAAACATAGTCCGCCTTACGGTCCTCATTTTAATGGACTCAGCGAAGTTAATGTTCGTTGTGTCAAAACTCATCTGTTTAAAGTCATTGGTTCTCAAATATTAACATACGAGGAGTTTAGTACCGTACTTGTTCAAATTGAATGTCTTTTAAATAATCGACCTCTAAGTATTTTAAGCTCTGACCCGTCTGATATTAGTGCTTTAACGCCTAATCATTTTTTAAACGTAACTCCGCTTAAATTTTTACCTGCTGAAGATGTCACAGACATTTCAAACAATCGCTTATCGCGTTATCAACTTCTTAATAAAATCACTCATTCCTTCTGGCATCGTTGGAGTCAGGAGTACCTCACTTCCTTGCAACAGCGGGAGAAGTGGAACACACCGTCAAAGCCTATTGAAATAGGTACTATTGTTGTTATAAAAGACAACAACGCTCACCCGCTTTGTTGGCCTTTAGGTGTCATAGATGCGACTTATCCTGGCAAGGATAATATAGTTAGGACTGTGAAGGTTAGAACTGCTTCCGGTTCCTACATACGCCCGGTAGTGCGGCTTTGTCCTCTACCTACATAATAATTACAAATTTTTCTTAACTCTATTTTTAATTAAATTCCTTTATTTAATTTAAGTTCTCATAAAGTTTCAGTTTAGAGGAAAACCTCTAGGCCGGGGGAGTTGTCTGCGCCATTCGCATTATTTTATCTACGCTTATTATTAATTTTATCTAATTATCCATTGAAATCATACAATACTTGCAACACTATACACTTCACTCATTAGCTCACTCGAGAAGGATCTTCCAATCAAAATCGATTCCTTTCTTACTCCCACTCATTTCCTGTTCCGTTCATTAGAACAACCCCCGCCCTCTAACACTCCAAAAACCGCTCGCTTACTGGCGACACGTATGACGTGTGCGCCCGCGCTCCCGCCAAAAAACTCAAAAGTGATAAATATATTGGTGCTGTGTGGTGAATCCTCAAACTCTCTTTTCTCTTGTGACACTTGGTGGAAATATCGCTTGAACCGGTGTGCTGGAGGCTGCTATCGAAGGGACGCATCATCTTACATCCTCCTGTAAGTTCCTTTTCCTTCCAATCCCTCAGGATAAAGTACAGTTCCATACCTCAAATGGTTTGCGCCCCTCGCAAGCTCGTGGCGCAAATGCCATAATCTCGGTATGGAACTGTCACTTTCTTCCCTCTGAAGTAATGTACTATTTCACTTTACGTCTACGCGGCGCAATGTGAGCAGCACTTCTGGGCGCTTGGAGTGCGTACGGATTTCAGCGGACGCTGTCGGCTGCCGCGGCACGCATACGGCTATCACGGCAGCCGAACGTATGCCGCGGTAGCGATACGGCTCCGACGGGCGCGTTCGGCTGCCGCGGCATGCGTACGGCTCCGTTTCGATGCGGCACGACGCGAGCTGGTTGGTCTGAATCGTACCTAATTCTAAAATATCGTCAGACGCCGTCAGAACACAACTTATAGATGTGAACACTAGCCAATCACGTCACAGCCCGTCACGACACAACACGTCAGACAAATGTAAACCCGCCTTTATGTATACGCACTGACGGTTCAGTCAGTTTGCGGCAAGCCCCCGGTGAAGTATGCACGTGTTTTCAGTTGCGCAGCCATGAACTTCGACTCAGAGAAATTCATAGTTGAAATTCAACAACGAGAAGCCATTTGGATTTGTGAAGGAGCAGCATATATGAATAGAGATTTATAACGGAAACAATGGGAAAAATTAGTAGTTATTTTTGGAAAAGAGGAGATGAGAACAGAGGCAAAAAAAGTCTTGGTAAGTATTTATTATTATTACTAAATTTAAACGAAACTACACATACTTTAAACATCTTAGAACATAATAAATACGTCTACTTTCAGTTAAATCATATTTCTTTGCCATTATAATTTCCCATCAGTCATAAAATATTCGGCAAAAAATTATCTGTATCTCAACGCAGTTTTATCGTTCCTTCTTAACCCTTCCTGTGTAACATTTTCTGGCAAAGGGCAACTGAGTGAGTCGTCGAAACAATAACCATCTCGATTTCTTACAAAATTATGTAAGACACAAATAGCTTTTATAATAACTTTTGCTAGAGCGAAGTGAACATTTAGAGGTTTATGAAATATACGCCACTTGTTAATTCCAAAACTGCATTCTACATATATTCTTGCTCTAGAAAGACTGTAATTGAACGTTCATTTGGTTTCATCCAAATGTTTTTTTGCGTCAAATTCGTAGATAACGCAAATGCCTTGTCGCCCACAAAAGCGTATGGGATACATGTCTCACTGCTTTGTGAAATAGATTGTGGCTCTGGAATATCCAACTGGTTTCTTTGCATTTTGTCATAGAAAACCGAATTTTGACATATTGACGAGTCATTGAATTTACCAAAAGCTCCAAAATCAACCATAACAAATTTGTAATTACTGTCGCATATTGCTAATAAAACCAAAGAGAAAAACTTTTATAATTGAAGCACATCGAGCCACTCTTATTAAGTGCAATATATGTGCTTACCGTCAACAGCACCTATTCAGTGAGGGAATTTGCTCTTTGAAAAAAATCATTGGAAATTTTTTTCCAAGCGTCTTTGTTTGGTTCAGGCAAACAAATACATATCTTTTAGACAAAACCAAATTGCAAAACGAACTTCTCGTACGATTTCTGCTACAGTGCTTACTCCAATTTTGAATGTATAATGTAGTTCCGTGAATGTACAACCTATTGCAAATTATCTGAAACAAACATTTTATTAATATTAAAATTACTAACAGTTTTAGTTAGTAATTTTTCAAATGACGAAACACTCATTCTAACATAGCCGAAAAATTTATCTTGATGCTTCTTCAGTTCTTGAAAACAACTTGCGAACTGGCCAAATTCGTTGCGTTTCTAGTAAAGGATGAATCCAGTATCTTTTTTTATTTTTCTTTCGTTGATTTCGGGAGTAAAAATAAATAACACAAGCTACCTAGTTACGCATAGCCAACCATTGTCACGAACCGTAGCAAGTTATGCCTAGCTAAACATTTCCACGAACTATAATATAAGGTTCATTCATAACAAACCACCTAAGCAGTTCCTGGTAGTAATATATTTATGTAATAAATCCTAAAGTGTTGACCGCCAAACACATTGGAAGTGTTTATCTTTTTTGTTTTTTTTTTTGCATGCCTGTTTAGTGTTTAGTTTTATCATTAACAACGTAATTTACGTAATTTTATTGTAACTATCACATTGTAAGCGCACATCGCATTAGTTTTTATAACTTTTCTTTATAATATGTGGAAAATGTCCTGGGTTATACATTTACTCACTCTGTAGCTCATATTTTATGTAATATTGTAATGTGTAACCGTTTATTTTCCCAAATAAATAATATACAATAAAATAAGTGTGATCCATCATACGAGTTGCATTCCTATTGATAAGAAACACCACACATGTAAAATCTCCAAATACACACAATATGTAAACCCTTTATTAGTATATAAACCTTTGTAACTAAGAATAAAGCGTTCTCATACTGTAAAGCTCATGCTGAGCACACGTGTCTTTAATTAAATAAATCTTTTTTTAATAAGTCTTGCTCGTTCATATTTGACTGGCGCAGCCGGGTCGGATTAGTAGTCGCGAATAGTGAGTGTTAATAAGACACATAAATCGGTCGTAGCATTCTTAGACGCTGTAACGATCTGTACTCCTATTAAAATAGAGGGTAAGCAGACCGTCCAATAAATTTTATTAGGGAAGATAAATTACAGAAAGTTATAAAAACAGCTAGTTAAAAAAGTACTAAATAGCACGCACTCTCGGAAGTTTATAGTTCACACACGCGCGCACTCTCTGGAGTTTTATAGTTCACGTTTTGGAATAAGCTCAGCACTGAAGGAACGGGAATCAAGCGTCAGGGTAGCAAGTTACACGTGGTTAGCTCGCGAAGATTAGAAGTAGAAGGTCCCAGGTGGAATCTTTAGCTGGATCCCCTGGGTTAGTCAAAGATGTCGCAGCAAAACCAAGCAGTTAAAGATGTCACAGTAAAACCAAGCAGTTTTCTGATGCTTAATGTCTCAGTCCCAAGACTCGAATGCCAGCAGCCTCCAGCTGTTCGTGAGCTCGTTTTTAAGTAGTCTTCCTTTTTCAAATATCAGTTTTCTTCTATGTGGCCATCATCTCATCTGACAAGTGTATCCGGCCAAGACATATCCACGAGTGCGTAAAGAATATTATAAATCTAATTTAAAATTAAGTTATTTAGACTAAACAATCGTAATAATCTTAATAATACAATAGCTAAACATATTGATAAAAATAATTTAAGTTATTTAGACCAAAGAGTAATTACCATAGACTAAGCCAGAAAGACATTTAAAAAGTAATTGACAGTTTGACAATTGACGTGTCACAACATGAAAATTGAGTAAAAGTATAATGTAAACATATAAACAAATAAAAAGGATGATAAATAGTATTATGCGTGATGAAAGTAAAGTGTAAGTAAGCATAAATACTATAACGCATAGACTTCTAAAAAGAACCTAATCAAACAAATTCGTCAAACGAACGTCGCGTGCGCAACGCCAACAGCATCTACAGCATCAGCAGCAGTACGGGTTCCGGCATGGGAGCGAACAAACTGTGAGTAGACCCTTATTCGCAATGTTCCACTCCTTGTCTCATTAGTAACGTTTAATTGGACTAGCCCTTAACTGCATAATGATGTAATATTACATCAGTTTACTTTTCTTGTCAAATGTCTAATTGACACGTATGAACGCACCTTATCGCCACAGAAACTTTTTTTTACAAATAAGTGACGTGCAGAATTATTTGGCGCCAAATATCAATTCTCGGTTTTCGACACAGTTGCAGTGAATATTTTTTTGTCAAAAAATCTGAATTATAATAAACAAAAATAGTTTCCGGCAGCACTCAGGTATGTAGAAATGGTATTGTATTTGCATTTGGTAAATAACATTGTAACTTCCTGAAAACAATGATTTTTAGTATGGAATAAATATGAATTTATTTTCCTGACTATTTATTTCGATTGTTTTGCTGTAGTATAACTGTAATAAATGTATTATGTTGTACGTTTTATTGTTACTTACGGGTATTTTTTCACTATCTAAACACGATTTCTATGGAATGAAGCTGTTGCGAAACGTTTCACACTTGGTGGTGGTTCTTTTTTTCATGCATGTTTTTTGTTTTAGCACAATGTCACGAAGCCAGGTGAATGATGATGACATTGAAAGGTAATTGAAGGATTTGGAAGATGGCAACGTCTCAGAAGATGGCCTAGAAGATGAGGATGACGATGAAGAGAACTTTTATGCCAATGCGCAGCAAATCGTACAGGACTTGATCTCAGATAATGTGGAAGATTCGGTTCCCGAATGTGAAGATCCTATTCTACATGACGAGGACGACCCTCCCTTAGTTCAAGGTGCTGATCCAGGGCCAAGTTCAGGTGCAAGTATCTTCAATAGCTTCGATAAGCGTCAGATTATTTGGAAAACTGGTAGCATGACATTCGATGAGCGCAAAATTGTAGATGAGCCCACATCTACACTAGATAGTGCAATAGCCAATTTAGATACACCCTACAAATGTTTTCTGTACAAAAAAATGTTGCCAATCCCATTACTATCACTGTTGCAGACCTCAAAAAGTATTTGGGATCTTTGTTATTCATGTCTGTGCAGCAATTTCAAAGCGTGCGGTCATACTGGCACGACAAGTTTGGATACCCGCCGATAAAAGCCACAATGTCGATATACAGATTTGAGGCAATCAGGTCAGTACTGCATTTCAATAATAATGAGCATCATTTACCGAGGGAACACCCAGATCACGACCGCCTCCATAAGATACGTCCGGTCATAGACCACCTCAACGAGACTTTTTCATCGATACCTGTAGACCAGCGCCTCTCCATAGAAGAGCAAATGTGTGCAACAAAAATATCTCACTTCCTCAAAGAACAAACAAATAACTTTTATTATGTCATTGCCAACAGTCCAATTAGATGTCTACCACTACTACACCCTGCATCCTTTCCCTATGTACCATCCAGACCTTGGTCTATCCTTCCTGATTACCCCTAAACATTCCCATATCCTTGCGAAAGGGTCGAAAATAGTGTCGCTTTCCCAGCCTTGCAGAGAAATAGACGACGGAAAGTTCCTTTTTTACGAGAGCAACGTGTCTCCAGAGGAAGAAAATGAATGCAGCAAAGATTTGATGACGTTTTCTACAAAGATAACATCGTGCCTGCCTCTTCCAGTCAACACATCCGACATCAAGATAAAAACTATATATCCAGACTCTTGGATTATTTTCACAGGTTTTCCTACATTCCTGACGGAAAACTGTAACGACGAAACGGGAGAAGTCTCGTTCCCTAGATCACCATCAATACATCTACCCAGTATTATAACACCAAAGGACATCGCACTACGCAAAACTATCAATCTAGACGAGATTTATTTGGGAAATATACAGTTCCTGTCGTACGCATTGAAGTATAATAGTGCAGTGAAAAATAGTGAAAGCCATTTTGTGAATGTGCATAGTGTTAGCATAGGTACCATTGTAATTTACGTTATTTTAATTTTTGTACTAATTTTAGTTATATTGTATCGTAATAGAAATATAATCACACGTAAATTCAGACAACATCATCAACCTAGTGATACACCCTTGGATGGTGATTTTGCTCTTACGGAGGGAGGAGTTACACATAGCCAACCATTGTCACGAACCGTAGTAAGTTATGCCTAGCTAAACATTTCCACGAACTATAAGGTTCATTCATAACAAACCGCCTAAGCAGCTCCTGGTAGTAATATATTTATGTAATAAATCCTAAAGTAATGACCGCCAAACACATTGGAAGTATGATCCGTCATACGAGCTGCATTCCTATTGGTAAGAAATACCACACATGTAAAATCTCCAAATACACACATGTAAACCCTTTGTTAGTATATAAACCCTTTTAACACGTTGACGGACACGCCGGTTATGACATTCATTAGGAACTTGCGCAGAATGACGCGCCGGTTATACCCTTCGATAGTTTTTTGTACTCTAAAAGCACAACTGCTTTAGCAGACGAATTTCCATACTGCTACCATATAGTTCATCATCAAGTGCCCCCAAATTAAATTATTCGAATTGCTAGATGTCACATAATATGTCTTTTTACCACTTCCAACGTACTACTACTTGGAACATTTGTGTGCGCACTTACACTGACGCAGTGTTCATAGCAGCGGCCATTGTATGAGAATTTGTTCAGTTGGCCGCGGAGTGCGCGGCGGAGTACACACGTCGGGAACGTGATTTACACGCGGTTTCTGATCAACGTCTATGGTAACTAGAATTGTTTTTTATGATTAACTAATTACATATAATAATATTTAAATGAAACGTACTTTAGAACATAATAATGGATATAAATACAAATATTTCATAAATCATTATTATTATAATATAAGGTTTCAACAAATGATTTATCCTAAAATATTGATGTAAACAACTTCTACTTATACGTTCTACTTTTCAGATGTCACGACAACGACCGAGTGGAGGTAAACCAAAAAATAACGATCCATTCGAACGGGAAAATGAACGCATTATGAAATTATTCAATGATACCTCATCAGATGAGCTATCTTGTGGTTCAGAGGAACCTGAAATATCGAGCAATGAAGAACTTATACAAAGATCGGTATCAAGTGAAAGCGAAGAGTCTGAACCGGATCCATATGATGATTGTGATTTTTTATGTTGAAATAACTATTGTAATGTCGTTGTAATTTTTCCTACATTAAAATAAATAAAACCTTGATTTTATTATCTACTGTTGCTCTTTTTATCATAATTATTTTGAAACTTTGTAGAAGAAGAGGTTAAAAATATTAAAGGCTATATTCGCAGTTTGCTGTATTTGAGTAAAATAACCGTTTACTACTGAAGTAACGGCTGATGCCTTCGAAGGCTATAGCCAGCGCGTCCTATTTATATAGTCAAAGACTACATACCTGTGACGTAACGTTTGGAGCAGGCGAAGGCTATGGCCGGTGCTGTCTTATTTAAATACTTTATCTTTTTTACCGGTGACAGTACGGCTAAAGCCTTTCATACAAAAATCTTGTGTCAAGATAGGGTTACAAAATCAAGCAAAGTGTCCGCGAACGTGTTAACTTAGAATAAAGCGTTCTCATACTGTAAAGCTCATGCTGAGCACACATGTCTTCAATTAAATAAATATATTTTTAATAAGTCTTGCTCGTTCATATTTGACTACCTCGACGGCGCGCACATACATCAATAAGATGGTTAGACGTAAACATTCATCGTAATCGCAGGATTAAATCGAAATCTGAAATGACTGCACTGGACCCGAATTCCACTGACATATATTACGATTCTTGGATAGACAATGTTTACCCTGCCAGACCTGACGAATTACAAGACATGAATCTATTTGACTTTTTAAAAGACTATGATTTAGTTAATACACGGCCTGTTTCAAATAAAGTAGAGTATTATGTTTTAGCAAATAAAAAATACTTAAAAAAACGAGATAGACCATACCTAATTAACCATTACCTGTATGGGAGAGCAAATGCCAGAAAAATATTTCTTTTACTTGTTGTTATTGTTTAAACCTTGGAGAATACTAGATGACCTAAAAATGCAACATGAGACATACACAGAAGCATTTAACGAAATATTTTACAAACAGCTTTTGAAAAGGTAGCAAAACTAAACGAAGAAAGGGAAAACATAGTAGATGAAGGACCCGACAATCCTT
Organism: Luperina nickerlii; assembly: GCA_963855955.1. Lineage (NCBI taxonomy): Eukaryota > Metazoa > Arthropoda > Insecta > Lepidoptera > Noctuidae > Luperina > Luperina nickerlii. The sequence goes on from OY979671.1 coordinate 6,485,846, forward strand.
TAGAGTTTGAAGCTTTGGAAGCGGTAAATGCTATGGAAGATTTAAACAACTTTGATTTAGTTGAAGCGGATATTTCTGAAATGAATGAGCAAGCAATGATAGATAAACTGAATTCTGACCTAAAAAAGGTGTTTGATACAGTCACTAATAAAATTACGAACCAAAAAGAAATATTGCGACATTTTGTTAGTGGCACCGTGCACCGGTGGCACCGGCAAGAGCTATTTAATAAAAAACAACCGGCATAAAAATGTTGCTATTACTGCCCCGTCTGGAATTGCAGTATTTAACGTAAACGGATTAATTGTTCACAGATGCTGTTCACAGACAACTGCCCGTAGAGCATAAACAAACTCCTAAATACAAACCGCTTTCAGGCGAAGTACTTCAAGTTCAAGTTTTAAGGACAGACTTAAAAACTGTTGAATTAATATTATAGATGAAGTGTCTATGATATCTAATGTAACTTTAGCCTACATAAATCTTCGTTTATGCGAAGTGTTTGATACTTCTGATGTAGGAGATGGTTGGTTTGGAAAAAAACATATTTTAGTGCTTGGGGATCATTTGCAACTTCCACCCGTTAGAGAACAGTCGCCATTTGAAAAAAGGAGCCTATAAGTTTACTAATTTCTGAAGAGGTTACTCTTCAGAAATTAGTAAACTTATAGGCTCCTTAAGTATACCAAACTTATGGACTGAACTTTTTAGTTACGTTGAATATGAGATATCTGGATGATTCTACGTTTGTAGAAATGTTAAAAAGAATCAGAGTAGGAGTGACAACTCAATCAGACAGATATATACTGTCTAACCGATGGATACTTCTGCTCTCGCATTCCAATGAAGGAAGGTTAATGGAAATAGCACAATGTTTGAGGGACTTACCAGAAGATACTGTTTGTTTACTACCGACTAGAAATATGTGTATACAGTTAAAAGCGATTCCGCACCCCGAGATGAAGTTGGTTGCTAAAGATTCCTTGGATTGTTCAAAATGTATGATAACGAAAGCCCGGGCGTGTTTACAAAAATATGAAGATGATGCGTCGATGACTGCTGGACTGGAAGAAACTATAATCATTAAAGAGGGAGCTAAAGTAATGCTTAGGAGAAAGATTGATGTTAGTTTAGCTTTAGTGAATGGGTCGATAGGCGTTGTACAAAAAGTGAGGTGGGACTAGGGTTACCAGATGAAAAAATCAAAAGTCCGGAGAAAAGGCCTGATTTCCATGGAAAAGTCCTGAGATTTTCTACAGATGAGAATTTTCTCTCAAAAACGTATTATTATCGTTGTATACACTGCGGATCTTGCGCACGCGTTTTACGCGACGCGTTACAAGCTTGTATGTACATCGCACTCAAAACAGCGGGGCGGAGGGAGGAGGGATGCGCCCGTCGCCCCGCAGCGCGGTTGCCGCTCGCTCGCTCACTCAGTCAGTTCGTCTTGCGCCATTGCGAGGGTTGGACTACGCTCCATCTGTTGGATTTATCTGTTGATACGAGTTTAAAATGTCTTCAAGTACCAAACGACCACGATACGTGTGTACATTCACAGATACTTTAAAACAAAAATTTCCGATTATGAAAGATGGAAGAGAACCTACCGAAGTGTTTTGTTCAATATGTAACAATCATTTTTCAATTAAGTTCAAGGGAGCTGCTGATATTGAAAAACATATCCTAACGGAAAAACATAAAAAAATAGTCTGACTGTTTCAAGTAACACCAAAATCGACTCTTTATTTCAACCACAAAGTTCTGGACTGACAGACCAAATATCCGCCGCTGAAGCCACTCTAGCTTTCCACACAGTGAAACATCACCAGTCATTTAAATCTATGGATTGCACCAGCCAACTGGTTAAGGCTATATTTGCTGATTCCAACACTGCGAAGAGTATTTCTTGTGCACGAACGAAGACTGAGGCCATTGTAACGGGCGTGATATCTCCGTGGGTAATTGAACAGGTACAAGTCTCATTACAAAATGTCAACTTCTTGGGCGTTTCCACAGATGCAAGTAATCACGGTGCTGAAAAAATATTTCCAATTATGATACAATTCTTCGACTGGCAAGAAGGAATTAAAACAAAACTGTTGGATGTGCTGAGCACACCCAATGAAAATGCTGACACTATAACAGAGATAATTAAAACAAGCTTGCAAAAGTACGACTTGTTGATGAAATGTGTATCATTTACAGCAGACAAGGCTAATGTTAATTTTGGCGGAGTAAATCGGCAACCGGGACAAAATGTTTGGACTAATTTAAAAAACTTTCTGGACAAAGATATCGTAGGAGTTGGGTGCCCAGCGCACATACTACACAATTGTATTCAACATGGCACTGATAATCTGCATATTGATATAGAATCTGTAGTAATGAAGCTGTTTAATTATTTTTCCGTATACACCGTACGCACGGAGGCGTTGAAGGATATCAGCGAATATATAGACGTCAATTATCAGAAACTATTGTTTCATAGCAAGACCCGATGGCTTAGTCTGTTTCCAGCGATCGAAAGAATATTGAAGATGTATGAACCGTTGAAGCAGTACTTTTTATCTACTCCTGGTGTACCAATTACTTTGAAGAACTTTTTTGAAAATGAACTCAGCGAAGTTTATTTATTTCTTGCTCACTCATTAATGTCAATATTTCAGACGAAAATTGAAGACATCGAAAAAGAAAACAATTCTGTTTTAGATATTAAAAGAATCCTCGAATCCACACATGAAATTTTAGTTGCACGAGCGAACGCAAACTTCATGCCACTTAAAGTGCGAGAGTTGCTGGCTAAGTGCACTGCGGAAAACCAAGAAGTTTTCAAGCACGACCTTAAAAATATGTATAAGACTTGCGTAGAATATCTGATCAAGTGGATGACGCCTTTAGATGATTTCAAAGTCTTTAATTGGTTGATGCTGAAAAAGGGCCAAATGATCGACTTTGATCAGATTGCTTTATCAATTCATTATCTAAATGGAAAAGGAATACACATAGATGATGTGAAGTTATTCGATGAAATTGCATCTCTGAATAGTTTTTTGACAAAACAGGAAGAAGCATTTTTTGACGGAATGCTTCATGCGTTGTGGGCAAACATTTTCAAGACAATAGGTATTTCACGATTGCCAGAGATACTGCGTATTTGTCAATATATATTTGCAATAACAGCTCAAAATGCAAACGTAGAAAGAGTTTTTTCTATCATGGGAGCTCAATGGTCGAAAGAAAGAAACCGACTAAACGTGTCTTCAGTTCGAGCTCTACTTTTAGTTCAATATAACTTGAAGAGTTTAACTTGTGAGGCATTTTATAAATCAATAATCAAAGAAAAGAATTTACTTAAAAAGGTTTCTTCAAATATTAAATACGACAAAATTAATTAAGTACCTATTTGGATAAATAAGTATTGATTTTACCTGCAAATGTTGGTAACATTATTTTTAAAGATGATTATTGAAGATGATTATTTTTAGTTTGTTTTACTTTGATAAATAAGGATTGATTTTAACTGCAGCTGCAATTGTTACCAAAAGAAGATTGTTTTTAGTTCGTTTTACTTCGATAAATAAGTATTGATTTTAACTGCAATTGTTACCAAAAGAAGATTATTTTAAGTTTGTTTTAAATTAATACATAAGTATTGATTTTAACTGCAATTGTTACCAAAAGAAGATTATTTTTAGTAGTTTAATAAGAGAGATCTTTAAAATGTAACCTGTTTTTTATAAAAAATCCTGAGCTATCACTAGATTTGCTAAATCCGGCCGGAATCCTGAGAAGAGTCGAATAATCCTGAAATCTCAGGACAAATCCTGAGATATGGTAACCCTAGGTGGGACCCGGAAGACCAAACAAAGCCTAAACAATTGGTAGTAAAATTCGCTAATAATTTGATTCACGAATTATTGCCTATTAAGTCAAAATTTGAGATCATACCCCGGGCATACGTGTACAGAGAACAATTCCCAATCTGTGTGGCGTATGCCCTAACAATTCACAAGAGCCAAGGTCTAAGTCTAAAAAATGCCCTCATGGACATTGACACCTCCATATTCTCTTGTGGCCAAGCCTATGTGGCGCTTTCACGAGTAACCAATCTTCATGAAGTGCACCTCATAAATGTTGCCTTCAAGAGTATAAAAGCTCGAGCTTCAGCGATCACCGAATAAAACCGGCTCAGGCGTAAATACCGCGCCGATCTTTCAGAAATTAAACCGTCTAAAAGAATAAATAATGAACGCGAATGGGCAATACGAAAAACTGTTGCTACTGTACAAGAATCGGAACTGGAAAAAAGAAAAGAAAGATTTGTAATAATAAAAAAAACTACTCCTAAAAAGAAAAAAACACTGGCACTCCGGTAGTGCCGACAGAAGTGAAAACTTGAACAATTACGAGTGTATTTTGTGAATCGTCTTATAAACAAAACACGCGTGTTAAGGTGTGTTCCTTATTTTATAAGGTTTTTTGCAAATCAGGTATGATGACCAAAGTGACTGGTTTATTCTTCTCGTGAAAGGAATTTATTCAGATTTGCTCGTCGTCAGTTATATATCCGTGGTTCAGCGCCATCTCGTCGTTGTTGGATGAACTACGTAGTTAGTACGCGAGGCCTACGTAGTTAGTACGCGAGGCCCTCGTAGTTCTTCCCGATGTGCATAGATGGCGCTGTCCTCAACAACGCGCGTCACGTCTTACGAATTTTCGATCAGGGTCACGTGACCTGACGCGAATTTAGAAGTTTTTACCCATTCCAAAAAAAGTACACAGCGCCGCTAAAGAAGTTTTCACTTCAAAAAACTGTGTCAAATAAGAAAATCTAATAAAATAAATCAATATGCCCGTTTCTACAAAAAGAAGTGAAATCCCACCAAAAACATTCTGTAAAAAACTAGCAAAGTCTCGATGGAGCTGCTTGTTTATCTCTAAAAAATAATGAAATCTAGACAAAGTTGTGCCAAGTCTAACGTTCCTTACTGCGATTTCTTTATTATTATATTCTTTAATGTTGTGTGACTTGGCCGTTGAAGGGTACACAAGAGTACAAAACCAGGTGCTCCATGACACCATTGCACCAATCTGTCGTCAGAACCGCTACCCATTGACGATGGAAAATTGCCACTTGGAAAACGTTGATTCAATAACCAGTCAATAGGCTTGATAAAGCTGCGTATTTCAATAATACTTAAGTATAGGCGAGCCTGAAACAAACAGTATAAAAAATAATTTCCAGTACAGACGGACTTCTAATCATTGATAGAAAGAAGTATGTCTGTTCGTCTATTTTATGTTAGATCGGTGGTCGATTTGACGCTCCAAAGAAAAGAGAGCAGAAGTCAGCATTGTCAATGCTGAATGCATGTGTTGCACAATCAACAACAGTCTAAAATGAGACACTAGCGTCCAATTACCAATACCAGTATGGGCTATTATCTCGCTTAACAAACATAGGTAGTTACAACAGATATAACATTACGTGTAAACAAAATTGACTTGTACCCACTAACGTATAAAGAATGTTCAACGACCAAGTCAGTTTAGAAGAGAGTGGAGTATTTAGTTGATACAGGAAAGGACGAGACCACAGAACCCGAAAGAATAGATAGACCAAAAAGACTGAAACATTAATTATTGAAAAAAGAGGGTAACGTAAGAAACACTAGACGATTTCGTTCAGAATGTTACAAAAACTGTACGGCAATGTACGGTTCAAAATCAGCCAAAAATAAAACAAAGAAAGTAGCAACGTTTTGTAAAGAATGTCCAAAGGAACCATATTTTTGTTTTATTTGTTTCAATAAGTTCCATCGCTTCGTTTAATTTGTATTTTAGAATACCTAGTTACTTGTTTTTTACTTATATTTCACACATTGATAAAAATAAATCCTTGATTTTTGTGACGGTTATGTTTTTTCTCTTACTTTCTTCATTTTTGTCCCACATTTCTCACAATTTCATAAACACGCCCAAAACCACGTTGTAGTAACAGTCTACAGCGCCGCTCCGGTCACTTGCATACACTAAATGTACGATAAACGTGGCCACCGGCGTAATAATTTTGCCCAAAAACAGGTCTGTCTTGAGGTCACGGGTGACCAACACGGCGCGTAGATACAAGACGGGGTCCGGTCACCGGTGACCGGGCTGGCAGTCAACGTCTTAGAGGAAAAAAATAGTATATGCCCATATTGATGTGGTTGATTGACGTCGTTGTGAACAATGCTACTTTACTCGCTAGATCATACGGGGCAAACGTAGACACTTTGGAATTTCATCGATCTATTGCAAGAACTTTACTCCTGAAATATGGGAATATAAGATCTCAACCTGGGCCACGTCAGCAAGAGAGAACAACTGTACCCGTTTCTGTTAGAAAACATTCAGCTCAACATATTATTCTCACCGGTCAGGTCAGAAAACGATGTGCATTATGTAAAAATAAAACGATCAAAATGTGTTGTACGAGTAAATGTAACGTCAATTTGCATGATAAATGTTTTGCAGAATTTCATTCGTAATGTACTATTTTCATTATTATGACTGGCTTTTATAATTTCTAAAATTATCTGATGTTATTACTAAATGGTTCCTAATAAAGACTGACTAACATAACTGTAACGTATTTTTTTATTTTGCTGGTTCTCCTTCCATTCTATTGTACCTACTACTTTAATTGCCCATGGGGTCGTTTACGACCCGCAAAAAAATGTACTTCTCGTACTGAAAATAAAATTCTACTATTACAGGCCTTATATGTGATCATTCATACTTAACATATGTAAAAATTAAAAAAATCGGTGTTAAAAGAAGTTCTGGGCATAAATGGGCTGAGCTCAGACTTTGGCTAGGGCCTAACGGGCGCAGACTTGAGTCACGACAGTTTTAAGACAGACTATTGCTTCCCAAAAAATATGAAGACGCGCAAACTTCAAACAAAACGTCTCATAGACAAAATTGTCTAATACCTACAAGAACTGCACGGCGAGAAGTCCGACTAACGATTGTCGGCTTCCCTTTTGTATGTGGGTCATATTCAAAAATATTGTACTTTTTAACGTCCATTATAGTTATTTTTATAACAATAAAATCCTCCGTAAATCTTAATAAATAAATAATTTCAAATAAAATCTACCAAGGGGTAGATTTTGTTTCATAGAGGCAACCTGTGTCCACATTCTTGGCGGTACTTTTAAAAATATTTTATTATTCAATATTATGTTACAATTCATAAGCATTTTATTTCTTAATATAGTATAGTTCAAGCCCAATGAATTCGATAAATATACAACGTGTCCCAGAAATCAACGTCAAGCTGAAAACGGGCAATAGGCCAAGTCGTGACAGTTATTAGAAAAATATAAAAAAAAATTTGGTCATATACTTTTCAAATTTTATGGATTCAAAAATAAATCTCAAAAAGTGACACCCTGTGATGATCTTTCAAGTCCTGTGACTACAAATACAGGGTGGGCCACGAATTTGTTAACATTTGAATTTAACATCCCGTACGAACACAAGCCGGGCGGGGCGCGGGGAGGGATCTTACCGCTAGCTCGTTTCTCGGAAATTTAGTCGCAATGGATCGCTTCACGGGACCGCAGCGTGCTTTTTGTGTAAAACAATTTTATTTAAACAATAGTTCGCTCATTACTGTGAGACGCTTATTTCGCGTTGAATACGATTTACACGACTTGAATCAGTGTCCAAGTGGTCCTTTGATAAAGAAATGGGTGAAGAAGTTCGAAGAGACGGGATCGACACTAAATGTGAAGCAAACCGGCGGCCCACGGACTTCTCGAAGCGAAGAGAACGTGTAGAAAGTTTCTGCTTCAGTTCGACGTGATCCAGATTTATCGACGCGTAAACGTTCGGCTGAATTAGGATTATCTCGCACATCTTTACGCCGTATTTTGAAAGGTGATTTAAAATTACATCCATATAAGATCCAAATAGTGCAGGAACTAAAACCTAATGACTTAATTTTACGCAAATCGTATGCCGAAAAGTTAAAATATAACTACATACCTCAGTTTTAAATAAAATGTTAGATTTTTGCCCAACATTGAATTCAAAATTATTGCATCAACCAACTTTAACCACGTGTAGTGTAAAAAAATGTACTACACTATTTTGGCAAGTAACTTTAAAAGATAGCGCGTTTAGTCTGGATTCCAAAATGGTATGCCACTTTCTAATTGCTACTTCTTAATTGAGGAAAATCATCTTTTGTTTTAAGAAGTCTGATTTCATACAAGTTCGATTGAGACGAATAGTGACGTTATTTGACTAGTGCGAGAGAGACAGATGGTGACGCTACTTTGTTAAGCCCTTTATGTTCCGGGCCAACGGTAACCCTTTCGGACAATCCCGCTGACCCGGCAGGCTTCGGCCCTAACGGGCCCCTTCGGTTGATGCTGACATCTCTTTGAGGCGCGCGTGGAACACGTACGCGCCATCCGGCACGGGCCTGGTCCTGATCGGACGGTGAGCTACCCATTACTCTCCGCCCGCAGGCCCGCGCCTACGGTGGCCGGGAGTCGTCGCGCGGCTCCCGACGCCCGGAGCGTCTCCCGCGGCGGCTGGGACGGGAGGCTCTCTCTCTCAGCCGTCCCGCCGCCTCCTTCGCTAGCATGACTGCTTCACAGAAGGAGGCGACTGCCCCCCACTCCCTCTCGCCCCGGACCATGGCTCGAACCAGGCCAGGACGCGAGAGGTCGCCGCCGCTGCCGATCGCCTCAACGAGGACACGGCGGTGCTCCGCCCAAGCGGGGCAGACCTCCACCGTATGCTCCACCGTGTCCTCTGAGCGATCCTGGCAATGGTGACACCCGGGCGTTTCCTCCCGCCTGATTATGTGCAGTAACCTCCCGAAACTTCCGTGTCCAGTGAGGACCTGCGTCAGGCGGTAGGTGAGGGCGCCGTGACGCCTCTCTAGCCACTCCTCAAAGAGGGGTCTTACCGCCGCTATCGCGGCGTGCCCTGCGCTGGGTTGCGACAGTCGCTCTTTCCATGCCGCCATGAGATCGCGCCGGAGGTCCGTCCGCTCCGCCGCAATTTGCTGCGGAAGCGGAGTTTCCCCCCGGCGTAGTGCCATCGCGCGCCACTCATACAGGCGCGCGAGGACTATCGCCTCCATATCGTCGGAAGTGCTCGACGAAGTTCCACCGGCTGTCGAGGACGAGACCCAGGTATTTCATCGTCGTTTCGACGCCGATGTGAACCCCCTCCTACCGTTAGTTGGGATCCCGATGGTGGCGTGTTCCGGGGCCCATGAAACGACATGGCCTCGGACTTGTGCAATGCCACCTCGAGACCCAACTGCCGGATCCTCTCCAGGCCGGATCCTCTGTATTTTTATTGACTTCGTATTTACAACTGTGGCTTGGTTTATTGGACTTGATTTGCATTATGGTTTGGATTTATCTGCACTTTTTCTGACGACCCCGGACTTGTTTTAATCGTAATCCCGTGTTTTGTGTAGTGTGTTATCATGCCTTCTCGATACACCGCACAGGAATACGCCAACATGCATCTCATTTATGGAGAATGCTTATGCAACGCCAATGCTGCAGCAAGAATGTATCGTGAGAGATACCCAAATGCTGAGCATTATCCCGATCATCGAGTATTTATTAATGTGCATCGGTCATTATCAAAGGGTCGATTCCCTAGTCAAATGGTTAGCGAGGGAAGACCCGTAATGCCCTACGAGGCCGAAGTCCTGCAAGCATTTGAAGAAGACCCAAGTATCTCAGTACGTGGAATTCAACAGAGCATAGGAGTCCCCAAAAGTACTGCACAGCGTATTTAAAAAAAAAACGAGTTTCACCCATACCATGTACGACGAGTACAAAGTCTGCTACCCCGAGACTACCCAGAGAGAGTGCGATTTTGTCAAACGATGTTGCAGAGGCACCGAGAGGATCCGCGATTTTTTGAAAAAATTCTATGGTCAGATGAATCAACATTTCGATGGCCCCACCGAATAAACGTGCAAGAAAGAGTTCTTACACGATTTTTTTTTCATATTTCGTTTCTTTTGCCTATCCTGCACCTACTTAATTTTTTTTTATGAATCTTAGACTCAAAACATGCCTTTTATAATAGTGAATTTCTTTATTCTAGGGAAATGATTAATTTAAAAAATACAGGAATAATAGTTTATGCTTTTAATACATGCTTTTCGAGTCGCCAAATATACAAGAATAAACATGTTAAAACCAACAGACGTTTGAGAAGATTTGTGATTATTTTTGAATTTGGGTAATGACTTCTTACACGTTTATTCGTGTACAAATGTATGCAAATTTTATTACTAATGTTTTATTCCACAAAATGGAAGTTTGAATTTAGATAGGATAATAAAATTAAAGTATTGCATTGTCTCTTACTATAATTATTTTTTCATAACAATTGTGGTAAAGATTCAAACATTAATATTCTTTGCATATTAGTTAAAAGTTTATAGCTATTAACGGTAAATACACAAATGTTTACGCGATAAATTCTATTGCAATCGTACGTAACGTTAGAAAGGGGTGCGGGGGGTAAGATGCGAGTGAAATTAGGTGACTAGGTCGGAAGGTCAATCTTGTTGTGATTCTATGCGCGCTATTACGTAATTTTGTTTCGGGCAATTACATTCGATTATAATTGTTATTATAGTGGAATTATTGTTTTCTAATTAAGTATAACAATGAGAAGGTTGACGACACGGTTGGCGCAGTGGCTGAGCGATCGACTGCTGTGCTGCGTGTCGCGGGTTCGATTCCCGCACGGAACAAATATTTGTATTGCCTACAGGTAGTTGTTCCGGGTCTGGCTGTTTGTGTATGTGAATTTAAATGTTTGTAAACGCACCCACGATACAGGAGAAATTCCTAGTGTGGGGCAACGTTTTTTTAAAAAGAAAAAAAGAAAAAAAAAAAAAAAGAATAAAAAAGGTATCGGGATGCTTCTAGTCGCTGCAAAAGGATTTTAGAATTAGCGAATTGTCAACGAAATAAAGGTAAGAACCAACTTTAATATGTAAGTATAAATATTATCAAATATTTTAGCTAAGCCCGATGTAAAAAGACCTTAATGCTAATTTAAAGCTTATGTGACTGAAAATTAGTTTTTGGTTGGTTTTGTTTACATTGGTGAAGATCTGATGGAGATCTCTTGATATTATGAACACACCGGTACTTTTCAATAAATTATTAGAAATCACTCGTTATTGCTGTATATATTTTTTTATTATTCTATTTCATGTTTGTGTTATATAACGTACTTACTTGTTATATTTTGTATATCTGGTGATATTTGAAGTGATTTTTTTTAAACTATAGCGTATCTAATGCCTATTTGACAGAATCGATGCAATTAATACTTAATTATTAAGTTTAAAAATTATATGTTCTGTCTTGTGATGGTTTATTACAAATGTGCCAGATACTGCACTTATGACTTCTGAAAGACGTCAAAAGTAAGCATCTATAAAATCTATCGTCAAGTGCAGTTTGGGTAATTACCTATTAGAGATGATTACTTAATGGGTAAAAAGGTTTGGTTTACAGTTTAAAAAAGTGAATTTTGGACTACTGCTCATATATATGAGCGGTAGAAAATCAGTGGAGTTTCCTTTTAACACCCAAATTACACTTGATAGGTGATATGACAGAACCTTTCAGAAATGGAGGGTTGGAATGTACCTAATTATTATTTTGCACTTTGATTTACTTTTAACGAAACTCACTGTCTATTTATGCTGAAATGAAACAGCATGAAAAAACTGGTTAAATTTGCAAACTGATTACAATAATAAAACTAATTTATCACTAATTTTGGTGTTTTATTAAAATCTTACTAATCCCGACACGTTCGACATGCAACCAGACCAAAGATAAATAACTTTTATAGATCCTATTCAACTTTGCTTGAGTCAAGAGGTAAGTAAACAAAAACTTCAAAAATGTCCTGTTTCTTTCTTTTTATTATCTATTTATTTCATTCAAAACTTTTTGATTATTTTATTATTCCAAGAGAATTAGGATACACAATTTATATTTTTTTATTTATGTTTATAAATTTTAATGTTTGATTGCATTTTATCTCAAGCCATTTTGAATAGGATAAAGGATAATATTTTTCTTTTTATTATTACTTCTAATTTTCTTTAAAAAGTATGTGATTATAAACTGGCCCTAATAATTCCTCTCTGTTACTTTTCTGTTACAACGAAATCATTTTCCTATCTGTTTCACATCCGTAACTTACATTTATTCTGAATATGACCCATGTATGCGGGCGCGCACATCAACGATAAAACAGTCCAGCGACGTACCCCCTCTTGTAGTCTAGTCCGAGTACACATAGGGGTATTTTAATTATCTAGGCGGCCAAACAAGACGTGTTTCTCTACATCAACTTATATCGCTGCATGGCGACCGTGACAGGATGGAATTCCACGTAGCGCGGCGCGTAGTCAGCAATATAGCGATTTGTACTGGACGCTCGAGATTTTTATTTTATTTTTATTTTATTTAATAGGTACACCAACGACTTATCCACTAGAAATAATGACATAATAAATTAATAACATATCCATTGTGTTATGGTGAATTAGTCACTTACAGGCGTACACAGCCCTTACATAAAAAAATAATAACTTCTTAAATAAAATCAAAATTATCGTTAGAATTAGAATTACAATTAAAATATTAAGATTAAAATATTAGGATTAGAATAGAAAAATAAACAGTAAAAACAGTAAAATTGATATTAAAATTTCAAAACAGTAGAACGCGATAATGAGTGCAACAAGACAACAATTCAAAATTGGCAGGCACATGCGGCAAAAATCAAAAAAAAATGAAAAATGAAATAGTAAACAAAGTTATGAAATTATGACTCGTCGCTAATAGTTATAAGTTTTCTGCGAAATTGGATAATGACGCAATCAGCGTGTTACCGCACTGTAAACGAGTGGTATATAATTTTGTATTTTAAAGACGCTGTTGAAAAACAGAAAAATGGGCAAGGAATGTTCAAAATGTGTGTGCGAGAATAAAGAAACTGTAATATCTCAACACGGAGGTGACAACGGAGCAGGAGCGGATTCATCAACCCACGTGCAGATGGGGAATATATTGCTATCCACCACAGTGGCAGTTTGCGGCTGTGTGATCTGGCATATACACAATATCGGAAATGTCACCAGGCTTGGATGAATAACGAGATTAGAAGTGATATGGTAAGAAGAATGCAAATTCGTTTATCCGGACGCAGAGGAAGAGACCGAGAAGATAACAACGACACGGCGTGTCAGGGTACGACGACGACGACGGCACAACTGCGGCATTCCTGTGGTTATAAATGAAGTGATAACGGCAAAAAAAAGAAAAAAAAAGACGTGATGTGCGGTATTTAAATAAAATAAATAAAAAAAACGCGAAGCGTTAAAACTTAGTTTAGGTTAACAAATGCGTGTGCAAGTTACAAGCTAGGTATTTAGTATTAATGGAAATTAAATTTAAAGAAATTTATGATGAGTTGGAACATTTAAGGGTAAGTCATAGAAAATTAGGAGCACAGAGAAGATTGGAAGAAATAGGTTTAAGTAAAATTAAGAAAGCTAAGAGAATATACGAGGAGTATAAAAAGTATATACAATTACTTGATGTAAATGAACTGAAAGGAAAGTTTACAGGATTGTTATAAAATAAGTAAAGTTTATAATAAAATATTAAGCTACAGTGAGTCAAAATCATCTGACGTTTCTAGTAGTAGTGAGTCAGAATCATCAGACAAAACTGACAAGATGGCTAGTTTTGACTTGAAAACGGCAAGTATGTTGGTTTCGGTGATGGACTGCATCACGGCAAAGAAGACACCATCGATAAAAATATTCGTAGTATAGTATAGAAATGTGTGAATCTTGCTTAACAAAACCAGAAGATAAGAAATTGCTGATTTCATTTGTGATAAAAACGCGATTGACTAAAGCAGTAAAATTGAAAATTAAATCATAATATAGCATAGTACTCGCTTTAATTAATGATATAAGAAGTTTCCTTCTTACAAGGAAATCAGCAAATTCTTTGATAATTTAAATGAATAAGTTGAACAAAAATGATTTGAGTATCTCAGAATTTGGAAGCAAATTAGAGGATCTCAGGTTCAACTAGGTGTGGACGATATACATCGTTGTTTTAAAACACTCGATGTATTTTATCGATACATCGAATCAAACTGTTCGATGTATCGAAAAGGCAAACCTAGTAAAAACTATTTTTTTATCTTACATCTCCACTACATCTCCGAAGTCCCAAGCTAGCCAACATTAAAAAAAATCAGTGTTGCCAGAAGGTTACAGGTGCAGTGCAGGTCATAGTGATTATATGCTCCGTAGTGCAGGTTATAAGTGCATCCGTACCAATATTTCTGTAAGTTAATAGGTATTATATCTATTTTATCATCTTTTAATACCTTACCAATCTCTGTTACTAATGGCAAAAATACGAAAGGCTTTGTTTTACACAAAAAGGTTTCTTTTTTATTCGTTTCAGGTAACTTTTGGTATTTGCTGGTTTACACAGTTCAAGTCGATAAGTAATTTAGTTAAATTTGTCCGTCAACTAAAACTCCGCGTGTAAACAGCCAAACAAGTAGTAAGTTAGTAGTAACCCTGTAAATCAGCCATATGAGCGGTATGACCCGGCTGGCGACACTGAAAAAAATGCAAATGGCCGGCCGGTCGACGATGTTGCCAACTTAGATCTACTGCATTTCTTGGTATGTTAGCGCTTAAAATTCCGTTACAGTGCCTAGGACCCTAACTAGTGCATTTTTGTAATTTATCACACCAATAAATCAATTAATGGCACGTTCAAAAACACAGTTAATGGGAGGCCTTTAACTATAAAATCTGACGACCCTCTGTGACAAAATTGCATAATCAAATGTCGTCACGAAGGCGGGGGGGGGGGGTGTAGTTGTGAACAAACTCCCCAAATATACAAATTCACGCACTTGTTCAACTTTGTCGCCGCCTATCGTTACTGTACAATCAATCATTTTTTCCATCACTTTCTTATATATTTAGTACTCTTTTAACAGAATTAACCTTTTGAACGCCAATCACTTGTATACAAGTTCGAGATTTTCGTGCCCTCAGCGCCACTACTTGATTAGAAGTAATAATAGTATAAAATAAATTTACGACTTTTACAAGACCTTTTATTTTGTTTTTATGGAAAATTGCCCTGTTATAAGCCATATTTTTAACTTTTTCACACATAATAAGTTCTTGTTGGTTTTATATTCAATAGAAACAAAAACGCCAAAAAAATATTTTAATGCCCCCAACGCCAAGTACTTGATATAAAGTAAGCCACTGATGGGACGACCGCGCTATATTTCATTTCGTCGAGACGATCATAAATACTATTATTGCAAGAAAATGACGTGAATAAATAATATTTTATAAATATTGTAAACTATAAACTACGTTTTATTCACCTTAATCAGGAATAAATAGGTTTTCTAATCATTATTATACTGAAACACCGTTTGAAAAACCCATCCTTACAAAGTGGCTTGTCAGTGCGCACAATGCCACGAACTTGTATAGAAGTAAATCTGTGACGTCATAAGCGGACGGGTTTCAAGGTCATAGTGACTTTGTGCATTTTAGTGTAGTGCAATGTTTACATATTGCGTTGGCGCACGTGTTCTTACAAAAAAATGAGTGACGGTGAATATGACGAATTATTGCGAGTTTTACAAGGTATGGAGTCTGAATCAAAATTTGATATAATTACAGAGGACAATGAATCTGAAGAATATGATTCTGAGGTAAGTTTAAATAAATTATATTATTATATCTTAATCTTGTACTCGATGTATCGATCTCTAAAGAAAAGTGTTGGGTATAGATATATTATGTCATTTAGTATTATATACTATTAGATAGGTTCTTCAGTACCTAATACCTAGGTATCCTTTATCGAGTTAATGTGTTTACATGTGATTCCAGTTTACAAAATGTTGACTGAATATTCAACGCGAAATCGTATAAAAACGTACCTATCTGTAGATCTTCAGACTAGTAGGTACCTAGATTTGTCAGCAAAATTTTGTTTATACATAATTTTTTCCTAAATATTAAGAAATCACGCTTCGAACTGGAATGACACGTAAACACATTCAATCGACAAACTTTAAGTGAAAATTGTGTCAATTTCGAGCGAGCAAAGAACGCGTCCTATTTTCCAAATTATTAGTTTATTGAAAAGACACAGCGCAAAAAAAGTTATTGACAATAAGGCTGCGCTCACTTTGGATACGTTTTCGTACGAATTCCATTCGTGCAGAAACGTACGAACACGCACGAACATTCCCGACCTTCTGAGTACTATAAAAGCGCTCACACTGCGCGCGAGTTAATCGTACGTATACGTACGTGCAAGTCCGACGTCCGAAATAAATCCGAACTTGTTGGGATTTTATTACACGTTCGTGCGTTCATCATCAATAATGGATGTAGAAAAGGTAATTAACTTGGTTCACGGGCATAAATCTTTGTGGGATCAAAGTGATTCCAGTTATCACTTACGTGACATTCAGCGTAGGGCATGGCGTGAAATATCCGAAGAAATTTTTTGTATTTTTGCTTATAGTTTTTCGAGTTTATTTAGTTTTTTATAGATTTTGGTATTTCATTGATATTGTGGGTATTAAAAATTTTACTGTTCGCCTGCCATAATAATTTCTAACCTGAGGTACTATTAGTTTATTATTGGTGATACTTCTTGTGTTAATTTTATGTGATATTGGTACTTGAATACTTTTATTATTAAATTGTTCAATCAAGAGGGCCATGTTGAATCTAGTCTGTACTGGCAAAACTTTACAATACTTTTATTTTTTTGGGTACGATGAGTTTTAAAAGTCTGACTTGCAGTTTGGAAATTCGTTCAGTATATGATTTAAATGTTCGCCCATAACTCGTGATTCCGTATGCTATAATTGATTACGCTAAAGCAATGTACATGTTGAACAGCAGTGCGATTCTGTAAGACCTCATTCCAAACTTCGCATCTGAATCCGCTGTGAGTTGCTTGATTGGCATTCTAAAAACTCGGTTGACAATTCGAATTTACACTAGCGCTACACTTGCGAGCGTGTGAGCGAGTTGAACTAAATTGAACGTGAGATTTTGACAAGTAAAGTATGAGATGACGTAAGAGTTTGTATTCTGTAAGGTAATTCCGCCGTCACTTCGATGCTCACTTCGAATTCGAACCCGAATCAAAGTGTCAAATAATAAGTATCTATTTTACGAGTGAAAATACAACAAATCCTATATAAATAGTGTTAAAATAATATTTTTATGTCAGTGTTAAAAATTAGTACAGTAACTAGGTACATAATTAGTGGTTAAAAACTACTTTTTGGGCGTTTGTATATAGTGAATACAGCGATAACGATAGCAAGAATGATTTTGTTTAAATCTTTATTAGAAGAGGCTCATGCTTTGGATAAACTAGAAAAGCGTCGACAATCTAACCAAATTCGCAGTTCATTTTTATTAACCCGAGATGACGACTATGTGAGCGTACCTATATAGATTGTCAAAGGAACTAATTGACTAATTGGAATATGAGTTAGTGCCTCTGATAAAGCCCACAAAACGTCGAGGCAAAGGACTTTCAACTCGTGTAAAAGTAAGTGCTTCATTTTACTAAGTATAAAGTTACTTTTGTAAGTATTTATACAGTTTATAGCTGATAGATTTGTAAACAAGCACACCACCATAATTTATTGCTTCTCATGTAAACACTTCATAGGAATATTCAATATTCTTCATATAATACAAGTAAGAGTGAACAGGCTTCTTCTGGGTAAGCTCACTCTATCGTAGACTTTGTCTGTGTCATCTCTGACCTAGATTAGAGTCAAGAGCAAACCCATTTCAAAAAAAAAAAAATCTCTTAGCTTGTTGCCCTGCTAGCTATGTTTTCATGTTAGTATAAGGACCCTATGTAATTATTTGATACTTATTCATTTTTTCAGGTGATTCAGGATATGCTCAGCGCGCCTACCTTGTGACGCCAATTAGTGGTGCTGAAGATAATTCCCCAGAAGCTTTCTACAATGACCGTCACTTAACTGCTCGCAATTCAGTCAAACCAAATCCAAACTAATCACCAATGTACTTTCAATAAAACCGCTCTAGTATCTGTTTAAAATAGTTTTATTTATTATATATTATATTAACTTACATGACTACACTCTATCTCTATTCTTAGCCGCTGCGAATGCTTGCAGCCCTTTCCCCACTACAGCTACAGCTTCAGCTAAAATCCTCTCTTTCCGCACTCCTCTCCAGAAAGGACTGCGGGATTTGTGCATAAAGTCATTGTATCTCCAGCTGCTGTTCTTCCACCCTCAGAAATCTGTACTAGTCGGGTGGAACTGCGGCGTGAAGGAGGGGTGGGTGTGTGTGAAAGTGTTATCGGTGGAGGGGACAGGCTACGATGATTTGACTGATTAGATGATATGAGGATTTGGAGGAGTGTGTTCTTACTGGATATACTGAAACAACAGAAACAATCCTAAAATGGAAACCCACTTACCTATATTATAATTAAATACATATTGATAATTCTAAGGAAAGTTGCTAAAGTGAAAGTAGATGTTATTAAATAATAATCAACAAATATAAGAAACTAAAGTAGCTAAGTTGCTATCTCCCAAAACTATAGCTCACAGTCACTCAGACACATACCTGCAAAATGCTTGGGCTTGTTCCAACAGTTGCGCTGGATGAGGAAGCAAACAGTGTTCTTGAAATTGCAGGATCAGGTAGTCTGTAATTGTGTTCTTGACTATCCTCAATCAGTTTGGAACCCTAAAAAGTAAATTGGATAAAATGTTACTCCATATACTACACTAATGTTACTCGTATTTTCTTTCTTTCTTTCTTTTCTATATCTTCCTTATGGAATAAAATTAGACAAAAATATTTAGACTGAAAATAGTACCCTAAAACTAAATTAGTATTTGAATTATATTAGTAATTAATTTTAATATAGATAGGTACTACATTTAAATCTAATAGAATCTAGACACATCAGATTTATAATAGTGGGTATGTACCTAGTAGTTAGTAGAATAATATTAACTTACATAAATCACAATAACTGGTGGTTCCTCTGTAGGTGCCTGACTCTTGTTGTGTACATGAATCTATAACGGATAAATGCTAGATAAGAGTATATCATTAATTAATCACATACAATTATGAATTAAATTTAAATATCATACATAGTATCAGCATCTTGTATTGGTTGTGCTTCATGTGATGGAGATAGAGTATCATTTTCCTGAAACAGGTAATAATAAAATTTGCCAAATAATTCAAATAAAAATACACTTTACATTATTATATGTATTTTAAACAGATAGATTTCCCAATTCTTGGACAATACCAGCCAGACAGGATTGATGCAAAAAAGCTAGTACCTATTTTAGCATTTCTAGATTTCTTACCGGAAACCACCAGTCCTACCAAGACCACCAGTCAGACCAATACTACAACCAGACATTATAATTAAAGAAATTATAAAAAAATGCTGTTATGCACAATGTATTTTTCAAACTATATTTAAGAAACTCCATTTTCTTATTATTAATAGTCATTGATTGAGTAAAATTAATAATAAGATAATGAAACCAAGGAACACACTTAACAACTTAACTGTCCATAAAGTAGACACAATAATTAAACAATCAGCATGAATCATATATGACTCATGGGACAGGGAAACTGTTAAGACCAAGATTCGTCGCACATTTTTAGTGGTTTGCTTTGAGGAATGTTAAGTGGTTCTGACAAGTAGTAAAAAAAGTGACGCTCACCTTGGTCGACTGTTTGAAATTTTTGATACTATTTAGGTGCACGGCTAGTTCCTCCCACTGGCGTCGACTTCGCTCTCTGGCATTTTGAGTTCTCAAGAAACCCTTCGCCATGCTGAGTTTCTTTTCCATAAACACTACCAGAGTTTCAACCTGAGCCGACGATGGATGAGAGGAACGTGGCTCATTTGGACTGGAACATTATTGTTGGATTATAAAACAAAATAAATACTATTTTAATTAATATCATTTTTAAACTTTACAACCACAAATATAAACTTACTTCATGATTATTTCACTATTGTTTTCGGCACTGAACGATCAAATCAAACACAAAAACAAAACAAAGCAGCGCACACGCACTACCAAAATATTGTCCCGGTTGACATTTTTTTTTTTTGAAAGGGATGCATAGATTATATTCATGGCACAAATTCAGAGTTATCTGTTTTTTTGCATATTAGCTGCCTCAAATAAGCAAAATAAAAAAATGAAATAATAAATTTTAATTTAAACATCATATTAGCTGAAATTCTGTGCCAAAAACTCAACAATTGTGTCAAAAAACTAGAATCGATAAAACTCGACTAACATTTTGTTGAGTGTGGCAGTCACTAGTACAATATTGGTCGCTTCGGAGCTCACTTCACTTCGCAAGTGACTGGGTAATGCTTACAGAATGCAAAATCAAGGTCATTTTGAACCTTATGCGAAGTGAGAGTGGCTAGCGAAGTGAGATGCGAGTTGTCTCTTGAATTTTACAGAATCGACGTGCAGGATTTTGAACGGAACTTTAGGTTTCAAAATGTAAAACTTTGCCAGTACAGCTCGCAACTTGTCACAGACAGAGTCCACGTGAAAAGTCCAGCTAAAACGATTGTCTACGACCAATCCAAGGTAGGTGTGGTGCAAGTAAACATATGCACTTTATTATAACATCGGCACGGTTGGGATTTACTTCAATTGCTTTCAACAACAATCTCCACTTGCTACTCAGAATGCCAAAGGCACACTCAACAACCTGTCTTGCATTTGATAAGCGTTTATTAAATATTTCCTCTTCGGGACCCAAATTTCTTTGAGGATAGGGGCGCATGAGGTATGTCTTCAAAGGGTAAGCTTCGTCACCAACTAAGAAATGAGGCAAAGCTATATCAGTTCCTGGTAATACTTTTTCCTGGTTTGTGTTGAGAGCACCATTTTCCAATAGTCTTGAGAGGTTTGAATGTGAAAATATTTCACCGTCACTTTCTTTGCCATAGGCTCCCACGTCTATAGCAATAAATCTGTAGTTTGCATTCACAACAGCTTGCAATACAATTGAAAAAAAGGACTTGTAATTACGGTACATACTGCCAGAATGTTTTGGCGCGTTTATTCGTATATGTTTTCCATCAATGCTACCAGAACATTTTCTCAACTTTTTCTCCAAAAGTCGTTATTGTAGAGACTGTATAGCTCTACCTTTAGAAGGAAATGCAGGCTGGTTATAATTGCCGGTGTGTTCCATTCGAACGTTCAAGAAATTGTCAAATATTTTTATTATGGTTTTTGTTTGGTAGTAGTAGAAGAGTGCTAGAAGTGACGTGTTGATGTAAAGTCGTGAATATATAATTAATACGAGTCAAAGCATTTTTCTATTATAACGCAACACACGCGTAGCACCAGTAGCTACGCCTCACATTATTTATATTGACCATATCTGCACGTGATGGAAATTTCATGTGAATTTCATTAAGATTTTCCCAAATAGAGTTACAAGTATCATGTACGATATAACCAACAGTATTGTTTGAAATCCTAAATGTATTTACAAATGATCTGAAAGATGAGCCAGTGGCTATGTAGGTACCTGTAATAATAAGAGATTTGTTTTCAGTTGACGAGTTAAAAAAAAGGCGGGGACTACGAAACACTTTCGGGAAGGAACTAAAAAAATTCAACAACAAAAAATCTGGCCAAGCAGCCAATTCAGAACAATTCTCCACGTGGCCTTATTTTCAGCTTTTGATGTTCCTTCCAAGTACAATGTCCCGAAGGGATCTGTAAGGTAGCGTGCCAGATACATGTGAGAGTTCTGATGGGGAGGATAGTGTAATTATACAAATTTAAGTTCTAACTATACGCCTTCGCCATTACCTGTTCCATCTTCTGAACAAAGTGACCAAGAAATTCCAAAGCATTTTAAGTCTCCATTGAAAAAAAAAGGTAAGAGACGTCAGCCAGAGGAAATCGTTGCAAAACTATTGGAAATTGAAGAGGAGAAATTAAAGTACTTTAAAAAAAGTGCGAATGATCCTGATGCACGGTTCCTAATGAGTCTCCTATACTATCGACCCATCTCACTAGCTACCACCATGGCTAAGGTGCTTGACGGTCTGATGAAGGGCTGCCTCTCAGAACATGTTAAAGTGCACGACGCCCAATTTGGATTCAAGGCGGGCGTGTCCACCGAGAGTGCTATTCTCGTCCTGAAGCACACCGTCAAGTACTACACCATGAGGTATACGCGTGTTTCCTTGACCTGTCGAAAGCTTTCGACCTTGTCTCCTATGATGTGCTGTGGGGCAAGTTGAGGGGCACGGGCGTGCCGGTGGAGTACACAGCGCTTCTCCGGTACTGGTATGCTCACCAGACAAATCGGGTGAGATGGGTCGGTACTCTGTCGGATGAGTATCGAATGGAATACGGTGTAAGGCAGGGGGGTTAAGCTCCCCTTTGTTATTTAATTTATATGTAAATGAGCTCATCGAGCAACTGAGCAGCACTCATGTCGGCTGTCATATAGACGGTACATGTGTCAATAACATAAGTTACGCGGACGACATGGTGTTGCTCAGTCCCTCGATGAGTGGACTGAGGAAGCTTCTCACGATCTGCGAGACGTATGCGGAGGTGCACGGCCTTAAATACAATTTAAAAAAAGTGAGGTGTTAGCGTTTACGGCACCTAAACAACAGCCCCGTCGTGTACCTCCAGTTTATCTCAACGGCGTTGAACTGAATGTGGTAACTCAATTTAAATGCTTGGGTCATGTTGTCACCAGTGGCCTACGTGGTGATGGGTATATAGAACGCGAGCGCAGGTCGTTGGCGGTGAGGAGCAATATGCTCGCCCGTAGGTTTGCTCGTTGCACGGCAGACGTCAAAGTCAGTTTATTTAAAGCGTTCTGTCAGTCCTACACGAGCGGCCTATGGGTGTCATATACGAGCCGAGCCTACAACGTCCTGCGCGTGCAATACAACAATGCCTTCAGGATGCTGTTGCGGTTGCCGCGACGTTGCAGTGCGTCGGGAATGTTTGCTGAAGCACGTACGGATGGCTTTCACGCCATCATGCGTAAGAAAGCGGCTTCCCTACTGCAACGTTTGCGTAGCACTCGGAACGGCATCCTGAAAATGATTGTTAGCAGAGTGGACTGCCCCATCCAAAGGCACTGGGTAGAATTAGGTATAGGTTTATGTTAAATACAATTAAGTACTAACAACAATAACATAGTATGTATGCACAGTTTGTTACTAACCACTAACTACGTATGGACTGCTTAGGTGTGAAATAAAGATATGTATTTTATTTATTTATACCTTGTAACTTCGCCCCTAAGATGACCCACTTGTTACATATTCACATAGCACCTAAATCGCTGACAAGCGTTTACCCCATTGTCACGCGGCGCGACACGAGTGCCGACGCAGCATAACGTGGTGCAGTTCGACACCGGACATCGCGACCCACATGGAATCGTCACTTTTGACACAGCATCGGTCAACTGGCAACGATTTTAGCTAATAAGTAATTAATGTAATTCTTTGGTGATCGACCACTTAATGCAGATAACAACATGTTAACATGCTGTTTACGCAGCATAGACTACCGTGTATTGAAAGACATACGAGACATTGTGCTGGAACAAACACCTGTCGGGCGAGACGAATATCAATATTTTAAAGAAAGAATCATCAAACGCTTCACCACTAATAAATTTAATTAATAAATTTTGTATTTTTTTAAATCCTCCGGCTACAGCCTTCGTAATTGGCGCAGTCGGTAGGATACTCGCGGGCCGGTTCGCGAGCGCGATATCTCGAAATTACCTTCAGAAACACGATTCGCGAGTCACCCGGGTGGCCTTCGAGCACCATACGAGTATCCAGAATCTACAAGAGCTGCAGTCCAGAGGAGTATCCAGACATCGATACGAAAGAGGTACAGGATTATTTCAAGTAAGTGCTTTAGAATCGCTCTAGAGTCGCTTCCCTTTTTATTTTTAATTTACCCTTAATTATCCAAGATTTTCCATCCACGGCAATCTCGGTTACCTAGGTTAGATAGCAGTAACAGTAGAATTAGTAACTTAGACGCTAATAGAAATTTAGAAGCAGAACAGGAGGATAGTAGTAGTTTATTCATATCGAATATGGCTGACTCAGTGGATCAGGTTCACAAGGCCCTACGATTGGTTCCGGAATTCGATGGAAACTCGAACGTGTTAACTCGATTCATAAAACTATGCGATCAACTAGTACAACAGTTTATAAGAAATGGACCGGAATATCAGTTAAGTAATTTGGCATTATTGAACGGCATTTTAAATAAGATTGTAGGACCCGCATCGCGTACTATTAATTCGAATGGTATTCCAGAAACTTGGGACGGAATTAGGAGTGCTTTAGTTAATAATTTCGCCGACCAACGTGATGAGACGTCATTGTATAATGATTTAGCGCTTCTAACTCAGCGGTCCGCTACCCCACAGGAATTTTACGAACGGTGTCAAAATTTATTTAGTACTATTATGACCTATATCAGCTTACATGAAACGATAGCGAGTACCATTGAATCAAAACGCACTTTATACAAAAAACTCACTTTACAGTCGTACTTACGTGGTCTACGTGACCCGTTGGGTTCTCGCATTCGGTGCATGCGACCTGATACAATCGAGAAAGCTTTAGAGTTTGTGCATGAGGAGATGAATACATTGTATTTACAGCAACGCAACGATCATGGTCCGGACAAGAAGCCGCAGCCTCAGCATCAGCCTCAGGTTAGTCCTAGACTTCCTTATGGTTTTAAACCTAGTTTCGTGGCACCAACCACACCGCGTTCGTTTAATTTACCGCCTCCTAGGAATTTTAATATGCCAGGACCATCGCGACCATTTATGCCTCAGGCACAGCAGTCGGCTCCAATTTGGAGAAATCAGCCCCCTCAAAATCACGGACCCACACGTACGCAGCAAATGTTTAGTGCACCTCCGTCGGATTATAGACCACAAGGTCAAGCTTTTAGAATGCCTAATCCCAGACCAACTACTAACAGCGCTCCGCAACCTATGAGTGGCGTTAGTCACTACGTGGCAAAACCATTTGCCCCACGTGCACCTCATGACTGGTCTAATGCTGGTAATCCACCACCCTCAAGTTATTTCAGAGTACGGGAATTTAACTATAATGATCTTAATGACCAATTGCAGTACGATTATTTTAACGACTATTTTAACAGTAACGATTATTACCCCCCGGAATATCTTGAGTATTATAATTATATATATCCGAATGAATACGCGTATGAGCAACCGCAGAGTGCGGACTCTTGTGTCATAGAGGAAGTAAAAGACACCCAGTCGACTGAAAAAGAGGATTTTCAGAAGGCACCCAAATCAGACAAGTTAAAATAGAGATTAATTTGCAAACACAAAGGCAACTACCATACATTCAGATTTCAAACCCTCCAGTTAAGTTATTAATTGTACTACGGTATACCTAATAAAGGCTTACTACTTATTTTAACGTGATTCTCTCATAAAAAATTTGCTACCTGGAAAATGGATTGTACATATATTTTTCTTTTATTTCAGCACCTAAAGTAGAAGATAAAAATCTTGCAGCATTTTTGGCAATTCCCCATCTATTGAATACGACAACTGTTCAACAGAAGAAAAGACAAAGAAAAGTTGAGCCTAGCTGCAGCTGGAAACCATCTAAGGCAGAAACACGCGATGCTTTCATCAAACATTTAAGATCTGACGCTGAAATTGGTCAGTCTATTGAACTTCGGCTAAAAACATTACAGAATAAAGGGGCAACATCACAGCCTTACATAATTATTGTTGGTGAGTCATTAAAAGACATCAAAACATATTTAGTAGTTGTCAACAAATTTGTTATATATCACAGGGTCAACATTATGCAAGCTGTTGACACTTGTTATAAGGCCATTTGGTCTTTAAATGCGGAGTATGGAATTGACTCAAACGCAATATGGTACTTCATACAGAGAGGCTTATACAAAATGACATCTCAGTTCGACCGAGGTTCAACTTCAGCTGAATCTCTCTTAACAGATTGTAACATGTAAAGTATCTTTGTGGTACAAAAGTGTGTCCATTTACTTGTTATTTGTTTCCATATTGCAGACTACATTATGACTGATTAATAATAATTAGGTACCTGATTAAAGAATCTAAAGTGGTTATGCTTACGTCATATAATAAGTCATATATGGTTGCTAAGTCATATAATAAGTTAAATTGTAATAGTTTTTGATAACTTCATTTGTTTACTGTATTTGTTATTTATCATGGTGACTTGTTTTGTATGCTTTAAGCAATTGTTAAATATAAAGATTCTTAAATCGCACTTTCAGCTAATGCATAGTGATGAGGACTTACGAGAGACTTTCCACTTAGATAAGCTTTAACGCTAGTTAGTTAAGACAAGTTTATCTTTTCTTAGAACTTGTAACATTTATATCTAGCTATTGGCGACCAATACGCCGCTCAAAACTACCTGCCCCCACCCAGGGAGCACGTACTTTCGAGCCGGACAATAGCCAGTAGTAGTTGTCGCATAAGTGATCTTTCACAAGTTGTTTTGGCTTCATACCGTGCGCACTTGTGTTAGTTTCTTTGATTTATTGACAACCTGGATTTTGTTTTGTGGACTTTTGATATTATAGTGATTAAATACGTGATATACTTTGTATTGATAACTACTGCTATCCTTACGGACTTCGATACCTACTGCATCCCATCAACATAAATAAACCGGTATGTTTGAGCAACATCTGTTTGCTTCTGTTCTTACAATTGTTTTTTTTCCTTTTTGCATTAGATCACACCATGCCCAGAAAGAAAAATAACGATGTATGGGAAAACTATTTCCATTCCGCAACCAGTAAAACGGTTAAGTCCAAACACTGCGAAAAAGTTTACATGTTCAATGTCAACAAGATGGCCCGCCATCTGTTGAAATGTTTTAGATGTCCAACTGTTATCAAGAACAAACAAAACATCTGACGTTAACGCAACTGCAACAAATCTGCCTTTACAAGATGAATCGCAGCATGAAACGGTACAAGTTAACAGTTTGACAGATACAAATTCTAGTACTACAACTTCAGCAGAAAAGAAACTTTATCTAGATCAGCTTTTGTCGAAAGCAATATTTGTTTCCGGTTCTCCTTTGTCCATTGTTGAACATCCGCTGTGGGCACGATTTTTTGACGAGTTGCAACCACTTTACAAGTTACCATCCAGAAAAGCAATCTCAAGTACAAATCTGGAAGCTATTTATAAAGAAATGGTAGAAGAAATTACAGACGAACTGAAATCTATAAATAATTTGCACCTGCAGTGTGATGGCTGGAGCAATCAGCGCAATGAAGGTATTATCAACTTCATTATTGCAAAACCCGAACCCGTTTTTGTCAAAAGTCTTAACACTTACCAACCGACATACAAGCCAATATCTTTCTCAAGAGATTATCAAAGTTATAAATATGTATGGAGGCCACAAGTTTGTAACTCTTATAGGAGATAACGCTAATAACATTCAAAGGGCATTTCAGATGGTAAAAGATGTGTATACACACATAATACCGCTGAGATGCGTAGCACATACATTAAATTTACTTTGCGAAGATTGTTTAAGACCAGAACCTGTTAAAGGATTTATATCGATTGCCATAGAGACCATAAAAGCAATAAAAAGAAGTCAAACCATGAGTGCTTTACTAGCCCAGATTACACTGGTCAACAAAATTTTGTAACAAGAAAGATGCTTCTTAATTTTGAAATACCTACCTACCCTCATTTTAACCCAATATTTATTTGGATTCCATCAGGTCTCGTTTTTGAGTTACAGCTACTACCCACAAAATTGAAAATAAACCGTCTTTATTTCACTTTCGCATTCAGAGCATTTATTTATTTGAAGAGCATAGTGTTTTTTTCTGTTTTCCGAGTTTAGTTTAGGTCAAAAGTAAGTTTAAAGACTGTTCTTTTACATATCGGCAATAAACTTCCCTCTATACCATTAGGTGAGGCTTCTAACATGGAAGAGTCTTATGTAACTATTAAATTTATCTTGGAAAAAATTCAATATAACGAACATAACTGCAAAATATGTGGAGATTTAAAGGTGGTTGCCCTTATTTTAGGATTACAACTAGGGCATACAAAATACTGTTGTTTTATTTGTGAGTGGGACAGCAGAGATCGGGAAAATCATTATGTTAAAAAAGACTGGCCCAAAACACAATCTTTTACTCAAGGATAAAAAAATATTAAATATCCTCCATGGGTACAGCCTGATAATATATTATTACCACCTTTACACATAAAACTTGGGCTCATGAAAAACTTCGTAAAAGCTATGGATAAAAGTGGTGACGGCTTTTAATATGTGAAAGTATAATTTCCTAAAATTTTGGCCTCACTCGGCCAAAATTAAATATTTATGGCATATATTTGTTGGCCCTCAAATCAGGCAATTGATGAAAGATGAAATATTTAAAGAAAAGCTTAGTGATTTGAAAAAATCAGCTTGGGCATCTTTCATGAAAGTGACTTCGAATTTTCTAGGAAATCATCGATCAAGTGATTATAAAAGTATTGTCGCGGAGCTGTTATTTACTTATCAGGCTTTGGGCTGTAATATGCCGCTGAAAATACATTTTCTTCATTCACATTTAGCACGCAAATACAAATAGAAGATGGGTTCTGCACGTGATGACTCTTGCATCTTCATGACTTCGTTATCGCCACTGAAGATGACACGTGAAGACATCACAGTTTGGGAGAACCCGAAACCTTGCTCAGCAGCGTATTGTCGTCCAGTACAGTTCACCTTTATTAAAGAAAGTGAAACAGTGGTGAAGGATGAAAATGAAAGAGTGAAAGCTGAGATATCTCTCTCGCTCTCCAACCATCTCAATGTGATAGCAATATGGTGAGCCATAAGCTTATGCTCACCATGATTGATGCTAAAATAAAAACTTATCTTTCACCAACGTGAGATCGAATGCAGCGTGCTACCTTTGTTTGGCAAAACCATCAGAGATGAACAACTTAGAAGAAGTTAAAAATAAATCAACAGAAGATGATTTGATGGAGCTCGGACTTTCTTCACTACATGCACGTATTAGCACAATGGAATGTCTTTTGCATATCGCTTATAAATTATACAACGTGTAACAGAATAAACGCAATTCCTGTAAGTAGTTTGTTCAGAATCGGCTTCTGAATCGATTTCCGACATCAAAAATAGGTGTTAAATTTTGACGGAAAAATCTTTTAAATGACTTAAATTAGAAACACAGTATCATGACAAATTAATATAATCCTTAATTCAAGGAAATTGAAACCTTAATTCAGAGCAATAAAGGCTACTTAAACGCACGACATGATTTGTATTTCGCTCACAGGTCGTAATACACACACGTAAATAATATCAATGCATTTTACAATAAAAGTAGTGTGCGTCAAATTAAATAGGTAATTTAAAGGAATTTCAACTTTATCTCCAATGTGTAAGGCTTGTTTGAATGCACGACCAAACTTAGTGCGGTCATCAGAGTAGCCCTACACACACACAAACAAATTTTAGGCATTATTACAAAATAAAATTATTGAATTTGAAACTTATTGCAAAGAAATAAAGCATTTGTCGGCAACCTCTTTGACGTTTCTGCGAAATGCCGACATACGCGCCGCCGCTACCGCCGAATAACATGATTATAGTAACCGGCATGAGTCGTGAGCAGTGCTCACGACTCGTGAAAAATTCACTACGAAAAATTATACGAAACGATTACGATACGATTATTATACGAATAATTATACGAAAATAGTGAATTTTTCGGTCTCTTTGGCGGAAAGAAGAAGGCAGGGGGCGCCGAGGTTGCACGCGATTGGTTCGTCAGTCGATGCTCGTCGTCTATTGGACTCTCGCGTGTCATTCGGCTACTGTACACTTTCGTGCAATTTTAGTGACTAACTTTTGAGATTTTAAAATAGTTTATTTTTGTTATTTCGTATCTGTTATGTGTTTTTGTTTTAATAGAGTTTATTTTTGTTATCTCGTTTTATAAAATCGTTGTTTTTAATTTTTTGGTCTTAAAATCGTAGTCACACGAACTCTTAAAATATGCCGAGGAGAAAAAATACAGTTTTAAATAGACAGGCAAGGCAAATGGTGTATTCAGTGTATTGTTTCGTAAAGAGCAACGCTGAGTTAGGTATTAACAAAAGTATGCTGGAAATCTATAAACACACAGCGGATGCAACCAACACCTCAGTAGCAACTGTACGGCGGATCGTTAAAGAAGCCAATGATTCAGAATTTCTAACCGGATTCAGAACGCCAGGAAAGAAAAGGCCAAGAGAACACCCTGTCACAGATGTGGATAGTTTTGACCAGGGGGTTATTAAAAGGTGTATTCACAACTACCACCTCACCAACAAAGAAATGCCTACCGTTGAAAAACTACGACAAAAGTTGCGGGAAGATATAAATTTTCAAGGATCGGAGCGCAGTCTTCGCCGTATTATCAAAATGTTGGGTTTCAAGTGGAGGAAAACTGAGAATAATCGGAAAATCTTGATTGAACAATCCAATATTCGCTTCCAGGTATTAGTGTTGCTGTTAAAGCTTTAATAGTCATAAATCTTATTTCTTACTTGTAAATCGTAACATTAATCAACATGCATTGGTAAAAGTAGGGATTATGAACAAAAAAAAACTATAGATTTTTACATTATCACATGTACACATTATCTCGTACATAATCACACTTCAATTGGATTCCCAGAATACTTATGTAGAAACTTACTCATTTTGTTCCAGCGAATAACATTTATTTGCAAAAGATGCAAAAATTCCGGGAACAGGGAAGAACGATTATTTATACGGACGAATCATATGTAAATTCGTCCCATTCATCGTCTCAGGCATGGTCAGATGGCACAACAAAAGGCCTAAAAAGGCCTATATATATCAAAAGGGCAACGAATTGTGATAGTCCACGCAGGAACTGAGACAGGTTTTGTGCCAAATGCCCTGCTCACATTTAAAGCAGGCACTAAGTCGGGGGACTACCACGATAATATGAACTTCGAAAATTATGAAAAATGGCTTCGCACGCAGCTAATTCCTAACATTCCTCCTAAATCTGTTTTGGTAGTAGATAATGCATCCTACCACAACAAACAGTATGACCCTGCACCAAGCTCAAATGCCAGGAAGTCGGAGATGCTGGGATGGTTAAGTGAAAAAGGGATTCAACACGAGGAAAGAATGCTGAAGTCCCAACTACATCATTTAATTAAAATTAATAAAGATCAATTCAAAAAATTTAATATAGACAAGATTATGGCTGAACACGGCCACGATATAGTAAGATTACCTCCATACCACCCAGACCTCAATCCCATTGAGATGGCATGGGCTGCAATAAAAGGATATGTCGGCAGTAAGAATGTGACGTGGAACGTAAGTCACGTAACGAATCTTGTTAAGGAAAAAGTAAATGTAATGGGAGCTAATGAATGGACAAAATTATGTCAAAAAGTGAAGGAAATTGAGAAGGAATATATAAAAAACGATCACATAGTGGATGCAATGTCAGAACAATTTATAATTCATGTTGGTGAGGATGACTCCGAGACCAATTCGGAGGATGAGGGCAGTGACGATGATGAGGAGATGAGTGATCAAGTGGCCTCTACCAGCACCAACGCAGCGTCTAGTTTTATAGAAGGCGTATTACCTATACCTCCAGATTGAGACGATTTTTTGTAAAAACAAAAATAAACAAAATAAAAAAAAACGCTTCTAAACAGATTATAATTGTTTTATTGAGATAATCATGTTTTAATCACGTAGGCCTACCTACAACATTACATTACTGTATCAAAGTAAAATTTCAAGTGAATATTTTAATTATAGTTTGCGTAAGTACCCATCAATAATATTTGAGCAAAAGCGGTACTAAATAAATTTGGCCGAAAGTGTACATGCGCGAGCTTGCCCCCACTACTGCCCATCTGTGCTCACGACTCGTGCCAGTCATTATACCTAACATTAAAAGCTAGTTATCTGCCGGTAGCGACCTAGTGTAGTTGTTCTTCAGTTTACTTCCGTGACATTTTTGATTCCTTGCGCGATGGCTTTCCGGTACACCAACATACAAATACACGGAGATGGTGAGAACCCTGGCTCGCTGTCTTGATAATGTCGCGTTAGCTTGTCGGGAGTTCAATGACCGTTTTGGCTGCAGTGTGAGCGCCAGGACGATGCTGGCTGCAACTCAGCGACTGAGGGACTCTAGGACGTTCCTTCCTAATACGGCTTTGGACAGAGGGACGAATGTGCGGGCTACTCGTCTGCAAGAGCGTATTCTCGACCATTTCGATGAACATCCAGAGGACAACTCGAGAGAAACAGCACTCCCGTTCAACTGCAGCCACATGTACATGTGGCGAACGTTGCGTGCTGATGGTGAACACCCATATCATCTTCGACGCTGTCAAGACCTAACG
Organism: Luperina nickerlii; assembly: GCA_963855955.1. Taxonomy (NCBI): domain Eukaryota; kingdom Metazoa; phylum Arthropoda; class Insecta; order Lepidoptera; family Noctuidae; genus Luperina; species Luperina nickerlii. Next base: position 6,518,583 of record OY979671.1, read on the forward strand.
CCGGCCGAAAACTTGCCACGACTGGAATTCAGTAGGTGGTTGTTGAAGAACTGGCAACAGAACATTCTTTGGACGGACGAGAGTACCTTCACGCGTGTTGGCATGTACAACCAGCACAACCAGCATTTGTGGCGGCATGAGAATCCACATGCTTGCCGTGTGGATTCGTTCCAGCATAGGTTCTCCGTCAACGTGTGGGCTGGTATACTCGGAACATTCATACTCGGCCCCATTTTCCTTCCACGGTTGACCGGAGATACCTACCTGCGGTTCTTGCAGGAGATATTGCCGGACTTACTGAATGGCGTCCCTGTCGGTCTTTCACGTGACATGTATTACCAGCAAGACGGTGCTCCCGCGCATTTCACGTGGACCGTTCGACGACATCTGGATGCGGAGTATGGCAGTCGCTGGATAGGTCGCGGAGGACCAGTGCCGTGGCCTCCCAGATCGCCAGACTTAACACCGCTGCACTTTTTTTTGTGGGGTCGTATAAAATCGCTCGTGTACGTCAGTCAATCTACAAGTGTCGAGGAGCTAAAAACAAAAATTCAACAAGCATTTGTGAGGGTGAAAAGTGATACTGAAGTGCTTACAAAATTGAAATACAATTTACGAAAGCGTGCTAATAAGTGCATAGATCAAGGCGGCGGCGGTCATTTTGAAACTTTAATGAAAGTGGATCGCAGAAATAGTGCAAATTAATAACCTAAGGCCTCTTTTCCATTACACGGTTTCTCGCCGTGATAAAATGCCAAACGCACATTCAACAAATCTTCGCGCTCTGGTGAGTCTGTAGTTAAATGTACGTTTTAATTGATCAAGCTGATGACCACCAAATGGACGAAGCAAGTGATAATGCAAAGCAAAGGCTTCGTCCGCAACGAACACATATGGCAAATCGTAGTCAATTCCAGGCAAACGTGTTGCATCGGGTAGATTTAATCCGTTGTTTGTTAAATTTTTCCAAAATGGGGTCTCTTTAAACACACTGGAATCACACTCCTTTCCGTAGGCGCCAACGTCAACAAATATAAAGTTGTAATCGCTATCTACTACTGCCATCAAAACTATAGAAAAAAAATGTTTGTAATTTAAAAACATCGAGCCACTATCAATTGGCTTAATAAGTCTGATGTGTTTTCCATCGACCGCTCCTAAGCACAGCGGGAAGTTGGAAGATTCTTGAAATTTGCTTGCAATGTGTAGCCAGTCTTCTTTAGATGGCATTTTCATATATTCTTTATACAGTTCTAACCAAATGTAGTGGCATACTTCACGTACGATGCAACTTATGGTTTTTATTCCAATTCTATAGCTGTAGTATAGGTCAGTAAAGGTATCTCCTGTTGCTAGATACCTGAAATATAAAACAAAACGGTTCAGGTTCAAATACTAAAACCCCATTTTAGGTCGGGGTCGATTCAGTTTAGGTCGGGGGTTTTTATAAATTTTGAATTTAATCATTATTATTTATTTATTTTCAGGGCAAATGGTGATGAAGAAGTGGACCAATATGAAAGATAGCTGGATAAAATATGACAAAAAAATTAATGAATGTAAGTCTGGTTCTTCAGCAAAAAAAATAAGAAAATATATGTTCTATGATGAAATGATGTTCCTAAAAAAAAATGTTGAGCATCGCAAGACCGATTCTAACATGACTGAACATGTTCATGATTCTAGCCTCAGTAATGAAAATTTAGATAGTGCAGTCCCGAATCAATCAAGCTCGGGATACACTGAACGGAGTGAGACGCAAAGGGCTAAAAAAAAAAGAAAAAATGAACTAAGTGAAGTTGACATTAGGTTTATGAAGTTTATGGATTCAGCAGAACGAGATGAGAAAAAGAAAAGCCGTAGTATGAACTTTTTTATGGGAATCGCTGATACAGTTGACAAGTTCAGTGATGAAAATATGATAGACTTTCAGTTTCAAGTAATTTCAATAATTAAAAATATTCAACAAAGACAGTGTACTCAGTATATACCTACATCAAGAAACCAATGGGATCAAGGCCATCAAGGATATTTAAGTGGTACAGCATCCTCAAATGCGCAATCGTCAACATATGGATATTCTACAGCTGCTAGATCGGGCTATGGAATAAGTCGTCCACAGACGTCTTCTCATGATTTTGGACACGGTTCTGGTTTAGAGCCAATCCACTACCGACCCGAATCACAATTATCTGTACATAGTGTAAATGCGGAAAGTATCTCGGCAGATTCTCAAGTTTCTATTGAAGACGAATTCGATTTTAGTACCGCATTTGAGTAGCATTTTCAGCGTAGTGTATTTTTTGATTTACTTGTTCTTAAATTAATAATTATTAAAATTCAATTACATGTAATAATTTTGTTTGTGTGCAATAAACAATTTTAAACTAAAATATGTCATTTAATTTTGTACCTACTTACCTCAGAGTTACAGCCAATCTTTCTGCGGGCGATATACTCTCTCGCATAAAAGTATCTTGATGTTTTAGTTCCTGGGATAATTTTTGGAGCAAGTTGTCGAATGTAGTTTTCTGCATTCTAAAATAATTGTAAAACTTGTCTTCATCTTCTCTCAATTGATTCTTGACAAGTGTATGAAACGCGCCATATTCCTCCCTTTTTTCTAAAATCGGATGTATCCAAAACCTTACTTCCCTTTTTTTTCTATTTTCTTTTTCCTATATATGTAATAAGCAACTATAATCTTTTTTTTCGTAAGAAAATTCATGACGCAGCACGTCCTACACAGCCCGAGTAAAAAGCGCTACTAGCCAGTACTTACCAATGTCTCGCGCGGTGATTTTGCCGTATCATGTACAAGGTAGCACGTTTTTTCAACCGTACGGCTTACACACCGTACGTTTGAACAACCGTGTAATGGAAAAGAGGCCTACGGGCCGAGTTCACAGACTGTCAATTGACCAATGTTTGAGTAATCGGCCGATGAATTCCTAAACATCGTTTATGCAGCCGGTTAAGTATTCACTGCTCATCACGAATATTTTAACCGTGATTATTAAATCAGGCAATCACCATTCGCTCAGAGTGAATGAACGAATGCTATAAGTGTACTCATTTGCGAAGTCACGTCGTTAGATTTAGTCAACACGAGTTTTGGTGACATCTATATTTAGTAGCATAAAATAAAATGCTTTCAACTTGAGAAGTTCGAAAACGCATTGGGATTTTGGGATCATTATGCTAGCCTGTAGTGTCTAATTTGGATGGGTAATAACGTCACAGCGCTGTCACTGTCAAATGTCACACGTACTAATATTATTCTCCGTGTTGACTGTTGAATATTAATAAGTTGTGTTTGTGTTGTGAAAGTGTTTAATTCTATCCTACGACTTACTATTTACCTTCTACTTGTAAAATGGCAGCTCAGAAAAAGAGAACAAATAATTTTTCAAGCGATGAGAAGCGTATTTTAACGGAGTTGGTGTTAAAATACCAAGATGTTGTTGAAAATAAGCGCACCGATGCCACTACGAATGCCTCTAAGTTAAAGTGGAGTCATTTTAATAGGTAACATTTGACAACTCATCAAATATTCAACAACGTAACCTTATAACGGCGGGCATAAAATAACATATTTTTTCGTTTTGTTAGAACTGCACAATTGCTTACCTTTTTTCAATTACGATTACATATTTATTGTAATACTGACCGATACGAGTAATTTTACGATTTGCTTTCATTAATAAACCATTCTAAACATAATAAACAATTTCTGATCTAAAGAACTGAACGTCGCGTCGTTACAAGGTTACGTCAGTTAACCATTTTTCTTTTTAAACACTAGGGATGTTACTCTAAAAATCGAAAGCTGATAAGTAGAATCGAATGCAATGATGACTTGTGAAGAAATATCACCATAAATTAATAACCACGTTGTGATTATAATAAAACATTTATTTATTATTCTTTTAACTAACTAGGTATAAAAATACAAAAAATAATGAAATAGAAAAATCATTGATGTTAGGTAAAATTTACATAGGTGGTATGTTGCTGGCAACACCAGTGCCTGTCGATGACGCCATGTCATGTCGCCATTACATGACGCAGTCTTTTGTCGTTGTGCGAAGTGACTGTGCGTTTTTGGTGTGCTCTCTGTTATTTTCTTCTGACCCGGCTTTTTTATTGGCCTGATCTTACTGACTACGTTTACTTGGCTATAAATTGGACTCCGATTGCTTAACGATTAGTAAACAAGAACAACATTACAGTCTTACCATGTCGAAACGGGGGAAAACGCTAAACAGTCAATCTCGCGAACTAGTGGTGAAATTGTACAATTATTTTGAACGTGAATCAATTAACGATGGGCCTCTTTTACCATTGACACAACCGAGAGAACGCGTTGCCGAAGCATTGGGAATAGGGAAGAGGACAGTAACTCAAATTCTGAAAGAGAAATACGGAGCAGGCTCAGAAGATAATACTTTACGTACACCGAAAAAAGAAAGAGGGACAAGAAAATTGTTGGCATTGATAATTTTGATGCTGCTGCAATTCGCAACCACATTTATGGATATTACTCGAGAAAAGAATATCCTACACGGGAAAAGCTAATAAGTTCGTTAAAAGACGCAGGCTTATTTTTTGGCGGTAAATCGTCTCTATAAAAGGTTTTGAAATCGATTGGCTTTAGTTTTAAAAAATCTGACAAGCCTGGTAGAACGCTACGATATTATTTTGAAGAGAGTAACATTCTTACGTCAAGTAAATAAAATTACAGATTGGGACAATGTCGTGTTTATTGACGAAACATGGTTGAATGTGAACCATACGGTTTCGCGGACATGGACCGATGATACAGCGGCGTCCACCTCAAAAGTTCCACCGGGAAAAGGAGCCCGACTTATTATATGTCACGCGGGATCAGCTTCTCAAGATTTTATTCCAGACTGCCTCCTCGCATTCGCCTCTAAAACTACAAGTGATTACCATGAGGAAATGAACTTTGAGGTTTTTAAAGAGTGGTTTGAGAAGCTGCTAGTCAGCTTAGAAAACCCATCGAAAATTATAATGGACAATGCACCGTATCATTCTGTACAAGTTGATAAACCACCAACTCAAGCAAATAAAAAGCAAGAAATTGTCTCGTGGCTGGTAAGAAATGGTGTGGATGCAAGTCCAACTTTATTAAAAGTTGAGTTGTTAAATCTAGTAAAAGCAACTAAGCCGTCCAAGCTCCGCTATGTAATCGATGAACTAGCCCTAGAGCATGGACTCGAAGTTATTCGATTGCCTCCCAACCATTGCCAGTATAACGCCATCGAGCTTATTTGGGCACAAATAAAGGGTTATGCGGCGCGGAACAATACTGAACCACCCTTCAGTACTGCTAAAATGATGTCTCTGCTACAAACTGCGTGTGCAGAAGTCACTACAGAAGACTGGAAAAAAGTCGTAGAGAAAACAAAGAAAATAATTTTACAAGATTTTGAACGAGATGTGAGAATAGACAATATTATTGAAAATGAATTAATAATATCTCTGAGTGCTGACAGCAGTGATGAAGATGACAATACTTTTAACAGTTCTGATAGTTCAACTGAATAAATGCAATTTTTTTGTTAAATTGTGTACTTGTCTTATTTTATTCCTTAAATTTACGAAAAAAAAATAATAATGGGGCAGGGATTCGCCTGATGATTTTTAAAATTCGCATGTTTCAAGTCCGTATCGATTCATTCACTTTAATCGATGTTTATAAGCAGGTCACCTCACTATGAGGATAAAACTGACAGACGTCAAATGTTACCTATTAAAATGACTCCACTGTAAAAGGGTGGATCCGTATAGTAGAAGAATTTAATACTGTCAGCACGTTTTGCCATCGAACCCACACAGTCCTAAAATGTTGCTGGGAAAATATTAAAAGGCAGACGAAAAAAGATCAAGCAGACAGGAAGAAAAAGCTATTTGAGGAGTGACGGAACAAAACATGATAATTCCACTTTTTGTAAAAAAAAAGTTAGCAATGACATTCGACAGAATACCATAAATTACGTCGCCCGTTAAGCTGGTTTGGTTCAAATCATGCTTATTCCTGCAGTAAATCGTCTCTAAAGTTGAAAGTTTGATGCAAATCATGATATTTCCATGTTTAATAATATTAATAAACGAAATCGGAACAAAACATGATACATTTCATACATTTCTGGTACGCATATTGAAAGTTGGCACAAAATAGGTTATTTCCTATGTTTCCTGTCATACAGACTTTTGAACGATTTATTAGCTTAAATCCCAGAGTGCCGAAGCCGTAAAATAGTTTATTATTTTGTCTATGGTTGGGCTGTGTGTTTGACATATGTCAAATGACTTGATTCAAGTCAATGTCAAAATATTAGATCGGTCGCAGTTGGTCGTTAATTCGTGTGAAAAATTGTAAACTTCGAGTAATAATTATAACTAAATTGAGTACTTTAAAGTTTTTTCAAGTGATTTACAAGCATGTCTGAGCAGTCAAATACTGTTGGTGCACTCAATAGTGGAGCGAAGAAAAAGAAACGTCGAGAAAGGAAAGCTTTATCCGAAAGAAACAATAAGTTCGTTCAATTATGTTGTTGTAGTAGGTATGTAGAATGTTCAATCTGTTACAAGATTACAATATGTGCATACTTTTGTTTTAGATACGTAGACAATGACCCGCTGGGCTTAAAAATTCAATGTACGTGTAATCATGGAACAAGGAGCAATTTTAAATGTAAACAAATATCGCAACGGGATGTCGTTCGAAACCGAAAATCTTTTTATACAACATCCGGAAAAGTTCACCAAGACGTGTATTTGTGTCGTCTTATTAGTGCATTTGAACCCCAGCGTAGAGGCAAAGGTACACCACGTCCTTCTGGTAAAACGAAACTTCGAAAGTTAAGTACTTCATTCTTCCTATATGGGAAAAAGAAAGTAATGAAAAGGGTATGCAAATCATTTTTCATGGCAGTATTTTCTATCAAAAGGCAGAGGTTATCAACTATTATCAAATGTGTGATGGATGGCAAAGTTCCAAAGGAAGAAAGAGGAGGTGACAGGCGTTCAGCTAAATCTCAAGAGAAAAAAGAACATTTACGCAATTTTCTCCGAAACCTTCCTTGTAGTGAAAGCCATTATAATAGAGCAAAAAGCAAGAGGGTGTATTTGGATGCCGGTTTGAATATTAAAAAATTGAGAATGCTTTACAATAATAGTGTCACAAATGAACTGAATGTTAAGAGAACAATGTTTTACGAAGTGTTCACATTTGAATTTAATATTGGATTTCGGTCACCTGCATCAGATGCCTGCAGTTCCTGTATACTATTGAGTAATAGTATTAAAAATGAAAAAGATTCATCAAAAAAACAAGAACTAATGACAAAACTTCGCATCCATAAATTGCGAGCAAACTTTTTCTTTAAACTTTTGAAAGAAAAGGTTGATAATAGTATCACTATATGTTTTGATCTCCAGCAGGTGTTTCCTCTACCGAGGACACCAATTCAGGAGGCTTTTTATTCCCGTCAGATTAGCCTGTATAATTTATGTGTGATGGATCTGTCAGAACAAAATAATTCTTGTCTGTATAACTGGGATGAAACAGAATCTGGCAAGGGTGCTATTTCAATTGGATCTGCGTTATACTGCTTCTTGAATACTCAAACAATACCGGCTAATGTGAAGTTAGTAAGACTTTTTTGTGATGGCTGCGGGGGCCAAAATAAAAACAGCCATGTGTTGCATATGCTGCTATTTTGGCTTCAAAATAAGTCCCCTGCACATGTTAAGGAAATACAACTTTTTTTCCCAGTGCGAGGGCATAGTTTTCTGCCAGCAGACCGTTTATTTGGTAGAATTGAGAAAGATGTGAGAAAAATACCAGTGATTACTACGAGGGAAGAATATATTGAAATATTTTCTAAACATGGCAGAGTGTGCGAGCTTGGTAAAGAATGGTGTTTATATGATGTAAAAGGTTTAGAAAATCACTATAAAAAACTTGTGGGCATACAAGGAATGAAAAAAATTATATTCAAGAAGTGATACATCCACTGCACCAGTTATTATTAACCTTAAGGTTTTATGCATTGGGGACAATGCTGTTGTCAGTAGCTGACTTTGCTGGCGTGTCAAAATCGTCTGCTTGCAGGATAGTGCGTGATGTCAGTTGTGCTATAGCGCAGCTATACAGCCAGTATATATACACACATCAAAAGTGTCTAGGGATCAAGCATTTTTATGCGGATTTCTTGAGATTGAGATGTGGCTTTGTAATAAATTTATGATTTTATAAATTTATATGGATCCTTTTTGGTGCATTTCATAATTTGAAACAGGAACTGTTAATCAAATTCGAGTAAAAGATGAAAATCAGCTGTCAATATTTTCCCTATAAAAACATACAACGCATTGAAGACATTATTAGTGCTACTGTTTCCCTACTACTGATTAAAACCAACGTTATTATGGAGCGGCGACGTCATTTAAGCAGGGAAGAAATGCTCAGAGCCGTGCGAATGATAGAAGCTGGTTCCCGGCAACGTACTGTGGCTTTAGCTCTGAATACAAGTCAGAGTGTTATCAGTCGACTTTGGACACGTTACCGAAGCACTGGTACCGTGGCTGAGCGCCATGGAGGACGGTATCGCTGCACCACACGGAGACAAGACCGATACATTCAAATCTTAACTCGAAGAGCTCCAACAATAACCGCCATGATGTTAGCCGTGAGGCTTCATCACTCTTCAGGGAACTTAATTAGCGACCAAACAGTCAGAAACCGCTTGCATGAAGTGAACCTTCATTCCCGAAGACCGCTACGGGTACCACCTATAGCAATGCACAATCGTAGGATTCGATATCAATGGGCTCTTGAACACAGAAATTGGGCAGAAGAACAATGGCGTTTCGTGTGCTTTTCTGATGAGTCTCGTTTTGGTATGAGACCGGATACAAGACGTATACGACACTGGAGAACCCCTGGACGCCAACAGCGATTAAAATCCTGCCAGGAAGTCCATCCTTATAGTGGTGGAACCATCATGGTATGGGCGGGTATTTGGATCGGCGGAAGAACTGAGTTGATTTGGATCAGAGGCAACCTCAACGCTCAAATTTATGCTGAGACGATTGTATCTGACGTCATCGTTCCTCTACAAGTGCAAATCGGTCCCTTATTTCAGTTAATGCATGATAATGCACGACCGCACACCGCAAGAGTTGTAAGACAGACTCTCGCCGCAGCTAACATCAATGTCCTGCTCTGGCCTGCTCAGTCGCCAGACTTGAACCCGATTGAGCATGCATGGGATATGCTACAGAGAAGAGCTCTGCCGAATATGGAGGGTATCCAGTCGCAAGAAGACCTTTTTTTGTTGTTGCAACGAACATGGGCGGCCATTCCACAGCGTGATTTGGATGAACTCATTTTGAGTATGCCAAACCGATGTTCTTGTGTTGTTAGTGTTCGCGGTAGAAACACGGATTATTAATTGTTTAAGTTACCCAATAAAATTTTAAAGAAAACTGTTATTCGAACTTTAATGTTAGTGGTTCAAATGTCAAAAATCCCTTTATTAGGAAAATGGCAAATTTCTTTATTAATGCAAAGGTGACTTGGTTTATCGTTACTGTTACAAACGAAAACACTTTATTTGATGAATCCTTAAAGAAAATTTTAATTAATATCAATCAGGAGAAAAGTTATTGCAAAAATATATGTTGATCCCTAGACACTTTTGATGTGTGTATATAAGTTATGAGCGCCGATGGCCAATGCCACGGCGGTGGCGTAGCCTTAAAATTTCCACAGCGGCGGCGGAGTTGCGGCGACGCGGCGTGGCCGGCCGTGGGCCTTAGAATGTTTTTTATCAGGGAAAAATTACTTAAAAAAAACGTAAACCATATTAAAAAGCTTTATATTTTTTAATAATTGTTAATATAATTTTACAGTCTTTTAAATAATTGGAGATCACGTTTACTTACTGAATAATAATCATTTCCAACGTATTTTCTTTTATGAGAAACAGCCATTTTAATCACAGAGCTATCTAAACAATAAAATTAAAAAAAAATATTTATCAATATAACATTGTCAAAATATGCATTTAAGTAAGTTCTGTAATAATGGAAAAATCTAAAAACATAAAACAATCATAATTATAAGTAATTAAGTATTTAAAGTACCTACCTGGTATCATGTATTTTTAATTAGATAATTTCACATATTCTTTCAGGTACATTTACTGTTAAAATAATTATTTTAATGAGTATTGTTGCACATGAACATAAAAAAAAATATGTCGGCGTCAACATAGATTATAAGTGTCCCTTCGTCCAGCATACTCACCATGGAATCCTGATATTTCATGAATGTCAAAAAACTGTTCTGAAATAGTGCTAAATAGTGCCCAAAGGAAAAAAATAGTGCTCTTGTACTTGCGAAGTTATAGCCATAGTTCGATGAGTATGCTGGACGAAGGTTTCGCCCAGCATACTCACCTCCGTCCGGAGAATCTGTATACGCTTCAAACATAATTCATACTTCAAAAAATAGTTCCCAAATAGTGGCAAACGGTGCCCAAAAAGAAAAAACAGTGCTCGAATAACTTCGGAGTTATAGGCTTCGTTCAGTGAGTATGCTGGGCGTAGGTTCTACGCCCAGCATACTCACCTCAGTGCGCGAATATCGAACGAGCTATAGGTACAATTTACGTCTCAAAAAATTGTGCTTGAAATAGTGCCCAATATCAGTCCAATTTTTGCTTGACTTTTGACCTAGAAAACCATTAAATTTGATTGTAAACTTCTACATACATTACATTGAGTACAGTCGAATACAATATTATTAACTTTCTTTCTAACAATTTTTGTCTTGTGTAAATTATTAATTGTCTATGTAAGGGAGTATTTACTTTAGAATCGCAATATTATTAATTACACATTATTTTAATAATACTTTATAATAATATGATTAAGCCTTCGCGCGTCGCATGGGACCCCGGTAGCTAGGAACAATGATTTTATATATTTTGTCTAGATCACGGCGCTTGAAGGATTAAGATATCAAATGAAGTAAATCATGCATGAAAAATAAAGTTGCTGTTATTAATGCTTACATTACAACTGACAAAATTATTCAAAATAATCATTTTCCGGATCAAGGACGGTACCACAACGTTTACGGAATTGACCTGTATTCCTCATGTGATAAAGTTCAATATAGTGTGGCAGTAATGGATGCACGTACGGTCAATAGGTATGGGGCTTACGACGCGCGGCGCCCGCGACGCAAATGAATATGTTTATGTTTAAATACTAGATGGCGCTGCCCTAACATCTTACGATTATTAGACAAGACTGATCTGTATTTTGAAGGTGATAAGGGTCCATTTTGTGTCACAAAGCAATCGAAACGAACAAGCGCTTCTCAGTTTCTTTGTTTGTTTACTTCGTCGCACATCATTATAATAACGCCGGCTTTTGAGTTTGACTACATAGTGGGTTGCAAAACCAAACAATGTGTTGGTGATGTCATTATTTACCTATATAAAATTGTGTATCTAGTACGTAATCAATATAGGAGCTGCACCCAAATCAGTAAGTATATTTCAATTTATAATAGTGGCATTTAACTAAATTGATTTTACACTCATTCATTAATTGCACTGTAAAACTAGGTAGCAAGCGAGTTGTTTTTTACAAAAACACGTTCATTTTTTCGTTGAATATGACACTGTACACTTAAAATTAAGGACATGCTTAAGAAGTTTTAAAAATGGGTACCTACTTAGTTACTTTTTTAAAGGTTTGATGTAGGTAGGTACACACATAATAACGTAATGTAACTTGTTTGTTTATCTAATTGGATCTCAAATACCTATTTATATACCTACTTCTGCGGAGGCCTGGTTTTATCCTCCAATTCTACTGGAAATGAAACACTGTCTTATTTGCTAGGATATAATTTACTTTTCTTCAATTTTTTTATTACAAGCTTGTCCTCGTTACCCGTCAGGATCTGTTCTCGTCTTAAGTTCACGTTAGTTACATTTCAATATCGAAATAGGTAGAATCAGTCAGCGCGAGCGTCGGTAGTAAGTATAAACGTAACTATAGAATTAACACAGATGTATTTTTTAGATAATATGACGTGAAGTGAAGACTATTACCGATTGTCATCCGGCGAATGCACTTAAACTTTTAAGTGTCGTCAACCTATTCATCACATTTTCTATGGGAGTTGTGACTTCGGGAAATCGTCTTCAGCCTCGTGTTTTGCCCCTTCGCTATTTATAATAGAAATCACGCTAAAATAATGGAAAACACGTAAGTGCTTAAGTACCTTTAGAGGAAGGCTGGAGCCTGTCATACCTATATTAAATTATTTAAATACGTGTTATTTTCAGATTATCTTGAAGACACAATGTTTACCACGTTAGAAGACAACTTTTTCTGACTCGTACTGCGTGAGCGGTGGGGCCCGTTATGTTTTTTACATCTATAGTTGGTATTTTCAGGTAATATAGGTAGTATAAGTACACAAGTGTTCATAATGTTATTGATGTTGATTTATATGTTAGTTAGTTAGTTGTTATTTCATATTATGTTAATATTGAAAACAAATGGCATAATAATTTGTGATAATTCTTGTGAATCTAACGACATGGATCAGCAAGGAAAACGAGGGCCTAAACCAAAGGTTTCATTAGAAACGCAAAAATTAGTAATTTCAGAATTCAAAGATGACTTTTTTAAAAATATTCCTTCCGCAAATGACTCAATTTATAAACAAATTCAAACACGGTTAAATTACAAAATGAGTATTAAATCAATCATATTAAGCATAAAACGAAATTACGAATACTTTTTTGGTGTTGATAAAAAAGAAATAATTCGTAATAATGATTCTAATTTGATAAATCAAAAGTCTACATCGTCATCAAACGAAAGCATTAATAGTGTTTCGGAGAACACCAGTACGCATACATTTTATATGGATACAATAACTTGGGATAGTATTAAGCCTCAAAGGTATTTTTATCACCGAAATAGCAAAATCGCCCCTGGTAGTCTGTATAATGTCAGACGTAAATTAAAACCAAACCAATGGACTAATGTAATTCAAATGCATCTATGGAAAGAAATAAGATCTTTATGCACTTGGTGTTTTAAAAATAATATTGTGAAAGACAATTACGAAATCAAATGCACAGGATATTGTAATCAATGTCACGCAAAAATAATTATAACAACTAACTTAGAAACGGAAAATTTAATTAAACTAGAATGTTGCATAATTAATGAAAATAAAAAGTACTCTCATAACACCAGTAAAAAAAACCGATTACGGTATTACCAAATAAGGGAATTAGGTGAAAAATTACAACACGAAGCAGCAGCTTCTATAAGATATAAATTAGCCTCAACTTTAATGAAGAAAAATGACAAGGAAACTCCAGTATTGCCAAAATTACAAACACTACATCGAATTAAACATGAAAATAAAAAAGTTGATGTTTTCCATCCCAACCCAATATTGTCACTTACTTGTATGTGTGTTTCACCACCTTTTGATAAATGTGTTAGATATGTTTCTGCTTTTCCATTTTATACATTTTACTGGACGGACGATCAAAAGAATTATTATAAAAAATGCCAAAAAGAGTTTAATTATATTAGAGTTTCTATAGACGCAACAGGTTCTATATTTAATAAACATCTTCGGCCTGTCGTCAATGAACACACACAACTATCTCAAGAGTCGCAAAGTCCTATATTTTTGTATGTTATGATGACAGATACAACCGTTAAAAGTAGCGTGCCAATTTCACAGTGTATATCAGAAAGTCACTCTTTAGATACTATTGCTAGCTGGTTACAATCTTGGTTGGCTAATGGAAAACCTCCAAATGAAGTAGTAACTGATGATTCCGCAGCTTTAGTAGGTGCGGTGGTAAAAGTATTTTGTGGTTATAAATCCACCTCTGACTACTTAAATACATGTTTTAATATTTTAGAAAATAGAACCAAAAAAATTCCAACCTGTTATGTTCGCCTTGATACTTCGCATTTCATAAAAACATTGTACAATCAAAGTATTTTCAAAAATATAGACACTAGAGTAACAAAATTTTTTGTTGATTGTATGATTCTGATTAAAAAATGTGTTTCATACGGAGAGGTAAAGAAAATTATAGAAAATGTTTATATTATAGCAAATAATAAACACCGCGGCAGTAGAAATGGAAATTTAACACGGTGTGAAACGGCGATTTTAGAATTAAAAAACCGGATCAAAACTAATTTGCAGGAATGTGAAATACAAAATGTAGATTCGGAAAATCACGTTCCAATTAAACATTCTTTATGGGAGGGATTAGATAAAGAAGAAAACCCGCTTCTGAAAATGTATAAAGATCTTGAGGAGAAAGAAGATTTAATTAAACAATTGTGTGATGAAGAAACTGAAATCGAAAATATTTATTACTTGCCGGAAATAAAGGACACTTTGATTAGGATTCTTAAAAAACTTCCACTATGGGGAAATATAATGATGACTTATTTTAACAGTAATTATTGTACTCCAACCAGTTCAAATGTAGAAAGTTATATGAAAGACGTAAAAAAGTTATTTTTTAAAACAAATTCAAATAAGTACCGCGTAGATGAGTTTATTATTAAACACGAGCCTTTGATAACCGGTTCCATACGCTTAGCCAAAAGTGACTTGATTGATGTTCAAGAAGGAACTGAAAATATTGTCGATGAAAAAAATGAAATAAGTGACCATAACACACCACAAATAAATACTCTCGTCAATGATGAATCATTTTATGAAAACTCAATTTTTAGGAGCGAACCAAATTATATTGAAGACTGGCGGGGACTGGTGTCTAAACAGAAGAAAAATAAAAAACGAATCAATCGTCGTACAAAATTACATATTTTACAAAACGGCAGTGTTTCTACTTCAGGAACATACAGATTCACGTTTATTAATACGTGTGCTTTTGATTCCGTGGTCCAAAGTTTTTCAATTGCATATTTAGATAGACCTAATATTAGAAAATATATCAATGATAAAAAAAACGATCTTTCACAACTGACCAGAAGTTTGATCACGTATGACAATCTAAAGAAAATCACTAAGAAGGCTAGAAAACCAAAAGATATTTACACTACTCGTTCTAAGGTATTGGCTAAAATATATGATACTGTGGAATCCGATTTTAGTAGTTGCAAAAATTGTGAGTGTAATGTAACTTTTATAATAGATAACATACAAAGTTATGGTTTTTATAGTGCTAATAGATACTTAAATTGTACAAACCAGAACTGTGAAATCAATAAAGATTCTGGCACAAAATGTAGTTGGATTCCAATAAATGTAAACATATTGACGACTCAAGGTATTGGAGCCCTTAATGAAGCTCTATTAGTAAATGATACTGAAAGGAAATGTAAATACCAATTATGTAACGGTAAAAACGCATACAAATATGAAGTACTAGACTTTGTATTTATTGAAATTAATACTTCAATTGAAATAGAAATTGATGAAATTCCTAAAGAGATCATAATAAACGGTGACACCTTTAAAATTCTGTCGGTAATAGATTTTACAAATGGTGAATCAGGACGCATGGGGCATTACAAGTCAAAGTGCTATCGATTGCTAAAGAGAACTTGGAACTGCTATGATGACCTTAGTAAAAAAGTTTGTAGTAATTCCCAATATACTGTACCACACTGCATTATTTATACGCGAATGTAAGATGAAGATCGGTCCTAACTTGTTAGTTCCTATTTTGTTATTGTTTGTTTGTTTTTTTTTTGTTCTTGTAAAAGTTATTTTATTAATAACTCACAGAAATGTGATTATAAACTGTGATTGTTAATTTGTAATTACTATAGGGTATTTAATATTAATAAAAAAAAACGTGATTATAAACTGTGATTGCTCAATTTATACTTATTTGTAAGATAATTTTATTGTGATTAAAACGTTGTAGCAGTAAAACAAAGTACAAGTACCTACGTGTTATATTTTAGAAAGTTTTACCAATATTTGGCTAAACATTTTTTTATATGTATATTATATACAATATTAAAACTACAATTTTTTCTATTTACATTGATTATATTATGAATGTTAACAAAAGCTGTGAACTAGTTAACTAGAATTCTGATTACTTTGGCCCTTTAAATAGTAATAAATAACGTAAGTAATTAAAAATGTTTTTTATTGCTAAACCTTTCATTGATGAAACTATTGGAAAGAGTTTTAAAAATTTGTATAACTATGTCACAGTACTAGTTTTGACTGGTTATAAGTTTTGCCTGCAACATATATACAAAAAGAAACTGTATAATTTCCTTTTTACAATTTTTCAAGATATTAATTTTATTGGCTGCAAATGACTGTTTTTATTCAGACAAACACACAATGCAATGAAGTAATAGACTTCATTTACGCTTAAAGTTTCATTCATTTATTATTATTTATAAAATATATAATAATGCATTTAATCGAAAGTTTTTGACATGTGAGAAAATACCATAATTATTACCAATAACATGAAGTCTACAATTAGAAAGTTTAATATTTTTGTCCAAAAACATGTGTCGACGACTGTACCCCATTTTACGTTAGTATGTAGAAGTTTACATTAAAATTTAATGGTTTTCTAAGTCAAAAGTCAAGCAAAAATTGGACTGATATTGGGCACTATTTCAAGCACAATTTTTTGAGACGCAAATTGTACCTATAGCTCGTTCGATATTCGCGCACTGAGGTGAGTATGCTGGGCGTAGAACCTACGCCCAGCATACTCACTGAACGAAGCCTATAACTCCGAAGTTATTCGAGCACTGTTTTTTCTTTTTGGGCACCGTTTGGCACTATTTGGGAACTATTTTTTGAAGTATGAATTATGTTTGAAGCGTATACAGATTCTCCGGACGGAGGTGAGTATGCTGGGCGAAACCTTCGTCCAGCATACTCATCGAACTATGGCTATAACTTCGCAAGTACAAGAGCACTATTTTTTTCCTTTGGGCACTATTTAGCACTATTTCAGAACAGTTTTTTGACATTCATGAAATATCAGGATTCCATGGTGAGTATGCTGGACGAAGGGACACGATTATAATGTCTAAAAACACCGTTTATTCGTTTCCTCTTGTCTACCGCTGCACTATGGGACAGAACCGTGCGTACCGTCTCAAAAATAGGTTTTCATAATGTTCGATATTGAATATTTCGTTAATGCACACGTCTAATTAAATGTCCAATGTATATTATGTAGTAGTTTAAATCTATTATTTCTAATTTTTTACTATTAGACTAAGGCTTGCAAGTTGACGGTTAAAATTATGAGAATTATGTAGAACACAATTCCTCCAGTTCGCATGGTCATATTTCCATAAATTTCACAGCAAATGTGTAAGTGTGATATATGGTTAGAATCGTTAGGAAGTACTCTAATTAAAAATAATTTAAGTTAAGCTTTTTGTGAAAACTGGAAAGGTATAGAATTTTTATTTCGGGGCCTAATATATTAACCTTATTAGAAACTTCAAATAGACTTTTGACAGTTAGCCGTGTCTACCCATGACGTAATTTTGGTAGTGGTACATAGAGCAATTTATACAAAAGTCAGAGCAAAAAAAAATTTTTGCCCGAATCTGCCCCCCTTGAAATAAATCGAAAAATCCCAGATGGGGGGAAAATACAATACAATATATTTCAAAAAATATTTTAAGTTGTGATTGATGAGATTTTTGAACAATTAGATTATTTTTGACCTCTTTTTTCAATAATTTTATCTATTTACAAAAAAATTAGGTAAGATGGGAGTACTAGGTAATATCTTATTTTTTTTTATCTTTAAGTCAGATGTGGTTAATGTTTTATTGTCACTGTGTAAATTAGAAGTTTCTCATGTAGGGAGGAAATGGTGGTTAATTTACCAAGTGGGGATGTGATGGTTCATCGGGACAAAGTGAGTATAAACAAGTTTTAACAGATGAGAGGGACTTAGTCTCAGATGCAAATTTATTTATAGCGTCTTTGTTACCGATAAAGCTGACTGACGCAGAAACGAATGACGTTATTTGGAAAAACCCGGCTTGTTCTTCTATTCGTTATTGTCGACCAATCCTGATGGAATTTGCTAAAAAAACCCCCGAGAAAACCCGATCAGTGGTTGGTGATATTAGGGGTCAAATTGAAAATTTGCGAACTTCAAAGATACATAAGGATGAACAGGTCATTGAAATAAGGCACGAGCTATTCCTAACTATGGTGGATGGAAAAGTTACACAAGTTTTAACTGACACAAGTTCTGGAGCTGTGTGTACAGTGTGTGGGGCTAAACCAAGCGAAATGAATAATTTGGAGAAGTGAAGCTTTTTATGAAAACTGGAAAGGTATAGAATTTTTATTTCGGGGCTAATATTTTAACCTTATTAGAAACTTCAAATAGACTTTTGACAGTTAGCCGTGTCTACCCATGACGTAATTTTGGTAGTGTAGAGCTTATACAGAAGTCTACAGAACTTATACAGAAGTCAGGGCAAAAAAAAAATTCTGCCCGAATCTGCCTCCATTGAAATAAATCGAAAAATCCCAGATGGGGGGAAAATACAAAATATTTCAAAAAAAATTTTAAGTTGTGATTGATGAGATTTTTGAACAATTAGATTATTTCTGACCTATTCTTTAATAATATTATTATATTAGAAAGTATAATTAGACATTTTGCTGTTCTGCCTATAGTTAATTTATCTGAAGATGCCCAAGAATCTCGAAATAAAGATTACAAAAAAGTCAGATTGTATCACGCAAGAAAATGCTCTAGATCAGCAACTAATCAAGACGTATTTCATGGTCTCCTATTTACACCACATCCTTATCTATCAAGTATCAGAAAACCATCAGTGACTATTTCCAAGGAATTGTTAGACGAAGCCAAGAACCTTTTAGATATTTAAGTAGAAGTAGGTATTACATTAATTAAAAAATATATGTTTTTGGAATTAATTATTATATAGTGGTAATATCATAAAACTGTAAAATTGTAATTGAATAAGCTAAACAAACTATGGTTTAATATTAAAAAATACATTTCTATTTTTGTTTAATTTTTTAAATATTTTTAATTCAACATTTGACAAAACATGTTTAATAATTAGATTGTATATACATTCGAGATACTACGTGCCAAATTTGAGCTATTTATTTCAATTACCATAAAAGTTAGATTTTTGAGACGGTACGCACGGTTCTGTCCCATAGTGCGCTGGTACATACGCTGTACCAGCCCAAAATAACCCTTATCTACCGCTGGTACACACGTTGTACCGGCTCGACTGCATCAAGTTTTCACCTCAAATCGAATGGATTACGGACCAAATTCGTCTGAATGTTATAATAAATAGCTTCGGCGTGAAGTTAGCTGCATGAAACATAGAAGACAGACCATAGTTACTAAGAAAAAAACAAAAAATATGTGAAGTGAAGTTCTGTTGACGTTTGGTTGCCGCGCTTTCGAATACTGGTCGCGTCACAGTGAACATTTTGTGTGATTTTCGTGTGTTTTTGGACAAAAACCGTAAGTATTCGTTATTTTATTGTTTATTTATGTTATTTAGTGCAATAATATGAAGAAAGCAAAACCATTACAGAAGTTTTTGGCCTTTAGTTTCGAAATAAAATTTTTGGTACCTCCGACATGGCGGAATGTAATCGGTAAAAACGTAATTCATTTGTGTTATATTTCTCTCTATATAATGGAAAACCACCTAGTTATTATCAAAACTTATTACAAATTATACTGGGAATTCGTATTTCATAGTTTTTTGCCACAATTGTTGGATCTTTGCTTATATTATTATGAGGGTGGATGATTTATGTTTTGTCATCCGCTTTCTTACGACTACCGTCGTTTTGAATCGTGGCCGACGCTCGTGCAACTTCCGCGCGAGGCGATTGGCCAGTTGGCTTGCGTGATCAGACAATATCGGTCACGTCTCTTTGTTTTAATTGAGAAACTATTCCGTGAATAAGACAAGTTTAACTAATTTTCTACACTGCCGTGCAGTATCCATTGTGTGAGACGGTCTCGCAGTGCTGTGCCAATTTAGATGGTGTTTTTGGAACGTTTAGTGCCCTCGCTCGCCTCCGCCTTCGATACCAGGACCCCTTGCCGTGCAAGGCTGTCGTGAAGAAACGTACGTGTGGAAGTTTGAGGTAGGTGGCATACTGAATTATCTACCTATTTACGAGCAAAGATCCACTTTCCAAACTTTACCTACATATTGATACAGCTATTTATATTTAATTATTGGTCCTTCAAAAAATACAATTTCTTACCAGCCTTCTACAGTCATACTCAACAACAATAAACATTAGTTTTCTTGCATTTCTTCCAAAAAACTGCTGTAGCGTTTTTTTCACTCACACATACAAAAAATTCATGTGCGCATGTGTGTGTTTTTGACATTGCCGCCGAATTCTTGAGCGAAAAGGTGCTCCTTTTTTGCGTTTCATACGTTAAAATTATGATATATTTTTTGGCAAGTTATTTTATTACCAAGGACATATTCAGGTTTCATGTCAAAATTCATCTGCGGAG
This sequence comes from Luperina nickerlii, assembly GCA_963855955.1. Classification (NCBI taxonomy): domain Eukaryota; kingdom Metazoa; phylum Arthropoda; class Insecta; order Lepidoptera; family Noctuidae; genus Luperina; species Luperina nickerlii. The sequence continues at coordinate 6,539,216 of OY979671.1, forward strand.
GTTCTGATAATGACCAGGGAAGCCGTATAGAGGATCTCAGCATCCGGGTGGGTTAGAAAAGTCGAACTTGAACCAAATGTTATGATTTAGGGAGGCGCTCCAGCTCACATACTGCTGAGGGACTGATGAGGACCAGGAAAGCCGTATAGAGGATCTCAGCATCCGGGTGGGTTAGAAAAGTCGAACTTGAACCAAATGTTGTCGTTTAGGGAGGCGCTCCAGCTCACATACTGCTGAGGGTCTGATGATGACCAGGGAAGCCGTATAGATGATCTCAGCATCCGGGTGGGATAGAAAAGTCCAACTTGAACCAAGTGTTGTGGTTTAGGGAGGCAACAGAATCTTTTCAATACTTCTTCGTCTTAAATTACGCTTATTTATTATTTCAGGATAAAAACCTCATTACAAATTCGCCCCAACCGGCAACGCCTTCAACAAGTGGTGCTGATAATGAGGTAAATTGCAGACGGTTGAGTTTTATAATAATAGTTCTTAGCTCTGCCGTAAAATGAAGCGCGTGGATATGGAATAATAGATAGAAGTAAATGATCCAGTCGTAGCGACACCCGGAGGCTCCCTCCGCATTAACGAAGATGCCGATGGTGTCGTTTTGGTTAAATCGCCCTCAGGCCGTGTAGCGGTAAGTTAAAATTTCTATAGCAATCATAGCCCTTTCTAGGTTTACCTGTTTTGGAGTATCGTATCTAGACCAGAACACACCAGCTGAATTCATCCAGCGTGAACCTGTTTGTGATACGAATGATTCGATATACTATCAAACTGCACTGAAGCCTATATTATTTTCATCATCATCAGCCTATTGCAGTCCACTGGCTGGACGTAGGCCCCTCATGTGGGAGGTTTTGCCCATAGTCCCCATGCTGGACAAGCGGGTTGGTAACCGCAGTATTTGTACAGACTGTGCTCTCTTCACGGGAGGCGCTGCTGCCCACCTCTCGGATAAGCCCTTAGTCACCTCCTATGACACCCACGGGCAGATTCTACTCTGCCGGCACCACACAGCTCCTTGTTAATATTACAATAAAATATCTCATAGTAATAATCAAAGGGTACGGAAAGGGGCGAGATTTTCAATTATTTTGTATTTTTCCAGGAAAGAACTCATAATTTTCTAATTTGGACTTTCCTGAATCGTAAGTGTAAAAGTTAGGTATTTCACTAAACAGGTGTGTGGTGCTTTGATTTGTTCAACTAATAATTTTATTGGAATGACGTTTGGTAATTGGTATATTTTTTACTCTTGTGTGTATGATGATTATATAGCTGGATCTTGTGTGTATGATCTGTACAACGTGTGCCCAATAACAATGGATCGAAATAATTAATTGAAAAATTAATTGGGCCCACGTTGTTTTAAACTACTACGCTATTTTAAACTACATGTCCATATGTTACAGGTCTCGTCTGGATGAGTATTGGACTACGGGGGTTTTAGAGATGCCGGGCTTTCGGACCATCATGTCCCGAAATAGGTTCCTTCTTATTTTGAGGTTCCTTCATTTCATAGATAACGACTACCTATCCCCGTAGGTCAAACTCCATATGAGTTTAAAATAGCGAAGATCGCTCCATTAGTGGAGCATTGTAACCAAAGGTTCTCCGCAATGTATACTCCCAACAGGCAGCTAAGCTTAGATGAATCTCTTCTCCTCTGGAAGGGGAGACTGAGCTGGGTACAATGTATACGCACGAGGGCAGCCAGATTCGGCATAAAGTCATTTGAACTTTGCGAAGCCGAATCTGGATACCTTCTGCGTATACTATTGTACGCAGGAAAAGATTCAAGCATGGTCGAGGGATCTTTGCATGGGTTCGAGAATGCCACTGCTAAAGTGGTTCTCGAGCTCATGGATGGATACCTCGACGTAGGGCACCTACTGGTCATGGACAACTGGTATAACCAGCTTGTCCTGACCAGATTTTTAAAAAGTAGGGCTACCGACGTCATCGGAACTATGAGCCGTCGGAGGCAGCATGTACCAGACGACATAAAAACCGTCTACGAACGGCAAGTGGCACGTGGAGATCCAATTGCACGTCACTGTGGAGATATATCTATAGTGGCGTGGAAGGACGTCAAACTGGTGACGCTGATCTCCACGTGGCACAACGCCGATCGTGTAGATGGCCTACGTGCTGGAGCACCGCAGACTAAGCCAGCAGTAGTTTGCACCTACAATAAGTATATGGGTGGGGTTGACCTAAAGGACCAAAAACTGTCCCAATACTTCTTCGAGAGGAAACGGCGACGAAAATGGTACATAAAAGTGTTCAGGAGGCTGCTAAACACAACTATCTTGAACAATTTTATAATCTCTCAAAAGATTGCTGGCTTCCCATCCTCCACCATGCGCAAGTATCGCTATACATTGTCGGAAGACATTTTAAGGACTTTTTTACGTGCTTAAGTTGCTCGCCCACAAATTCTTCCTTCAGAGGTCCGCCTGGAGAACAGCAACACACATTTTGTTGTGTCTAGTACGAGATGACGCTGCGCTTTCTGCTCAACCCGGCGTAAGCAAACACGGGTCACTACAATGTGCAGTCGGTGTGGCGTCGCCTTGTGCATTGGTGACTGCTAGATAAGCTACCACATAGCCCGAGAGCCGGCTGTATAAAAGTCCTATGGATCAGATACATGAATCATTTTTGGGGTATGAACAATAAAACCATAGGTCTAGGAGGTCGACACCCCTGAAGTTGCTTGATTTTGCCCGCATGCAAAATTATGACGTCACTTCCGGTTTTTATTTTAGGTGTAATTGTAATTTATTAAATACATCAAGAAAATTTATGTCAAACGAAAGTTTTTAATGAGTAGAATAGAAATGTCAAGGGTCGACAAGCTCTATTTATTCGCTACCCTGAGTCGACCTCCGTTAAAAATTATTTTTTTTTAATTTATATTAAGCCATCGAATACATGGATTTGCTTACGATTTTCTGAAACTGGAACCTCTTAAATGACTGAAAAAAATTGGTCGACACCTTTTATTTGCCCGGATCTGACTGTCGACTTAGTTTGAAGAATTAAAGAGCCTATGCTTATACATTTCATTTCTATGTATGTTTAATTATTTAATTATCTATATATCTTTTCCAAATACATTAATAACTTTTTTTTCATTAATTGTAACATAACTACAATTTACTTGAAATACTTACTGTATTTTTCTATTTCTTATTAACATTTAAGTCCTTAATAATGTAAAATATCAAGAAATGTTTGCTTTACTTAATAATCTTGGTAAGGTCGAAGATAAGGAGATGAAGGAAACAATTCAAAAGTATACATGCGAAATGTATGGTATAAAAATTGCACGGATGTTAATTTATCACGATCAATCATTTTTCAAAATAATTTTTCTGCTGTTTCTACTCAAGAGGCGTTTTTGCATGAAGTAAGGAATTATGATTCCAGCCTAATGCCACCTTGCTGGGAATCGTTAAAACAAAAAATTCTTAGAACAATTTATGTTAATGCGATGTGGCAAAATTCTTTGTATAAACAATGTATTGTAATGAATTACGAAGATTGTGGTTGGATATGTGATCATGATAATATTACCATAACGCCGAATATGTTTAATGGTAGCCCTACACCACTTCAAATAGAAGAAATCATTTTAACTGATAGTAGCAATGAATTCTGTAATAACGATAATACTGACGACTTCAATAATGATGGAAATAGCATTGCAGACAACAATGACGATAATGTTAATATTCCGAATTATAGCGATGATGTAAATAATGATGTAGATTTTAATGACGATAGTTATATGTAAAATCAAATCAAATCATTTCATTTGATTTGATTTGATGTAAAATTAATAGTTAATCATTGTATATTGTTACGAGCTTGGGGTTCGTGACAATAAAAACTGCCGATTTAATAACAAAAAAATGAAACTTTACACACCAACACTAATTACCACTCAAACACACTAATTAAGAAACACAATTGCGCTATTGATCACTCTTAAGTCGCACTTAAATATCGCTTCGATTTATTCGCTAGTATCGCTTATTCAAAACTATGTGTCTCGCGGCTCGCGCCCGCCTTATATAGTTCCACAGAGCTACTCTATAAACATCTAGTATGTTCGAGTACATAGCGGTCCCGACTGACTCGACGTCGATAGTTCTCGGAATTACTAGTACTTAGAAAAAGGTCAAGGAGGGTCAAGGTCCTAGTACCAAGGTATTAGTTCCGCTACCCGATACTAGATGGCGCTAGTGGTAACTAATGTCGCCATGTATCAAGCATTATTTGTGGCGCGCAACAATATCATTTTTGTATGTAATAAAACTCATTCATGTGTTAACTCCACTATCTAAGACTTTAATTTCTTTCGTTCTATCTCACAGGAATTAATGAATAACACCAAAACTCACAATATATGTGGTAAAGAATGGAGAAATGTACAGTAAGTATTTCAAGAAAATTGTAGTTATGTTACAATTAATGAAAATAAAAGTTATTAATGTATTTGGAAAAGATATGTAGATAATTAAATAATTAAACATAAATAGGAATGAAATGTATAACCATAGGCTCTTTAATTCTTCAAACTAAGTCGACAGTCAGATCCGGGCAAATAAAAGGTGTCGACCAATTTTTTTCAGTCATTTAAGAGGTTGTAGTTTCAGAAAATCGTAAGCAAATCCATGTATTCGATGGCTTAAGATAAATTAAAAAAAATAATTTTTAACGGAGGTCGACTCAGGGTAGCGAATAAATAGAGCTTGTCGACCCTTGACATTTCTATTCTACTCATCAAAAACTTTCGTTTGACATAAATTTTCTTGATGTATTTCATAAATTACAATTACACCTAAAATAAAAACCGGAAGTGACGTCATAATTTTGCATGCGGGCAAAATCAAGCAACTTCAGGGGTGTCGACCTCTAGACCTATGGTTTTATTGTTCATACCCCAAAAATGATTCATGTATCTGATCCATAGGACTTTTATACAGCCGGCTCTCCGACTAACACCTTACCAAGGTTGTAAGCACATCACTCTCCGGCGGGCAGTGCGTGTACTGAAGCGCCTTCCTAAACCACAACACTTGGTTTAACTTTGACTTTTCTAACCTACTCGGATGCTGAGATCCTCTATACGGCTTCCATGGTCATCATCAGACCCTCAGCAGTATGTGTGCTGGAGCGGCTCCCTAAACCACAACACTTGGTTCAAGTTCGACTTTTCTATCCCACCCGGATGCCGAGATCCTCTATACGGCTTCCCTGGTCATCATCAGACCCTCAGCAGTATGTGTGCTGGAGCGGCTCCCTAAACCACAACACTTGGTTCAAGTTCGACTTTTCTATCCCACCCGGATGCCGAGATCCTCTATACGGCTTCCCTGGTCATCATCAGACCCTCAGCAGTATGTGTGCTGGAGCGGCTCCCTAAACCACAACACTTGGTTCAAGTTCGACTTTTCTATCCCACCCGGATGCCGAGATCCTCTATACGGCTTCCCTGGTCATCATCAGACCCTCAGCAGTATGTGTGCTGGAGCGCCTGCCTAAACCACAACACTCGGTTCAAGTTCGACTTTTCTATCCCACCCGGATGCTGAGATCCTCTATACGGTTTCCCTGGTCCTCATCAGTCCCTCAGCAGAATGTGAGCTGGAGCGCCTCCCTAAATTATAACATTTGGTTCAAGTTCGACTTTTCTAACCCACCCGGATGCTGAGATCCTCTATACGGCTTCCCTGGTCATCATCAGACCCTCAGCAGTGAGGCTACCCTAAACTGGAGAACAAGTTTTACCTACCTAATTTATTGTAAAACCAAAAATTGTCTCATCTTTTTTTTGTAACGTAGAAAAAATAAATCTTGCAAAAAATTAATAAAATAGATCACGCTGTATCAGTTTGTATACGTGTACAGTGATTGCTCGCGGTGAAGTAAATTTTTGAGTGAATTCGGAACAGATTTTCGAAGGCTTTAAAACTAAAGAAAGGTATAATAAATTAGATATCATTAGAAAGCGTGTTTATTGTTCTTATTATTTATCTAATGTTTTATTATGTAAATACTCAAATTACAGATCAAACTTGACAAAAATCGAACCTCTTGACCAAAGTAGATTTTTTTGGTTATTGTGTTGGTATTTTCGATTTTGTGATATTATTTGTTACATTTGACTGTCATAAGTTGTAATAATGATAAGAATAATACTGTTGCAACAAAATTCCATCAAAGGGTATAGCGAGGTAAGGAGCACGAAATGGCCCCCACGGCCCATGACGGAATTATCATTTGTACTGGTATTGGCACTCTAAAACAATACGAAATGTAAGGTCGTTGACCCCTGACCTTGACCTGTCTTTGAGATATTCGAGAAAGTTCGTATGCACGCCGATTTATTCATATTTTTTTTTCCGAAAAACTATAAAAGCTAGAAGGATGGGACCAATTGCGTATAATGAGGGATACTTTGAAAAATATTCTGTATTTTTTTCAGAGTTCTCGTGAAATGACAACTGTGTAAAATAATTAAACAAAATATAAATAATTTTTTTTAGTACTGTTCTATTATGTCTACCGCGCCAAAAAAAATATATAATACTCTTTGATTTATATACTTATACCATACAAAAGCTGATCAAAATCAAAGAGGCGCTTCTTGAGTAATATCTAAAGAAAACTTGTTCGATCGTGTACAGTGGGCGCCCGCCCAGCCGCTTCGCGCGGACTAGAAAACAAACGTGTTTATTCATGTTCAATAGATATAAGTGTATTCGTGTCATTACAAATACGATTTCACGCATGGTTGCTTTAGTCTTCCGTGTTAAGGAAACCACACACAAATATAAATTACCTAATAGGTCATTCGGTGAGAATAATTGCGTATGCCTGTCGCAAGTTGTATGGTGATAACCACGGGTGATAACAATGTTTGTGAACTGTATTATTTGTGACACTTTCGTGCATAAAGTTCGCGGAAGAAAAAAAGTTATCACTAGTGAAGAGGACGCTAGACTATATAGTGACTCGAGTAAAAAAACAGTTTCTGTTGGTGACGTATTGTGTGGAAAGTGTCGGTTAATTATTTACAATAGCAAATCAAACGTTGCATCAACTTCTGCGGCATCTACCCTGGTAGAGTGTGAAGGCGAACAGGAGTCTGGTGAACACTTAGCAGTTGGGGAAACATCTTCTAATGCTTCATTCCAACAAGAATGTGAATAGTATATTTCATTACAAGTGCGGAAAGGTTGTCATTGCAAAGAGTTCCGACAAATGTCTACCCGAGCCGAGGCGCAGCCGAAGGCGAGGGTTGACAGTCGGAACAAGTTGCAATGACGGTTTCGCACGTGTACTGAACGACTATTTTTAATACAGTTGCGAAAAAATGAAGAAATTTAATAAAATAATAAAAACACAATAAACTCAACTAACTAATGGCGCCAACCGTAAAATATAAGCAGAGATTTATTTTTTCTTCACCCATTCTGGTAGGCAAAGGGAACTATGGTATGCCCATACAGCCAAGTCTTCAGTAGAATTTTTTTATTGATATGAAATGAAAATTCTTTTCAATCAAATCATTAAATCTGATATTGAAACAAATTAGTAGCTTCTTTTTAGAAATATACGTATTTGCATGAATCATAAAAACTTCTATGATTTTTTTTAGTAAAAACTTCATGGTTGGTTTTTCTTTTTAATAGACATTATTTTGACAGTTGGGAAAGAGAACGCACGAGTTCGGGAAAGGTAAAAAAAGCACGAGTATGTAATAGCCCACTTCCCGAACGCTATACGTCCCTGCAATACGCCACTTTTTGAGCAACTGTATTAAAAATGAATTTACCATGCAGTTCCGAAAGCGACCACGATGATGATGATGATGATGGCGATGATGTTTTTTCGCATGTTGCCCAAAACGACGAATTTATATATGTACATATACCACGTGTTGTATCCACCCACAAGTATTGTTGTATATGTCGATCCACAACAAACTTAATGCGAGTACCTTTTGAAGCGCGTTACGAGGCTTATACAAACATTGGGATTTTTATACCAGAGGATAACCGTTGTTGCTGCACACATATAATAGGAAAAAACTTTTATAAAGACGAGTTGGTGCACCTACGTGTAGTATCTAACACCAGTAAAATGAACTCTAAAGAAGTTGCTCATTTTTTAAAATCACTTTCAGAAAGAGCAGGGATGTCGCTTTTCGACAAAATTGAAAATGATATGTCTGAAAATCAGATAAGGATATTGACAGGGCTTTGTTGGCAAAACATTATTGAATTAAGACAGCTATTGACTTCTATGCGAAACACAAGCATACGCACTGTGACTCAAGCGTTAGTTGTATTCTTGTTTAAATTAAAAACTGGAAATTCTAATTCAGTGATAGCAGGAGTGCTGGGTTTACCATACGAACAACATGTGTCGACATTTTTTAAGGAAGTATTAAGAAGTTTTAAGACTGATATTTTGCTTCATTTTGGATTAACCTCCGTTTCTCGAGAAGATTTAATAAATAACACAAGTTAACAGCTCGAATGTTATCAGCTGGTATTGATATTTGACGGCACTTATATCAGGCATCAAAAAAGTTTTAACAATGAATACCAGAGAAAATCGTATTCTGGGCAAAAGAAAACCCATTTATGCAAACCGTTCACAATCTGTACTACGAACGGGTTTATAGTTGATTTTGCTGGGCCATTTTATGGAACGGAAAATGATGCCACTATTATGAAGAAAGTGTTACAGGATGCTAAACTTAAAACTCTATTACGTCGGAATGATGTATTTGTCGTAGATCGTGGATTTCGTGACGCCGTTGGCGACATCACCAAAGAAGGCTACACCGTGTTAATGCCGGCGATTAAAGGTAATCGAGCCCAGTTACCTACCGATGAAGCCAATATGTCACGACAAGTGACTAAAATCCGATGGGTAGTCGAAGCTGTGCACGGAGCTATTGCTCAGAAATATAATTTGCTTCATAACAATCTTGATAATAAAATGCTTCCAAAAGTAAGTCTATTATGCAAAGTTGTTGGATTTTTACACAACAAATTCAGTAAGCGATTGGATTCTGATACAGGCTTAAATGAGACAATTGTTCAATACTTTAAAGAGCGACTGGCGTTACCAAATTCTTTAAGTGAAGAGGTAGAAAAGCAGCACTGGAATCGAAGAAAAACGGCTTTTCAACAACTGGTGTCATCAGAAATTTTAGATTTTCCAAGACTAAACGAAGAACAATTAAGAATATTATTTACAGGTTCCTATCAGCTCTCATTAGCTGTTTCATACCTCACTGAAATAATGGACGACAAGAGCAATCTCTATATATATTACGTCAAACAAACCCCAACTATCATCAAGTTAAATGTTCGTTCCAGACATGTAAATAGTAAATATTACCGATTGTTCATTGATTATGTTCCTAATAAGAACAGTGTCGAAGGAATCCGAGGATATTGTTGTGATTGTCCGAATGGAAACAGGACAGTTGGATGCTGCGCTCATGTCGCAAGTGTAATATATTATTTAGCTCATGCGAGATATCTATCTCGCATTTTACGTCCTGCTGAAATTCTGTCGAAAATATTTTCAAATGATGCAGTCAATGTTGTGATAAATGAAAATAGTGATGATGATGATTAAAATTATGTTCAACATGTAATTATAATAATTAATCCAAAAATGACCTCTTTAATTAGTTCCTACCAGCCGTACGCACACTAAGTAATTCTCATAATTACTCAAGAAGCGCCTCTTTGATTTTGATCAGCTTTTGAATGGTATAAGTATATAAATCAAAGAGTATTATATTTTTTTTTTGGCGCGGTAGACATAATAGAACAGTACTAAAAAAAATTATTTATATTTTGTTTAATTATTTTACACAGTTGTCATTTCACGAGAACTCTGAAAAAAATACAGAATATTTTTCAAAGTATCCCTCATTATACGCAATTGGTTCCATCCTTCTAGCTTTTATAGTTTTTCGGAAAAAAAATTATGAATAAATCGGCGCGCATACGAACTTTCTCGAATATCTCAAAGACAGGTCAAGGTCAGGGGTCAACGACCTTACATTTCGTATTGTTTTAGAGTGCCAATACCAGTACAAATGATAATTCCGTCATGGGCCGTGGGGGCCATTTCGTGCTCCTTACCTCGCTATACCCTTTATGATTGTTTTGGCGAAAAAAAACTACTCTTTTGAGCAATTCAATCTTGCGCCCGTTTGCAAGTTTTTTTTCATCACTTCCAATATTTTGCTCTGGTTCAACCATAAATATTATCCATATATGTAATGAGACATATGTTTATTTTTATAGTTTGGGTAAGAATATATAATGATATTAAAATTATTACATTTACGAAAATAAGTCTTTTATTTTATTTACATCACCAAGATTTGTTCAAACAAACACCATTTTTACAAATTGTCCTAAAGTAAACACTTATAATATTACAATAACGAAGCGTAGAGTATCTTATCGTGAACAAGATCGTTGCTTATACATCTGGCTCACAAAAAAACATAACAAGAACCCAGTTTGCTTACATTTAGTAACGGGACAAGCTTTTGTTTATTATAAGTGCCCGCCCGCCGCGTCGGGTGTCAAGTGGCGCGGTAGACGGGGGGTCCGCGCGCGCGCGGGGCGCGGTGGACAACAGGTTAAGGATTCTTTGCAAAATTCATAATTGTCATGGATAAATACTATCCTATTTAGCCTCAAAGAATTTAGTCGTGAACGTTTCGCGGTTATCACGAGTCCAGCTGTGGTAAAGACTCTCGCTCGGCGTGCTGGTGGCTGGTATATTCAAAATTGAGCGTGCAAGAGCATACAATGATGGCATAGAAGTTTTCCTGTCTTTCCAGTACTGTAGAACGTCTCCACCGTAAGGCTCTAAATCTTCAAGACATGCTGTACTGAAATATTTCCAACATTCATTTTCTACAGCAGTCCCGGAATCACGTTGAGTGGTGCTGTATTTTCGCGCCAAATCCAGTAGAAAGTTTGAAGAACTAGCAGAAGTAGGCCCAGCTTTAGCGGAATCAATGACTTCATTTTGACGAATATCTTCTGTTGTCAAGCGACTCCTGACCATATCCGATAAGAATGAAACCTTAGTGACTTCTTTTTTTTGCATGTATTCATCAATTTCATTAATGGCATGGAATCTACTGTCAAGCAAAGTTGCCGCAACGACCGCATCGGTTAAAGGAAATCGGTATTCCAGACCCTCAAGCATGTTATTTTTGAGCCTAGATATTACGAGAGGTTCATCATCACTCGCTTCTTCAAGCAATCTTTTCACTTCTGAGCGAAATACTAGAACTATGGTAGGTTTAGTTTCTGAACTTAGAACTTCAACGATTTTCTTAAAATTCTCTAGAAACTTTATTAAAGCCTCAATGGATTCCTATTCGGTATCTTGTAATACGAGATCACCTCGTGCTATTTCGTTGAGAAGTGTGTTTATAGGCTGTCGATTTGCGTAGTTAGAAATGCTTTGTAGCATCATCAAAATGCTATGCCATCTTGTGCTTGTGCTCGTTTTAATAGTTGGAGGGGGCTGCAAATGCTGTCTTGAAGTGGAAGCTCTTTCAAATGTCTCAGTTGTTTCGGATTCAGAGTCGGTTGAGTCGTCGGCATTTTCCAGATGTTCGGCGAATTCTACAAATTCTTCAATAGAAGAAAGCGTCTGTTGCTGATTTGCAGATGCAGCAGCTTCAACACTTGGTGCCCTGTATCGAACATGCTTAACAAGCCTTTTGCATATTCCTTAAAATTTTGGATATTTCTCTGGTGTTTTCGATGCCATTTACATTGACTAGATTATGTAGACCATGACCAATGCAGAGGTGGTTATTGAATCCTAATAAGTTTGGTACTCGTTTCATATTACTACCTGCATCCGTAACTAAATAAATCTCTTTTTGGTCTATTTTAAAACTGCGCAACACCTCCATAATTTCGTCACCGATCGTTCCGCCAGTGTGTTTCTTGGTAACTTGTTTGGTAGCCAGTGTAAATTTGATGAGAGTCATATTTTCAGAAATAAAATGGTACGTACGGTCAGCATCAAAAGTCGATTAACACTTTAGTTTTTTTAATCTCAGTTATTGAGCAAAATATTTGTTAGAAATTGCAGCAGAAGTATAATGCGATTTTGAACAAAATATTTTGCTCAATAACTGAGATTTAAAAAACTGAAGGGTTAATATTTTACTCAATAACCGAGATTAAAAAAACTAAAGTGTTAATGGACTTTTGATGCTGACTGTACAAGTGATATAATTGCGCCGTCTGTATTTATCAGTCCACATATCGGCAGTCAAGGCACCGAAGCAAGGACTTTGCTTCGAAATGAAAGCATTTATATAAGCCAGCATATTATTGTACACATCTTCCAGTCCTTCTCGTGCTATATTGTGTCTCGATGGCAAGTCTGTTTCGGAATCTTTTGCTTTTTTAGGAATGCCCCCAAAAACCAATACCGAAAGGCAAAAAGCTTACAGAGAACGACTGAAACAGGATAAACCAAGTAAATATGAGGAAGTCCGTGTCAAACATTTGAAAAAAGTTAAAGAAAATATCAAAAAGAAAAAAGAAATTCTTACAGAAGAAGAAAAACAAGAGCTACGAGCAAAGTGGAGACAAGCCAATGCTAAAAGAGCTGAAAGAAAAAAAAAGGCCAACTCTACGACAAAACAAAATAACACATTAGAAGTAAGAAAAAATGCTAAAAATAATACTACAATCATAAAGGAGAGACTACAAAAGCTCACTGAAGAAAATACTCAATTAAAACGACGAAATAAGAATTTAAGACAGACCTGTAATCGGATGAAAAAGCGAGTGGAAATTCTGAAAAAACGACTACACAAACAAATTTGGCCTGATAATGATGCTATTTCCATTGAAACTCGACAGTGTGACGACACACCATTAACAAAATCGAATAGTTTTTTAGAAGAAACTACCAAATGTGTCCATGACGGAAAAAGAAAAGGTAAAAAAAAAGTTAATTTTGCTAAACACAATTACAGATTCTTTTAAAACAGAGTTTAACACTCGTATTTATAAACAAGTAATTACTTGTTGCTAAGTAATTACTTGATTAAGTCATTACTTGAAGTTAGAATTCTTAAATACAAAATCATATTCGATAGTTTAGAAATTTTCGTTACTTAAGCAATTACTTAAGATAATGCATAAGCAAAAGAAGCCTGAGTAAAGTATCTGCTGTCGTTTCTGCCTGGCAACATTTTATTCACGCGTTTCGTTACAGGTGACGGCAAGTTACTTTGGGATTAATTTTAACAGAACTTTACTCTTATTTCTCAAATTATTAATATTATTATTTTACATCAAAGTTCCTTCAAAAATATCTCTTATAACAACAATTAAAAATTATTTAAGATACTTTTTTAATCAAAAAATATACACTGATTTAAAGGAAAAATGAAACGTTTTACACGATGCAACCCGACCATATTAGATAGAAGATTACTCTTGTCATTTTTGCTAGGACTGGGACATGATTTTTAACTTGCAAGTGTTATATCAAAAATCCGTCTGACTTTACATCTTGTCATTCCCAATTTCCCACCTTGTTGTAGTTATCCGCACAGAGTACTTTTTGATAGACTGTTATCCGTTTAATTTGTTGCATTGGTGTTGTTAAATCTATCTTTCTTTAGTTTTCATAGTTAATAATGGCAGACCATACGGCATCTGGCATACGAAAGGCTAATGCACGACTAACCTTTTTAACAATATGACAAATATAAAAATAAATTCTCGATGTTTTCCATGTTTAGGTAAGGTTATAAAACGACAAAGCAACGCGAAGAACAAAGAAACAATAGATCCGAATTGAATGTGCGTTACTTAAGCAACGAAATTGGTTACTATTACTTGGCTAAGAATTCTAACTTAAAACAGTTCTTACTCGGACCGATTTCTTAACTATGCAATAAAAACCGTTGCTCAAGTAATTACTTTTGCTTAAGTAATTACTTTTACTTGTCTATAAATACGGGGGTAATAAAGCAGATACCAAAGAGAAGAAAGTACTAAAAAAAGTAGCTACCAACGATATTGCAAATAAATACAAATTAAAAACAGCTATTTCTAATGTTCTTGGTCTGAAAGGAAGAATAAGAAAGATGAAATCAACGAACGAAATAAAAAGTAAATACAAGAAAGATATACAAGATTTCTTTGAAAGAGAAGATGTAAGTAGACCTAGTGCGGGAAAAAACGAGTGCATAACGAGAAACAAAGAAAAAGTGCAAAAGAGATATTTAATAGAACCAATATACAAGCTCTATAGAAAATACAGGATAGAGGGTGGTAAAGCGTCTTTGCAAATTTTTTATCGTTTTCGACCGTTCTCCGTTGTGAAACCAAGACTTCAAGATAGGAATACTTGTGCTTGCATAAAGCATAGTAATTTATCTTTCAAGGCAATATCGTTGAAGAAGCTAGGTTTGCTTCAGACATCTGACATTGACGAACTTATGAAAAATGTCACTGTCACCCCCAGAACAAGTAACATTGTTATCTTCGTCAAGATTTATGTCTGCAAACCGTGCTTTCTATGATACTGAAGTAAAATGCCTCAAGGCAGACGAAACACAACAAGGCAAAGGAAACTTTAAGAATAAAGGAAAAGGGACAGGGAAGAAAACAGTAAAGCAACAAAAAGATATGGAAGAAGACAAATATCCAATTGATATAATGAATGTATTAAAACAAACAGGTGAAACAGACAAACCGAGTAAAGAAATAAAAAGTCACGAGGAAGAAGGATCAACAACTGATATCAATACAAAGCCAATAATTCTCGAGGATTTAGTAAGTTACGAAGTTTTAACTACGGATGAGAAATATATGTGTGATGCAATGTCATTTAATGAACCGGAGTTTAATTTCAATGATTTGGACAATGTAGATGTTATAATACAAAATAATAATGCAACAAAAAATAACACTGAACATGAAAATGTGAATAATGAAAATGTACCAATTGAAGGCACTTACAAAGTCAAAGGCAAAACCGGTGGACTGACTATTCTTAACGACGAAATACTGGCAAATGTACACACAAAAAAAAGTGGTTTATAAAGGACTTAAACCTCTATCGCTAAACAATTATCTTCCCGCGCCAAAGCGATGTGATCCAAAGATTAAAAAACGGATTGTCAAACCAAATGTGTTTCGGAAAGAATTTAATTATATTAAAGATATGGAAGAAATTTATAAAGCGCTAATGGATAGCGATTCTAATTAAATATTTTTTTTATGTTTAAAACAACGTCAGGTTTTAATTTTCAAAGCATGAAAAACTTTATTTGATTAAAATAGTTATATGAATGATTACGCTTATTTTATTTCTAACTCCTTTAATGTTTGGGTACATACTTACAAATATTTCGGATTGAATGAATGAAGAGCATTCACAATATTTCGCCAATGTATAACAAGCCTTATGGTTACTATTTAGTTACATTTAAGGACTGGGCGACTAGAATCAATTCTATTTGTTGTAATTTCTGACGTTCAAAAGTGCCTTTAATGTGCCTATTTGAAATAAATGCTTTGACTTTGACTATTTCGTAACAATATTTCGTTACTACCTTTTCGTTACGTAGGTACATTTATTTTGAGAAATACTCAAATACGCCTCGTAGAAAATGCTACCAACCGTAAGCAAAACGAATTGTTTTTAGGATATAGGAACCGGGCGTAAATCGATGTCGTAAAACAAGGTTATGACACAACTAATGATGGCAACACTGCAGGACGATTCTTTGAATTTCCTGATAAGACTGCGTCTATCACTGGTCTAGATGAAGATCTGATCCGAAGAATTGCTATATTGTTGCAAGCCATAACTTCAGGTGAACCCATAAATGTCTCAAAATTTAAAGAATATGCGTCCATTACTGCTGAGAAACATCGTCGTTGCGCGTACAAAAGCCGCTATGTGATTTAGTTATTTTCGGTTCTTTATGTAGTTTTAATCCTTATTTCAATACACACATACTGTATAAACAGCTATGTGATAAGTGCAATATTTAAAGAGTTAAGGGGGAAGCGCTAAGGTAGCCCGCGAAATTCAAATTTTCTTACGTTGTTTGCAATTTGCTGGTGAGCATTAAGTTGTACGTTGATTAATATATGAATCGCGGCCGTAAGAAATATGTGTTTACAGAATTATAATCATTAAAGTCATCAACACAACTCTCTAAGACTACGTAAGTCCAAAGAATGATGATTTCATGAAACAGTTATTCTCGTAATTTATAATATTATTATAAATTACGAGAGGATGGTAATCAAGGAATAGCTGAAATCCTCGAACACCTACTTAAAAATCCACAGGATGTGCAAAAAGTCAAAGATAGCCTTTTAGGTAAAAATGAAAAACCTAAATTTACTCCAGATGAAGCTTTGGGACTTGTTTTGTCCCTTAACAAAGTGGCAATACAATACCTTAAGAAAAAGTATCAAACAGAAAAATGTCGACATGTTCCCTTCCTACTACAAGGTGCAAGATGCAAAACAAGAATGCTACCCGCCCAAGGATGATATCACCTTAACAGATACAACTGCTAGAATAAAATTGCAGCCTCTATTAGATATAACCGCCAAAAGGATATTCAAAGCAATCAATATTGATAGCACAGACTGTAAGGAGTTGACAATGATAAGCAAATGGGGAATGGATGGTGCCTCGAATCAAGCAAACTATAAGCAAAAAATGACAACGGATGACAAAGAGGACAGTGAAATTATCTGGGAAAACGACTTACCAAATTCAGCATGTTGGTGTCGTCCAATATTTTTCAAGTTTGAAAAAGAGAATAAATCAACGATTTTGAGAAAACCGAGATTGAAACGGAGTTAAATGAATTGAAGGAAACGGAAATTGGAGAAATAAAAGTCTCACATTCATTATTGCTTACCATGATAGATGGTAAAGCAACATCAATCCTCTGTGAAACTTGCTCAACGATGTGACATCTGTAAAGCTGTTCCTACAGAAATGAATAAC
This sequence comes from Luperina nickerlii, assembly GCA_963855955.1. NCBI lineage: Eukaryota > Metazoa > Arthropoda > Insecta > Lepidoptera > Noctuidae > Luperina > Luperina nickerlii. The sequence goes on from OY979671.1 coordinate 6,556,316, forward strand.
TTGTCTTTGTTATTGACTAAAAACATTGATACCGACTTGTACAAATATGGTTTTTCATCGCTACATATATGGATACGTTTTATGGAATGCATTCTTCACATAGCCTATAGACTGGATTTCAAAACATAGGTTGCAAAAGGTGAAAACAAAGTTTTGATGGAAAATAGAAAAAAAAAACATCCAGGGAGCTTTTAAAAATCAAACAGGCCTTTTAATAGATGTTGTAAAGCAAGGACATGGAACTACTAATGACGGGAATACCGCTCGAAGATTTTTGTCAAATACAGAGATTGCTGCTGCAATTACTGGTGTCGATGAAAACTTAATAAAACGGTTTTCAATCATTTTAGAAACAATATCTTCAGGTCATAAAATTGACACAGTGAAGTTTAAAGAATATATGGAAGCCACCATAAAATTATACGTAGATTAAGAGCGCTTTCACATTTAGGCGACTTTAGCAGCGCGACAGTCGCGCGGCGGTCGCGCGCTTCCGCCGCGGTCGCCGCGTGCGCTCAGTCGGCGATGAGCCAGTGTTGCAAACGTACGTAATTATAGACTACACAATATGCGAGTTTGATACCGAACGATTTATTATTGAAATTCAAATGCGTCCTGTTTTGTGGGACTCAAGAAGCAACAATTACAACAACAGGACCCTAAAAAAGAATAACTGGCAAGAATTATGTGCATTGTTTATTCCTGATTTCGAAAATAAAAGTAGGTCCGAAAAAAATGCAGCAGGTAGGTTTTATTTTATTTAGGTACCTAATTATTCATGTTATTCTGCCACGGTACTTCTCCTTCGGGTGATACAAAATAGTCGGCGAAAAGGTTTCGAGTTGTAACTCCTCCAACGGCAACGTTGTGAACATCAGTTGGACTAGACGGTATAATATTTTCATCGTCCTCTGCGAACACGTATGACAACGTGTGATTATAATTAAATCCATCTCGCTGTCGTACAAAATTGTGTAGAACACAACAGCAATTCTTCAGCAAAATCAGTTGATACGTTCAACGGGCGGTGGAATATTCTCCGTTTATTACTTATAGACCAAGAGCTAGTGGACCGTCCGAGTAACGGTGTGTCTGTAAGTCTAGAATTTCATATGGTGATGAGTCATAGTTGCCTAAGTACAATGGCCATCGCCTGGCACGCCTCAGCCCTGCACGTCATCACCCCTATATTTTTTAAAGTGTAGGAAACATTTGAAAAAAAAACTTGTTCCTGTAAGCTTGAAATTTTTTTACCACTTTGTTTATTTGTTATCAAGTTCAAAAAAAAATTGACAGGCGTTTTCGATGAGCACAAGTACCTGACAGGTGAGCCTGAAGGTGTATTATGTGTAAATTAAAATAAACTTTATTCTGTAAAGTTGAAATTTACAGATATAATGTTTCTTTAAACGATTTAAAGTAAGTTGGTACAATGACAGGCGGTTCTGGCTAGCATAAGTCCTTGACAGGCGAGGGGAAAGATGCTATGGGAGTGCGAGTGAGAGGCGTAACGTGAACGCAGTGATGCGAATGAGACAGTTTATCTAACGGTAAAATTGGAGGGTCGTGTACCTGCTTTTGTAGAAAGATTTGAAACGAAAAATTTCGTCAGTTCTAACAACGATTTACCAACGTGAAGTCGTGTTCAAATATTTCACGAAGAATTTTGCTGTTTTATGTTATGAGCTATTTAAAGTTAAAAATTTCAATTATATATTAATCTTCACTATTCATTACAGTGATTGTGCAGTTATCTTTGTGTATTTTCACTTTATATTCATATTTAAGTAAATAGTGAGTAAGATGGAATCGGAGCACGTGGTTTGTGTGATTTGCAACCAAGATATTGATGGAAAAACTGTAAAATTTACAACAAGTACTTTGGATAAAAGCAAATCAATATTAAAAATTAGGAAGCAACATAATTTAAAATTTCATGATTTCTTTGCCAGAGGAAGTTAATAATAATGCAGGCTATCATGTGATGTTACAAAAACTTTCTTGCTGTAATGAAAAAATATCGAAAGAACGAACCATCAACTTCATCTAATGTACCAGCATTATCAACAGGTATTTTTTATTAACTTATATACTCTCTATTAGGTTCCATCTGTTGAGTAGCAATTTTTTTAATCGGTAACATCACAGAAACATCCCGAGGCAGAATTTTTGTCTTATTTTGCTGAAAAAAAGAATTTACCGCTGAACATACTGACAGAATTTTATTTTGCCACTGAGTCTCCAAAACTTTTTTATTTTAGCTGCTGTATCCCCTGACTAACTTCAATTTTTAATCACTACAACATCCAGACAGAAGGATGTGTCTTTTCATTTGTAAGTACCGTATAATCTATTTAAAACGGAAATTCATAAATTTTATTTTACTCAAAAATTACTGTCGCGCTGTTGCCGCTTTGCCACCTACACGAACGAGACAAATAGTGCGTTGCATGTATGAGTGACAGAGAGAACGAGAAAATGGCGCGCGGTGTTGTCAGTTCGAACGATGCTAGAGGATGTTGGAGTCGTAGAGCCATATGGGGCTACAATATTATTTTTCACCACTGGTATTTAATAATTATCCATAGTAGGTAAACACAACAACAACACAACATAACAACACAACAAACAACAACAACATCAACAACATTTGACTTTCAACACTAATTTCTATTTTGTTTTAGATTTCCTAAAGACGGATAAATGAAAGAAAAATGGGTACAAGTGGTTAGAACACAACGACGAGAAGATGAATGGATGCCAACGACATACTCAACTATTTGGTCTCAACACTTTGTGGAAAGTGACAAACTGTACGTTACGTAAAAAAATGTTCAAAAAAAAACGTGTAATAAACCTACCCTACCTGTTTGTTTAGATCTACTAATATTAAAATTTGTAAATAAACATTTTTATTAAAAAAAACTTTATTTTCTTAATTCTGCCTTCTATGTACCTATTTTCCCCAGTTCACCCTAGCTGGTAGCCGATGCAACGTCATTGGCTGTCGTTGACAATTGCCACGTGAACAATATGTTTATCTCTTTTTGACATTGGGGTCCTATATATCTCTGTCATCATCTAACACGTACTCAATGATAGAAATGAATTGGCTTAGGTTCTTGTAGGTACTTACTAAAATATCGCCATGTTTTTATTTCTTCACAATGAGTATGACGTCTCTATTGGTAAAACCTCATTGGCTTCGCCGCGACTAATACTGACTGTATTTTGCTTAACTTTGTGCTATCTATCTTATTTCTACCACTCCTTCTTCTTAGTGGAACTCTTGTGTGTGTGACTATAAACTGTGTCTGTGTAATAAACTTTCTTCCTTCTTCTGGTGTACTTCGGACTTTCTTTCTTCCCTTCGTACATCTCACATCTTTACACACCTACCTACCACCTCTACAATGCCAATAACCGACTTAACTTTGTCAATTTGATGCTCGAGCGGTTCAACAATTTCAACAACGTGATTTTTAGTGATGAGGCTAATTTTCACCTTAATGGCCATGTGAACAAGCAAAATTGTCGGTTCTGGTCCGAGACTAATCCCCGACGCTTGCATGAACGTCCACTTCACAGCCCTAAGCTTGTCATGTGGGCTGGGATAACGTCAACCGGTATTATTGGGCCATACTTTTTTGAGGACGAAAGAGGGCAAGCGATGACGGTTAGAGCTAACAATTATTGCAACATGATAACAGACTTTTTGGTGCCAGCTTTGCAAGAACTTCAAGGCAATACCTCGAGGATGTGGTTTCAACAGGATGGGGCCACATGTCATACGGCTAGGGTATCCATAGAGCTGCTGAAAAATGATTTTCCCGGAAAACTCATCTCGAAAAGGGGGGATATTGAATGGCCCCCACGTAGCCCCGATCTCTCTCCATGCGATTATTTTCTATGGGGCTACCTCAAATCGGTAGTTTACGAAAATAATCCGACCAATTTAGAGCAGCTGAAGAGAAATATTATTCAGGAAAGTAACAAAATACCGAGAACAACTTTTCAACGAGTTTTCCAAAATTTGCGACTTCGGTTCCAAGAGTGCCAAGCAGCCGAGGGAAGCCATTTGGACACCATTATTTTTAAGTCTTAAAACATTCCTATGCTTCTACTTTTTAACAATACAAATATATTTGTGTTATGTTTCGTAGTTTTTTTTCAAATCGAATATTTAAACCGCCAACACCCTTATGGCCCACCCTGTATTATCACCAACAGGCATTTGAGGAAATGAAAATATTCATCACCGAAAAAAATGTCTTTCGAATGGTTTTTTGAAAGGTATGTGAATGAAAAAGATGTTTTTCATTCACATACCTTTGTAAATATTATTCAGAATTATTAAAAGCAATTCTTGAAGAGAATGGCGAAAGCACAGATTCCAGTTTTAGTACTCAACGTTTTGAAGAAAAATTATTAAATACTTTTGAGAACATTAAATTTGTTAAAAAAGATAGAAAAAATTATGTCACACCGAAAAATGATAACATTGATGTAAAAATGTGCTAATTATTAGAAGAGGAAATATTGCAAAAAGCAGCATTAATTTTAAGACAATCTATCATCAACATTGACAAGAATGATTTACCTGATGATATAACAACTTCTCATTTAATAAATGGTGAATGCCAAATACCCAAGCATGTTTTTGATTTTTATAGCTTTCTCTTGGGAGGTTACAAACGTCGCCGTAGAACGAGCACAACTTGTATAAGGAAAGGAAATTCATTAGCATATGATTTAATTTATAATGTCATTAATGGAGCCATCAAGACCAAAAAACATATCACTTTGGGTATGACATTGAAAAGCTTGACAAGTAGCAGGAAAATCGTGGATATTATCAATAAATATGGTCACTGTTGCAGCTATCATATTGTCGAAGAATTAGAAACGGCAGCCGCAACAACTTCATTTAACCGCTCGAAAATTTGTCCAGAAGAAATTTGCTAAACAAATGACATGCACACTGGAGTAGCGTTCGATAACTTTAATAGATATGTCGATACTGCAACTGGTAAAGATACTTTACACGATACTGTTGGTATTATCTATCAAACAATTATTGAGAATGATGATAGTAATGGGGAAACTTCCCAACAAAATAGTTCTGAAAATAATGAAACCCCAGAAGAGCTATCTGGTCAACTTACAAATCTCCAATCAAAGAAAAGGAAGCGAGCTTTTGATGTAATCATCTCAGAAGTTGTGCCATACTCCAAAAAACCAAGAATGGTTGATCAATTATTGCCATTATCACACAATTTGAGACAAGCAATGTCACCAGCTTCGTTACAGCTAATTTATAAACAATTTGTTGATGCTTTGTCATAGTTTAAAAATTCAAAAAACACCAATGTGGGTCGGATTTCATCATTACTTAAATGAAGATTTACACAACAACACAGAAAAAATTTGTTATTTGACACCAATTAATGAATCAACAACAACAATTGGGTGCAGGTATTGCAGCCATTAGTAAGGCGATGACGTCATTAATAACTAGCGACAACAAGATCGAAGCGATCAAAACAGTGATGGCTGTCGCATCTTGTGCGATTTACGTAACTCCGAAACCCATGCTCGGATAAAAATGGTTACACTCGGGCTAGCGAAGCCTTTTCTTAACGTAATACAGGAAAGTGAGCGAGATGAGACGTTGTTCGGTTCCACCTTACCCGATAAAATAAAGGCGTCCAAAACTATTGAAAAACAGGGTCTACAGATAAAGAAGACCGGGTCACTGCCAGTGAAATCTAACATCAATGCCCAGTCCCAAAACACAATGTCTGCGCGTCATCCGTTCCAGGGAAACTGGGCCGGACCTTCTCGCTATCCAGCGAACAGGGGGGGGGCGAGGAGATCAGAGGCGATTCCCCACGTCAGCACGTCGGTCAGCAGCGGCGACGGCGACATCAACGTCGCTAACCATGGCGAACCACAACCGCTCACGTGCCCCTGCACGCCAGTAACATAGGTACAGTTCCAAGCATAATTGCAGTCAGTCCGTAGGGTATACATTGGCTTGCAAAGAATGAACTGTTTGCGTGTGTGCGTGAGTAACTGTTTGGAATAGGTTTGCTGTTTTACTCTTGATCATCATAGCTTCCGTGGTCGAGCGGTGTAATGTGACACTTACGAAAGTGGGCGGAAGTCTGGGCTCGATTCCGGCTGGAGTCTGATTTTTGGAACCTTATTTTTAATCCTATTTGATCTTTTGGAATCTTTTTTTTAATCGTATCAAAAACAAAACACTTTACGTCACATTTTATTTAGTTTTTATTAAAAATAAAACATTTCAAATACTTTTCAAGATTTTTTTATGATCTGTTAATTTATTACAGTTATTATATTATAAAATATTAAAATAATATCACTCGATAACTACAAATTGTGTCTATGTCGCGTTTCTTTTCTTTTTAGCTTAAGTATTCATTTTCGTAAAGAAAAGAGGATTGAAGCTAAACCTTAACACGACCTATATACACACTTTATTTTAATAAATATAAATAATATAAAGGTTTTTGTGTTACTAACAGTATATGGACTACGTCTGAATTAAATGTCTTATTATTATTATTAATATTTAGTATAACCTCCATTTTTTTCTATAACTTCTAGTAATCTCCTCCGCATAGAACCAACCATATTCTCACAAATGTCTGTTCCTCTTAAATCCTCCCACACTTGATGGCAATGTGATTCCAAATCCTCTGTTATTCGTTCATTACGCATGTCCCATTTTTGCACCATTAAACCCCACAGGTTTTCTATCGGGTTTAAGTCCGGGGATTTTGCTGGCCAGGGAATCACAGTTATATCCGGGTTTTGTTTAAACCAATCATTCACAACGTGAGCTCGATGGACTGGACAGTTATCTTGCACAATTGAAATGTTTGGAACATCCACAGCTGGATGCACGCATCGCACCGTCGTCGCCGCGTCGGTAACATGTTTTCGTCTAAAATGTTAACGTAGGTAGCAGCAGTCGCACGCCCAGGTGGTTGCGCTACTAGTTCACCTGGTCCAGCGACAGACATCCAACCCCATACATTTAATGTGATGCGACCAGATTCCGTGTTTTTAATAACATGGTTTTCGTCATATCTAGTCCCATTTCTTCTCCACAAATGTAATCGACCGTGCTGAGACGACATGAATGTTTTTTCATCGGTAAATATAGTATTTTTCCAATCAAAATCTAAATATTCTCTTGCAAATGATAATCTATTTCGTTTATGCACTTCGGTTAAGCTGGGTTTCTTTGCTGGCTTCCGATGGTGTATACCTTGCCTATGTAGGGTTCGACGAACGGTATCCACGGAGATATCGAATCTCCGAGCAAAGTCGTTAGTTCTTTAGAAGCCATTATCTTCATACGCTTGAATCATCGCTGTCTGCTGGATATCAGTAAGCAGACGCGGGCGGCCACTTCGCGGTCGAGTAACAACACTACCTTCTTCTTCATAACGTGTCAACCAACGTTTCACAGTCCTCCACTAAAACAAAAAAGCGCGTGATTCAATGACTAAATAAACCATGACTTTATTTAAAACAGTTGCTGTATTTAAATATGTAGGTAATAACCAGATTAACAAATAACATTACTCACGCTTAGGCCGGTCTCATTAACTATTTGAGATATTTTATATCCTATGTTGTGCAACGCAATAATACGTTGCTTAGTCTCCAAATCAATATTCGCCTGCATTTCGAATAAACAAGATTCACAAGAAACACTCGTATCAGAAAGAAAGGGTAGACTGAACTGAATGTGTTGTTATGACCGATACCAGTGGGTAGCGTGGTAGCACGATTCATAGACCAAGACCGATTGTTTGTGGCTTTGAATGACATTATATTCACAGACAGATTTATGCGCATGGAGCTAAAATATAGATGTAAATTTTGCCACGTTAGGTAAATGCTTCGTGGCGTGATGGTTTGACTCGCAACTTGTAATCGAGCGGTCATGGATCGAATCTAGTGCAAAAACTTTTTAAAAATATTATGTTATTTGTGATCGATTATGACTATAAGAATTTATAATAAGTAAAAGTAATATTAGTGGAAAAGACATCAATTTCAACATTTTTTAAACTGAATATGAACTTTAGCTCCATCTGTTGAGAAGAAACGCAACATCATAGCGACACACAAGTTCACTATTATGTGCTAATAGAAATAGATAGATGGCGGGAATAACATGCATATGTGTGCGTGTTTTCTGTATACATACGATACCGAAGCGCGAGAAACGACTTTGATTCTGAATACTGACTCCAGATATGCAGTTGAGCGTACATGCAGGTAGGGTACAACATTACTATAATTGTTGGACCCACATTACTAATAATATTAGTGTTCTTAATTGGATCAGGAAGGGCATACCTATTCCGTTTAGTGCCCTGTAAACGATCAAATTGTTTGTCAAATTTTACGTGTTTGTCAAATATTTGATAGTGTACTGCTGTGTTTGAGACGTTTGTCAAACAATCTACGTGTTTGTCGTGTTTGATGAAAATCTGGATCGATGTCGAGTTTGACAAACAGGTTTCAACGTGAACGGCGGTGTTTGTCAAACAAGATCTCACTCGTGTATTGACATCATGGAGGATGCTACGCTCAGTGACGATATGCTAAGTGGCAATATTACGAACAATTTACGTTGCATTTCATATCTGTTTATCGTGATATGCCGATGTTATGGAAAATAAAATCAAAAGATTATATGGATAAGAACAAGAGAAAATCTTAAAACGACTTGCAAGAATGCCAAATACATTTTCAATTATTCGTCGAGCACGAGATAATCTATAATTGAAGATCCTTCTGTTATCATTTAACACTTGTTTATTGTAAGGTTTCATAAAGTTTGGAAGTAGTTGGAAAGCCTACAAACACAAAAGGCATTTTTTTATTAGTGTTTGGCAATTCTTCTGGCTCTGGAATCTGTAATTGATTATTCTCAAAGCAATGCCAAAATTTTGTATTTTTAATTACCCCTCCATCTGACACTCTTCCATTTGTACCGACATCAACCGTAATGAATTCATAATTTGCATTGGCTATACCCATAAGTACTATGCTGTATGTTCCTTTATAGTTACAATAGTAGGAACCAGAATGCCCAGGTTTTTGCAAAGTGATATGTTTTCCATCTACAGCTCCAATGCAATTATCAAAGTTCCATGCATTTCCAAATAGTCGCGCCAATATCTTCCAATTTTCTTTTGTTCTGGGTACCTGAAATAGAAAAATGTTTATTATAATGTTGTTTTTATTTCCAGGAATCATCATCATCACAATCTTTAACCTCAACACCATCCACCATCGCAACCTTTGGCATCTACAAATCCAGTGCAATCAAAAAAGAAAAGTGAGGACTTGCAGCATGACTTATCGACATTAGCCAGGGATCATTTCAAAAAACCTGAAAATGAATATCAAGCAATGGCAAGAAACTGGGCCTTTAAACTGGAGAGGTTGTCTGCAGAACAAAGACGACTGGCAGAAAAGTTCATCAACGAAATACTCTTTGAAGGTGAAGAAGGAAATCTTCGTAGACATTCAGTAATAATTATTAATCCGAGCAATCAATACTCCATTCCCTCACCTCCATCTTCTGTTCTGTACATTCAATCTCCTATCTCTCACACTCAATCTCCTGTTCCACAATCTCCATCTCCCGTTCCGTACATTCAATCTCCTACCTCTCACACTCAATCTACTGTTCCGCAATCTCCATCTCCCGTTCCGTACATTCAATCTCCTACCTCTCACACTCAATCTACTGTTCCGCAATCTCCATCTCCCGTTCCGTACATTCAATCTTCTATCTCTCACACTCAATCTACTGTTCCGCAAACTCCATCTCCCGTTTCGTACATTCAATCTTTTATCTCTCACACTCAATCTACTGTTCCGCAATCTCCATCTCCCGTTCCGTACATTCAATCTTCTATCTCTCATACTCAAAATCAAGCTCAAACTTTGTCGAACACGGAGCAGCCTGTGTTAATTCATATTCCAGACTCGCAAACAAACGAAACGGAAGCTGAGACAGCAGCAAAATACTTGAAACATTTTTATTCTTTTTAATTAGTATGATTTAAATAAAACCTTACCTGAATATTGTTGCATAGTGTTTCATTTATTGCTTCACAAGTTTCAATGATAATGTTGCTCAATGTTCGAGGTGCAACGCAGGCTTGAAATTTTAAGTCTCCGAAATCGGCGCCGCTAGCCAGGTACCTCAAAGTTATTGATAACCTTTGAGAAGCTGGTATAGATTTGCGCATAACTGTGTCCTTTTTTTCAATACGAGGACGGAGTATAGTCAGTAAATCTTCAAAAGTTTTATGGTCCATGCGCAGGAAGTTTGCGTAGTCTTCAGGTTCAGTGCGCAATATTTCCCGTAGCAAATTCTCGTGGGTATATAATATATCTCTTAATTTCAACCATTCTCGACTCCATCGTCTTCTTTTTTTTGTCTTGATACACAGTGCTAGAGTCAATGCCAAAAATGCGTCATCTGAATTACTCATTGTAAGCGCTCGGCACGGCGACGTCACGTCACGAAAGGAGAAACCCGAATCTACTAGAAAGTTAACAAATTTGTTTGATATTTGGTTTGATCGTTTAAGCTATTGTTTGATGAAAACGTGAAGTTTGACAAACAAATTTGTCAAGCTTTGATCGTTTACAGGGCACTTTAGTATGTGAGCCGTTTCAAACTAGCATCCCTCGAAAAACGTGGCCATTGAGCGAACAGCGTGACATGTCAGTAGCTGTTGAAAATTTAATTGAACTAGGTGCTATTTCACAGGTTGAGCCCAGTTTCGAACAGTTCATTTCTAGTACCTTTTTAGCTCCAAAACCTAACGGTGGTAAAAGATTTATTTTAAATTTAAAATCCTTAAATCGATTCATAGGTACCTAAAACACATTTTAAAATGGAAGATAGTAGAACTGCCTGTAAGTTAGTACAATCAAACTGGTACATGGCGACCGTAGATATGAAAGAAGCATACCTACTTATTCCTGTTGCTAAGCAATTCCGTAAATACCTTCGATTCCATTATAGCGCGCAAAACTCAAACGAAACAATAACTTACGAGTTTAACGCTTTACCCTATGGGCTCGCCATCGCTCCTAGGTGTTTTACTAAGATTGTCAGAGAGGTTGTTAGTTTTTTACGTAATCGCGGGTTTCTATCAGTATCATATTTGGACAATCTGCTTTGTTTAGGGAGCAGTTACGAAGAATGTCTTCGTAATGTAAAGGAAACGGTAACATTACTAGAATGTTTGGGATTCGTAATATATTACGAAAAAAGCAATTTGGAACCTCAAACTTCATGCAAATTTTTAGGATTTATTTATGACACCATTGATATGACCTTATCGTTACCTCTAGACAAACGCAACAAGATAACCTGTTTAGTACAAAAATATTCCAATCTACCCACAGTTTCAATTAGAAATTTCTCTCAATTGATAGGAATACTCGTAGCAGCGTGCCCAGCGCGCGGCGGTGCGCTTCGGTTGGTTGTACACAAATATATTAGAAACAACGAAATATTTATTCCTACAACAACACGGTACATTTGGCGCAAAAGTTAAACTTCCTCATACCATCTTAAGGGATTTGAACTGGTGGTCTCAAAATATTTACAAAATAAATAATCCACTAAAGCCCCAAAGCTATGCGTTGGAAATTTAAACTGACGCGTCACGCACAGGCTGGGGTGCATTCAGTAATGGGTTACGAGTCAATGGGGCTTGGAAAGAAAATGAAATAAGTTTTCATATAAATTATTTGGAACTGTTAGCGGTATTTTTTGCTCTTAAATGTTTTGCTCGGAACCAAACTGACTGTGCTATCCTACTACGTGTAGACAATACTACAGCTATAAGTTATGTTAACCGCATGGGCGGTATTCAGTTCCCACACTTAAATGCGCTTTCTCGCGATATTTGGCAATGGTGCGAGATGCGAAATCTGTGGTTGTTCGCTTCGTATAATAAATACAAAAGACAACATCGAGGCTGACGAAGAGTCACGCAGAGTAAATCCCGACGTCGAATGGGAGTTATCACATTACGCGTTCAAATATATTGTTAATCGTTTAGGTCAACCAGAGATTGAATTATTCGCTTCTCGTATCAATGCCAAGTGTCACGAATATGTGTCATGCAAACAGGACCCAGATGCGATAGCCGTTGACGCATTTACAATAAGTTGGTCATCAAAATTATTTTATGCTTTCCCCCCATTTTCTCTGTTATTAAATTGCATACAAAAAATCACACAGGATAAAGCCACCGGTATCTTGGTTTTCCCAATGTGGCCTGCACAGGCTTGGTATCCTATGTTAATGGATCTGTTAGTTGGAGAAATTGTTGTCTTAGAACCGCACCCAAATCTATTATTGTCGCATTTCAGACAACAACACCCGCTCCACCAGACGCTTTCCCTGGGAGCAGCGCTGCTCTCGGGCTCGCGTTCTCCCACCGCGGTACGCCGCTAACAGCCCTGCGCCTGATGCTTGCCTCACTATCAGCAAGTACATGACAAGCATTCCGTCGAAGTCAGTCAGATACATAACTTCAAGCCATTCCGATGATACAAGCCCAACAGAAAAGGAAAAGGTGTTGTTGAGAGAAGATTGCTTAGGGGAACATTTGGAAAAGAATCACGAAACAAGTAAAGTAAATATAGAACCAGAAAAGGAAGTACCGGAAGATCAAAAAACATCAGAAAGTAATATGAAAGGTAAACGCATTAGAGAAAGAGATTTTTGCTACTATTGTGAAAATTTCATTTTGAACTTTTCACGACATACTCGAAACCACTCAGCTGAACCTGAAGTACAATCAGCACTAGCACATCCCAAAAATAGCCTTAAACGTAAACAACTTTTTAGCGCTTTAAGAAAAAAAGGTAATTATGTGAGTAATTCACCAAACTGCATTCAAACCTGTGAAGAAGTGTAGGTTTTCTGAAAAGACTGACTATTTACCTTGCTCTAAATGTCTTGGTTTTTATTCAAGGAAACAACTGTGGAGACATGTAAAAAAATGTGACAATACTGATTCTACAAATAACGCACAAGCTCATGCACAAAATTTTCTTGTACGTTACGTTAAAGTTGACAACAATCTAATGAAAAACGTGTTTCCTCGTATGAAACCAGACAAAATATCATTAGTAGCTAAAAAAGATAAATTGATTTGTATGTTTGGAGCACAGTATTTAAGAACACATCGCGAGGAACATTTTGCAACTGTGGTCTCACGTAAGATGAGGGAGTTAGCGAAATTGCTTGTGGAAGTAACTAAACTGAACCCAAATATTGATGGTCTTGAACAAGTATTAAAACCACAATACTATGACACTTTAGTACACGCAACCAAAATCGTAGCCCGATACAATGAGGCATCACAAAAATTTGATGCACCGACATATGCCATGAACATTGCTATCAATAAAACAATGTTGTAGTATAGCTTTATTGCAAAGTTATGACCTTAATGTAAAGAAGTGGAACAAAACCACTATTGTACCACTTTTATTTGGCAATTATATGGCTCTTACATCCACGCGTCTGAGAAAACATTTAGCAACAATGACCCAGCTATTTACAATGACTGAATCAGAGCTCGAACAACTAGCCACTTTTATGGGTCACACCCTGAGTGTACATAAAAATAATTACAGACTACCTAGTGACGGTTATCAAACTGCTAAAATTTCTAAACTATTACTATTGATGGAAGATGGGAAAGCGAATGAATATCAAGGAAAAGCTTTATATGAGATTGAATTGAACTTAGATGAAGAAATCACAGGAAACGAGATAGAAAATCAGGAAGTTGTTGATTTTGAATCAGAGGAAGCAGGTCCATCGCAACTTATTAGATTGAGTAGAGACGAGTCAGTTGCTTCCCGTTTCCAAGAAAAAAGTCACAAGACATCTGCATAAAAAAGATAACACTTGTTCCTTGGACAACTGAACAAAAAAACGTCGTAACAAAATATTTTAAAGATCATATTAAATATAAAAAACCCCCAAAACGAGCTGAATGTGACGAATTAAAAAATAAATAGCTACACTTCTTCACAACAAGGACTGGCTTACAGCCCAATGTGAAGATGGTATCCTAGGAAATCGCTGGTTACTTGGGGACAGTGCCTATCCAAACCAAATCGCTATATTATAAAGTTTTCAGATCAATCTTTGGGATAATAAGAACCTATTCATGGGACTATTTTTTTCTTATTAATCAATTTAAAAAAAATTGTTTAGGACATTTGGAGTCTGGAAACGTCGCTTCCCAGTTATATCATTGACCATGCGCTTGTCATTATATAACATAAAAGCAGTTATAATAAATAAAATAAATAAATAAAATAAATAATTGCTACAGCTGTTCTTCACAACATCTGCAGAAATTATAATATTGAAGAAGTACCTCCCGAAGTAGAAATGCCAGAAGAAAGTGAAATTACTGTGACATCAGAAAGTTCGGACATTCAAAATGATATCAGACATAGCCAAGGATGAATTTTAAATTATTTTTAACACTTTTTACATTATTTTACAAAAATGTTAGTCTTTCTTGAGATAATTTATAAATTATTAAACAATGAGAATTTCAGGAAATAAAATATACATTTTTCAAAATTATTGTTTAATTCAAAATCAAAAGTCATTTATTCAAACTAGGCTGAGAATCAGCACTTTACGAACGTCAAAATTACAAAAGACAGTCCCCCGAAACGCCCGCCCTTCACCACTCCCTAGTGCTTTCAGCAGTATTGTATTGTACATATTACAATCAGTCTTCTGATTTGACATAATTCAACTTAGTTACAATAACTAAAAACTAAAATTATTAACAATAAGAATATTACTTTTGTTGCTCTATCAATCAGCCAGAGTCCCACAAATCACAGTAGGTATTGTAGGTAAAATAAAATACAATCAGTCTTCTGATTTGACTTAACTTGAATGTGTAATGTTACTTAACTTGTTCTGTGTAATTCCATAGATAAAATTATATTTACACTACAGGCAATTATATTAACATTAAAAACTAAATACTTAAATGACGAAATTATGACTTAATAATACTAATAATATACATAATGAAATAAAGGAAATAATACTAAAGTACATACAATAATTTTAAACATCCTCTCCCTTCAGCTTCCTTATCTCTAATTTTAGTTTTTCATTTTCTAATTTTATATTTTCAAACTTACTCTCTAAAAATTTTCTCTTAACATTATAATATTCAGCTAATGCTATATTTCGAGCTTGGCACCCGTTGTCTGGCTTCAGTAGCTTCCGTTTGACACCAGCTGTAAAACAAAAATGCATTAATTATAGGAAAACAAACATTATTTAAGTACTTAAAGAAGCGAGTACTGAAGTCTGCTCAGCCTACTGTGTTGTACCAGATCTGAATAGGAACTAACTTTGTTTGGACACGCAAGGCCCTTTTGTATGCCCCAGTGCAGCAGTGGCGTCAGTTTCTCCCTACTATTATTTCCCACGCTATGGGCCTCACAACAGTACTCGCTACGATATTTTTTATTAAAAGATATCGTAAACACATTTGGTGTGGATAACAATGTCGGCACGAAACTACAAACTACAATCTAATAAAGAAAGGTTACTAAAAATTCATATTTGTAAGAATGGTCGCAGGCAATAATATTTGTTCACATTCAACTAACAAAACATTAAGCAACTAATAAAACTATGAATTTTACTACGACGCTCGGCAATAAGAAAGTCCCCGAACGCCGTAGAGTCTCAAACATCTGGCATCATATACTTTCTAAAAATGGTTATTATCTTTATTATGGTACCTATTTGTTGCCCAAAGATAAAAATAACACACTATTTTACTCAAGCTTATACTATGCGATCGGCTGTACTGCACAAATTTTATCTTTCGAAGAAACAAACAAACTCGTGCGTGAATGATAATAATTTTGTCAATGTCGAACTGACGTTCCGTTTTGATTGACTGACGAGTGACGTTCCGTTACTTTTCAACAAAACTTTTTTAAAGTTTTTAACCTCGAGTCCTCGACGTATATTATTTTAAAATACTTTCCCGTTGTGACTTCGCATTTAGTTGTTACTGTGTATGCAATATCTTGTGATTATACATAAAATAGATAGCTTTAATAAAATAACCATGATTTTACTCATTAATATCACTGACGTGCTTTTACTGCGAATGCTTGAAACAAAACGTTAAGGAGGACGCAAATTTATGACCTATCCCCTTTTTTTGGATTCGGAGACGAGATCGACATATTGAAATGCAGATTCAGCATCAATCGAGGGATCAGATAAAATCTGGATTCTTAAGAATCTTAAATTCACGATCGAATATTGAAAGCGGCCGTAAGTCTTTCAGTAAGTTTTGTATGAAATACGGACATACATTTACCATTCGACAAAATTACTAATTATAAATATATTTTAATATAGAACACCAACGTTGTGAATAAAATTGATTACATTTACATGTTTTTTGTTTTTGTTTGCTTTCCTAGAATAGTTACCCTATATCAATACAATGTAGATTAATAAATACATAGAATTAAAGGAAATAAATAATAGTTATTAAATACTTTGTTCATAAAGAGATAACAATTCATACTAATGGTATAAATGCGAAAGTGTGTCCGTCTGTCTGTTACTTTTTCACGCTTAAATGAATGGATGAAATTTAGTACGGAGAGAGTTTGAGACCCGGGGAAGAACATAAGATACTTTTGTCCCCAAAATCATCCACTAAAGGAGTAAAAAGGACGGTAGAAATTTGTATAGGTAATCTATATCCGCTAAACCGATTTAAATTAAATTTGGTATGAAGATAGTATGACATAGGAGTTTTTATCCACGAAATCATCCTCTAAAGGAGTAAAAAGGGTTAAAGGTTTGACAACATAACAAAATTAATTGGATAAATTATAAGGTAGGTCATAGATACATATTATAACATATGGGGCATCCGTATATGTGTAGACCTTACGAATATTGGAACAAATTAAATGTTAAAATTGAGTACTGCAGACAAGTAACAGGAAAAGAAAGAGATAATAAACCTAAAGCCGGCAACGTCGCAACGTGAGGACGTCAAATAATCGATGCCATAGATAAATTAAGATCAATATTATGTAGGATGTCTATAATGTATCATCATGGTTCGGGGTTCTAAAATATTGGAGCATGACTGTAAGACGAATATCGCGAAAAATAAAATTATCGAAAAATAACGTATCCCACGGAGCTGGAAATCAAAAAACTAAGCAACATTCATCAAGACATTTTAAAAAAAGTAAGGGGAACTGGGGGACGTCGTAATGATGCACGACGTGCAAGACGCCAAAAATATTATAGGATTTAAATATATACTTTTGCTCGTGACTGTATATGGCAATACACGGAGGGGTTCTGAGGGTTGAAAGGTTGGAATCGCGCCACAACATCAACTTTAAGTCATTCATGGTACGAATTCCAACCCAACATCTACAGACCTGTCTGAAAGAGGACTTTTGGCCGAAAGGTGTCGTATATCGACGTTTCCGAGGACGGTTCCGAGAAGTTATAAGGGAACAGAGGAACATACATACATACCGGTCAAAATCATATATATTTTCGTTTTTTGCTTCGCCGTAATCGGGTAAAAAAGAAGAGACACGAAAATTGCTCTAAATACTTATAATACTTACAGCTTATAAAGTTATGAATCATGATCGGTTTAGTACATAAGAGGTGAAGGCGTACAAACAAACGGACTTTCGCAGTTATTATATTACTAGCGGGCATCCGCGACTTCGTACGCGTGAGGTTAGTTATTTGCACATATTCCGGGATTTAATGTACCTAAAACGTTAATTCGGCATGAAAGATATCCCCATACCAAATTTCAACTAAATCTCTTCACTATTACGATTTTTGTGGTTCCCACGGGAACCACTAATTTTTCCGAGATAAAAAGTATCCTGTTAATCCAGATCATATTCTATATATGTGCGAAATTTCATCCAAATCCGTTAAGCCGTTTATGTGTGATTGAGTCACAAACATCTAAACATCTTCACAAACTTTCGCATAATTATAATATTAGTAAGATTAAATATTAAAAAAGTAACGATTTAACTCTTTGTTTTGATCTATACCATACCAATATATCTACCTACATGTTACTTAATTAAAATGTTGATTTTACGAAACATCTTTGAGATTTCACTAAACTTTAATGTCATTTGATGTGACGTCATACCTATTCTTCCATCTATTCGCGTTCCGTCTCGACTCGATACGACTTAAAGTTGCCAGATTAACACCTCTCCGCCCTTTTTAATTTTATTATAAGTAATTGGACGTAGGAAATGACGGGAATAATTTTGACTAAAATTAAACGTTTTTAGGGTTCCGTCCAAAGGGTAAAAACGGGATCCTATTGCTAAGACTTCACTGTCTGTCTATCACCAGGCTGTATCATTAGCTAAAATTATTTTTATAACATATTTGCTCGTAAAGGGCCTCTTATTTCACCAATTTCAATATCGTAATGTATCTCATTACGCACTTGTGCGGTAATGTAATGTAAATCGCACGGTTTATCAAGATTCTCCGTCAAAACGAACGGTACTTTTTAAATCTTAGCAAAGAGTTTTTATTTCAGAAAAGTAGTCAACATTTTATGAATAAAATTAACTTTGGGAGATAAAATATTATAATAAATAAACATTTAATTCTTTAATTTAATTAATTTTGACAATAAATTACAACCATTAATATCTGTAACAAAAACAAAAATATTAATTTACTTTATTAATAATACTGGCTGTTTTGTGCCTATGCCTGAAAAAAAAAGCGCGAACGCGCGCGCATCGCTTATCTGTTAAGAAGTAAAAATTATTCCGCGCGCTTTTTCTTTTCGCTGTACTTTTTTTATTTGAAAATGTCGTCAAGTAATGATGAATTTATTAATTCCACACCGCCAGAAGTCTCAGAGGCAGCGAAAAAGGCTACTCTAAGCCTCTTGCCCGAAAAATCGACCGATAGATACTTACAAGCATATCAAAATTTCATCATATGGAAAACAAGCAAATATGCAAGTTCAGTCCGAGTTTTATTTATTTCCTCGCAAATATGTTATAAAACGTCGAATGACATACGTCGTTTTTGCGAGTGAATAAAATGGATCCCAAGAAGTTTTACGGAAAAAGTAAGTAAGTAATATCAAATACTTCTTGACGAAAAACGGACTAGAACTTTGTATCTGAAATGTTACTCTATGCAGTTATGTATGCATACGTTTTTCAAATATGATACTTCATGCATTAGAGTTTGTGCCAGTGCTCGGTCAGATATGAGACTACATGCAATAAGTACATCGTACAGAGATTTAATTTTTTTATAATAATTGATAGTGAGAAAGTAGAACAAGCGAACGTGTTTGTATACTTGGGAAGTTTTACACCGTGGGTTCATCTAATGTTATAAAAAATATGTTTTTTGCTTGTTATTTACTGGTGCTATACACGTTTGGGGCTCATATAGGTATTTAGTTTTATTTATTTTCAGGGACTCGACACGCAAGCGGGCGTGATATTCCTTTAGATAGCGATGATGAAGACCTGACCGATGATGAAGATTATTTTTTACCGCCCAAAGGCGTAACTATCGAAGAAACAGATTCGGAGTACGATATTTCTGATAAAAGTGACGACGAAGGGAGTCTTACTCAAAATGCATTGGAGGCAGTATATCTCGAAGACGATTTTGAATATGAAAGTTTGGAAAGTGCGGAAACCATGAATGACATCATAGAATCGTCAACATCAACGGGTATAACGGACAAAAACAGAAAAACAAAGGAACAAACAAAAAAAAGGCAAAAAAGGATAAATTGACTTGGACCAACAACACAATTACTTATAACAGCGAGGATGTTGCATTTATGGGCTGCACCGATCTCCCTGATAACATAATGGGCCTGGAGACGCCAATAGATTTTTTCAAGTATCTGTTTCCAACTAGTGTTATTCATCTCATACATGAACAGAGCAATCTATATGCAGAGCAGTTGCAACCAGATAAAGCAAATTCTATAACTAGTGACGATATATCAAAATTTATAGGAGTTATCATGTACATGTCAGTTGTACATTTGCCATCTACGCGACACTACTGGAGTGAAGGAACATATATCGAAAAAGTAGCTTCTCTCCTTACTTGCAACAAGTTTGAAGAAAACCGTTTTTGCACTTTTTTTATAAAACCAAAGAACTTCCTAAAACTGACCCAAATTTCGATCGACTGCAGAAATTAAGAGCGCTTCTGGACCTTCTGAGAGCACAATTATTAACTATCCCTAAAGAAGAGTACCTAGCAATAGATGAGCAAATGATACACACAAAAGCCAAAATATCTGGTTTTCGACAATATAATGCAAAGAAACCCCACAAATGGGGTTATATTAACTATGTTTTGAGTGGAGCTTCGGGATTCAGCTACGACTTCGACATCTTTACAGGACAACACAAAACCGATGTGCCACCTAATTGTCCAAATTTTGGAGCAACTGGCAATGTGGTTACAAGATTGCTAAACACAGTGTCACAAAATTTAAACCACAAACTGTTTATCGACAATTTTTATACCAGTCTTCCGCTCATGGCCCATCTTCATGGCGTTGGAATTCTACTGTTTATCGACAATTTTTATACCAGTCTTCCGCTCATGGCCCATCTTCATGGCGTTGGAATTCTACCATTAGGTACAATTCAATTAAATAGAGCAAAAGACATTGATTTGCCAAACAAAAAGGCATTGCTGTAAGTATTCGTTATTTTATTGTTTATTTATGTTATTTAGAGCAATAATATGAAGAAAGCAAAACCGTTACAGAAGTTTTTGGCCTTTAGTTTCGAAATAAAATATTTGGTGCCTCCGACATGGCGGAATGTAATCGGTAAACACGTAATTCATTTGTGTTATATTTCTCTCTATATAATGGAAAACCACCTAGTTATTATCAAAACTTATTACAAATTATACTGGGAATTCGTATTTCATAGTTTTTTGTCATAATTGTTGGATCTTTGCTTATATTATTATGAGGGTGGATGATTTATGTTTTGTCATCCGCTTTCTTACGACTACCGTCGTTTTGAATCGTGGCCGACGCTCGTGCAACTTCCGCGCGAGGCGATTGGCCAGTTGGCTTGCGTGATCAGACAATATCGGTCACGTCTCTTTGTTTTAATTGAGAAACTATTCCGTGAATAAGACAAGTTTAACTCATTTTCTACACTGCCGTGCAGTATCCATTGTGTGAGACGTTCTCGCAGTGCTGTGCCAATTTAGATGGTGTTTTTGGAACGTTTAGTGCCCTCGCTCGCCTCCGCCTTCGATACCAGGACCCCTTGCCGTGCAAGGCTGTCGTGAAGAACGTGTCGTGTCGTTTGTTATGACAACTGGCAAGAATACTTCAATGAAAGGAGCCGCAGTAAGGGTATATGGTACGCCACTATACAACCGAGTGTCTTTAAAACTACGTGGATAGATAGTGCCAATATGGGAAGGCAGACAATCATAACAGCACTGCGACTTCGCTCCGGACACATACCCTTAAATAAATTTGCATTTCTAATGGGTAAAGTCGAGTCACCAAATTGTGTGGAATGCAACTTGATTGAAGACGTGTATCATCTCATCATGGAGTGTGTCCGGAATGAACCGGAAAGACGAGAGTTATTGTTATTGTATAATAATATTTGCGAGACTGGGGTATGTAACAGCGTCCTTGCTGCTCCAGCTTCAGATGCAGCCAGGATGCTGTACAGGCTCGTAAACATAGGTATTAATCGTAGAGGTAGTTTAAGATAATTTTTGTTGTGTATAGTAGGTTAAGTCGATTTGTAACGATGAGGGTGGCATAATCTGTCTAGATTAAAACCCTCTTTAAATAAATAAAGAAAAAAAAAAAAAATTATCAAAACTTATTACTAATTATACTGGGAATTCGTATTTCATAGATTTTTGCCACAAGAAACATTAGTTGTCTTGCATTTCTTCCAAAAAACTGCTGTAGCGTTTTTTTCACTCACACATACAAAAAATTCATGTGCGCATGTGTGTGTTTTTGACATTGCCGCCGAATTCTTGAGCGAAAAGGGTGCTCCTTTTTTGCGTTTCATACGTTAAAATTATGATATATTTTTTGGCATGTAAGTTATTTTTTATCACACCTGCTCTGAAAATACATACTAATTATACCAATTAGAGGGAAGAAACGCCTTTATCCCGCCCTTCAAATCCTTTCATCCCAAGGTATGGAAGTTTGTATGAAAATCCTTCCGACCCAAGGGTGGGAAGTATGTATGAAATTCCATTACATACCCGGTTTTTCTTTTTTTTTTAATTTGTCAGCAGTCATACTGCCAAGAGACTTTAACTGTCTACTAATTAAATTTCAAGTAAATTGTTACTGGCCACATACAGTTTTTTTTTTACCAGTTACCAACCTCCTTGATGCATACAGAAAATTAAAAACGAAATTATTTTTGTATATAAAACGCGCGGAATCACGGAAGAAGTGGCTGCATGACCTTATGATCTTAGCCTACTCCAGAAACGGGCGAATAAAAAATGGAAAAGCCCGCGCATTTTCGCAAAAACACATTTATCTTTGTGTTTTTTGTAAAATATGGATACTTCGAGCGACAGTGATGATGTTATCCCTAACACACCGCCAGAACTATTAGAGACGGCCCAAGAAGTTGTTGATAATCTGTTGCCGTGTCTCAAAATATCAAGATACCCGGACAAAATGTAACATCTTAATAGCTGCACTTTTAATAATGGTACTTTTAACTTAATATAAACATTTCTATGCATTTATGTCCATAATTTTCCTCGTAGGTGTAATAAAAAGCACTATGCATCCCTCAGAATAAAGTACAGTTCCATACCTCAAATGGTTTGCGCCCCTCGCAAGCTCGTGGCGCAAATGCCATAATCTCGGTATGGAACTGTCACTTTATTCCCTCTGAAGTAATGTACTATTATTACCAAGGACATATTCAGGTTTGATGTCAAAATTCATCTGCGGAGGTTCTGATAATGACCAGGGAAGCCGTATAGAGGATCTCAGCCTCCGGGTAGATTAGAAAAGTCGAACTTGAACCAAATGTTATGATTTAGGGAGGCGCTTCAGCTCACATACTGCTGAGGGTCTGATGATGACCAGGGAAGCCGTATAGAGGATCTCAGCATCCGGATGGGTTAGAAAAGTCGAACTTGAACCAAATGTTATGATTTAGGGAGGCGCTTCAGCTCAGATACTGCTGAGGGTCTGATGATGACCAGGGAAGCCGTATAGAGGATCTCAGCATCCGGGTGGGTTAGAAAAGTCGAACTTGAACCAAATGTTGTCGTTTAGGGAGGCGCTCCAGCTCACATACTGCTGAGGGTCTGATGATGACCAGGGAAGCCGTATAGAGGATCTCAGCATCCGGGTGGGTTAGAAAAGTCAAACTTGAACCAAATGTTATGATTTAGGGAGGCGCTACAGCTCACATACTGCTGAGGGTCTGATGATGACCAGGGAAGCCGTATAGAGGATCTCAGCATCCGGGTGGGTTAGAAAAGTCGAACTTGAACCAAATGTTATGATTTAGGGAGGCGCTACAGCTCACATACTGCTGAGGGTCTGATGATGACCAGGGAAGCCGTATAGAGGATCTCAGCATCCGGGTGGGTTAGAAAAGTCGAACTTGAACCAAATGTTATGATTTAGGGAGGCGCTCCAGCTCACATACTGCTGAGGGTCTGATGATGACCAGGGAAGCCGTATAGAGGATCTCAGCATCCGGGTGGGATAGAAAAGTCCAACTTGAACCAAGTGTTGTGGTTTAGGGAGGCGCCCCAGCACACTACTTGCTACGCTTGCTATGCTTTTAAACCAACAGAATCTTTTCAATACTTCTTCATCTTAAATAACGCTTATTTATTATTTCAGGATAAAAACCTCATTACAAATTCGCCCCAACCGGCAACGCCTTCAACAAGTGGTGCTGATAATGAGGTAAATTGCAGACGGTTGAGTTTTATAATAATAGTTCTTAGCTCTGCCGTAAAATGAAGCGCGTGGATATGGAATAATAGATAAAAGTAAATGATCGAGCTCGTGAAAAACAATATGTTTTGGTTTACTGGTATAAAGATACGTGTTTCATTTCAGCCAGGATCAGAACGAAAAGCGGTGGGACCTGATTCAGGCCCCCCGCCCCGAAAAAGATCTTGCCAATAGTGGCAAGACCAGTTTTAGCGACACCCGGAGGCTCCCTCCGCATTAATGAAGATGCCGATGGTGTCGTTTTGATTAAATCACCCTCAGGCCGTGTAGCGGTAAGTTAAAATTTCTATAGCAATCATAGCCCTTTCTAGGTTTACCTGTTTTGGAGTATCGTATCTAGACCAGAACACACCAGCTGAATTCATCCAGCGTGAACCTGTTTGTGATACGAATGATTCGATATACTATCAAACTGCACTGAAACCTATATTATTTTCATCATCATCAGCCTATTGCAGTCCACTGGCTGGACGTAGGCCCCTCATGTGGGAGGTTTTGCCCATAGTCCCCATGCTGGACAAGCGGGTTGGTAACCGCAGTATTTGTACAGACTGTGCTCTCTTCACGGGAGGCGCTGCTGCCCACCTCTCGGATAAGCCCTTAGTCACCTCCTATGACACCCACGGGCAGATTCTACTCTGCCGGCACCACACAGCTCCGTGTTAATATTACAATAAAATATTTCATAGTAATAATCAAAGGGTACGGAAAGGGGCGAGATTTTCAATTATTTTGTCCTTTTCCAGGAAAGAACTCATAATTTTCTAATTTGGACTTTCCTGAATCGTAAGTGTAAAAGTTAGGTATTTCACTAAACAGGTGTGTGGTGCTTTGATTTGTTCAACTAATAATTTTATTGGAATGACGTTTGGTAATTGGTATATTTTTTACTCTTGTCTGTATGATGATTATATAGCTGGATCTTGTGTGTATGATCTGTACAACGTGTGCTCAATAAACATGGATCGAAATAATTGGACTTCTCTTAGAAAACTGCTGATTACGTGATCAATTTACTATGGGAAGTGTATTTGTGACCACTCATGAGTTCCTTCGGGTTAATTGGGCCCACGTTGTATAATTTAATATTCACTTCGTCATCACATTACTTATTTATCTTTCATTTAGAATGCGCACACTAGCACTTGCACTATTGGTTTTTACTGAGCATTTTTCGCACTTGGATGTTTGTTATGTATTTGCTTCAACATGCGGGTGGAACAAAATCAAAGGTTGGTTCAATTATTCTTTTTTGCAGTATTGGAAGCCTCCGACGACGCCCGAAGTGTCAAGCCAAGGTTCTCCTTTGGCAACCCCATCAAGCCATGGTGATCAAAATAAGGTGAATTTTAGACGATTTAGTTTTATAGAAATAGTTTTTAGCCCTGTCGTAAAATGAAACAAACCCACAAACCTCAAAAAAACTCAGGCGGTGGTTTAGTAGTATAAATAAACCTAAGTTGTTCATTGCAGCCTCCTCCGAATAAAAAATTGAAGGTCGGTGTGGTACCGCCCGCCAAAAGGGTTTGTCCCTTAAGGGACTCAGCGATTGAAAGCGTCCTGGCCGAGAGCGAGGATGACGAAGACGACGGCGACGATGGTGGTTGGGGCAATGACGCGACTCCACGAAACATGCGGTTGGTGGCTCGGCAGCTGCGGGAGCTTCAAAATTATCAACTTGAAGGAGAGGAGGAAGCAGCAAGAGCTTTCTTGCAAAATGAAGAGGATTTGCTCCAAGAGGAAATAAACTTCGGCCTCTGCAGAACACCGCCTCCTCGGCCAACTTCCCCTCCTCGCTCACCTCTTCAACCCCGTTCGCCTCCTCGCTCACCTCTTCAGCCCCGTTCGCCTCCTCGCTCACCTCAGCCGACTTCACCTTCTCGCTCACCTCATCAGCCAAATTCACCTCATTCAGGTTTAGGGTCGCCTCCAGCACCACCTCTTGCCCCAGCTATGGTGCACCGCATACCACCCGTCCGCGAATTTTTTTCCTGGACCAGTGATTTTGCCTCCTTTACTGGAGAAGAAGAGGTTTATCTAAGAAACCCTGGGCCGCACACCAATGCCCAAACTCCCCTCGATCTGTTCATGGAGGTGTGGGATATACAATTTATGTCGAACATCGCCACAGAAACCAATCGCTACACATGGCAGACCATTGCCTCCATTTCAGAAAGAGGGGAGCCTTTTAGCGCTACCCTGGACAAATGGGAGGATACAACGGCAGAGGAGCTTTACCGGTTCTTCGCTATTTTATATATATAGGTTCCTCCTTATTTTGAGGTTCCTTCATTTTATAGACAACGACTACCTATCCCACGTAGGCCAAACTCCATATGAGTTTAAAATAGCGAAGATCGCTCCATTAGTGGAGCATTGTAACCAAAGGTTCTCTCTCTGCAATGTATACTCCCAACAGGCAGCTAAGCTTAGATGAATCTCTTCTCCTCTGGAAGGGGAGACTGAGCTGGGTACAATGTATACGCACGAAGGCAGCCAGATTCGGCATAAAGTCATTTGAACTTTGCGAAGCCGAATCTGGATACCTTCTGCGTATACTATTGTACGCAGGAAAAGATTCCAGCATGGTCGAGGGATCTTTGCATGGGTTCGAGAATGCCACTGCTAAAGTGGTTCTCGAGCTCATGGATGGATACCTCGACGTAGGGCACCTACTGGTCATGGACAACTGGTATAACCACCTTGCCCTGACCAAATTTTTAAAAAGAAGGGCTACCGACGTCATCGGTACTATGAGCCGTCGGAGGCAGCACGTACCAGACGATATAAAAACCGTCAACGAACTGCAAGTGGCACGTGGAGATCAAATTGCACGTCACTGTGGAGATATTTCTATAGTGGCGTAGAAGGACGTCAAACTGGTGACGCTGATCTCCACGTGGCACAACGCCGATCGTGTAGATGGCCTACGTGCTGGAGCACCACAGACTAAGCCAGCAGTAGTTTGCACATACAATAAATATATGGGTGGGGTTGACCTAAAGGACCAAAAACTGTCCCAATACTTTTTCGAGAGGAAACGGGGACGAAAATGGTATATAAAAGTGTTCAGGAGGCTGCTAAACACAACTATCCTGAACAATTTTATAATCTCCCAAAAGATTGCTGGCTTCCCATCCTCCACCATGCGCAAGTACCGGTATACATTGTCGGAAGACATTTTAAGGACTTTTTTACGTGCTCAAGTTGCTCGTCCACAAATTCTTCCTTCAGAGGTCCGCTTGGAGAACACCAACACACATTTTGTTGTGTCCAGTACGAGACGACGCTGCGCTTTCTGTACAACCCGGCGTAAGCAAACACGGGTCACTACAATGTGCAGTCGGTGTGGCGTCGCCTTGTGCATTGGTGACTGCTGGATAAACTACCACACCTTACCAAGGTTGTAAGCACATCACTCTCCGGCGGGCAGTGTACTGAAGCGCCTTCCTAAACCACAACACTTGGTTTAACTTTGACTTTTCTAACCTACTCGGATGCTGAGATCCTCTATACGGCTTCCCTGGTCATCATCAGACCCTCAGCAGTATGTGTGCTGGAGCGGCTCCCTAAACCACAACACTTGGTTCAAGTTCGACTTTTCTATCCCACCCGGATGCCGAGATCCTCTATACGGCTTCCCTGGTCATCATCAGACCCTCAGCAGTATGTGTGCTGGAGCGCCTGCCTAAACCACAACACTCGGTTCAAGTTCGACTTTTCTATCCCACCCGGATGCTGAGATCCTCTATACGGCTTCCCTGGTCCTCATCAGTCCCTCAGCAGTATGTGAGCTGGAGCGCCTCCCTAAATCATAACATTTGTTTCAAGTTCGACTTTTCTATCCCACCCGGATGCTGAGATCCTCTATACGGCTTCCCTGGTCCTCATCAGTCCCTCAGCAGTATGTGAGCTGGAGCGCCTCCCTAAATCATAACATTTGGTTCAAGTTCGACTTTTCTAACCCACCCGGATGCTGAGATCCTCTATACGGCTTCCCTGGTCATCATCAGACCCTCAGCAGTATGTGTGCTGGAGCGGCTCCCTAAACCACAACACTTGGTTCAAGTTCGACTTTTCTATCCCACCCGGATGCCGAGATCCTCTATACGGTTTCCCTGGTCATCATCAGACCCTCAGCAGTATGTGTGCTGGAGCGCCTGCCTAAACCACAACACTCGGTTCAAGTTCGACTTTTCTATCCCACCCGGATGCTGAGATCCTCTATACGGCTTCCCTGGTCCTCATCAGTCCCTCAGCAGTATGTGAGCTGGAGCGCCTCCCTAAATCATAACATTTGGTTCAAGATCGACTTTTCTAACCCACCCGGATGCTGAGATCCTCTATACGGCTTCCCTGGTCATCATCAGACCCTCAGCAGTGAGGCTACCCTAAACTGCAGAACAAGTTTTACCTACCTAATTTATTGTAAAACCAAAAATTGTCTCATCTTTTTTTTGTAACGTAGAAAAATAAATCTTGCAAAAAATTAATAAAATAGATCACGCTGTATCAGTTTGTATACGTGTACAGTGATTGCTCGTGGTGAAGTAAATTTTTGAGTGAATTCGGAACAGATTTTCGAGGGCTTTTACTAAAGAAAGGTATAATAAATTAGATATCATTAGAAAGCGTGTTTATTGTTCTTATTATTTATCTAATGTTTTATTATGTAAATACTCAAATTACAGATCAAACTTGACAAAAATCGAACCTCTTGACCAAAGTAGATTTTTTGGTTATTGTGTTGGTATTTTCGATTTTGTGATATTATTTGTTACATTTGACTGTCATAAGTTGTAATAATGATAAGAATAATACTGTTGCAACAAAATTCCATCAAATTTATGATTGTTTTGGCGAAAAAAAACTACTCTTTTGAGCAATTCAATCTTGCGCCGTTTGCAAGTTTTTTTTCATCACTTCCAATATTTTGCTCTGGTTCAACCATAAATATTATCCAAATATGTAATGAGACATATGTTTATTTTTATAGTTTGGGTAAGAACATATCATAATGATATTAAAACTATTACATTTACGAAAATAAGTCTTTTATTTTATTTACATCACCAAGATTTGTTCAAACAAACACCATTTTTACAAATTGTCCTAAAGTAAACACTTATAATATTACAATAACGAAGCGTAGAGTATCTTATCGCGAACAAGATCGTTGCTTATACATCTATCTGGCTCACAAAAAAACATAACAAGAACCCAGTTTGCTTACATTTATACTCCATTTATAATAAGATTAGACATTTAAACAAAACTTTTTACAATCCGTTCAACCGATTTTTACTTCTATTCCGTAGGGCATAAGGACGGCATTAAAAGCAAAAACGTGATTATAATACCAACTGTTTATTGCAGCTGCCATTTGTCATGCCACCAACGCAATAGAAGTCAAAATCGGTTGAACGGACTGTAAAAAAGATTAATTTCAATGTCTAATCTTATTGCGAATGGGGTATAGTAACGGGACAAGCTTTTGTTTATTATAAGTGCCCGCCCGCCGCGTCGGGTGTCAAGTGGCGCGGTAGAAGGGGGGTCCGCGCGCGCGCCGGGCGCGGTAGATAACAGGTTAATTGTTTAAGTTACCCAATAAAATTTTAAAGAAAACTGTTATTTCAGTCTTTTTTTCGAACTTTAATGTTAGTGGTTCAAATGTCAAAAATCCCTTTATTAGGAAAATGGCAAATTTCTTTATTAATGCAAAGGTGACTTGGTTTATCGTTACTGTGACAAACGAAAACACTTTATTTGATGAATCCTTAAAGAAAATTTTAATTAATATCAATCAGGAGAAAAGTTATTGCAAAAATATATGTTGATCCCTAGACACTTTTGATGTGTGTATAAGAAAAAGGAAACGACGCGACGTATTGAACTGCCTCCGCAAGAAGTGGTATCGACGGCGAAGTGCCAATACCTCCTAACTGACATTTTTCGAGAAATTCACTTTTTTATCGTTTTGAATTTAAAGGCGTTATTCGCATGCATTAGTGAAACCTCTTAAAGTGTAATTATTAATTCACTGGAGTAAACTGACAGATGCTAATGTCACTTTGTTAAATAATGTTGCCACATTTATTGTAATAGTGAAGTGATGCGTTCCGTTCGTTGTGATTCAGCTCATTCACACAAAGTCAATAGGAACATTTTTATTATAAAAAAGTAATTGTAATCATAAATTCTATCAGAGACGATGTACACGAATTATTGGGCTGGACATTATTGGGTCGGGCATTATTGCCTCCCTACGTGACGGACGCGGGACGCCACCCGCGCGGCCATCTTGTTTTGCTTGTCTTTCATTCGGCTTCTAACCTCTGGTCTGAGTGCACGAATGTTTCTTTTGCCCACGCGCTGTTCATTGTTGTTTTACGTTGTGTTTGTTGTTATTGTTAAGTTTTTTTACGTTGTGTTTGTTGTTATTGTTAAGTTGTTGTACATTGTGCTTGTTGTTATTGTTAAGTTTTGTTTTGTTAACCTGTCTTTGTGTTGCTTCGTTATCAATACGAAAGATATGAATCCTCAACCAGGAACATCACGCCAGCAAGACTTTCTGTCTCCAAAGAAAAAGAGAACAAAGGTTGCTCTTAGCGCCAACGAAAAACTGATGTTACGCAATGTATACAAATACGTTTTTGAGGAGAAATCAGCCTTATTACAAATAGTGTGAATCTCCGAAAAAAACAGAATGTGTGTCTAAAACGGCTGAAATCTTAGGCATTAGCTCAGCCACTGTATACAGCGTGTTAAAAGAATACAAAGAGAATGAACGCTTTAAATCTCCTCAAAAAACTGGACCAAAACATGACTTTAAAGATAAATTAGATGATTTTACGTTTGCGGCTATTAGACGAAAAGTTCACCAATTTTTTTATGCAAATGAAGCTCCCACCATTGCAAAGGTAATATTTTTTTGACTTTTTTTGTTTGAAATTAATCTGGACTAATTAATCTTGCTAGAAAATTGCGTTTCTCGCTTTGTATAAATACTTGTTTTTCTTTGCAGGTCCTTAAGGCTGTTAATGATGACTCGGACTTACCCAACTTGTCATGGGGTACAATGAGAAAAATTTTAAAACATTTAAATTTCAAATATGCCACGAAATCAAGGAAAAGTGTCCTAATTGATAGACAAGACATCATATTATGGCGCCAGCGATACCTTCTAAAAATTAAAGCCTACCGAAGGGAAGGAAATACATCTATTATCAAGATGAAACCTGGGTCAACGAAGGTATCTACGTAATTTAAATTTTGTGTTTTTCATACTTAATTATTTTTTTGAAAAGCTAAACAAACCGTCCCCTTACTCCGTAGCCTCTTCCGACTTCCGCTCATACATGTCTATGAGGTATTTATCTTATTTAATATTTTGTTGTTTTGTAGGTCATACATCAAAGAAGGAGTGGGTTGATACAAATATACAATCATCCCGGCAAGCATTTTTAGATGGCTTGACCACTGGTTTGAAAGCCCCCTCGGGGAAAGGGAAACGCCTGATCATTGGCCATATTGGCGGGGAAGAGGGATTTGTCGACGAAAGTTTATTAATGTTCGAGGCCAAAAAGGGTACAGAAGATTACCATAAGGAAATGAACGCTGAGTGTTTCGAGGAATGGTTTAGGGGGGTTTTGCCGAAACTAAAACCCAATTCTGTATTGGTCATGGATAATGCCCCCTACCATTCCCGGAAGATAGAATCACTACCTACAATGTCATGGATTAAAGCAAGAATACAGGAGTGGCTGACAAGCAAAAATATTCAATTTGAAGAGAACATGACAAAGGCCACTCTTATAGACATCGTTCGGCAGAACAAGGATTCACACCGTGACAAGTATGCTGTGGATGAGATGGCAGCGGAGCACGGAGTCACTGTCTTACGCCTGCCCCCTTACCACTGCGAGCTCAATCCTATTGAGCTGGTTTGGGCGCAGGCGAAAGGATACGTCGCCAGAAACAACACAACATTTAAAATGACAGAAGTCAAAAAATTGTTTGAAGAAGGACTTAAAAACGTGACTGCCGAAAGATGGAGCAGTTGTGTGGGTCATGTAATAAAAGCAGAAAATAAAATGTGCAATCTCGACCATATAATAGACAATGTTTTGGACCGTTTTATAATAAGTGTTACTAACAGCGACAGTTATAGTGCTGATATTATGTCTGACGACGACGAATAGAAATATTCTAGTCGAAAAAGGAGAGTAACATTTAACCAGCTCGAGACCATGTGGGAGATTTTAAATGAAAACAGAGCTCTCGCAACTGGTTACAACAAATCTTCCCAGGCCCGAGAATATTCTAAAAGGATGTGACAAATCGCGGCCGACACTTTGAACTCCCAGGGTGATGGTGCAGAAAAGGATTGGAAGGGCTGGTGTCCGCCGACACTTTGAACTCCCAGGGTGATGGTGCAGAAAAGGATTGGAAGGGCTGGTGTAAGGTAAGTAAATTTGATATATTACCTAACTAAAATTGCTTCACATTATTGTTAAATACATTTACTAACATATCGACGGCGAAGTGCCAATACCTCCTAACTGATTTTTTTTTGAGAAATTTTCTTTTTTTTCGTTTTGAATTTAAAGGCGTTATTCGCATGTTTTAGTGAAATCGCCTTAGTGTATCTTTAGATGCAACAGCATTAAATTAAAATGTGGAAATATAAACCTCCCAACTAAAACAACGTGTCTATTTTTGAACGTTTTTTTCCAGTATGTGTAAATTTTTGACTTTGTCAGTTAGGAGTTATTGACACTTCGCCGTCGATATGCAATCTTTTCAGTACTGGAATGACTATAAAAGTAAGCTAAAATCTAAAGTCGCCAGTGCACGTGCCTCTCTGCACAGAACTGGAGGTGGGCCATCTAATGAAGGAAGATTGTCCGATTTAGATTTAAAATTTCTTCAAATATTGGATGAGGATTTTGGGGCGGGTCTTCCTGGAGTGAGAGTGGAACCATCATTTCATACTGTAAGTATGTGTACTAAACTTTATAGAGATGTGTTTGATTTTGATGGTTCTCTATTCAACATATATATATATGAAGAGTAATGCATTTGTGTCCTGTATACACTATACAGTACCTATCTGATAGACATTGCTTAACATCTTTCAATTATTACAGCCAACAGAAGATCGGACTGAGGCAGGGAGCACTCCACTATTATCTGCTCATAGTGAGCAATCTGAAAGTATATTGGCTCATCATTTGAACATGGAGTCAGTATTAGATATACTATTAATTCCTCCTGAGCCGACAGCGGCAGCGTCTACACCACCCGCGCCCACGCTAGCAACGACTCCGCCCCCTCCACCAACCCAGACCCCGCTCCCTCCATCAGCCCCAGCAGCGGCGCCAAGCGCTTCGTCTACTCCGCGCCGCACCCCACGTCGGCGGCAGCGGCAGCGCCGAGTGGTACCTATGTCTGCAGCTACAGCAAGGCACACACTGGTTAATATATCTGAGGAGAGAGCTAGACTTGATGAAAAACGAAACCAAATTTTAGAAAACATAGCTCTTGAACTCAGAGAACTAAAAGCCATATTAAATACTAGGTAAGAACATAAATTTCTATTTCAAAATACAATGAAACATCACTCCTAAAATAAAAAAAACTAAACATGCTACCAGTTCATGAAATTCCTAAAAAATTATGACATTGCCACAATGACTGGCAGTGCTCAGCATTTGTGCTAAGTAAAGGCACTTTGATGGATCTTTAAATAAATAACCCAACCCGCTATAATATACAAAATAAAACAACAGCTTAAAATACATTATAAAAACTTTATTTTTCAGGCTTCCCGGGCTGCCTACAGCCGACGAACAAGCCTAGCTCTTGTGGCCGTGCCTTGCTGCAGATTATGTTGGCTGCCATCCCCAACATCAACATACAGTTAAGTTGCATTTGGGCTTCTTGCTGAACCTCTGCATCTGTCAGTTCTGGCACCAGAAGTTGAGCCCGATTGCAAATGTTGTGTAAAATGACACAGGCATTTACAATAGAGGCTGCAACTTCTGGCTTATAATGTAAGACTCGATGCACTAACAGACAGCGGAAACGTGCTTTAAGAAGCCCAATTGTCCTCTCAACAATGTTTCTGGCCCGGATATGCATATCTGTATAATGTCTCCAGGCGTATCTGGTGGCGCATCTAATATTGGTGTCATCATAAATGGTCTTAGTGGATATCCAGAGTCACCTGTAAAGAAATATTTCACTTATTAGACTGTTTAAAAACGAATATAAATATTTACATGTAAATAAAAATAGGTGTAAGTACTAATTTTGCATAAGTACCTACATTAATTATTATTTTATTTAAGATATTAAAAATCATCAATACATCTCATGTATGTAGTTAGATTTGCATTGGTTTGGTCTAATTCCTGAAATCACGCCAAACCAAGGCAAATCTAACGTAGAGAGATGTATTGATGATTTTTATGGTTATAATTATGTAAATACATGTTTATTATTGTCGAGAATCATATTTTGACGAAGATACAATCTGATTATGACCTGCAAATTGCAAAAACCGCAAGGAAATTTGAATTTCGCTTGCTACCACAGGGGAACCACTTTAACTGAAGTATATTACATACACTTGACTACATTACATGTAGAAATATCTCTTACCAAACCACACTGAAGTAATTTGATGTAGACTGTAGAGATGCTCCTATGACATAATTCCTATAATGTAAGTAATATTTCTTACCAAGAAGCCAAGTTGGCTCATCAAGTGTCTCTAAATGAGCCTTAATTGGATGTTGATTCCAGATAAAAGAGTCATGCGAAGCTCCACCGTAGCTGGCATCAACACTTGTAATGTACATAAGTATTAGCATCACATATCTAACAACAAAAAAAGTACAAATTAATTAATGTAAGTACCAAAGTTTTAACTTTGAATTGCACAGTCATAGTTATGTTCCTTATTTAATAGTAGTTCCATAATTACTAAGTTTAAAATGTTATTGTTAAAGTTTAATGTAAGTACTGTTAAAGTTTCATTACCAGTTGAACATTTAAGGAATGATAGTGTTTTCTACAAAAATATCTTTCTTCATGCTCATTGGGTCTTATGATGGCGATTTGCGTGCAGTCGATGCAACCCAAAACTCCTGGGATTCTATATTTTTGATAAAACCTAGAATAATTAGTAATTTTATTAAACAATCATGAAAATTATTTTACTAAAGTAGAAGGTTGGTTGACTCATCCCAAGGAATTGAGCCAAAAACTTATAGTACCTACAATACGTTATTATGTGGATAACGGTGCTGGTTGCGTTATTACGTTGTAGTATTAAGCATTATTACGCAATTGTTTGTTGTCCTAAAGAAATAAAAATAAAATAAATACCAATAGAGATAAAATCAAGAGATGCATTGCAAGGGAACCATCCCTTGGAGATATAGATAAACAGAAAAAAGATATGGATTGCGATCTGCTATCTTAATATTGACAGCAATAGGTACATATAGGTATCTTTATTTTAGAATGAAAGTTACCTAATTGCACTCTATATCTTTTTACTATTGTTGATAATTAATGTAAGAATTAAAATAATAAGTAATAATAGGCAAAGATAATTGTTAACCTGAAAATTTGTAATTAGACTGTGATATTTAATACATACTTATAATTTCTAATTAATACATAACAAAATATTTGGCCAATGCAGGGCATCAGCTAGTTAGTAATAAAATTGTTTAGTTTAAGAATAAAAACAAAACTTTGTTAGTAGTTAACTGTGGTTCTTTACTCCTACTTTTTATTATTTGATTAGATTAAATAACCTAATTGAAAAGGAATTCTTTTTGTTTATCAAATATTTATATTACATCATGAACAATTTCCAGTAAACTGTTCATGTTTGTTACATTTAATGTAATTCATGGAGAGGGAAGACCTTGTGCCCTGCATTGGGATGTATATAGCGTGAAGTGGTGGAAGTGTAAGCAGCTTTAGGTTTCACTTTATTATTCTTCATGCCGAGACAATATCAACCCAAAATTATTGTTTTACTTACTCTTTTCTTATGGAATTCCTTTCCTCTAATGTCCTTGGGAAAACAATATATTTATTTCTCATTTGGAGAGAATTTAATGCCGTTGTTATTTGAGATAATACTGATGACACCGTTTGTTGTGCCACGGAATGACCACCTATATCTCCAATTGGTCTTTGATAAGACCCTGTGGCATAGAATGACAATGCAGTCAAAACCTTAAACAAATATTACAACAATAAATTGTAGATACACTTATTATGGTTACTAAACCTTATAGTTGTAAAAATTGGATAGGTATAAGTAGTTTCTGAAATCTTTTCTCATAAACAAAAACATAGGCTATATGAATTTAGTAAACTAAAGAGATAAGAAGATAGGTTATCTACCTTGTTCTCTAAGGATAAATCGGTTGACTTGGCAGGCTCCTTGAACATTGGGCTCAACTCAGCGCACAAATCGAGCACTAATTCTTTGGATAGCCTGTAGCGCCTAATGAATTCGGCATCCTCAAAATTATTGAAGGGGTCCAACTGGCCGCGTACCTGGAGCCTCTTACGTTTTTGGGCATAGTGTGAGGCAGAATCTTCTTCAAAAAACTCAAACAAAAGGAGTTCATCAGACATCTGTTAAAGAAAAACAAATGCCGTTAAAAATGCATGTAAAATACGTATTTTAGACTTTAAAAGAAAGATTAAAGTACACTTACACTGGTTTTTGTAAAATTCCACTAAAATAGCACTAAAAAACTTTGTTTTCGCCAATAATTCACCAAACGTTTCAGTTTATGTTAGAGAAATAGTAACTTTTATTGAATCGCTTATTTTGACAGTTAGCGTTTCAGTTTAGGTTGCTCTATGGATGTCATGGTACCAAATACAGTACAAAATTGAATGAATGAAACCAAAACTTGCGACTCAGTTTGGGACAATCGCTGTCAGATGGCACACGGCCTAAATTGAATCGTTAAACTGACTTCATGGTACGAATTAGACGAACAGTTCAGTTTAGGTCCTAAAATGGATCGCGTTAAGAGGTCGTGGTAGGCCTCCTGTC
Source organism: Luperina nickerlii (assembly GCA_963855955.1). Taxonomy (NCBI): domain Eukaryota; kingdom Metazoa; phylum Arthropoda; class Insecta; order Lepidoptera; family Noctuidae; genus Luperina; species Luperina nickerlii. The sequence continues at coordinate 6,593,612 of OY979671.1, forward strand.
CTTCTTTTTTTAGAATATGACTTGGATGTATTTTGCATAGAAAATATTTCTGATTCTGATATAAATGAGCTGATTCCAAAACCAAGAATAAAGGATAGAATTAAATTCAAGGCTGGATTAGCTCAATTTAAAAATGAAAATAAATCCCTGGTGAGTGTTTTGAAGGATATCTATTATTGCACCTACTTTCCAGAATGTAGCAAAGGAGCCTTTAGGCTCGGTAATCTCAAGCACAGGCTTTGCTTGTTTTAAAACTGATTGATTTGTTCATATTATTTTGTTTTTGTACCTACTTTAAGAGAAAAGAAGTAACTAAATAAACTACATATATATTACTAGCTTTTCGCCGCGGTTTCACCCGCATTAATTTGAAAATGTCCCGCGGTTGTATGTAGCGTGATGATATATAGCCTAAAGCCTTCCTCAAATAATGGACTATCCAACACAAAAATAATTTTTCAATTCGAACCAGTAGTTCCTGAGATTAACGCGTTCAAACATAGAAGCAATCAAACTCTTCAGCTTAATAATATTAGTAAAGATTATTATTTTAAAGATTTTTAGTTTTGGTAGAAATGTTACTAATGTATCTCAGATCAAATGCTCTTAATAGTATGAGCACTGATCTAGCTGGAGTCAACTTGAATAGTATATTTCATTACAAGTGCGGAAAGGTTGTCATTGCAAAGAGTTCCGACAAATGTCTACCCGAGCCGAGGCGCAGCCGAAGGCGAGGGTTGACAGTCGGAACATGTTGCAATGACGGTTTCGCACGTGTACTGAACGACTATTTTTAATACAGTTGCGAAAAAATGAAGCAATTTAATAAAATAATAAAAACACAAACTCAACTAACCAATGGCGCCAACCTTAGAATATAAGCAGAGATTTTTTTTCTTCACCCATTCTGGTAGGCAAAGGGAACTATGCCCATACAGCCAAGTCTTCAGCAGAATTTTTTTATTGATATGAAATGAAAATGAAATTTAATGAGATGAAATGAAATGAAAACTAACCTAACTCATTCAATCAAATCATTAAATCTGATATTGAAACAAATTAGTAGCTTCTTTTTAGAAATATACGTATTTGGATGAATCATAAAAACTTCTATGAATTTTTTTAGTAAAAACTTCATGGTTGGTTTTTCTTTTTAATAGACATTATTTTGACAGTTGGGAAAGAGAACGCACGAGTTCGGGAAGGGTAAAAAAAAAAGCACGAGTATGTAATAGCCCACATCCCGAACGCTCTACGTCCCTGCAATACGCCACTTTTTGAGCAACTGTATTAAAAATTGTTTTTTCACATTAATAAAATAATAACATAGGTACAAACGAACTTATATGCTTAAAGTCTTATCTTAATTTTTACAGAAAACATGTTCTTTAGACACAGAATCAATAGAATCAGATAAGGATTCTATGGGGCATGTGGGCAGCGATTATAGTTCTGCGGCTAGTGGCTGTTCTTGTGCTACTTCGAACGAAGAGGTTAGCTTTTTACACTTTATTTTGAAATTGCCTTGTTAATAACCGATACCATAAATACCTACTACAAAATTAAATAAGTTATCTATTAAAAAGCCCGCCCTATGTTGTTCCTGCTACAAATGGCCATAACGCTAGAAGAATTTCCCTGCTGTATGGCTATGGCCAGTTTTCCAGGAGTGAGTCAATGTTATTGCCTTTTTGTGTTTGTTTTTTTTCGTTTGGTCATAGGATTAAGAACGTCAGGAAATAAGGAAGAACTAAGGTCAATCAACAAAAAACTCATGAAATTCACTTGTAAGTACTTATGTTGTATGTGTGTTGGGGTACTTACCTATGTTGAACTTGACTTTGATTTCTTTTTTTGTGAAAAGAATTTGCCCGTACATTCACATTTATGTTTTTGATTCAATTTAATTTCTTGATTGCAAATCTTTTATATGATAAATTATTATGTATGTACGATTAATTCTTTATTTTTTAATTAAAAAATCAAAGTGGTCACAGGATCTGTACTATAATAGCCGGAAACCCAGCGGTTTAGACTCGTTAGATTGGTTTTGAATAGCGCTTTGTGATGAGTGATGTTCAAAATTTGATGATGGATGGAGCCAGAAGGTGGTCACAGGAAGATCCTGTGACCAAAAACTCACTGTGTTTGGGCTCTTTAGAATGGTTTTGAAGAGCACTTTGTGATGAAGTAAAGTGATGTTCAGGGTCTGATGATGAATGGAGTCGGAAGGTGGCCACAGAATCTGAACCCTGGTAGCCGGAAACTCAGTTTTTTTTTTTTGCGGATCGGAAATCATCAAATGACCCCTCCCGCTCCGGGTGGAGCGGAAGGGAGTGTCAGACTCTTACTGACTAAAACCCACCCGTGTTCCTTCCTTAGCCCTTTTTTTGCCCAATGCCTGCCAATTTTGGATTGTTGTCTTGTTGCACTCGTTATCGCGTTCTGCTGTTTTGAATTCTAAATACCAATTATACTGTTTATTATTTTTATTTTAATCTTAATGTTTTAATTCTAATTTTAATGATAATTTTGATTTTAATTATTATTCTAATATCGATTATGATTTTGTTTTTACTTAATGTTTTGTTCTTTGTTTCCAATTAATTTTTCTATTCTCACTACGAGTAAAAAATCTTGTTAAAAATATATATTAAGAAGCTATTTTTTTTATGTAAGTGCTGTGTACGCCTGTAAGTGACAAATTCACCATAACACAATACATATGTTATTTATTACTACTTATGTCAATAGTTCTAGTGGATAAGTCGTTGGTGTACCTTTTAAATAAAATAAATAAATAAATGAAGCTATGGTTGAAATTTAATAAAGAGCCTTGGGTAGATGTTGTGGAAAAGTGGAAACAAACAAGGACATTGCGAAAAGAAGATTTATCTGGAAAAGATAAAACCATCCGGGACTTATTTAATGAGTGGCCTTCAATCAAAGCAAGCTTGGGCTACAAACTTGTTCGTATAATTTATTATTAAATATTTAATATTTTTTTTTAAATAGGTATTTAAGTTTTTTGCAAATATGCCATTCAATATTTATGCTTGACAAAATTCGGCCTTATGATATTATGCTTTTAGAATTTTTAATAATAAATATTATGCCAATTGATATTTATGCCATTTAACAGTATAGGTTTTATGTTTAGGACAAAAAATTATGCGTAGGTAATCATTCAATTTTATTTTTAATTTTTTTAGGTTGAATTAGATTTTGAATTCATGTATCCAAACCATGACCTAGAATTGTTCAAAAAGTGGCCATATTCATGGAAAAAGCATTGCCAATTTACAGTAAAATAAAAAGTTGCGTGGATAATCTGAAAACTTTGAACGACGATAGTACCACACCAGGTCAGTAGGTGCTAATTTATTTTCATTATATTAAATAAAGATAATAGACAGTCCTCATTTTCACAGGCTTATCTTTGTAATAATTTTTAACTCCTTGCAGATGTGAGATATTATGTTTACCTAAAACTGATGAGTTCGAATTTTCCACCCACCATTAAAATTCCAGTTAAAACCGAAGAAAATAAGAAAAAATATTATAAACCAAGCATTGCTGAATCAGAAAAGGCTTTCATTTTACATGTCGCGGTAGGTAAATAAAGTGCGCAATAAATTAAAAAATAAATAACACAAAGTATTTGTGTCTACCTGTGGTAGCCGATTCGTTTTTTTCTTATTGCGACTTGCTCTTTGGTGAAGGAAGACATCGTGAGGAAATCAGCAAGCCTTAAGAACTCAACCCAATGAAGACTTGTGATATTAGTTTACAGGCAATGGGTTCAGTGTGGTAGATTATTTATGACCCAGAACATCTTGTATATTTGTATTTGTTCAACCTTGTATTTGTTCTATTACAGAATCAGAGCGAAATAGTAACAAAGATCAAGCTGCGTCAGGATGAGCACTTGGCCAAAGGACTTACTTGCCAACCACTGATAGTCGTGGTAGGGTCATCGATAGAAGAAATAACCGATTACTATGTCCATTATGAATCAGTCATTTATAAGATCGACACCCTACTAAAAGCAGTAGATGTATGCTTAAAAATTTTCCATGTTTTCAATTTAGAGTACCCGACAGAGTGTGTTAACGTGTGAACCTTTATACAAAAATATTTTTACGGAATTGATTGTGTTGTGTTTGTCGTGAAAGATAACACAGAGTAAAATAAGTAAGTATATTTAATAGGATAGCACTTATAAAGTTATAACCCAAATATGACATGACAGTTCTATAATTATGCCGCGTAGATTGACGTACCCGTGATTCGGTGTTGCTAGGTGTAACATCCTCCTCCACGTTATTAATTTAAAGGTCCAACCGATTCGGCGGTTTCCTGGTCCTTGTACTGCGACGCGTCTCCATCAAGGTAAGTGCTGGCGCAGGTGTATGTACGGTTGGTGCTGTAGGTAGCCACTGTAGGTCTTCTGCCCGACTGGACGTCTCTGGACTGGTTTCCTTTTCAGGGTTTTCTGACGGTGGTGTAAGATCTTCATTCTGTGCAGGGCTATCTTTTATAATTGAGTCTGTATCCTGAGCTAATGTCGGCTGCCGCAGGTAAGTATTAGAAATGTTGGTATAGTCATTATCCCTTGTACATTTTGTCCCGATTATCTGATCCACATGTCTTTGTTGTTTCTTCCCATCTGCCTCAATTTCGTAATGTAGCTTCCCTCTTCTGTCCAATATTTTTCCAAATTTCCACTTATTTCCATCATATCCTCTTATTTGTACTCTATCTCCTCTCTTGAATTCTTTATTTACCGTAAGGTCATCATTTTCATTATTTCTTCTTATCTCTGGTTCTCTTTTTACAAGGTCAATCCGTGTTCTATATATCCTTTTGTACATCATTTCAGCTGGGCTTATTCCTGTAGTGCTGTTAGGTGTTTTCCTGTACATCATTAAAAATCTCTGCAGTTTGTCTTGTAAGGATCCTTCTTCATTAGCCATTGACTTTAATTTATTTTTCAGTGTTTGCACATACCTCTCTGCTTGTCCGTTTGTTGACGGATGGTAAGGTGCTGTGAATTTAGCTTGTATTCCGTTTTCTTTTAAAAATGTTTGCATTTCTTCTGATCTGAACTGTCTTCCATTGTCTGAAACTTGAGTTATTGGTAGGCCAAATGTAGTATATATTTTTTTCAGGATATTAATTGTAGCTGTTGCAGTAATAGATGTTGTTGGTATAACTTCAAGCCACTTGGTATATGCATCTACCACAATAAGGAAGTATTGGTTCATGAATGGTCCAGCATAGTCAATGTGTATACGGCTCCATGGTTCTTTTGGGTATTCCCAAGCATGTATAGGTACTTTTGTAGGATTTTTCTGCATGAGACAGCACATTTTACATTGTTTGACCATGTTCTCTATGTCTGAGTCAATATTTTGCCACCATACATAGCTTCTGGCTAATGCCTTCATTTTCACAATACCTGTATGAGCTGTATGTAATTCTTCTAACACTTTGTGTTGGAGTTTCTTTGGTATGACTACTCTAATGCCATAGAAGATGCAGTTGTTCTGTAGTGAAAATTCATGTATTCTCTTGCAATCTTCTCTGCCTGACTGTATATCTAAGTATAGTTTTTGTAGTGCTGGATCTGTAGCTGTAGCTTCTTTAATTTCTTGTTGTGTAACTGGCATTTCTGTGATTTGATTTAGGTAGAAAGCATCATCATCAGTAAGTTTTTCTTTGTTTAAATCAGTAGTCACCGCATTTCTAGAAAAATAGTCAGCATTAGCATGTTCTGTAGTTTTCCTGAGTTTAATTTCGTAGTTGAATCCAGCCAAGAAATTTGCATAATGTACTAGTCTAATGGCTGTAGTACCAGGTATTGCCTTCTCTGGGTGTAAGATTCTAGCCAGTGGTTGGTTGTCAATAATCAGGGTTATTTTTCTCCCATAGCAATATTGGAAGAACTTTTTAAGACCCCATATCAATGCAGCTGCTTCTTTATCAAGTTGGCTGTACCCTCTTTCTGCTTTTGTTAGTGATCTGGAAGCGAATGCTATAGGTCTTTCCGTTTTATCTGGCATGATGTGTGACAATACTGCTCCAAATCCAGTAGGTGATGCATCAGTAGCCAATGTTACCGGTAAGTTGTCATGGAATGGTGTCAATACCTTTTCTCCGCAGATTTCCTCTTTTAGATCTTGGAAAACCTTCTCACATTTTGAGGTCCATACAAACTTTGTTTCTTTTTGTAGTAATCTGTAAAGTGGATTTAATTTTGATGCTAGGTTTGAGATAAATTGTTGGTAGTAATTTATCATTCCCAGGAACGTGCGTAGTGAAGAAACATCTGTAGGTCTTGGGCTATTCTTTATATCACTCACCTTTTCTTGTGTAGGATGTAAGCCTTGTTCATTGATTGTATGACCCAGGTGTCACTGACCTTTGGAAAAATTGACATTTCTTTTTATTCAAGTGAAGTCCACACTTCCGTAATTTTTCAAAAACTTGTTTGATTCTCTGAAGTAATTGTATGTATGTTTGTCCCTGTAATGCGATATCATCAAAGAAACAAGCAGTACCTTCTATCCCTTGTAGTGTTTGATCCATGTATCTTTGCCATATATTTGGTGCAATTTTCACTCCAAACATAAGTCTTTTTACTTTGTAAGTACCCTTGCATGTACTAATAGCTTGCATCTCTGCTGTATCTTCATTTGTTTTCATGTGTAAGTATGCTTGGTTTATATCCAATGTACAAAAATATTTTCCTCCACTTAGCTTCGAAAATATTTCTTCAACTCTAGGTATCGGATAGTTATCATTTTCCAAATTTTTATTCAATGTCGCTCTGTAATCTGCACACAGGCGTACTTTCCCATTTTGTTTCATAACAGGCACTATAGGTGTACCCCACTGAGAGTAGGTGACTTTCTCTAATATGTCTTCATGCTCCAATCTGTCTAACTCTGCTTCAACTTGATTTTTGAGAGCAAATGGTACCGGTCTTGGCTTCAGAAATACAGGTACTGTTCCCTCTTTCAATTTAAATTCTGCTTGATAATCTTTTATTTCTCCTATTTCTTCAGAAAATAATTCTTTATATTCTTCTAGTAAATTCTGTAGTTTAATTTTAAATTCCTTTTCTGTAATATCTTTGTATTCCTTTTCAATTGCATTTATTTCAAAATCTAAATTCAGCTTCCTCAACCATTCTCTTCCCACCACTGGGTCTACCTTCTTTTCAATCACAAATATTCTTCCTTCTATTTCCTTAGTTCTGTATTTAATATTTAATTTGCAGGTACCCAATGGCTTTATTATTTCACCTGTGTATGTACGTAGCTTAACTCGTGTATCTTTCAATTTCAGGTTTTTGAAATTATTTTTGTAAAATTCTGAAGAGCATGTTGTAACCGCTGCACCGGTATCCAATTCTAAGGTATGTATTTTTCCATTTAGTTGTAATGTAATATTAAATTTTTCATTATTTGTAGTGTACTCTTTATGTATTTTATGTACTTCATATGTTTCATTTTCGCTTTCATCGCTGGACAGTTCACTTTCAATTTGTAACTGTTTCTGGTCTTTGAAACACACTGACTGAACATGTCCCCGTCGATTACACTTCTTACAATATAATTTATGTTTCACTTTACATTGCCGTGCTGTATAGTTCTCTCTGCCACAGCAAAAACAAATTATTTCCTTATCTTTTTTATCATTTTTGTATGTATTATTTGTATTTTGTGTATTATTTGTATTTCCATTATTTGTGTACTTTTTCTTCTTAGTCACTGATAGCTTATTTATATTTGTATGTACTTCTTGACCCATTTCTTTAGTTTCATATTTTGAAGTTTCAATGGCCATGGCAATCTTTACCACATCCTCAAACTTTGTATTAGGTGATTCCTGTAATAATCTCTCTTTAATATCTATGTTACGAAGCCCCCGTATGAATTGAACTCGCAGGTGTGTGTCAAAGGTGGTTTGTTTACAATTGTTGCAAACAAAGTTGCACTTACCTCCAATTTCTTTCAGTCCAGCAACATAGTTAGCAATACTTTCATGCTCATGTTGCTGTCTAAGACAAAATTTGTGCTGCTGTGCAACTTCCCCTGGTTCTGGTGAAATGTGATCTCCCAATATTTTTATGAGATTATCAAATGATTTTGATTCCGGAGTCTCTGGCGCCGTAATATTTTTCAATATTTGGTAGTATTTCGGTCCAATGCAGTTTAGAAATATTTGTACTTTGACACCTGGATCTGTCACACTTTTCAAGGTTATGTAATTCTGTAGTCGTTGTAAATACGTACTGAAAGCCTCGTTTATTTCATCGTATGGTTGTAATGTAATGCCACTTATTGTTTTTGATGGTTGTACTTGATTTTGTAGTGCGCTTTGTAGGTTTGCTTGTTGTATCTGCATGCCGCGCATGGTTTCCATCATTTGATTTAGAACTTGTGCCAATCCCTCCATTGTTTTTGAAGTATGTCGTTCGGTGGGTAAGGAATAGGGAATTTGTGAAGCAGGTTATCATCACAGGCTAAAGGAACCCTTGGAACAGAAGGAAAGAATGGTTAGGATGCACGTGGGAAAAGAAAATTGTACCATAGGGTCACGCCCATATTCTTCGTATTTCACGTAAACCGTATTTTCTTCAATAATCCACCATCCTCGTCGCCAATTCTGTTGTGTTTGTCGTGAAAGATAACACAGAGTAAAATAAGTAAGTATATTTAATAGGATAGCACTTATAAAGTTATAACCCAAATATGACATGACAGTTCTATAATTATGCCGCGTAGATTGACGTACCCGTGATTCGGTGTTGCTAGGTGTAACAGATTGCAAATCTGATAAAAAATTTCAAGTGCAGCTTGTTTTATGGCGGATCTGTCTTAAAACCTTTTTAGACTGAAATTTCTATTTTGTGCCAAATATTTTATTTTGTGCATAATCCAAAGACATTTTTAAGGAATTGATGATAAAAAAAAGTCTAATTTGTTTCCATCGAACCTGTAGTTTATTTAAACATGTTTATTTGTTTTACGTGTTCGTCTGTGTTAAACGACTATAAATCATTTTTCTTACACTTGAAATTTAGCCATGACTTGCGACCTAACTCCACTTATTGCTGTAAACAGTTTAATTGTACCAGAATATTTTCAAATATACGTTCGTTTCGTCGTCATCTGACCAATGCTCATAATCTGAATCTACCTTCCGAAATATGCCTGTCAAACTGTAGAAACAACAATATTATTCAAGAACCGAGTACATCAAGTAATTTTCAACTTGGACTGTAATAGTGATAATGATGAATTATTTTAGGTGCATCGTCTTCACATATTATTATTATATGAAGGGTACAGGAAAAGAAGGGGCTCATTGCCAATTTTTAAATTTTGAATTAACTATGCCGTTCGGTGCGTTTTTATACGGCCAATCAGACCACATTATTCAAAAAATGGTAAAAGGAGCTGATTTCACGTAAAGCCCGTGTAAAAAAATCTGAGTTTAGAATAAAACGCGCTCATTACATACCAAACCAAGTAAAAAGGCGCCCATTGTCTATTGAACAGTGTTAAAACGCGCCCATTGCAGCGGTTGTATTAGAGAACGCGCTCATTATCGGCCATTTTGAATTTGTTGTCATATAAGTGACAGCTGTCAGATAAGCTTTCTTGCAGAAATTTTACGACTCGTACGTTGTTATTTCAAAATGGATATTAATAGTAGTGATAATGAAGAAAACTGTGTTTATAAGACTACAAAAAAAAGGAAATCACATGGTCGAATGGCTGAAGTATTGAAAAAGTTAAGATTATCAAGTCATGAAGCCGGTCCAGCATGTAGCTGCAGATTGGGATGTTTTGATAAAGTTACTAAGCAAGCAAGAACACAAATTCTCCAGAATTTTAATTTACTGTCGTCACATGATGCCCAAAATAGCTATTTAAGTGGATTAATCTCTGTTCTTCCAGTCAAAAGGCCTTCAAAGAATGAAAGTGCATTACATTACGACGCTGTGTACAAGTACAGAGTACTTGCTATGATTGATTCGGAAATAAAAGAAATAACTATATGCAAAAAGGCATTTATGTCCATACATGGAATTACTAGAAAAAAATTCAATACTTAGTAGCAAGTTTGAAAAAAAATGGATGTGCTCCGATTGATAAGAGAGGAAAGCATAATTCTCATAAACAGCTCAATGATGAAGTTAAAAGTTTGATTAGAGGGCATATTAATTCATTTAAAGGTAGTGTATCTTTTTATAAACTATTTACTGTGATAGTCTTCTACATATTTTTTTATAAATTAATATTATTATGATAACACACAACATTTATATTGTCTGTTCTAGGTCGTTCCAGTCATTACAGTCTTCATGATTCAAGCAAAACATATTTGTCAGAAGATTTAAATGTTAAAAAAATGCATAAAATGTTCCTTCAAGATAATGAAAGTGTATCGGTATCCTATGAGACTTATAGAAATATTTTTTGCAATGATTTTAACATTGCTTTCGGCTACCCCCGGACGGATACATGTAGCATTTGTGACGAGTTTATTGCAAAAACAAAAGCATTGGAGGCTGAGAAGAATACATGCACTGAAACTCTTGCCAGATCCACATTGGATCGGCAAATTATGAATCTGTTTAATCAAAACAAGTTACATAAGCTACAAGCAGGCACTTTTTATAGCCGAAAACGGATGGCTAGGTTGCAAAGTAGAGAAGCCAGCAGCTCAATGGAGGCAATATGCTTTGACTACGGCAAAAATCTTTGTGCACCTAACATACAAACAAACGATACTTACTATAAGCGACAGCTGTCAGTGTATGCTTTCAATGTGCATGTGTTATCTTCATCAGAAAGCATATTTTATCTCTATCCAGAAACAGAAGGTAAAAAAGGGAGTGATGATGTATGCTCACTTGTCCATAACTTTGTCTATAACTACATGAAGCCTACTACGACTCACCTTCAAATATTTTGTGACTCGTGCGGAGGGCAAAACAAGAATTTCACAATGTTTCGCTTTTTACATCACCTAGTACACATTGAAAAAAACTTGAAAAAGTTACTGTGACATTTCCAGTCAGGGGCCATTCATACATGGAGTGTGATAAAAACATGGGTTTGGTGAAATCTAAAACACGAGCAGAACTTCCACAAGAATGGACAGAAATTTTTAAAAATGCCCGCTCCAAGCCCAGTCCGTTTAAAGTCGTAGAGGTGGATACAACTTATTTTAGATCATGGACTCAGCATTTGGACTCAATTTATGCTAAAAAGTCGTCTTTTCCGTCAAGGCCAATAAAAGTTCTGAAAATTGAAAAGTCTACTCCTAAAATAGGCTTCCGCTCGACTTATAATGGTCCTTGGGAATCTGCATGCATTAGCGGAAGGAAGAAGAAAACCAGTGCGGGCAACATTGTACAAAATAATGAATTCATTTTGCCTGGGAGTTTGTACACAGAGAAGTTACCAATTTCTCAAGAAAAATACAGTGATCTTCAGCACTTGAAAAAATTTTGTTCTCCTGAAAGCATCTTGTTTTATACAAATTTACCCCATAATTAAAATGTCATGCTAAAATTAAAATCTGTTTTATTTCATTACTCAAACAATACAGTAAACAGGAAAAACAGAAATACATCAGACACTGTTTATCATCACCATTTCAGTTGCAATATGAAAAAAGGAGCTCATTGCGACAATGAGCACCTTCTTTCCAGTTACATTTGGGACTTTGACAATAAAATATCAAACTGTTATTTGTTTACTAAATTAATGTTAAAAAACATTAACCTATGGTGTTGTGTACACTGTCCCTTGTATAAATAGGTAAATATGAAATTCTAAGTAATTTGTAATTGTTAATTAAGAGATTTTAGGTTTAATTACTTGATTACTCAAAACAATGAGAATGTTAATGAGCCCCTTCTTTTCCTGTGCCCTTCATATAATTAATGTATACAAAATATTGTAAAACATTTTAAAAGAGTAACGGTGGAGTTTCTTGCCCATTCTTCTCCATACGAAAACTACCTTTTGGAATGGGCGACTAGAATCAATTCTATTTGTTGTAATTTCTGACGTTCAAAAGTGCCTTTAATGTGCCTATTTGAAATAAATGCTTTGACTTTGACTTTGAACGCTCTTTTGTTTTCGAACCTGAAAGTAACCATGTTCCCCAGAAAGATGAAATTTTTAATAACTCAACAGCCACTTTCGCTTTGTCTTTATACAGTAATCCTAACATTAATTGAAAATGTGCCAACGAAATAATTAGTAATATTTCAGAGCATATAACTGATGTTATTAATAATATGTTAACTGATCTTTTACCTACTGCTTCAGAAACAAATGTCGAAAAATTAAAAAAAGTAATTAACACAATATCGCAACCTTTTGAAAATTTATCCACAGAGTATCAAGTAATGAATCGTTTTTCTGAACTTGGCATTTATATACCTCCTAAAAAGTTTCTTATTGCTGAAGGTACATTTTCAAATACTGCCAATTCTTCAAAGATTAATATTTAAGAAAATTTTCGAATTACCCGGTTTTATTTCTGTTTTAAAAACATATAACGGTGCTGAACTTAATTCAATATCAAATTATACTCAAGGCAAGGTTTGGAAACATAAAATATCTGGAAAAGAAGGGTACTTATGCGTACCGTACTTTTTGTACAATGACGACTTTGAATGTAACAATCCATTGGGAAGTCATGCTGGGGTTCGTTATATTTCTGCCAAATATTTCCAATTTCCAACTATGGGAAGTGAATACTTATCACTTTTAGAAAATATATTTGTTGCTATGTTGCATAAGTCGTCGTATAGTAAAACTTACGGAAACGCGGCTATTTTTCACGAGCTTATTGAAGAAATGAAGTGTTTAGAGGAAAATGGCATTGATATAGTAACATCGGAAGGTAACTTCAGGGTATATTTTATACTTGCAATGGTCATCGGTGATAATTTGGGCCTTAAACCAATCGGCATAGATTAGTAGTCCAATAAACAAAAGGGTTTTAAACAAAAGGTCTCCGGCACCGGCGCACACCTGGCATCAGTATAATAGAATAGTAAAATTCCTAGTACAGTTATGCATAAATCTATTGTGTTCTAAATGTTATGTTTAAGCCTTAAGACATAAGGGTGTCGGTATATTTTTGTTATCTTAAAAGCAGTCTGAATAATAAATCAACACAAAATATTGAATATGCATCGTTTCCATGGAATTCTTCTTTTATAATCAGCTATTGGAATCAATTTCGCCACAAATACTAATGGTCAGTATAATATTATCAAAAATTAATTATATGGTAACATTATTTTGATTTGTCATTCATTCGTTCAAAAAATATTGCTACGATTTAAATTTGACAGTGACACTTAACTGATCACTTTACGCCGCAATAAAAACAAAAAAAATATTGTCATGAATACCATGAATACAATGAATACGATCAGCTCCTGGGGCCGGGCCATTCGCCGCGTCATGTGCTGTGGGCCTGGTGCAAATGACCCAGTCACTACCAATGAGTAAGTACCTATCAATATTTGAATGAATATTTCATGTAAGGAATATTGAATTAATATTGTATTTATTAATATTTTAAATGTTTTTTTCCTTTCAGACCAGTATATGAGACTTTGGGGCGCCGCACGTAAGGCAAAATGATCGATTTACGACGACAAAAATATTTCTAACGACATTTAATTGTTTAAACATATTTTTTAATGACTATTACCTATACTAAGCAGTTTGGCGTGTCTAACACAACCTACGGACCTATAAGTACTGATTTTAAATATATTGAAATTTTATTCCAATATAAAATTCTTGCATTGAAATAAAACAACTCAAAATAAATCGTAAACTTTGTATTATTAAAAAAAAAACATCATTAATCATCTTCTTCGTCATCGTCTTCCTCATTCTGATCGTTACCTAAATACGTTGGCATTGTGAGCATATTCATAATCGTATCATTAAAACCTTTCATTGGTTTTTTTTTCACTGATCGATATTGACTTATCAGGGGATCAGAGTTAATACATAGCCAGTGTAAAATGTCCGTGTTGGTATTAATTCTTGAAGTTTTTCGTGAGTGCATGAGTCGTATGTTTTTATATTCTTTTTGAGAGGCTTCCAATACGTCCTCGGATAGCTGACCCACAGGTAGAGGTAGCAGACTTATGATGTCGCTGCTGTGGATAAGTAGTTTATGTACTGACGCACTCATCTTATACCATCCATACAGTTCAATGCATTTTTTTGCTGTTTCCATGCAATATGGTTTAAAAGTGTTTATGTTGATGTAATGGCAACTGGAAATTGTCTTTAAAATATTTGAAAACCTTTCGATCAATTCTTTATCGATTCCAGTAATTTCAGCAACTATCTCGGGATTTTCAAAAAATTTCCGTGCCGTGTTGCCGTCATTTGTGTTTCCACCTCCTTGCTTAGGTTGGTCCACTACTAAACTCATCTTCTCGTAAAACAGGTCCGTTATATTTTTCTTCTTCTCTTTTACTTGATTCTTCAATGTAGTGCCCCTAGCTTGCCATTGTTTAATATCAATTTTATATGCTATATGCAAAAGATATTCGAAACACCTTAGATAGGCATGTAAAATAGATATGCCATACTTATAGGCAGAAACATTGCAGGATCGTTGTAAGACCTTATCCAAGTTGTTTATGTCCTTCGGAGTAACCTTACAAATGTTGCATGCCTGAGACGATGCAGTTTGTGTAAGGACATTGCATGTTTTGCCATCCATCATTGTACAAATTGGAATATGCTTAAAGGTGATTATTTTTTCTTGGAGGCTTACTGTTGTCGATGTAACAGCTTGCAGCTGTTGTTCAGTAGCATCGAATTCTTGTTTTATGGTCTGATTTGTTTCTTTAATTAACTTGAAACCAATAGGGCGACACCACTTTGTCGATGATGGGCTCGGGTTTTTCCAAAATATCATTTTTTCTTCTTCATGGAATATAGATACTTCGAGAGGTACAATAGTGCTTAATATAATATTCGAATCGGAGTACTTTGGACTGTCTGCGAAGTGCTGTTTATAAATGCTGTGCCCGCCACTACCATCCAGCCCCCACTTATAGTAGACATCAATTTCGAATACTTCTGGAGGAAGATGAAGAGAAATAACTTCTTGTTGCACTTCATATAATCTTCGGACTGTGTGATCAAGTAAGTTCTGCATAGGAATCCTGGCTTCGATCTCCGAAACAGTAATATTTTCGGGATAGCAAGTTTGCTTTATCTGGAAGATTTGATTGTAAGCAGGGTATATATTAGCACCTCTAGCTTTAGCTCCTCTTTGTACTTTTATATAATCTTCTTTTGTCATACTTGTGTCAACAATAAGAGCTAGAGCTTCCACAGGTGTATATGGTGTGCAGGAGGGCTTGTTGATTTTTGACTGCTGCATTCGTTTCAAACTTCTTGGTGACGACTCTAGGGCTAATTTCATCACTTTAGCAGCTTTGCGTTTTCCCGATACAACTAAGCTGGATTCAGTTGCAAATGAAAGTTGTTCCGGAGAAAGACCTTTTACTATAGTTTGCACAGATCTTTGTTTAGAACGCAACGATGAGACCCCAAAATCCTTCTTTGGTCGTCCTGAAACCGGTTTCTTACTATGCGTCTGTTGGTCTCCTTGTATGTTCGGCATTTTGAACTCCTCATTTAACCAATCGTGATGATTTTTAATCAGTCGGTCATGGATGCGATGGCATTGTTTCCATTTTGCAAATAACTTTGCCACAAACACTTTAATTTTCAATTTGACCGATTTTTCAAAGTCTTCACCATATTGTACAATGTTTAATTTATTCAAAATATACTTAAGTAAATGTTCAATGCATTTAGGCAAAGAAAATTTAAAAAAACTTTCACTCTTTAAAACATAATATAATTCTAGCCTTTTAATACTTCGCATTTCCACGTTATCATTTCGACTACCTGAAACAAAAACAACAAATACTCAGAGATGTGTAAATATGTGCAGCTAAAACCAATTTCCTCGTAATAACAATAATCATAGTTTTTGATAATAAACAAATTTAAACTGGTACTCGTTGGAACTTTTTAGAAAAGCTTCCACAAACTATTTTTCTACAGCAAAACAAGATTATTGTAAGTCTATCGATGTATTTAGATTATTTTCTATGTTTAAAGCGTTGAAAGAACTCAATAATAGGTTTAAAATGAAGTACTTACTACATGGTAATGGATCCATATTAAAAAACAAGATTTCACTTCAAAACAACTGCACATGGACACAATGTATTCGCACCGAGTTTAGTAGAATACTGGCGGCACGCTTAACAATAAGCGAAGAGTCGAACAATAGCGGCTTTTGTAAACGGGTCTCGCTCGCAAATAAAAAATCTTTTGTTGATTTTTGACCATTGAAGGGTAGAGAACACCAAACGTATGTAATAAGCGCATTTCAATGATTTTGTTTTAAATGCTTTTGTCGTCGTAAATCGATCGTTTTGCCTTACGTGCGCCGGGTCCACGACGCGGCCAGCGCGCTGCAGGTGTTGGAGGAGTGGGTGGAGGAGGTATGTACCGACATGGAAGTATGTACCGATATGGAGATATGTACATACCTGTACGCCACATTTTAAGGTCACTCGAAACGCTACGCGTAGGGACCTATAAAGAAGATATATGACTTCATTATTTGTTTTATTTGACAGATTCGGGGGCTGTTGGCTCCAATCGCCGACGTGCCGGAGCGCATGCGGCGGTTGGAGCTTAGCTTACACCCGCTGCTGGTGTACAGGCCGGAAGACGGCGAATATATGGAAATGATGTGAGTACTTACTTGCTCAACTGCACATTCCCTTTTTATTAGCCACACATCTGTGAAGTACCTATATAAATCCTGCAATATGTTGAATGTGCGCTAGCTTTTCATTATGCACCATGTTTTGTTTGTGTTTTAAAACAGCACACCATGCTTACCTACAATGTAGGTTCATATTCGGGTTTGGTTTGATTTCTTTTTTTGCATCTACAATTTTCATTTTTTGCAGGAATGGATTCCGGCCTGCACCGGCAGCTCCACCCACTGACCCACCAGCTTGCAGCGTGTGGCTGGTCTGGCTCCAGGAGCGTATTGATTATGGGGAGCCCTGGTGATCTTGTCAAAACGACTCATCAGGGCTCCCCCAATAAACTATGAACTTTTCCTCAAGTTTTTTTTATTTTATTATCATTACCCTTTCTTATTTCCTTCACACACACAAACATGAAGTGAAGACTCAACAGGTAAGGCTGACAATAGGTGAGTATGAACTAGATAGGTAATAGTATTCATTGTACTACGATAAAGAAGGATCTTACTTATGTTGGTGGAGTTGAGTGAGAAGTAGTTGGTAAAATAGTGGGTTGGTGGTGTGTTCCTAGCATTTTGGACTGTATTTTATATATTTTTGGCATGGCTACAGAGGCATTGCGTTATTTTTTTCGTACTTATACAGACTAGATTCGATCCATACCACAGAATTGTTGGTTCGACGTTTTACATCGCTATTTAATATTTTACAAAATTTTATAAAATTTTAGTTAAATTACGTCGTTAACTACATTGTAGATACTCTGTCTCTAGGACACATTATTTACAATTCACGTAAAACTAGGCAGTAGGGAGGTAGGGGAGCATTGGGCAGTCGGGAGGTTTGGGCACCCCCTCATTTCTCCAAAACTTTCGTAGATATTTTTTGTTTTCTACCACAGCACTATACTTTATTCACTAGCAACACCGCTTATCTAAAGTGTCAGCTGTCATTTCACTTGGTTGTCAAGTTACATGCGCGTAACGGTTTGCTGCGTACAGAAGTAAATATTTTATTTGTGATTTGATGTAACTTATCAAAGAAATCTGCAAGAAAGTGTAAGTATCTGTGTTATCTTTTTCTTTTGTGTTTAATGAATATTATATTTGCCTGTCAATTAGGTTTCTACATTTGATAAAAATAATCTTATTCTAATCTATTTGAAAAGTGAGGTTATGGGGAGCATTGGGCACGCAGGTAGGAGGGAGGTTTGGGCATGCCCAATGCTCCCTCTGTTTTTAGTGTATTTTGGTGTCAAACTTTTGTGCCTTTTTGCTATGCCTATTGGATTGAGAGGTTAATCATTTCTTTTTAGGACAATGCCGTTTTCATTTAAAAAGAAAAATAAGCGACGTGAAATCCCTAAAGATATTATTTTGCGCGCATTGGAAGAAGTTTCCAAAGGTGCTAAAATTAAAAGTACTGCGAATAAATATGACATACCGAGATCTAACCTTCAAAGGTATATCAAGCAGGGTGGTGTCGTAAAAGATAATTCTTGTAAATTTATATCATCTCAAATATTCACAAAAGATGAAGAAGAGAAAATTTCAGAATATCTTGTAACATCGTTTAAACTAAACCATGGACTATCAAAATTGAAAACACGCGAATTGGTTTATGAATACGCCACTGCCATTAAAAAAAAAATACCAGATAACTGGACAGAGAAGAAACTTGCATCCAAAGACTGGATAAGGGGATTTTTTAAAAGACAGCCTCAACTTTCGATAAGGACACCAGAGGCTACCAGTCTGTCACGGGCCACAAGCTTCAATAAGAAAAATGTCGGAGATTTTTTTGAAAATCTTAAAACTGTGTATGAACGGCATCGCTTCGGCCCTGAGTCTATTTACAATATAGACGAAACTGGATTATCAACGGTGCAACGAACCCAGAATGTGATTGCTCTCAGAGGCACTAAGCAAGTTGGGCAAGTAACGTCAGCTGAAAGAGGGACGCTTGTAACGGTTTGCTGCGGTATTAATGCATTGGGTAACTCAATACCACCATTTTTCATATTCCCACGGGTTAATTTCAAAACATATATGCTAAATGATGCCCCTGTTGGTTCAGATGGAGCAGCACATCCTTCAGGGTGGATGACATCACCAAATTTTTTAAAATATATTCACCATTTCGCCAAACACGCAAAACCAACGCCTTCATCGCCAGTTCTTTTGCTGCTGGACAATCATGAGAGCCATATTTCAGTACCAGTTCTCGATTTTTGCAAACAATCAGGCATTGTTTTAATGACTTTCCCACCGCACTGCAGCCATAAACTGCAACCTCTAGACCTGACTGTCTATGGACCACTCAAAACTTATTATAACACTGCTGTAACAGATTGGATGGTAAGCAATCCGGCCAAAACAGTAACAATTTATGAAATACCAAAATTAGCAGCAAAAGCCATTCCACTAGCATTCAAGTTGCAGAATATTCAAAGTGGATTTGAAAAATCTGGCATATGGCCATTGAATTCAAATATTTTCTCCGATGAAGATTTCGCTTGTTCTTCTATAACTGATCGCTGCTTGTCGGAAGAGGGTAATGTTCCTTCAGAACAATCTATTTCAGACCAACCTGTCACTGAACAGCCTTCAACAGGGGAAAATCAGAGTCTAGAGGATCGTACAAGTTCAAATGTGGAAGTCATTGGGCCATCTCAACTGGAATCTCCCTCTAGAAGTCAGATTAGTGGCACTGTCAATGTAACACCTGATGTAGTAAGACCGTATCCGAAGGCCGGCCCCAGGAAATTGCAGGGTATGAAACGGAAAAAGGGAAAAACTAGAATATTGACGGACACACCCGAGAAAAGACTTATAGAAATGGAAAAAGAAGAAAGACAAAGAAAAAATAAGATCTAAGAGCTCAACAAAAATAGAAAATGCTTCAAAAATACAGGACAGAAAACAATTCCGAAACTTGCTGATGAATTTACTTCCAAACCAGAGAAAAACAGGAAAATTAGCAGCGATGATGAAATAGAAAATGTTTCGGTTTCTGACGAAACCGTTGTTGAATCGGAAGAAGATTTTGATGAAGACGATGTGATCGTTCTGGATAGAAATTTCCAGATCAATAACTTTGTATTAGTGAAATTTGACACCAAAAAAACTGTCTACCATTATGTTGGAATAATCGAAGATGTTAATCAGACGATGGCAACTGTAAAATTTATGAGAGTGAGTAAGTTAAGAAATACTTTTATATTTCCTGACATCGAGGACGTAGCCAGCGTCCTCCTGGAGGATATAAAGACAAAATTGCCTACACCAACGACATGGATGAAACGTGGCAGCTTAAAATATAAATTTGACAAGCCTCTCTGGATCATACCAAATATAAGATAAGTTTAATTAAGTCTAACATCGTGCAGTACTGATTCTAAGTCACATTGTTTAATTTTTCTAAAATCTATGATAAGAAAAAATGTTTGTATTACAATTTTTTATAGTAATGTTATATAATACTTAAGCCTAGTAGTATAATAAAGCAATTTCGTGCATATTAAATACAGTGCCCAAACCTCCCTACATGGGTGCCCAAACCTCCCGACCGCCGGGAGGTTTGGGCACTTTGGACATGTGTTCGAAGATCTCTTGTAACTTTAAGACTAATTACAAATTGAAACTTTTCTTAATAATAATTACTGCCAAATATGTGTGCTCCATATATTAGGAATAAAATTTTGATTATGATAAAAAATAACAGTTTTATTAACATTTATGTAAAAAAGTGCCCAATGCTCCCCTACCTCCCCTACGGTTCGATGACTATAGCTTGATGTTGAATGGCCATAAACTAAAAAGATAGTATGTTGTCCCTTGCAAATTAGCTGTCAGCGAGAAAGAGCGCAAACATAACGGAAAAATAAAAATGGAAGAAGATTTAATTTTTCTGTAAGTATTCATAATTTGTATAACTACTAATACAAAGATTTCGCTGTAATATGTGCAGTTTTCTTCGAAGTTATTGCAGTATGTACCTAGATAATTATCGAACCCAAAGGTCCTATTACATATTTATAACTTTTTGTTAGGCAAGACGAGGATACCAATCCGAGTGACTGGGTCCCGTCGCAGTCACTGCCTCCTGCCGCTGACTACAGCGGGCCTGGGGTCAGCGGCGCAGGCGGCGGCGGCGCCGGGGTCAGCGGCGGAGGCGGCGGCGGCACTCAGGAGTCGCCTATGACGGCCAGCCCGCCAAACGGCCGTGCCTCCGGCCAGAATTACCCACGCCCAAAGGGAAAGGCGTGGGTAAGAAATCAAAAAATAAAAAATAAATTATTTTTTATTTAACTTATTTTTTTATTGCAAGCTCACATATAAATGTCAATAATTGCTACGTTTAGACCCGACTCGGAAAGAGAGTCGTGGTGGGTACTGGGCAGGTATACCACGAACGAATATTATTCCACCCTGACACTCGTAACATATTACTATTGTAACAATCGAAACAGAGAACACGTGTGTAGACACCCTTACCGACCCTTATCTTACGATGTTTTCGAAACAAAAGAGATACACAATGGATGCATAGGTGCGTCGCGCCGCACTCGAAGAAAGTTAAGTAAATTGTATGGACGCGCATACGCGCCGCCAGCACATGGTCAAAGTAAGAAAAACGCGCATGCGCGTTGGCCGCACTGAATGCGTTAATTATTAATATGTCTAATCATACTTATGTTTATCTTTTTAGGTCGAAGCAAACAGCAACCCATCTTTTCTCCTCTGAAGACGAAGCTGAGCAGCAGGTCTTGCCTAAAAAATCGAGGGTTTCGTCACCGTCATCGTCGACCATTCGGCGAGAGAAAAGACCGGCGGGAGGTGAATCATCTCAGGAAAAAAAGAAGAAGACCATCGTCAAGCCAATCAGCTCTTGCATGAAGCCCACTTCGCACGAATTATTTGGCAAGAGGAACCTGTTACAACTGCACAGGGTAAAAAAATACCGCCCCTTTATTCATATTTGACTCGTAGAGTTGCCAACGGTCTTAGCAGGCAAAGCGATGAGAGTAAAATTGGGAAGTACTATGTGGAGCTTAAAATTTATAACGTTGAAGAGATCGAACACATTGCACCTATCAACCGTTGGCGACATGCGATATTGACGGTTAAAAATCGTACCGATGATAGAACGCCAGCATGGGATCGGCTAAAAGAATTTGTGATCGAAACTAGAAAGGAGTTCAAACACTGTCCTCTAGATTTTGTTAGTCATTATTACTAGTATATACTAACAAAGAGTTTAGGACACAGTTTAGGTTTAGGTTATTATTCTTATGTAAACTTTTTAACAAATAATGTTTTGTTTCCTATTATTTACTTACTTATTCAGTGTTTTAAAATATTTTAATCAACATAATTATATGTTTCAAGATAGAAATATAGGTAGGTACTCATATAAAATACCTAACATGTCTCCTATTTAGTACAATTAAAAACATGTGTTTTAAGCTCACCTTTGTTTTTTTTTTACTTTACAATACGATACTTGTCTACACATCGAAGGCGCTATAATATTGATGATATACATAATAATCCTAATTTGTTGAATGTGAAAAATGTCTTATTGAATTACCTTTGAATCAATATAAATATCATTTGAGAACCAATATGCATAAGTCTAATAGTCTCTTATGAACCGAATTTCAAAACATTTACATTATTTCAAGTGCTTTCAAAAACAGAATCGTAACGTATCGTTTAAATCCTTCACACAAAGTTGGATACCTCGCGCCTGAGGATTTCTTGTGTGAAAATAAAGACGATATCGTAAAACTAGTTGATATGTCGCTATTGAAAAATATTTGTATTAAAGTGAACTTTGAACTATTTTCTAACTTTGTATTAGAAAAGAACAAAGAGCAACAACTGAAGTCTTTCAATACAAAATATGAAATAATTTGTAGAAACATGGTACTCGAATATAATTGAACTTTTAAAATATAAATTATTGGAATTGGAACATAAAGAGTCTGGATGGTCTTTTCACTCAGTAAACCATCTGGAAATCAATGTTAATAAATACTGTCCATTGAAAGGTGGAACGTATTTAACTTTACCAAAAAAAATCAGACACTCAAAAAGTTGTGTGAATATACAAAATAATGACAGTCATTGTTTTTTATGGAGTATTGTAGCAGCATTGTACTGTTAAAACAGAATGTATGTAGGACAGCATCATATCCACATTACAGCTATATTGAAGGAATGTCTTTCCCTGTAGCATACCAGGACATAAAATTATTTGAAACCAATAACAACATAAGCATTAATGTTTATGGAATAGATGAGAATAATGAAAAAGTGACTGGACCTTTATATTTAACAAATGCAAGAAAATCAAAACATGTGAATTTACTATACTTAGAGAGAAATGGAAAAGCTCATTACTGTCTGATTAAAGACCTGGTACAATTGGTACGACGACGTCAAGTTACAAATCATAAAGGTAATGTTTTCTGTGCGAATCATGTCTACAATTTTTCTATAGTGAAACCAAGCATAAGTCGCATAAATGTGTTCTAAAGTTTTAACCGTTTTGCCTGAAACTAATAGAAGGCGTGGTTTTAAGAATTATGAACGAAAACAAAGAATAAATTATGTAATCTATGCTGATTTTGAAAGTCTGTTGCTAAGTTGTTCAGAAAAAATTACTGAAAAAACAGAACTTCAAAAAACATGAACCCTCATGCTTTGGTTATTATATTTGTTGTTCACATGATCCGAGTCAAAATAAGTATGTTACATATAGAGGCTCAGATTGTGTTGAAGTGTTTGTTACTAAAATAGTGGAAGCCGTAAAGAAAATAAGTAAAATATTATCTATTAAAGCGCCTATGACCCCACTGTCAAATAAAGAAAAACATAGATATAATTGTGCTAGTACTTGTCATATTTGTGATCGATTATTATTTAATGACAAAGTATGTGATTATGATCATGATACAGGAAAGTATAGAGGAGCTGCACATGCTCATTGTAATTTATTGTATAGAATATGTGCATTTATACCTATTGTTTTTCACAATTTATTGAACTGTTTATTAAAGAATTAGTAAAGTACAAAGGGCACATTAAAATTATACCTAAAACTAAAGAAAAGTATTTAACCATCACCAAATACATTGCTAGCGAGAACGATAATTCTTCTATTCAAATGAAATTCATTGATTCGTTTCAATTTCTTAGCTCAAGTCTGGAAACATTAAGTAATTATTATTATTTTTACTACATTAAATACTGTTATATAATCACTATGCACATGACAATTTCGAAACAAAGGATTAATCCAGTACCGTCATTTTCGTTTTTTTAAGCGACATCGATGGCGCCGAATGAGTACTATCAAAAGCAGGAGCAACAATGTTTCACCGTCGGAATCCATTTTAGAAATGAAGTGCGCAAGCGGGATTGTCCGAAAGGGTTACCGCTGGCCCGGAACATAAAGGGCGAAGGAAGGAACACGGGTGGGTTTTAGTCAGTAAGAGTCTGACACTCCCTTCCGCCCCACCCATAGCGGGAGGAGTCATTTGATGATTTCCCATCCTGAAAAAAAAAAAAAAAAAAAGAAGCGCGCCACACTGAACTTAACTGCGGCGCAGCAGCGGCGCTGCTAACGCGCGGCTGTTCTTATAATGTAAAGGAATGCGCTTCTGCCGCGCTACTGTCGCGCTGCTAACGTCCTAATGTGAAGTGGCACTTATATGAGTGATAACACATGCCCTTCAGTGTCCATAAAGTTCTTGATCATGGAACAGCTATCATTAGTATCATTGAAAACTTGGGATTAATTCCGATTCGAAAGTTATCGGAAGCAGCGGCTGAATCTAGAAATAAAGATTTTAGGCGATATCGCCAACACCATTCAAGAAAATTCTGCAGAAGAGCTAATAATGAAAATATTTTGAATAATTAGTTCCTTATTAGTTCTCAAAATGGCGTGTAGAGGATCGCTTAGTAACAGGGTCGTAACCTGTGGCGGCGCCAGTCGCGTCCGTTGGGCCGTGTGGTGCGGACACGTTTGTTTAGTTTTTGCTGTCACGAGTTTTACTCAGGCGGATTTTGTTTCTCGTAAAAGTAAGTATTTTTTACGTTAATTTGTTTGAATTTAGCATTAATTTATTGTAATTTTACTAAATAACTTCGAAAATGATTTGAAATCTCATAATTCTAGTAATTTTTTTAGTTATTGTTTTCTTACGTTGAAGGTTATGAAGTGGACAAAATGGCATACGCCTTGTTCGGGTAAAACAGCATACTATGTCATTTGACCCACCCTTTTTTCTTTTACAGATTATTAACAATCATGCCTCGTAACTATTCTAGAAAAACAGACCGACAGGGATGGGATAAAACCTCCATGGAAAAGGCTATTGAAGCTGTGAAGAATAATGAAATGGGCTGGCTATTGGCTTCTAAAGTATTTAATGTCCCACAGTCGACTCTTGGAAGACATGCACTGAAACAAAGTAAATTCTTAGCTCCAACTACTAAAGGTACCTACCAACTTATGTAGTATTTTTTAACTGTAGCGTTATGTAAGCATGATCAGATCGGATTTAATCACGTACTCGCCTTATTGTTTTAGGTATGGGTAGGTACAGGAGTGTCTTCACATATGAAATGGAACGAGAACTGGTAGAACATATTAAATTACTAGAAACGAGATTGTTTGGATTCACGGAAGGAAGTTTTGGAATTGGCCTTCCAGTTTGCAGACGTTAATAATATTCCTCATAACTTCAACAATGAAAAAAAGATGGCAGGCAAAGAATGGTTGGCTGGATTTCGACGCAGACACCCAGACATATCCTTGAGGAAACCTGAAGCGACTTCAGCTGCAAGAGCCCAAGCCTTTAACAAACCGCAAGTAGCACTATTTTTCAACACTTACCAAGACATTGTTCAGAGCAACAACATTTCTCCTCATAGGCTCTACAATGTCGATGAGTCAGCTTTATCAACAGTCCAGAGACCCCAAAAGGTCTTTGCTACTACTGGGCGTAAGCAGGTTGGGGCTTTGACTAGTGCTGAAAAGGGGTCTCATGTGACAGTTGTTTGTTGCATGAGTGCAAATGGCCATTTTGTCCCGCCGTGTTTAATTTATCCTAGAAAAATCATGAAACAGGAGTTGATAGACGAAGCTCCAACCGGTACTTTGGGTATTGCCCAGGAATCAGGTTGGATGACAACAGCTGTATCTTATAAATGGTTGGTGCACTTTCAGTTGCATGTAAAAGCGAGTCTTGATGATAAAGTGCTTTTGGTAGTTGATGGACATATAAGTCATAAAGGTATTGAAAGTTTAAAATTCGCAAAAGAGCATTTTTTTTTTTTTTAGGATGGGAAATCATCAAATGACTCCTCCCGCTCTGGGTGGAGCGGAAGGGAGTGTCAGACTCTTACTGACTAAAACCCACCCGTGTTCCTTCCTTCGCCCTTTATGTTCCGGGCCAGCGGTAACCCTTTCGGACAATCCCGCTGACCCGGCAGGCTTCGGCCCGAACAGGCCCCTTCAGTTGATGCTGACATCTCTTTGAGGCGCGCGTGGAACACGTACGCGCCGTCCGGCACGGGCCTGGTCCTGATCGGACGGTGAGCTACCCATTACTCTCCGCCCGCAGGCCCGCGCCTACGGTGGCCGGGAGTCGTCGCGCGGCTCCCGACGCCCGGAGCGTCTCCCGCGGCGGCTGGGACGGGAGGCTCTCTCCCTCATCCGTCCCGCCGCCTCCTTCGCTAGCATGACTGCTTCGCAGAAGGAGGCGACTGCCCCCCACTCCCTCTCGCCCCGGACCATGGCTCGAACCAGGCCCGGACGCGAGAGGTCGCCGCCGCTGCCGATTGCCTCAACGAGGACACGGCGGTGCTCCGCCCAAGCGGGGCAGACCTCCACCGTATGCTCCACCGTGTCCTCTGGGCGATCCTGGCAATGGTGACACCCGGGCGTTTCCTCCCGCCTGATTATGTGCAGGAACCTCCCGAAACTTCCGTGTCCGGTGAGGACCTGCGTCAGGCGGTAGGTGAGGGCGCCGTGACGCCTCTCTAGCCACTCCTCAAAGAGGGATCTTACCGCCGCTATCGTGGCGTGCCCTGCGCTGGGTTGCGACAGTCGCTCTTTCCATGCCGCCATGAGATCGCGCCGGAGGTCCGTCCGCTCCGCCGAAATTTGCTGCAGAAGCGGAGTTTCCCCCCGGCGTAGTGCCTCCGCGCGCCACTCATACAGGCGCGCGAGGACTATCGCCTCCAGATCCCATGGCGGCAGTCCGGCAAGGAGGCTTGCCGCCTCGCCAGAGATCGTGCGGTAGCCCCGGATCAGCCTTGTGGCTACCACTTTCTGGGGCGCGTTCAAATAATGTGCGGCTCGCCGCCGCAGTGAACGCGCCCACACTGGGGCCCCGTATAGGGCCATGGACCGCACGACCCCCGCGTAAAGCCTCCGGCAGGAGGCATGGAATCTTTATGATATGCTTGCCACCTCACTGCACGCACCGCATGCAACCATTAGACGTATCTTTCTATGGGCCACTGAAGACATATTTTAATCAAGAAGTGAGCACTTGGTTAAAGAACCATCCAGGCAGAGTTGTTACTCATTTTCAAATAGGTGCAATTCTCAACAAAGCTTATGGCAAAGCAGCAACGATTCAAACTGCCGTCAATGGGTTTCAAAAAACAGGTCTCTGGCCTGTTGATCCAAACAATTTCCAGATTATTTGTTTGAGCCTGCTGAGACGACAAACATCCCCATGCAACAAGATCGGGTAGAGCCCGAAGAAGATTCAACGGCAGCAGAAAACCTATGCATACCGTCATCAGGTCCATTTCAGGTAGAAGCAGGCAGTTCGACATCACTGATAATTGCAAGCACATCAGCCGCAGACAACCCACTTCCACTCTTAGTTGCCCAATCTAGAGACACAGCTACTGCAATACCTACGACACCCACATCCTCTAAATTGATACTGCAAGACATGAATATCAATGTTCCAGTCAGTGTGCTGTCTCCAGTGCCGATAGGAACATATGTGGCTGGACAAGGCAAAAGAAAACCACGCAAGAAACCAACAATATTGGTGTTAACTTCAACGCCAAATATAGAAGAGGCAAAAGCAAAATCAGCTCTTCCACCTGTTCCAAAGAAAAACACGAGAAAGGTTACGAAAGCTTTGGATTTTAGTTCCGACAGTGAAAATGATTTCTCTTCCTTACAAGCTTTCACTGAAGTCGGAGATGATGATGAAGATTGTCCTTGCATTTATTGCAATGACCTCTACTCCAGATCCAAGCCAAAGGAGGTCTGGTTAATGTGCTTGAGCTGTAAAAGATGGGCTCATGCATCATGTGCAGATGTTCCGAAAAATACAAAGCGTTTTACGTGTGAACTCTGTCTCTAATCGACTGATTTTCATTAAAAAAATGGTATGCCATTTTGTCCACATCACGTGTGTCATTTTACCCGACTAGGGCGGACAAAACGGTTTATTTCAAGATAAAAAAGAATGTTGAATAATTCTTTTGTTTTTGTATTAAGTGTATTGATCTCTATAATTCTAATAGGTAATGAGCCAAAGAATACACAGTTTTTTTTTCTAACTAGTATGCCATTTTGTACCCCTCTCCCTTAAACCTACTCGTTGATTGCGAACGATAATGTTACTCGACTCTCATTGGTCGACAGTTCTGATGAGTTGACTGGTTTGTACTATGGACGCCGTGATTTGGCGCTTCAACTTCCCGCCAAAAACGTGGACAGAGTCGATACGGAATTCTAGACAGGCATTCCTATACCTGACACGAGACTGACCAGACCTCACGATCGAACCTGTCATGTCCACCGTACAAGTCTGAGTTTCTGTATTACTACCTATTGTAAATATCTACTGTGTTACTGTGTAATAAAAGTATCTGACTGTAATTCGAGTTAAACCTAAGTTTCATTGGTTTGCCCGAGTACCCAACTTTATCATGGAACCCGTACCAAGAAACCATAACGATGATGACCCAGCTATCGTTAAGCCCACGCTCCCGCCGTCATATCTATGTATCTATTATAGTATACTATGTATGTTGCACCATTGACAACCCCATTTTTTATATCCACGCAATCACTGTCCATTCCAAGGTTGCCTGGAAGAGATCGCAGAAAGCGATAAGGCGCCCATTGTGTGTTTTGTATTCATAATCGTATTTTTTTTGTTATGTATTAACTGGTTTACAATAAAGTAAATATAAATAAATAAATATAAAATAAGACGTGTATTTGTTTTCGTGATTGACTCATCCAAAATGACTGAATCATCAAAAACTATCAGTGAATAAACTTTCCCTACGAGGAAACGAGGAAA
Organism: Luperina nickerlii; assembly: GCA_963855955.1. Classification (NCBI taxonomy): domain Eukaryota; kingdom Metazoa; phylum Arthropoda; class Insecta; order Lepidoptera; family Noctuidae; genus Luperina; species Luperina nickerlii. The sequence continues at coordinate 6,622,858 of OY979671.1, forward strand.
GGAATGACAAAAAGAAACGTCTATACGTTTCTTTTTGTCATTCCTTTCCTCGTACATCAGGGAAATCATAAATATTAATAACGAGCCAGAAGCTTTAGCCGAAAACGCAGGCAGTATAAGCACCAGTAATGTAATTGACACATCATTATTGCACAAACTGTCAAAACATGTATGAGTTCATGCCAAGGCATTCAAGGTGCTCCTATAGAGCAAGAATGTTGGCGTTACATTGCTGGTGCTGTTCCTTGGTAGTTCTCACGAAATCTCGAAATTGCTGTCCTTGAAAGTTTCACAAAAATGTAACAGACTTCGACTAGTAACTATTACTTTAATGTAAAGCATACTACTGAAGCTACATTTGCCATTATAATTTTGACTTAAAAGTATATAATTATAAATATACACAGCCTGTTATTTGTCGCGAAAATCATTCCCTCACCATGTCCCAAGGTCCATATTGAAATACTTTTGTATCGTCTAATCGGTACATTTCCCGAATACGCTCATCTAAGTTGGGCCGATTCTGTATAAAATATAGTACGTTTACGAAAATATTCTTAATTTAATACAAATAAAACAAATAATATTTAATCATTTTTTTATGCATATCCCAAGAAAAAAAAATCATTCCCTCACTCAAAAAGGCCAGGTAAAATGTGTATCCATAATGAGTTCTAGACAAAGACGGCTAAAAAGAAAAAACTGGAAAAAGAATAGAATAGAATAGAATAGAATACTCTTTATTATGTAGGTACACCATATAAATTACAGACATAAATATAGAAACTGTACAAAGGGTGACACAATGGGCGGGAATAGTCAATCTTATAGAGACAAGAAGGTTAAATTACGTAAAAACGTCTCAAGAATATTGAATAATACACCACCTTCTATCGCAGGACCTTCTAACCCAGGACATTTTCAAGCTGCTATTCAAAATACTAATGAACGCAGAGATTTGATAGCTGCTCAAAGAAGGCGGCAACTAAGAAAACGTAGAGCAGTAATGTATACCAAAATAGCCAGTTTAAAGAAAAAGTTGCAAGACGAGATAAGGAAGAGAGAAAAATACCGTAAGAGATGTCTTAGAAAAAATAAAATCTGTGACGTCTCCTGAACCTAAAGTGTCAGCACTTCTGAAAAATTTTAAAGTTCCTGCAACGGTAAAAAAGAAGCTTATTTTTTCGGAAGTTATTACTAAACAACTTTAAAAGAGCTACAGTAACCTAAAAAAGCACAGTGATAAGAAGTATTTTGAAATCCTGAAACCAGATCTTTTGAAGAAGAACAAAGTGCTACATTTAACAAAACCGTTTTTTAAACATGATACTTACAAAAACAGCGGCTGCAGGAAATTAAATTCTAACAGATGATAGTAAAAACAGATGTTACCGATTTCCTGGAACTAGATGAGAATTCAAGGATGTGCCCAGGAAAGAAAGATTTTATAAAGTCGAAAGGGTTAGTTAAACAAAAAAGACTATTTCATCCCCCCATCTCGGAAAGAGTATTTTTGCTCTTCGATATCTGAGTGCAACAGCTGTTTTTATCCGCTAGAGGATAAAGTAAATTGAATTTAGAACATCGTGTGCACTAAGTTTGTGAATTCAAAACATCATTAAACCTATTTACTTCTACCTCCATGGTGCCGAATTTATCATACCTACAACTTTTTTATTTTTTAAAAACTCAGACTCGGAACCTTCTTGGTGTACTTTTTTTTAATTTGCTTTGCGCGCGCAATTTTCTGTTCACGTCATAATGTTAAAACCTTAGGTTAAAAATAAAAACATAAACTTGTAAACAAGTAAAAAATCTAAAATGAGTGAATCTAGCGACGACGAAGTTTATTTGACGCCAACAGAATTGACTGAAACTGTAAAAAATGCGCAAATGAGCTTTCTCCCTCAACAATCACGCGAGAAGTATTTGAAACAGTACGATATTTTTAACACGTGGCGACTAGCTAAAGGAGCCAAAACTTTATCAGAAAACGTTTTGCTGGCATATTTTATTGAATTATCAGAGACCAAGAAATCAAGAACTCAATGGAGTACGTATTCAATGCTAAAACCAACAATAAAGATGAAAAAAAACATACATATAGACACCTATCCTAAATTAGTGGCATTTTTAAAAAGAGCCTCATCTGGTCATCAACCAAAAAAACGAAGGTTTACACAGCATCTGAAATTGAAGTTTCTTAACGAAGCACCTGATTCCGTATATTTGGCGGCAAAAGTAAGTCAGTTGCACATTCAGTATCTACTATTAATTAACTAGGTACTTAACATAATTCAATACGTACTTAGTTAATGTTGATAGGCATAATTATGCATGCATATCAATTTTATTAATTTATCTACTACAATACTCTTTACGTTACAGGTTGTTCTTATTATTGGTATAAACGGAACTTGTCGAACTAATGAACTAACACAATGTCAAAAACATTGAGAAACATTCAGATGACTTACTATTAATTAATTTACCCAACACAAAGACAAAAAGAGACCACAACTTCGGCATTCGCAAGGAATACATAACAATTGTTGAGAAATATGAAGACTTACGCCCGCCTAACACTCCAATCAATCGATTTTTTCTACAATATCGCAACGGAAAGTGTGTTAGACAGCCTATGGGTGCTAATAAAATTGGCAGTATCCCACGAGAAATAGCAACATTTCTTGAACTTCCAGAACCCCTGTTGTACACGGGTCATTGTTTCCGACGAACTTCAGCCACACTTTTGGCCGATTCAGGAGCTGATCTCCTGTCCCTTAAGCGCCATGGAGGCTGGAAGTCCAATGCGGTCGCAGAGGGATACATAGAGAATTCCATCCAAAATAAGTCTAAAATATGTAAAGGCATCGTAGCATCCATTACACTGAAAGAGCCTCAGTCAGATCCTTGGACTGGCCCTTATACATCAAAAATGAGCCGTTACGAAACACCTATCAATCGCCCTCTCTCGCCAACATTTACGCCAAGGGAATCCGAAGAATCGGTACGACTATTAAGTATGACAATAGTTTACCGAAAAACAGTACACAAATCACTAACACCAACATTACAGTACCTAACTCAACTCAAACTCAAAATAACCCTAAGTCGAAGCCTTTATATTAAATAATAATAATAATACCCCCACCGCCGTATCTCTACGTTGAATGACGTCGTGGTGGGGCTTGCGCGCTCTGAAGTTTAGGTCTGTGCCGGTAGAGATTTTACTTTGCCGGAACAGGTCTAGGGTGTGAAGCCAGACCAAGAGAGTTACAGAAACCCGCAGGGCAGGATGTGGCCTGTTGTTGGCCAATTATAGCGACCCCACGGACCTTATCTCCCGGGAGAAGTTATGTTCCTTAGAGTGAACACTGACGAGGACCAGACCTCCCACCTCATTCTTGCCTTTATTGGCCGGCTTTGATGGAGATTCGCAAGAGCAAACGTGCTCGGAAGAAGGAAGTATTCCAGTAAGTGCTGGTCAGGGATCTTTACCATCTTCCGGGCTCTGGAGTTGTTCTGATAGCCATGGATTACTTGTCCACTCCTCAAGAACTTCAGGACATGTTGTCCCCTTGTCGCTGTCATGCTAGCGACCGTTTCCAGGGGCTTATTATTGTGTGTGCAATATTACCCCCTGCCATTTTATACTTGAATCGTATACATAAAAAATTTGGTCAGGCAGAAGCCTTTCATAGTAACCAGTCCATATTAGAATAACTGTTTCATGAAATCATCATTCTTTGGACTTACGTGGTCTTAGAGAGTTGTGTTGATGATTTTAATGATTATAATTCTGTAAACACATATTTCTTACGGCCGCGATTCATATATTAATCAACGTACAACTTAATGCTGACCAGCAAATTGCAAAAAACGTAAGAAAATTTGAATTTTGCGGGCTATCTTAGCGCTTCCCCCTTAAATAGATTTTTTTGCTCTATTCAGCAAATCTTGTTGTTCTAATCAGGTACAATAAAACTAAATACTAATTAAAACTAAAAAGTGTACCAAGTTGTACAGATAGTCCAAGATATAATACACACATCAACAGAATCTGGGGATATTTTATATTTCACCAAATATCTAAAAATCTATGACGAATTTTCTGATACAGTAAATGGAAGAAAGATAGGTTATTTTAAGGTAATTAATAAAAAATAAAAACATTTCGACTTTTTTTGTTTTCTTTTTTTTTTTTAATCGCCTTAGTAAATTAGTATGATAAAAAAAAACTTCAATTCTTCTTAGAAAACTAATAATTTTAATTGAAATTTAAAAAATCTTATAAAATCTAATTACTAATAATCAGTGTTGCCACCTCTTACTCTTTACATTAATTACACATCGACATCGATTGTTCATACTAAAATTTAATTGTCAATGTCTTGCTGCGGTATGAGGTCCCATGTTTTTTGCAAGTGTAGTGTTCGTAAAGTTGTTCCGTCGTCAAATTTGGCGGAAAATCTCTCAAAGCTTTTCGTTGTAAAATGTCCCAGGCATGCTTGATAGGATTTAAATCGGGCGACGGTGCAGGCCAATCCAAAACTTGAATATCGTGGTCTCGGAGAGCGGCCGACACCAGCCGCCCCGTATGGGAAGGAGCATTATCGTGCACGAGTAGAAATTCCTGGCCTATTTGGATTCTGTGTGGGACAATAACAGGCTTTACTACCTCCCCTGGTATTTTTGTGCAGTCATGCTGCCTTGGATCCAAACGAGCTGGGTTCGTCCGCCAAGACGAATTCCTGCCCACATCATGATTTTCCCGTAGACGGTGGTGGTGGCGCCTTGGTGGTGCCGTAGACGGCTAACTCTCCCTAGAGCTCTCCAAACGCGTGTTGTTCGTGAATCCGGATGAAACCCAAACTGTGGGACTCATCGGTGAACAGCACCAAAGACCATTGTTCGTCACTCCATGGTAAATGCTCCCGAGCCCGAAAACCGCCGACCGCGATTGCCACGTCGCAATGCGTGAACACGTAGCGATCTTCGAGCATGAAGACCAACTTCATTCAACCTCCTTCGCACGGTTTGGTTGCTTACCAGCAGTTGGTGGTACTCCTGGAGCCTTTGTACTAGTTGCATCGCTGTGATATTGGGTTGTCTTCTGGCGGTCATTTGGAGAAATCGATCCTGTCTTTGCGTAGCAACACGATATCTACCCGTGTGACGTTCAGTCACATCCCCAGTACTGTGAAAACGTGACCACAACCTTGGTATCACGTTTTGGCTGGTGTGTAGGGCCTCAGCAACGATACGTTGAATAGCACCATTTTCTAACATGCCCACGGCTCGTAACATTTCATCTCGACTCAAATGACGACGTGACATGACTCTCAAATCTCACACAGCACGTTAAATAAAGAAAGAAAAACAATCTAATCCCTTTTCATTAATTAATATTAATAAAACAATTTTAATTTTCCTTAACGTAACGAATTACCAACAATTTTGCCACCGTATTTCGTGTTTTGTTTTTATGTTTTTAAATTTTGAAAATATTTAAAAGAGGTTTCAATCTGTATATAAACTTTTTATGGAATCTCAAAAGATTTTAAACCATAAATTCATTAATAATTTAGGATTAAGGTATCCCTAGATTCTGTTGATGTGTTTATATAAAATATAAAACAAGGTTTTCTTTTACAAGGTTTTGTAAATTGAGTACAGACTTATTATCCAACAGATAACCAAATGAAGTCCAAAAGAATGATTTATCGATCTGCCTAGCTTTACCCTGCTATGTTGGGGTCAGCTTCCAGTCTAACCGGATGCAGCTGAATATACCACCACCACCTTACCACCACCACAACCACCACCACCACCACCACCTAACTCGTCATGACAACCATTCATCCGCTACCATCAACAAGACTCACAAGGCTTGTTGATGGTAGCGGATGAATGGTTGCGGTTGGTGTGTGTAAATTGGTTTTTCTATTTGTATCTGGTGGCGCCAAGGGCCAAATTAGTGGACTGTATTTTGCGAAGCGGAACAATAAGAATGACAAACGCTTGGTGATGGGTGATTTCGAGTTGCGGTGGGTGTGGGACAATAGAAAACAACCCGAAATAATAAGGAAGGAAGCACAAACCTTTTACGGGAGCCACGTGCTCGTCGTCGCCGGTGCACCGGTTCACTTTCCAGGTTCAGGGGCAGTTGGGCTTCTAATTACTGTCTCACACGTTAAACTATAACACAGGCGGTTGAGTAAAAGTCTTATTATATGCGGAAATGCGGTGATTCCAAAGTTATCAATATTTTCAAGCGGTACGGGCAAACGCCATTGCGCGCGCGATGCGGTTCGATTCGGAAGTGTTTTCGCGACAAAATGACGAGCGAAATCTTCTTATTCACTCGCGAGGTATGTGCGGAAGGGAGATGGGTATAGGAAGTAGCGAATGTCAATCAGTTTTTGAATGTTGGCGCAACCATTCCCCCCGGGTTTGAAGGATCACCTTCAAAAACAATAAGCGAAACTAATCAAATAACTAAATTCTTATGCAACCTATAACTGCTAAACTATTCCTAAACTATATCTAAAGCGTTGTAATAACTACTAAACTAAGTTGAAACCTGCTGCTGATTAGGCAGAGGACAGAGGCGAATAACCGGACGTAAATACGAACCGGTTGCGGTTTTAATTCTTACGATACGCGTTACTCCCTTTGAATCAGGGAAAACTTCCTCCACTACACCTAGAGGCCAGTGTAGAGGGGGCGCATTCTCAGTCATTAAAACTACCACAGTACCAACGGTAACTGGATTCGATGGAGTACTTATTCCATTTTTGACGCGACTGCAGCGTGTGCAAATAATCTGTTCTCCAACGCCTCCAAAATGATTGAACTAATCTATCCAAAAGAGCGTGACGCTTTAGGAGATGCAGTCTGTCTTCATCGACATCCATAGCGGGCAAATACTTAAGAGGAGTCGTGGTTAGGAAGTGAGCCGGCGTTAAAGCTAAAGACTCTGACGGGTCACTAGATAGAGTTCGACACAGTGGACGAGTATTCATCACTGCCTCTATCTGAGCGAGTACAGTGCTCAGCTCCTCATACGAGAGAATCTGTACGCCTACAACGCGGAACAGATGCGACTTGAGGCTCTTAATGTTAGTCTCCCAATTACCACCAAAGTGACTAGCAGCGGGCGTATTAAAATGCCATTCAATACGGTTTTCGGCCAAAACATGAGCGAATTCGCTCTGATAATACTTTGATCGCAAGAGTGCGTGTAGCTCCGAGATACTACGGCGAGCTCCAATATAATTAGTACCGTTGTCCGAATATAAACGTTTGACGGGACCACGTCGCGACAGAAAACGCTTAAACGCGGACATAAAACTTTGCGTACCCAAATCACCAGTCAATTCTATGTGAACAGCGCGAGTTGTCATACAAATAAATAGACAAACGTAAGCCTTTGTAGAGCGTATACCACGACCACGGGTAATAGTTACTCTAAACGGGCCAGCGAAGTCCGTACCGGTATGTACGAAAGGTTTAGCGGATTGAACAACACGACAAGAGCGATGATCGGCCATTTCAGGCGCGATAAATCGCGGGCGAAGCTTAAAACAGGGCACACATTTGTGCACTCTAGCACGAATCAAATTGCGAGCGGAAAGTATCCAATACTTCTGTCTAAGGATAGACATCAACAAGTCTGGACCTGCGTGACAATTCACCTTATGATGATAATCTACAATCAAATCTAAAATATGGTCCTTGCGGGGTAAAACTACTGGATGCTTTTGTTCAAATCCTAAATCAGAATTTCTCAAACGACCACCTACTCGAATGAGACCACTCTGCAAAAAGGGTTTCAAATGTTGAAAAGCGCGACTACAAGTTTTGTTGGACTTTAAACTACTAAATTCTGATGCGAAATAAAATCTCTGCAACTCACGAAGCACGACTGACTCAGCTTTATCCAGATCAGCGGCGGTTATATTACCGCGTGTGGACAGTAGTTTTAGAAAACGACAGACATAGACCACACAACGCAAAAGTCTCGACCAAGACGAGACTCGATTAGACAACGATAAAATAACCGACTCTTCACGTGGAACCGAAACTACAAGCGAATGTTTCTTCTCCTCGGGTAGTTCTGAAACGGCAGCTGGATTAAAAGGCTTAACCGGCCATTCCTCAAACATACTGTGAATCCAAGGCGGAGCGCAGAACCATAGCGGGTGATCTAAAATTTGCGAAGGGAGCAATCCGCGGGAGAGACAATCGGCGGGATTTTCTATACCAGCAACGTGAAAGAGATTTTGTGGTGGTAATTCGGACTGAATTTTAGCCACCCTATTGGCAACAAATGTGTCCCAGCGATGGGGCGAAGAATGTGCCCAACACAAAGCGACAGTAGAGTCAGAAAAAGCCATAATTCTATCGATAATAATGCGGTGCCTACAGGCATTGACAATAGAGCTGATTTGCACTAACAAAAGTATAGCGCACAGCTCCAGGCGCGCTAGAGAAATGACCTTGCGAGGGGAGACTTTCGATTTAGCGCTTATAAGACTAACCGAGACCTTATCAGCATTCAAAACGTGAAAGTAAACTACCCCCCCGTAAGCCTTTTCACTGGCGTCTGCGAAGCCTACGACAGTAACTATACTGTCGGACAATATACCAACATGGCGTGGAATTCTTATTTGATTGAGCAATGGAAGCTCTTTGCGAAAGCGAGCCCACAATTTAACAATATTGTCGGGCGCGGGGTCGTCCCAATCACTATTGGAAAGCCAAAGTTCCTTTATAAGTAACTTGGCGTATAAAACGACGGGAGCTACAAATCCCATAACATCCCATATACGTGCTACACACGACAGGATAATGCGCTTAGTACAAATTTGCGGAGTCGAACTAACCTTAAGACTGAACATGTCAGACGCGGGTGACCAACTTAAGCCTAGAACCTTGTGCGTATCATCACCATCAAATTCCTTCACTGAAGATAATTGATGTGATAGTGGAATCGAATCTAGAACGGTTTGCGAGTTACTTGTCCACTTCACAAGGTCAAACTGACCGGCTTTCATAAGATTTATTACTTGAGCGGCGGTCTCAACGGCCTCTGCCTCGCTGGCTACACTATAAACAAAGTCATCCATGTATAGCCCAGTTTCAATAGTATCTTTCGCTTTCGGGAATCTTTCACCCTCATCAGCGGCTAATTGCTTGATAGTGCGAAGCGCATGGAAAGGACTCGACTTAAGCCCAAAACAAACACGATTAAACTCGTAAACTTTCAAAGGTTCTTGAGGCGAAAATCTATACAAAAAACGTTGAAATCGGCGGTCGCATTCGCGAATACCAATAGAAAGAAACATTTGCCTTATGTCGGCGGAAAGCGCGACGGCAAACAAGCGGAAATTTACAATAATGTCAAATAAGTTACCTTGAAGGTTTTGACCACAATACAAAATATCATTGAGCGATACAGAAGTGCTAGTCTTAGCACTGCCGTCTAAAACCACGCGGAGCTTAGTAGTAAGCTTATCTTCTCTAACAACTCCGTGGTGCGGGATGATGTAAGATGGATGACCGCGAGTCTCGTCAGTCTCGGCGGTAGGCGCAGGTGAGATGTATCCTTTATCTAGGTATTCGATAACAACCTCATCATAGGCTTGCTTCAACTTCGGAGATGCTTGCATCTTACGTTCTAAACAAGAAAAGCGTTTTCCAGCGGAAGCGTAGGAGTCACCGAGCGAAAAAATATCCCCCTTGAATGGGAGCGCGACAACATAACGACCATCATTGTTTCGAATAGTCGTGCGACAATAAATCTCCTCAGCCACCTTATCATCAGGGCTTAGGATAGGCGGGACATTGACCTCTTCAATTTCCCAGAACTTGCGGATGGTGGACTCCAGCGGCGGCTCAACAGTGCAGCAGTGTGACACAGTCGAGTAACTATCTAAATGTGCGGGTGCGGAACCAACAATAACGAAACCTAGAACTGTTTCTAGGGCGTGCGGTGCGGGATACGACGAATGACCTTGAACCTTACGCGATAACTGGAGGTGCGGGAGAATCGATGCGCCGATCAACATATCGACGTCTCCAGGGACACAATAAGATTCATCTGCCAACGGTAGGTCTTTAAATTTGGTCAATAAAGACGTATCAACCGGGACAGTAGGCAATTGTTCCGTAATTTTATCTACGACAAGCGAATCCATATCAAAACAAATATCGGGATTAAAACGCGAGGCAAATTTAATTTTAATCGAACCATGAATGGTTGATTTTAAACCACCGAACCCCTTAACTACTGAGCGGGCTGGCCGATTATTAATATTAAATCCAAGGCGTTGACAACAATTTTGAGTTAAAAAATTACTCTGCGAAGCGCAATCTAACAACGCTCGAACAAGACACGGATTACCTACAGCATCATTAACAACAACGTGAGCGGTCGCGAGCACCACGGTAGTACACGCACTGCTTGCGGACATCGAACACAACGTGACGTCACTCACGGCGGTCTGCGAGCGGCCAACGTCGCGCGCTGGCTGCGGCTGCGGCTGCGAAGCGGTCGCCGAGTTCGCACTGACTGTCTGCGACGACGTGTCACCGCTTGATAAACTAACTGTGCTCACATTGGATGCGGCATTATTAGAACCTTTCTCCATGTGAAGTAAAGTGTGGTGCTTTGAAGGGCACTTACGACAACTTTGACTACTATTACATGACGTAACCCGATGCTTGTCACTTAAGCAGTTAAAACACAAATTGTTTTCGCGAACAAACTTATAACGTTCATAAGGCGTAAATTTTAAAAACCCAGAACACTTGTACAATTGCGAATGTTGACTATTGCACAAAGAGCAAATGGATTGTACAGGTGCAGGTGCGGTATTCACATACGTATGTGTCGACTTTTGTGACTTCGAAGGCGCATCTGTTCGACGGTCGGATTTAGTAACTACCTTCTTCGTAACTTCATGGTTTGACGAAGTGCGTTGTAATATTTTAATATGATCGCGAACAAAACATTCTAAATCATTGAATTTTGGCAGTTTACTACTGCGATGGTTCATTTCAAATAAACGAACAGTTTCATTATCTAATTTCCTTAAACCCAAATACAAAAACAAAAAGTCGCAGAGGTCATCGACCTTCAGGTTCTTTACTGCGCGAACAGATGATGCAAAAATATCTAAAAACTTCTCTAAGTTATGTTCATTAGAAACTGTAATATTTTTCAATTCGAATAACTGATCTAAATATGCGGTAGCTACCAATCTTTTGTCTTCGTATTTCGACTTTAAAGTTTTTAAAATTAATGAATAATTTTCGGCACTAAAAGTAATGCCGGCACAAATAGTTTTAGCTTTACCAGTTAACTTTTCAACCAGATAGTGTAATTTTTCATGATCTGTCAAAGAGACGTTCTTATCTATAGTGTTTTCAAAACTATCTATAAACTGATTCCAATTGCGAATATCACCATTGAATTCAGGTATCTGAATGGGCGGTAATCTAGGTCGATCGCGAGTGTGATTTGCATGGATCTGATGGATAGACGGCATCTCCAAACTTCTCGCGACGCGTTTGATGCGACAGAATAAATCATCAAATGACGCCAAAGCTTGATAACTCACAGCGTATTCTGGATTTAATTCTAACTCTAAAACGTTAATATCATGAATTACGGATTCAAATTCCGTGCGCAAACTATCCAAATTTTCTACAGAACATAAGAACGAATCTCTAATGGCTAGATCAGCTGTTTTAAGTGCATTATCACAAATAGATTGCACGCGGGAAAATAGCATGTCTCTTTTAGCATATAAAAGTTTTAATTGAACTTTGCTATCCTTTGGAGGCATCGTGAACAATAGGTATTATGACACACTATCAATGCAGTAAACAAACAAAATAAAGCTAATTTTAACTAATAAGCGGTGAAGAACAGTGACGCGAACAATATCTAAGAACCTAAAGTGGGTAGACAGTTATAAACGTACTGCGAGTATACTAAACGAACTGTAGGTACTTTTAAATCAATTCTAATTTACCCATCAGGTTGTGTCTCTGTTTCTGATATACAAATACTTTTTGACTTCCGAATGAATTAACAGAATACTAACGATCTATAGCTACGTATGTAGGTATTACGAACGTACAATGCGTAGGTAATAGATGAACTATTTGCGAAACGAACAACGAATTGCGTTAGGTATAAGACTGCGGTGCGGTGCGTTTATTCCCTATGGAATAAATACTAATGCGATAACTACAACAAATATGTACCTAATTCAAATACCTATACTATCCGGTGAGAGGGACCAAAGAAAATGGTGGCGCCAAGGGCCAAATTAGTGGACTGTATTTTGCGAAGCGGAACAATAAGAATGACAAACGCTTGGTGATGGGTGATTTCGAGTTGCGGTGGGTGTGGGACAATAGAAAACAACCCGAAATAATAAGGAAGGAAGCACAAACCTTTTACGGGAGCCACGTGCTCGTCGTCGCCGGTGCACCGGTTCACTTTCCAGGTTCAGGGGCAGTTGGGCTTCTAATTACTGTCTCACACGTTAAACTATAACACAGGCGGTTGAGTAAAAGTCTTATTATATGCGGAAATGCGGTGATTCCAAAGTTATCAATATTTTCAAGCGGTACGGGCAAACGCCATTGCGCGCGCGATGCGGTTCGATTCGGAAGTGTTTTCGCGACAAAATGACGAGCGAAATCTTCTTATTCACTCGCGAGGTATGTGCGGAAGGGAGATGGGTATAGGAAGTAGCGAATGTCAATCAGTTTTTGAATGTTGGCGCAACCAGTATCTCTCAAGATACAAATAGAAAAACCATTTACACACACAACTTGCCAAGACACCTGAGAATTTTTTTACAGGAAACTATACAGGGTGTTTGGTTGAAGGAACAACACAATTTTCTTAGGTATAGAAAGTGTCTTATTATCCTAGTTTTCAGTCATATCACCTATCTTAAGTGTCACGGTAAGTAATTGAGATTATAATATGTTCCTTTTTAAGCACCCGAAATACCATCACAACTTTTTTGTTTGTGGTTGTAATAGAGCGTCATAATTTTTGGTGTAGGTAATCTTCAATGTACATTTATGTGCAATCGGTTCTAAAAAATTACGTGGGTGCTTCCAAAGTCCTAAAATTGTGTTAAGGAACAAAAAATTTCAATTTAGAAATTCATAACAGAAACGCAAAATTAAAACGACAGTGTAAACTCCATGTAACGTCACTCGATTTAACGACAAACTCCCTAAAGCGTCGAAATCACTCGTCTTTGGTTGGTTTAGCTTGTTTTCCATACAATGATACCCTCCATACACCCACTCTCAACGACAACAATTAAGTAATAAAAAGTACCTTGCCAAAATTTGTGAAAATCGCGCAGCTGTGTACGTTCTTTTGTCGCTTTATTATCCTAGCCCGTAATAAACTCGACTGTTGGCATCATGCAAACCAAACTTTCTAAGAAATTCGTTTTTGTTTACAAATTGGGATTGCACGTATAGACTGTTGTTGTTGACCATGACTAATAAGTAGGAGTCATGGACTTAATACGTTATCATATTCTTAGTTGCTCACAAATTTTCAAACTGTAAACATGGCTAGTAAAAGAAAATCACTGTGTATTGACGAAACAGTTTTACTGATACGCGCAATAGAAACGGGAGAGAAGATAAGTGATGTTGGCAGATGCTTTGGATTTAGCCGCTCTACCGTGTCCACAATATGGAGCAATAAAATAAAAAATTCTCCAAGCAGAGGAGGGGAAATCATCCAAAAAATTAAAGAAGCCTAAATCGAAGATTTGGATCAAGCTATACTATCATGGTTTCACCACACCACCAGAATAATATGCCTATTTCGGGGCCGATCGTGAAAGCTAATGCGGAGAATTTCGTTGAAGAACTTGGTTTAAATTCTTTCAAAGCATCAGAAGGATGGTTCGGAAAATTTAAGCAACGTCGCTCCTCCAAGCGAAGCGCCAAGTGTTGATACAAATGTTACTCATGAATGGATTAATACAGTGTGGCGAAAATTGACAGAAAAATACGCCCCAAATGACATTTTCAATGCTGATGAAGCAGGAATTTTCTATAAGTTGACTCCAGATAAAACTGAAATTTAAAGGGGAAAAGTGTGTGGGAGGAAAGCTCTCCAAGGAACGTATTACGGTGCTTGTGGCTGCTAATATGGATGGTACAGAAAAAAAAGCTGATAGTAATAGGTAAATCTAAAAATCCGCGCTGTTTTAAGAACATTAAGAAATTGCCAGTGACTTATAAAGCTAATGAATCAGCTTGGATGACCAGTCAACTTTTTTAAGAAGTGCGAAAGTGGGATTTAGAATTAAAAGGACGAAAAATTTAACTTCTTGTTGACAACTGCCCTGCCCACCCGTTTATATCAAACCTTCAAAACATAGAGATGGCATTTCTTCCTCCAAAAACCCCTAGTGTCTTACAGCCAATGGACCAGTGTGATTAAAAGCCTCAAGGGTCACTACCGAAGGAAGTTATTGATGGAACTAGTCGAATCTGGGGTAAAACTTCTGTTAATATGCTGCAAGCAATCATTTTTTGACGAAGATGTGACACCCACAACTATACAGCACTCTTTTCGACATGCTGGACTTTGCACCAATACCAGTAATGAGGTGGAAACAGAACCTGAGTTTGATGCAATGATGCAACAATTTTAATTTTGAATTGTTGTTTTGTTACTATTTGCTGTAATCTGGACGCTTTTAACGCGTACGTCTTTTTTACATCGTTCTCACATATAATTATAAATTCACATTAATGATGTAACTAATATTTTTGTAAAAATATAATTTAAAAGAGTGTCCATGGAGTTTCTTGTCCGTTCTTCTCCATAGGTACCTACGCTTTGGAATGGGCAACTAGCTTCATATTTTCTGACTGACCAACTTTTTGACAATTCAGAAGTGCCTGTAAATGGTTCAATTGAAATTAATGCTTTAAGTTTGAGTTTGAATTCAACATGGCAGGAAATTTTATGGAAAATCTTCAAACCTACATCGAAGTAGACAACTGCATACTTACAACGGCTTCACTCACAGACAAAGAAATTTTGGATTCAGTGGAACAAGAAGACTTCATCTTCTTGTTCCACTGAATTCAAAATCCAAAATGAGACGGATGAGCCGGAAAGTACTTCCTTTATCACCAAGATGCCTCAATATCGCAAGATGTGAATAAAATAAGTTAAAAAAAACTACAAAATTACTGGTGCAGCAAAAGAAATCAAACAAAAATAACAGAATATATGCAATAATGTTCAAATAAGATTATTTTTTTATGTACATAACTACTAGCTTGAAATAAACTTTTTCTTTTCATAATTCTGATTTTTCTTCTTTCCATTTAACAACAACTCTCTATAACGCCATAAAATGTACAGTCCCTTTAGTGTCGTTATATAGAGTTTACACTGTATTTTGTGCTAGCAAATGACATCCCCAACCCCTCAAATAACTGTGTTGGTCCTTCTACCAAACACCCTTTATATACAACTTGAAAGTATCCTGTACAAATGTTTAAAAAACATTCTCAGATAAAATAACAGAAAACTCCTTGCGGCAACCATTCATCTGTTGCCATCAACAAGAGTATTGAATTATAGATACCAATAGAAAACCATTTACACACAATTTGCCGAGACTCCTGAGAATGTTCAATAATAAACAGTTGTTTCCTAGATGTTGTTTTGTTTTTTCCCCGACACCACCAAAAAATAATCAACCTCCATCTTCCATTCTCTCCAATTTTGCACAACATTTTGAACATTTCAACAGGAAACATTTTGATAATCAATTTGAAAGTATCCCAAAATAATAAAAAATCCATTACCATCAACAAGACTTTTGAGTGATACCAATAGAAAACCATTACTGATGTAAGAGAGGGCAAGATTAGAGCCCATGTTTGTAAGGTGGCAAAAACTATGATCAAATGTTTTTAACCAAGGATAGCCATGACTGTCCACATTCCCGTATGCAAAATACATGCATTGACGTGGAGTTGCGGACACCAGCCCGTATTACCTGCCTGTCCACATTTATCGGTTTTGTTGAAAATTTGCAAAAAACATTAACAACACAACATTTTGGAATGAATCCATACAAATACAAAGAACAAAACTTGTTGGGAATGCAAAATCTTTGGTTTCATCAGTCTCAAGTTTTAGACAGCTTGTAAATACAAACAAAAAAAAAGTATATATGAACCAACTATCCTCTCTCTTCAAAAATGTTAGGAATAGCGATCGGGACCTCTGGGCTGAGTTTCAAAATACGGGCTAGCACTATAAGCAACAAGTTGATTAAAAAAAACTGAATATGAAATCCCATACCCTGTTCGATTGCTCTAAAATAAAATAGCAACAACAACATAATTATTTAGGCACTGAAAATGCACCACCACCACCAACCACTTTGCAACAATTTATTTATGTTTATTTTTTCTAATCAAAGCAAGAGACTCGTTCGTCTTTCCCACTAACACAATGCACGACACGAAGTAAATCTCAAAATTTTAATTCATGTTTTCAATTGTTGACTTGACTAAAAAAGTACGAGCATTATGGACTTCCACGAGTAAGTATAGGATTCCACGAGTTTCTTGAAAGTTGCTGAAGGTTACTGCCGCACGAGTAAAGCATAACACTTTAGCGACCAATAATCGATGAATACACAATTTATTGATGTAGGTTCTGTAAAATAGCGTTTGGTCGTTCTCCCGATCGGGTTGACGATCACAACTGGGAATAATGAGCTTGAGACCGATCGATGATCGAGAATCGAGGTCGAGGCCCAAGCCCAGCCCAACCCGACCCGAACGTCAAAAGGAAACCACCATAATTAATAAATACAATGAATACACCACATTGTACGACAATCACTATCCACAAAGTCTACAACCAGTAACCACACGAAAACGAACGAAGAAATACAGCGTAGCAATATATTATTAACAATTAGCCACAGACTACAGAGCATGCAACCTTTGTAATTAGCATAGCATAGACTACTTTTTTTATGACCTGGTTTCTAGGACCTTTTAGCCAAGTCTTTATATTTTGGTTTAGACTACTATTATTGACTATTCCTTATAAATGCAGATAAGTTCTGTCTGGCTGGCTGTCGTAACATTGTTTTTTATTTAGACTTCTTCTAACACCAAGGCCGCATTCCGAATTAGCTATGATATATAACGCATGTGAGATGATGTGAGTGCTGTGAGCTATTACAGCTAATTCGGAATGCAGTTTTCTATTCTATGTATTATCTAAGGCTGCATTGCAGCCTTAGATAATACAAATATGACAGCTGAGAGCTGTCAACAATAAAATTCGGAACGCTCGTCCGTGAACGCGCTCACAGCGCTTACTCAATGGCAAAACGATATTATTACAGTATTTCTTTGTGTAAACACCACATTTCTTCTTCTTTGGTTAGGTGGCGACTGTCAGCCAGAAGCACAATTTGGTAAACGCCACGTTAGGGCCTGTGCACACCACGTTTTTTTAATGCGCTGTCGACGCGCGTTTGTTGCGATACAGATGCGATACGCACGCGAGTCAGACGCAGCCTGTAGACCTTCTGTAGGATAAAAGCGCGCCGTCGACGCACGTTTCTAAAACGCGCGTCAACGGCGCGTTTAAGAAACGTGGTGTGCACTGGCCCTTAGTTTAAGATGCAACTCAAAATAAAACACACACTGACACATTCTCACACACACACTGTCATTTATGACAGCGCTCACGGCAACGTTGTTATTGATACGGCAATCCACGATTTTTTTTTTCAGAAAATACGGCATGCGGCAATCCTTTCATTGCCGTATCAAAAAATACGGCAATTGACTATAGGTGAAACGAAACGTACAAAGGTAATGTTATGAGCACAGTCGGGAAAATCCGACTACATCAAACATGAAGTTGTAATTGTAACGCCAAAGTGGCATCTGAGTGGCTGATAAATGAATGAAAAGATTGCAAATGACACCACGTACATACGCGTATGTACAGACGCAAGCACATCAAGCTACCCGAAACTGTCAAATTTCCCCAATTAACTTTGAACCTTATGTTTTTGCGATAAAAGTTGAAAATCTATTAAAGATATTTGACAGATTGTAGTAGCTTGACTTGCTGGCGTCTGTACTAATGTAAACTCAAACTCAAAGCATTTATTTCAATTAAACCATTTACAGGCACTTTTGAATTGTCAAGAACTAACTGTATCACCTACGAGTACAACCTACATATTAGCTAGTAATCTGTGCCTACGAGTGCGTCAAAATCAAGGAAGCAGGACAAGTATGCTCTAGACTAGATAAACATGACTCTGAGGTAATATAAACGACAAACAAGTGAGAAATATATTTTTTTATTAAATACGACAATATAGTATTTTTTTCCTTAAAATACGGCAAACCAGACTGCGACATACGGCAGCTCAGATTTTTACGATAGCAACACTGGCTCACGGTGATATTATTATAAGACATGGTCGCGTAGACTGGGCTGTCTACGCATGGTCGGCGTTATCGCATGATGGCGCATGTCATGACGTCATCTATGACGATTCACGGGACATCGTTAACGCGCTCAAGCTATTTCGGCAGCCCCGGATCTACGATTTTTTCGAACCAGGGCAAAACCTTGATAGTGGCGCCCCCTCCCTTCAGTGTTTGAGAAAAACTTGCAAATTGTTGATTTCCACTACGATAATATATGATTTCACTAATAAATTACTTATTTTATTAACGTTGATTACTCGCAAACGCAATCAACCACATAAATAAACAGTGTTGTCACTTGACGTTCAACTGTTTGAATTTGTTCGGCTCGGCTCGTATAGATATGTGACAGGGATTCCCCTTGGCAGAAAGATCACGGACACTACGCACGGTCGCACGCTGCGTTCATAAATCACTTAGTATGTGTTCAAAAACTAACTGGGCGTATGGAAATAGAAAAGTTTGTTTTTTAGACATATTATATTACGATTCGATTACTTGTTAAAAACCTATGAGATTGTGGGAAAGGAGGCTTCATTTGTTCGATATTTCGAATTCTTGTCTCAAGGATTTGGCGCCCCCATGAAACTGCCGCCCGGGGCAAGTGCCCCGGTTTGCCCCCCCTTAGATCCGGGGCTGTATTTCGGTACGGGTATAAGCACGCTCAAATCGATTACATTCCCAACTCTAAACGCACCCCAAGTGATCGCCAAGCATGGTATTAGTATATACTATTTAGATATGACTCAGGCTGGCTGGACAAATCTTCAAAATAGCTCGCATTTAACTAGGTCATTATGGCACTTTATGTGATGGCTAAATACCCTTAGGTATTTCAGAATTTGTGACGCTATAGAATCTTAGATAATTGATCGAAAACGTGTCCAGCCAGCTTGAAAAACCACTTTTCGCTGGTCTCTCAATCTCAAAAATCTCAAAGATCTACGACCTTCGAAGTGTGTTAAAAATTTGTCACTAAATGTTTGTAAAGGAACCATATTCGAAAACGCTCCCGTTATTGAGATTCGGAAGTGCCAGCAAGAAGTTTTATAGGTACGTAAATTCAAGCTGGTGGCTGGACACAGATTTTTGCATTTTTCAACTAAACCGCTGTACGTATCACAAAACTTTTAGTTCGTTCATTCGTTGCCTGTCACAAAATGTGACGCCCGTTGATATACAAAAAGTCATTCCTGATTCGCGGCCGTAGGTAACAAATATGTATTTACAGAATCATAATCATTAGAATCAGTATAATACAACTTGTTTGGTTAGTATAATCCTAAAATGTCAAGATTTCATGAAATAGTCATTCTTGAGTCATTCTGTGGGATTACATGGTCTTAGAGAGTTGTTGGTTATAATTCTGTAAATAAATATGTTACGGCTGCGAATCATATATTAATCAACGAACAACTTTATACTGACCAGCAAATTGCAAAAAACGTAAAAAAATGAATTTCGCGGGCTACCCTGGCGCTTTCGCCTTACATGCGAGCTATTTTGAAGAATTGTCCAGCCAGCCTGAGCCACATCTATTTAATGTAGATAACTCCAGCTTCATCATATGTGATAGAACAATTCTACCTATGCCAATATTTAAGGCATAATAGATAGCTGCAATCACAGTTCCCAGTATTATTTTGCTGCCACAAAAACATCGTTAATATGAGTCGTTTAGTGTGTGTTAGCTGAAGTGACGTCACTCCAGCTACTGTCATATCTTCCAAACGAAAGAAGATATGATTATGTATTACAGCTCAAAAATTAAGCATAATTCTATCACATACATCTCGATGTAGATTTATCCCAAAAGAACTTGGTACACAGAAAATGAGCCCCTAAATGGTTTTATTTTTTTTTGGAAATTAAGCTGTCTCTAAATGAAATATCCTCTCTTTCTATTTTTTTTCAGAATTAAGTACTTACCTATATTAAAGTTATAATTTTCAATAAGTTTTAATCAAATCGTAAAATTGTTCAAAAGTCGCTATATCTTTCCCAAAAGTTACCATACGATCCGCAGTCCTTTTCAGAGTTCCTCCAACTCTGTCAGGAGCACTTTTTCCGTGTCCGGATTCTGAATAATTCCACGTTACCTACTCTTTATGATTCATAATGTTATCCTTTTATGATTCTGTCAGTGGCCTTTTTAGGCCCCCAGATCTCCAAACATTTTTGGTATAAATATGATCGCTAACAGGCATGATTGTATACACGTCTATCACTGCAGTGCCACCTCCCATGAGATGAAATAAATTGAAAATAGTCTACCATAGGTAGTTCTTAAGTTTATTATCACAATGAGTCCTTGTTACTTGAATAAAGAAAAATTGGGCTTGAAATAAATAAAAACAAAGTGTTTTACCATTGTGTTATATAGGCACACATTTATTAATAATCGATCATTATTTTGTGCTTATTCATGGCCATGAGATCATTTGTGCAATCGTTGAGTTTCGACGCCAACACACACTCGTCTTGATGGCGAACGCTTATTTCAATGCAACGATCCAAATTCTTTTCCAATTTCTTCATGAGCTTAGTATCTTTGGCGTAAAACTTATTTACAACAGACATTAAGTTATCTAAAAAAAAAAACAATTAGGATTCTAAACATTTTTACTTATGGTACCCGGGTGAAAATATGTCACATCGGTTTAAATAGAGAGTCCCGCGGGCTAATTAGGTACGTATCACATCATCAGTAGCAATGGGTTTCATTTTCACAAGATTCATTGCGTTATTTACATTGTTGAGCAGACACATTTTTCGAAAACATGAAGCAATGGATTAGCAATATTCTACAAAATAATTCAGATTGAGATTGATAGTGTGTTACACAACTAGGGTGCCGTATACAAAGTCGAACTATAAAAACTCGATGATATTATTTCTGTAAATTGGTACAAAATAACACTTTTACACATCAAAAACAACTTATGTTTTAAAACTGTCTAGATAAGTTCGGTGTTTCCTGACTACAGTACCCGGCGATAAATATTGCACATCGACCTTTGGAAAGAGACAATCGGCCAAGTTCGGCTTCGTAGAGCGTTATCTCTGTCGCACGAAATACAAACAGTCCGGTATCTATTAGGAGCTGTTAAAACAATTACCTATAATTTGCTTCTTTTGATAATTATTTTTATTCTTTGTATAAAATCGATAGGATCGAATAGGTCGATGTGCAATATTTATCGCCGGGTACTGTACCCTGAGGAGAAAGACCTAAACAAAGCCAGAGGTCACAGTTTCTTTTAAAGTCCAGATATAATCTTGGTAAGACCATGTGAGGACCATGTAGATTGGTGTCGGAAATGGTCTTTTGAAGAAAGAACCACACAGATTTAAGTGGACCTGTCCAGTCAGTGCACGCATTTGTCTGTTTATGCAATAGGTACTGCCGGCTAGTGCTTAGAATTTCGAATATGTTACCTTTGTTAACTTTTCCGTTTATAATGACACCGTTGCGTTTCAAGACGCACGCAATAAGACATTCTCCATGGACCGGTGACTCCATTTTTGGAGATAGACGTTTCACCGGTCTTTTGTCGTTAGATTGTACCTCCTTGAGACACTCCGTTAAGATCTTTTTGAACTGACCAACATGATCAGCTACTTCCGCAGGGAAAGGCTTGTAAGACCAGTCTGGTTCTTGATCTTCCTCGATTTTTTGATTTTTAGAAATCGCTTTAAGAAAATAAGAAGTATTAAAGCAAGTCATATTTTATTTAATAAAGACGTTGGGCTCTAATGCAGCTAGTAGCCGGTTTAAATTAACAGACGTTACCATAATTATATATACATATTTACTTGTCAAGTTGATATACAAAAAAAAATGAGAAAAGGAGGTGAGGGCTACAATGTATGAAATGTAGGTAGGTAATGTCATAACATCTAAATATCAATAGGCTTTCAATAATTTATTGCTTCATATCCATAAATTTAAGAAAGAATTTTAATTTCCACTTGGGTATGTGCTGTGTAACCCGCAAGAGTTAACTTGAGACCCTTTTTTACCCTCCCGGCCTCTCCCGACCTCCGCGCTGTTACCGCTTTCGCCATCGACGCGTCTGTATCGCGCGCTAACGTCATCCGAGCAAAGTCTCATGTTAAAACTCTTGCGGATTGTATTTTTGTATATTCGTAGGATGTATGATGTATGTATGGACCGGCCATGTGACGTGGCGACGCTGGGGGGCCTATGGGGGCATTGGACGTCTTTCGGGTAAAATGATTATAATGATTGATGATGATAATTCACGAAAACTTTCAAAGACGCTTACGCTTTTGTCCGCGATTTCGCTTCTCTAATTTCAAGTTACGCGTTATTATCGTATCTTTATCAATTTTCTTCGACTTATCATGGACAGCGTCTATTCCCATCATATGATTCTTCTCAGGGAAATCCATTTTGTTTTTTTTATTAATTTCACCATTAGTTATATAAATAATGGAGAGAACTAACAGAATTTGGCGAAACATTTTCATTACCTACATGCAGGGCAATGGCGTGCCAGAAAATGTAGGTACCTACACTTTATTATACATTTTTACTTGTCCAATTACGAACAACTGTAATTGATAACAAATTTAATTGATTGTTAGTTAGTTTGAGATAGAATTTTATTGCAATTAGTCCTTTCGTTAGCTACGAAATAAATCAAATGTAAAATGAAAGAGCTTCGCTTTGATAAAGAGAGGGTGCCAGTAAATAAAATAATTATTCTTGAGTCTTCCACTTTACTTCAGTGTTTTCATCAATTCTTGGCATAACAATCTCCTAGATACACTATGTTACTAACTTTCATGTGATAAAAACTAGTAATATACTTAATAATCCAATGCAAAATGTTTTTTTTTTTGTAAGTATAGTTTTATTGTAAGGTCTCTTAATAGAATCGTAAATTAATATTTGTAAGATATTATGGGTTAACATAAATATTATAAACTACACGTTGACTGCCTGACAACAGACTCAATAGAAAATCTATTGTTCGCGGTCACCGTTGACTGCGGTGGCATTCAATGCTTTAATTTTTATATCAATTTAATACTCAATCTGCAATAATTTGTCTTTATTCAACTTATTTTCCACTCATGTATTTTTGTTAACATTGTTTGATTTTCGATTCGGCACGAAAGCGTATCGAACGGTGGTGAATAGCTATTCAGAACCAGTGCCAATATCACATCCGTTTCTATCATTTCTGTCGAACCCGTCCTTCTTACTTTGTATTCAGGTGACACGTAACATCCGCCGGTCGATGTGTGCTTCGGCTCTGAGAATGCATGTCCATTGGAGCGAAGAAGTGCTAATATGGTGTCATCTACATCGCCGCATGCGAAATACGCATCAAACTGACGTCACGCAAAATCCTGCATCTCGCAAGCAAAGTTTACCGCCCAACTAGGTGAGATAAAAAATCAGCTGATCCCTGCATTTTGACGAGATATACGAACATAAATATAGTGAACCGCTGATTTTTATTCGTGATTTCAGTTTTGGTACCATAATAAAAGTTGTTCATAATGATGAGTACATACAATGATCTCTTAAGAGGTTGTTTGTGTTTTTCCAATAACCCTATATACAAAGTCCCGACAACAATCGTCGGGCAATTCTCCACCAGACACGCCACCCATTTGGTCCGAAGATCCTACCTTTTCTATAAAGAATGAGTGAAATTAACACCCTGTTCCTCTCCTCTCTATAAAGGTAAAAAAGGAAGAAGGCGGAGGCAAGGTAAATTATTATCCATTATACCCATATCCCACGAAATTCACGTCCAATATGTATACAGGGAAACGGCGCTTTCTCTCTTCTTTTCCTATGACTCACTCCGCTCAAATGGACAGACAGCCTAAATAATAATAAATAAAATTTGTAATAATGTTTTTATATTCTAATATTTAAAAATATAATTTATATGTATTTATTGAAATAAAGGATATTAATTTTTTTTTCAAAAATATAGGATTAACTGACTGAATGTAATTTGAAAACGATTAGTAAAATTCTTTGTGCACTGTTATACATATAATATTTTTAAGTCTAAACATAGGTATACATATATTTGATACTTGATTACAATATTGAACAATAATTACACCTATTATTTACAAGCATAGAAATTATCCTAAGAAATGTACATATTCTTCATTATTCTTAATTTTTTCTACTTTTTTTTTGAACTTTTTCCGTAGTCTGAACATGACGAAGGGATAAGCAAGCATACTCTGTCATGATCATGAACCACTCTACTTTCGATCCACTAAGATAGCCCGCGAAATTCAAATTTTTCTTACGATTTTGCAATTTGCAGGTCAGTGTCAGATTGTATGTTGAACAAAATATGATTCGCGATCGCAACATGTATTTACAGAATTATAATAATTAAAATCATCGATACACTCCTAAGTTCATATAATGCGATTGATTTTTTGAGTCATATTTTGTTCAAGATACAACCTGACATCAGTGTCAGGCTGCAAAATGCAAAAAAAATAATAAGAAAATTTGAATTTAACAGGTTAACTTAGCGCGTCCCCCTTAATGGAAGCCTCTCTTTCTTTCCTGAATTTTCCTGAAAAAGAAGGAAAGCCCTAAGTCTGAGACAGTGAAAAAAGCATATGTTCCATACATTTTGATCCCCTCAACTGTGGGAAAATCAAAATTTGATTTATAACAATAGAAAAAGTAGTTGTGTCTCATTACATTAGTCACAATTGAGATTTGAGACAGGATAATTATATTTTACTAGGACGACTCGTCTCCTAGCAAAATTCGTTTATATTCGTGAGTACTTTCAACCCCTGAAGGTGCTGGTGATTTCAATATCTTACAGTAGATAAACGGGCGAATTTCACAAATGAAACTAACAGCGATCAGCACATCTCAACCGCGTTTAAGATCTGTCAGTGTAATCATAGAAAAAAAATGAATTTCAAGTAGTTTTTTTTAAGAATTTTATGTAGAATAAAATTTTGACACTGACAGCTCTTGAACGCAATTTAATTGTGATCGCGTTCAATTTTATTGATGAAATTCAACCTAAAACTATCGATAACCACTTTATCAGTTGAAAACAGGCATCCAGAATCTTCTGAATCATTCACATGACTTAATAACAGCTATTGTTTACATCGAGATCGTAGCAACTTGTCCTAAGTACAACAAATCGTCTAAACAAATAAAACTCTCAATGCCAATAACAAGTATTATAAACTAAGGGCCGCTTGTTTAACGTAACACACGTACGTCAAATAATAATGATTAGGTAATAGTAATTATTTGACGTAAGTCAAGGCCATAATTTTATAATTGTAATTTGAAACAATGCTTTTTTGGTTTGACGATACTTAGCGCCATTTTTTGAAGTTTACGCGTATGACGTTTATGCGACTTTCTCTCTGTCTCTTTCTATTATACATGTGTGTGTGCGTGCGAGTATCGCTTAAGGAACGTTTGATTTAAATGACATGTGTGTGTTCTATTACATATTTATTCCTTAGATGAAAGCTATCTGACTATTGAAAAAACAGGCCTACATAATTTTAGGTTATAATTTTTTTTAAGTATATTATAGGCTTTTTGTAAGCACATGTACAGACGCCAGCACATCAAGCTACCCGAAACTGTAAAATTTTCCCAATGAACTTTGAACCTTATGCTTTAGCGATAAAGTTGAACATCTATCAAAGAAATTTGACAGATTGTAGTAGGTTGATGTGCTGGCGTCTGTACATTAATTATTTGAAAATTTGTTTACATTCATGAGTAGTTTAAGCAACTGGCAAGATACCAATGAATTCAATTCCACCTGTATATTGGGTCAAATTAAATTACCTAGCTAAACTTCACGGACGTGGTGGGTATCTAAATCTAAGCATGACAGAACAAAAAAAAAATGTTCTTTTTTTAAGGTCATCAAGCGTTGGTAGTGTAGTTACTTGAAGTAGGTATGTGTTGAAAACTGTTTTTTGTTTCAGCGTGTTAAGATATAGAGCGAGACAGAGATAGCCATCACGTTTGTGAAGTTTACATTAAAAAAAACAGATTTATTTAACTGATATTTCAAGTGACTATATACACTACAGGCGATTGATGACCCCAAGAATAAACTCATCAAATTAATTTATTTTTTATTTTATATCACGTCTGTGGAGTTTCGCTAGCTAATTTAATTTGACGCTATATTTACATACATGTTTAAGTTCGCCGAAGTTGATTATGATAAAATGCACTGATAAATTCCTAATGGGCGCTATGAATGGTAGCTAATTTTTTTAACAAAAACGTATGAACCTTCATTTACTTAATAAATAAAATTCTGCATTCTTAGTTACATAGACAATACTTTTGAGAATTACATTCAAATCTGCATAATTTTCTACAGTTCTTCAGTTAGCTGGATGCACTATTTCTGTAAAAGAAAAATATATTTTAATGTATTTAAGTAGGATGGAGATACGAATAGGTACGGTATATTGGGAACAGAAGTATATTGACTGGAACCCGACCCCGACATACTTGGAAAAGGTTAGGAGGATTCATTGATTTTTTATTTTATTATACATATCACTGCTAATAGTTGAAGTGCGGCTATACCTAGTTTTAGCCAGGTACAACTGCGGCTACACCTTGTTTTAGCCGGGTACAACTGCGGCTACACCTAGTTTTAGCCGGGTACAACTACAGGCTACACCTAGTTTTAGCCGGATACAACTGCGGCTACACCTTGTTTTAGCCGGGTACAACTGCGGCTACACCTAGTTTTAGCCGGGTACAACTGCGGCTACACCTAGTTTTAGCCGGGTACAACTGCGGCTACACCTTGTTTTAGCCGGGTACAACTGCGGCTACACCTAGTTTTAGCCGGGTACAACTGCGGCTGCACCTTGTTTTAGCCGGATATAACTGCGGCTACACCTTGTTTTAGCCGGATACAACTGCGGCTACACCTAGTTTTAGCCGGGTACAACTAGGTTCAGCCGGCCACATGCGGTTCGTGTGTACTTCGGGAGGCGACGTAGGGTGCAAGAGCGAGCGAAGGGCACCCCGAGGTTAGGTTTGGTTAAAGCTAGGTGTAGCCGCACTTCGGCTATTAGCCGTAACATACACATAAATTTTCCAGAATAAATTCTCTAAATTATTGTGAAAACCGCATCAAAATGATCAACAACGCGGTCACACACACATACATGAAAAGCGACTTTAATTTAATATGACTTTTTCATAAAATTGATCTAAGATAAAATCTAATTTTATTTAATCTATTTCAATCACTTTAATTTGTAGGCGTATTCAAATTATGTTTTGTGTTACCTGCGCAAAATGTAGTGCGTGAATGCCGTGAAAATTTACGACACCAGTTGGCACCACTGTGACAAGAGGTCTTCCAATATAAAATATATGATGACGTTCATCATTCGATTCATTCATTCGTTAATCATTCAGTCATGACTAAAGAAAATATAGGCTTTTTGACAGATGCCACCTAGCGAACGTCATTGCCATAGAAAACCCTCATTGCCATAATGGGGTACTTGGACTTTGAAATGTACTAATTGTTAAGTAATAGTGTACTCATTGTAACAAAACCTAATCTATCCAAGGTTGCAGGGTCATCGAAAAAAATAGCTGCTCCATACGTTTTGCAAACAGCAATTGTTTTTTAATAACCGGCGAAAAATTTGTACACTAGAATCGTGTGTTGAATGTATAGTTACAGTTTGCGCGTCGGTTTCCTTGCCAGCCTGTATGGAAATGGAATGGTGTTCGTTGATAAGCGCATCACTTGAAAAAATTGGGAAAAAACTAAAAGAACTTAAAAACTAAAAGAACTTTTTCGATAGAATTATTGTATGAATTATTGAAATTTGGACAGAAAAACGGCTGTCTCGGCAGGTAGTAAATAAAAAATGTACGGATGTAACTGACCGTGCTCGTCGGGAGTGTTGGGGCTGCAGGCCGCGCACAGCGGCGCGACGCGCGGCGCGTGCAGCGCGGCCAGCGCGGCGCGCGCGCACACGCAGCGCGTGCACACGCAGCGCCCGCAGCCCCAGCAGTGGTGCTGGGGGAGGACGGGTTTCAATGTGCGCTCATATTTAAGTGTGTGGAAAGTGGAATAATCCCTATCTGTGTACAGAGTCACCGAGCTGTGTGCTTTGCGGCCAATCTGCAAATTGCAGATTGGCAATCGTCGTCGGGAGTGTTGCGGCCAATCTGAGCACCCGACTAACTACGGGGACTGCCCCGAGGCTCCTAAAGCTTCGTCGCCCAAACTGGCAAAGCGCGCAAGCGACCGCCAGCAAAGAGAGACGTCTGTCAGTGAAGATTCCATCTTCACAAATGCCCGAGCGGCCCAGTCCACAAAGGCCACCAGAAAGTTCCCGCAGCTTCGGTGCCTTCCATAGGGACAGGGTTGCATAAGGTCACCCCAGCGCTATCAGTAACCCCCACGGCCCCAGTAGCTGCACCGGTAGTCCTACCCGCTACCGCTTCCAATGCCCTCTGTCCCGGCCGCAAGCGTAACAACATGAGAGGTGTTACTCAGTGCCTATGCAGAGTTCATTACCCCTGCCGCTGAGGCTGTGAGAGCAGAACTGGAAGCCTGGAATGGCAATGCTTGGCGTCTCGCCGAGATATTCAACGCGTATCCCCAGATATTACGGCTATTCTTTCAGACACTAACATTCTAATTGTTCCAATGGATCAACAAAGAAATAGCTCTACCAAACCCCGTTCCCTAAAACTAGATTCCTTTAATGCAAATGGCATTACTAGTCAACACGATCAGATCGCCACTTTCCCTCGCGGCCATTAGCTTGAAGTCCGCCTCATACAGGAAACCTTCTTGAAGCCCCACCATCGAAACCAGAACATTGCCAACTAAAAATTAGTTCGCAATGATAGGTCTCGTTGTCACAAGGGCGGTACCCCTATTTAGTACAGGAAGGCATCCCTGTAGACCCACCTCCACTCCTCTCTCACCTGGAGATCTCTATCTGTCGGCTCGACATTACTGGTCATCAACTAATCACCGTCATTTCCGCGTATGTCCCACCCAATAATGGTGCAAAGGATCCCTCACCAATGACCTCACTGCGCTCTTCGGTGTGAGTGACTCCGTCATAATGGCGGGGGATATCAATGCCAAATATCCCGCCTGGAACCGCAACACGACTACTACCAAGAGTCGGATCGTGTTCAACCTAGGCGCCACCCGTAACTTCGATGTCATCGCTCCGATGAACCCAACCCATTTCCCTGGCGATCCCAACCAGCTTTCCTATATACTCGATGTAACGCTGTGTAACCTCCATTTGCAATGTATTGAGACGTTACACGAGCTTTACTTCTGGCCACAGCCCAGTTATCATGCATCTAGCCCCCATTCTGGCCGGCCTGTCCCTAACTACCCTCTGCCAGCGTCCCCTAAGCCAAGGTCCGTACCCCACACAGGGAGTGCCCTGAGCGTATAGTCGCTTAGTTTTTAAGTTTTTTAAGCTGTCGCTGGAGGCCTTACTTTATTGAGGCATCCACAAACAAGCCCGGTTAAGCAGACGACAACCTCATAGGTTTAACTGCGAGAAGCCATTCCCAAAAAAAAATCCCTGGTATATCTTTGTTAGGAATTAATTAAATTACACGTTGACCAATGAAATGTTGACATCAACCTAACCTTTTGAATGGCCATTTTATCCATACTAATATTATAAATTCGAAAGTAACTCTGTCTGTCTGTCTGTTAATTTTTTACGCCTAAACCACTGAACGGCTTTTGATAAAATTTGGCAGAGAGATAGAATGCATCCCGGGGAAGGACATAGTTTTTATCCCGATATTCCCACGGGATCGACACCTATGCGGGTGAACCCGAGGGGCGCCGCTAGTGAAATATAAACATTACACCCTGTTTTTCATACCCTCTATAGCAGTAGGCTACAGCCTGTAGCCACAGCCAAGTACATACCTTTCTGCTGAAATGGTCGAGAGGCGTGGAACAACTGCACTCGGTGACGTTCTTAATGCTTTTCCAGTCCAACGCGACAGTATTCACCTCTTTCTCCAACAACGCGTAGTTTGCCGGTATCGAGTCACTTGCCTTCTGTTGATAAGACAAAAATATTTAGTTCCAGATGGTTTTCCTGTCACAAAAGAATGAACTTTACGATGGTTGAAATAAAGCCGAAAATAAGTCAATTTAATGCATGCCTTTGTACGCGCGCTGTGTTCTTGCGCACTATGGTTAAGGTTGTTTAGTTTTAACCGACTTCAAAAAAGGAGGAGATTATTCATCCGGTTTTTTTTTTAATTATGTTTAAGATCAACTTTTACATTTCTTTGGCCTTAAGTTTTGCTTCATTTTTTTGCCACCGACTTCCGAAACTAAAGTTTATTTTATTATTAAAACTATATGCACAAATAAAGAAAAAACTACTGTCCAAAGGCAGACTTTATGCCTGGGGCATTTTCTACCAGTCAGCCTTAGGGTGATGCAGACACAAAACATGGCACACGGTACGATATGGTATTATGTCTTCAAGTCCTTAGTTCTTCCTGTTGATTTATGGACGCTCTTACGTCGGACATCCAGGAAGAGGCACCCTGGTGCATGTTGTTTGCCGATGACATTGTTCTTCTCGGCGAAGATGGACCCGAGCTCCAGAGCAGATTGGAGAAATGGCAGCAGAAGCTGGAGAATGTTGGTTTGAAAATCAGCAGAACCAAAACCGAATATATGTTCTGCGATTTCGGCGGTCTCTCCAGTTCTGGAGCTATAGCACTTGATGGCGCACTTCTCCCAGTCTGCTCCGACTTTCGGTATCTCGGTTCACTCGTGCAAAGCGATGGCGAAGTAGATCGGACGGTTAAGCACAGAATTAACACTGGATGGATGAAATGGCGGCAGGTCACGGGACCAATCTGCGACTCCCGCATTCCCCTTAAACTTAACGGGAAGATATATAAGACCATGATTAGACCTGCTGTCTTGTATGGATCGGAATATTGGGCCACAAAAGGGATGACTGAAAGGCAATTGCATGCAGCTGAGATGGGAATGCTAAGAGGGATGTGTGGTGTTACACGAATGGATAGAATAAGAAATGAGTACATAAGAAGAAGTCTGAGAGTGACACCGGTAACTGTAAAGTTGTGTGGAAATCGGTTGTCATGGTGTGGGCATTTGATACAGAGGAATAAAGAAAATATCGTGAGGAGAGTTTTGAGTATGGATGTCGATGGCTATAAGAGTAGGGGAAGACCAAAGAAGCGATGGATGGACTGTGTGAATGATGATATGGTTAGAAAGGGGGTGACTGCCGAGATGACGACAAATAGAGAAGTATGGAAGAAAAAGAGATTGGGATAAGGGCAGGAGAATGACGATGCAGGAGAAAGACAGGGTGGCAGCGACATCGACGGGCAAAGTGTAACCATGAACTCAGTACATAATTCTGAACCGACGAAAAAAAAGGATGTTCTATACATTTTGACCGCATAGGTATTGCACTGTTCTGTGAAACAACCGATTTTTTGATAACGGACGAAAAAACTTATTCTTCTACGCTTCTCTCGTCGCGGTCGGTCTCGTATTTTTAAAATAATAACATAAATATTTAAGGAGAAATAAAACATAATTTCTAAGCAAGAAAAAACTGTGTTGCAATATAAGACCACAACATTATTTGTGGTCTTATTATCCGGGCGTTTTTGAGGCGCTCATCGGAAATCTAGTACTATTGTTGACCGAAAATTTACGTACATCGGCAATCCTTCAAAGATTGCCGTTGAATGGAAAGTCAGCCAGTCAGATCTTACCTCAGTAATAAGTGGAATCTTGTTGGGAGCGCCGGTCTCTTTCAGAGGATGGTCATGGTTCGCGCACTCAAGCTCGGTCAGAGTGCCGCCAGACTCATACAGCAGCCTTGAAAAATTTAATTAAACTTTAAAAAAAAAAACGATTTGGAAATATAGAATGCATTATGCATATCTAAGCATTATTTTTTTATGTAGCAACAATAGTAGATAATTGAACTTTATTTCTGTAAATAGTTCAAAATATAGTAGATTGTTTGCAAGGGAGCAAATAACTATTTTTAAGGCAAGAGTGTTTCTTTGAAGGATTCTAGAGTAGAATCCCTAAGGTTGAAACTTCAGTAAGGTTGAAATGAAACTAAGGCTGAAACTTCAGTAAGGTTGAAATCAAACCAAGGCTGGAACGTCATTAAGTTTGAAACTTCGCTAATACGGAGCCAAGGAGACGAGGTTAACATACGTAAACCTTTACCGAGTTACATTACGATAGCGAGCAATTATTATCTCTGTCCTTATCTCTCGCACGCAATAATGATGTCAGTTGGTCGACGACGGGAGACGTTGTGTGATTCCTGGTACATGAAAGCGGTTGATACAGCAACTATCAACATTTAGTCCACACTGTAATGATTTTATTAATTTTCTGTCATATTGAATTTCGCGGGGTAACTTATCGCATCCCCCTTTATATGTCTGCTGTAATCTAACCTGAGGACGTTATCATGAGTACACTTACTTGTTATCAATCTGCAGTGCTTCAGTCTTGGTCTCGATCTCCACCGAGTTGACGTTGCCGTTTTGGTAGTTGACTACAGCCGTGTCTTTGCTCTTGTCTGCCCTCTTACCAGAGAGAAGGTTCTTGAATGTGGTTATTCTCTGTGAAAATTAAAACAGTATTTTATCTCTATATTGCGAAATCTTTGATATTATTTTAGCAGGAACTTGATGGGGACTTTTGATGAAATCAGGAAGAATTTGTATACCAAATGAATATGATTTCACTCATTTTTTTATAGGCTTTGCGGAGATCGTGAGGGATGTAAATCTGAGGTGCAGTTCCCATAGATTTAAGAACGCACACAGTCTGATCTCAGTTTTCAATCTGTAAAGTTCCCTACATTTTTGACATTGTGAGATTGCGACTATATTTTGAACGAATTACGGGAATTGGTCTTCAGAGCTGGTTCATCTAGTTCAAAAATGTAAAAAACAAATATTCACATGCTTCTTGGGCTTATCAGACGAACATTGAAAATAACGTTTTAATAATGTCCTTCAAAATGTCTCGGTATGCGCGGAGACTGGCCGATTACCCAACAGAGGCGGAGCGGAGACTAGGGTGAAAGGTTTCCTTTCCGCCAGAGATGTGCGAGGATCCGAAGCGAGGGATGTTTGTGAAACCGACCAATGACATCGCTTCATTTTTATAGCTTAAACTAAGTTAGCGTTGGTATTGGTTAGTTTTACACACATCCTCGCTCTTCTCCGGTGGAAACGCAGCCTAAACATAATCTTTGTTCAAAGTATGTGTACCAAAGCGGCCTTTTCCGCCAGCTCACTTAAAAAAAAAATCGCCTAAATTCTGCGGCGGCGCCAAGCCACGCCCCCATATAGTTATCGCCTATTAGGAAAGCGATAACGCAATTAGTTGCAACCTGCGGTGCTATTCTGTAAAAATCTCACCGTGAAAACTTAGGTGAAGTGAGCGTGGAGTGAGCTGTCAAAACTGATAATTCCTAGCAAAAACAAACTCACTTCATCTAAGTTTTCACGATGAGATTTTTACAGAATCGACCGGCTGCACTGCGAAGGTTAGTGTCGCATCCCGTGTACTCCTTTTGTGAATTTTACGGACGAACTATTTGACCTTGGCGCGCTTACTATTTACGAGGGCCCTTCTATTTTTGAGCGCAAGCAAAAATTAACTTAGTGGCGGTCAGGCGGGAGTGTCCGTGATAGTACGATTTTGCATGGCCGGCCGGCTGTACCTTGGTGAGGTAGTTGATGTGATGCTCGAGCGCGGAGCAGTGCTCCACGGCCGCGGGCAGCAGGTCGGCCAGCGACTCGCGCGGGTGCACGCCGTTCTCGTGCCGGCAGTACATGCCGCGCCAGAACCTGCGCATGTTACGTACATCACTGTTATACAATATAATACTTAATCTTCATTATTTACAGCATATAATGGGTGTAAAAATGATTTATTCCGGTTTGTTCCCCTGAATCCCCCCCCCCCTAGTAGTACTAGTTCTTCTTCAACAAAGCCGAGAGTCACTTGTTTCTCCCGTTTCTTCATTCTGTACCGGACCATGCCTTCTATGCCTCCATGCCTTCTTCGATGTATTGAAGATCAAAGTTCCAATTATTTTGACTATTATATACTTGTTTACGAAAACAAGTCTTGAATGTTCCAATTTAATTTTGAATACTTCTACGATTGTTGTACCACTGTGAGCACCCATGCCCCGGAAGGGACGTTAAACCGTATAGTATTTATGCTTACTTACACTTTACTTTCATCACGCATAATACTATTTATCATTATTTACACTTTAATACTATTTATCATCCTTTTTATTTGTTTATATGTTTACATTATACTTTTACTCAATTTTCATGTTGTGACACGTCAATTGTCTAAACTGTCAATTACTTTTTAAATGTCTTTCTGGCTTAGTCTATGGTAATTACTCTTTGGTCTAAATAACTTAAATTATTTTTATCAATATGTTTAGCTTTTGTATTATTAAGATTATTACGATTGTTTAGTCTAAATAACTTAATTTTAAATTAGATTTGTAATATTCTTTACGCACTCGTGGATATGTCTTGGCCGGACACACATGTCAGATGAGATGATGGCCACATAGAAGAAAACTGATATTTGAAAAAGGAAGACTACTTAAAAACGAGCTCACGAACAGCTGGAGGCTGCTGGCATTCGAGTCTTGGGACTGAGACATTAAGCATCAGAAAACTGCTTGGTTTTGCTGTGACATCTTGAACTGCTTGGTTCTGCTGCGACATCTTTGACTAACCCAGGGGATCCAGCTTAAGATTCCACCTGGGACCTTCTACTTCTAATCTTCGCGAGCTAACCACGTATAACTTGTTACCCTGACGCCTGATACCCGTTCCTACAGTGCTGAGCTGATTTCATAACGTGAACTATAAAACTCCAGTGAGTGCGCGCGTGTGTGAACTATAAACTTCCGAGAGTGCGTGCTATTAGTACTTTTATAACTAGCTGTTTTTTATAACTTTCTGTATTTTATCTTCCCTAATAAAAATTATTGGACGGTCTGCTTACCCTCTATTTTAAATATGGTAGAGATCGTTACAGTTTGGCGCCACAACGTTAAAATAATTCGAACTCACCCCCTTTTTCTAAATTCTAAAAAAAACTAGCACTAGGTATCTATTTTTGAACTCCTTATTTGGCTTAGTCTTTTGAATACTAACTAACTTATTTTTCTTCTTCAGCTCTCTTCTTGAAGACTCCTATATTCGACTCAACACTTCTTCATACTGAACATCATCTTATACTTCATTCTCATACATCCCACTACCGAAAGGTAGTTGGCATCCATTCTTCGCTTGTCAGTGTTTTTAAAACCATTCGTGGTCACTTACAAGTTGGGGTTTGGCTTACTCTACGACGTACTATTGGACAATATCCCGTAGTCGTTTCCTCCTACACTTAACTCTTTACCAATACATCACTACACTGCACCCCACATACTTGCACACTACAGCGTTTACCCATTGGTAATCGTACTCATTCTTCGCTTGGCGTGTTTTTAAAACCACCTCGTGGTCACTACCAAGTTAGGGGATTGAGACACTTCACGACTGAAACAGGAGAATATCCTGTGGATGTTTATACAAACCCATACATCTACACAACTCCTATAACAAATACTCCACTATCCTCCTAAACACTTAATAATAATATATTTATACTTATATCTGGAAATCATACCGAAATAAGTATATCGTGGGCTCTCAAAATATTTTTCTAATTGTTATTGTTTGACATTGGTTGCTAGGTAACTAGCCATAGTGCATTTGCATTGAGTATTAGTCTTTTTGCGCGGTGGCAAAAGTAGGTACTAAACTTTATGCATTAGTTCCGAATTTCACCACTAACACAAATAAGTTTTCATTGGTTTTCGATTTTTATTTTCTGTAGACTGTCTTACTTTTGGACCGTGTCCAACACTCAGACTCTCTTGACGTTTTACTCGGAGCTTACCGACTACTGTATTGCGGGAGCTGCCCTGACGTTTACTCGGAGCTAACTTACTGCTGCCCTTGACGTTTTACTCGGAGCTTTCCGTCTACTGTTTTACGGGAGCTGCCCTAGCGTTTTTTTTTGACTGCGGTGTTGCGGTTCAGACCTAACCCTTCTATCCTTCCTCCCCTCTTAACTCATGACACTCTTGAGATGACACTTGAGTCCTCGAGTTTTCTTTGACTCAGATCCCTCTATCCCTCCTTCCCTCTTAACTCGTAACACTCTTGAGACCTTTCTAACATTCGAGTTTTCTTTAACTCAGATCCTATATAGACTCGCATATTTTTATTCTTTTACACTCGTTTGCTATCCCTATATTTGTACTTTTTTTTTCGTATTATACTATATTCATAACTCATCCCTTTCTTCTTTCCTTCCTCTATAATAGAGTTCCTTTTGATTTATTAAAACTCTATTTGTTTTTTAATTCATTCATCGGTTCTTAAACCATTAAAAGATTAATTTTAATCTTTCCTATATATCTATTCTTTTCTACAAGTTAGTATGATAACTTGTCTATTTCTATCAACTCTAAAAGTTGATTGGAGCGGTTGACAACTCCATATAAATAAGCCCTTGTTAACTATCAACTCTAAAAGTTGATTGGAGCGGTTGACAACTCCATAAAAATAAGCCCTTGTTAACTATCGACTCTAAAAGTTGATTGGAGCGGATGACAACTCCATATAAATAAGCCTTTGTTAACTATCAACTCTAAAAGTTGATTGGAGCGGATGACAACTCCATAAAAATATGCCTTTGTTAACTATCGACTCTAAAAGTTGATTTTCTGTCTATCGACTCTAAAAGTTGATTGGAGCGGATGACAACTCCATAAAAATAAGCCCTTGTTGACTATCGACTCTAAAAGTTGATTTTCTGTCTATCGACTCTAAAAGTTGATTAGGAGCGGATGACAACTCCTTTAAAAATAAGCCTTTGTTAAATCTTTATATTTTCATCTCATTAGTGGTTTTAGACGCGAGCGGATTACAACTCCTTAAATAAGCCTTAAAGTTATGACTTATCAGGTTGAGTAGTGATCATTGAATGTGAATCCTACCTGACCTAACTTCGTAAGATGTCGGTGTGTTTGAATGAGTTATGTAAGTTTTGTGAATGCTGTAATATTTTAACCTTAGCAAAATTTTTGTTCTAGGCCAAAAATTTTCTCGGGGTCGTTGGGGAAATATAGTATTTATGCTTACTTACACTTTACTTTCATCACGCATAATACTATTTATCATTATTTACACTTTAATACTATTTATCATCCTTTTTATTTGTTTATATGTTTACATTATACTTTTACTCAATTTTCATGTTGTGACACGTCAATTGTCTAAACTGTCAATTACTTTTTAAATGTCTTTCTGGCTTAGTCTATGGTAATTACTCTTTGGTCTAAATAACTTAAATTATTTTTATCAATATGTTTAGCTTTTGTATTATTAAGATTATTACGATTGTTTAGTCTAAATAACTTAATTTTAAATTAGATTTGTAATATTCTTTACGCACTCGTGGATATGTCTTGGCCGGACACACATGTCAGATGAGATGATGGCCACATAGAAGAAAACTGATATTTGAAAAAGGAAGACTACTTAAAAACGAGCTCACGAACAGCTGGAGGCTGCTGGCATTCGAGTCTTGGGACTGAGACATTAAGCATCAGAAAACTGCTTGGTTTTGCTGTGACATCTTGAACTGCTTGGTTCTGCTGCGACATCTTTGACTAACCCAGGGGATCCAGCTTAAGATTCCACCTGGGACCTTCTACTTCTAATCTTCGCGAGCTAACCACGTATAACTTGTTACCCTGACGCCTGATACCCGTTCCTACAGTGCTGAGCTGATTTCATAACGTGAACTATAAAACTCCAGTGAGTGCGCGCGTGTGTGAACTATAAACTTCCGAGAGTGCGTGCTATTAGTACTTTTATAACTAGCTGTTTTTTATAACTTTCTGTATTTTATCTTCCCTAATAAAAATTATTGGACGGTCTGCTTACCCTCTATTTTAATAGGTGTACAGATCGTTACAACCGTTGGTCCTGGCTTTCATTTGTAGATTATTAACAGTCGTTAAGGGTCATCAGAAGCCCGAAAGTCTAACCAGTCTTATCAAAGAAAATCGTATTATTCAGTAAATAGTTCGTGGAGGTCAGATAAGCAGTCGCTCCATGTAAATTACTGGTATTCAGCTGCATCCGGTTAGAGTGGGAGCTGACCCCATCATAGTTGGGACAAAGCTAAGAAGACGATGATGAAATGATGAAGATCGTCTCTCAAATAAAAGTGCACGGAGTGGGTAGACTTTTTTGCTCGCAAGTGTATATTTCAAAAGTGTTTACAGTGCACACAAATTACCTGATACTCTGTGCACCTAAGTCCGGTTTTAGTACATCAGGATGTGACTTGGGGTTATACAGGGCATTCTTATACTCGTTCAAATGACTCGCCATGTAGCCCCACAGCGAAAATGTGCGCTCTGATAACCTGGAAACATAAAAAAAATATCGACTTTTTACTATAATAAATTAGTGAACGCAATCTTAAGTCGAGTTTGACAACGCTATATCTCGCGTGCTAAGATTGGGGTCGAGATTGGCCATTAGAGATCATACCCGGAAAACTGGCGAGATGTCGAATTCGGAATTTAGAGATTTAGCCTCTCGAAATCTCGTTCCACATCTCGACAATACAGTCAAGAATTCATGATCTCAAATGAGATTTCAAGAACGTGATTGTCTTCCCACGAGATTGAATCTTGAAAAATGCCTCAAGTACGAGATGGCATTCCCTAACTATAATATGAGTTTATTTTATTGTTTGTTTTTTATGTTTTTTTCCCTGTTAAGTTATTCAGTAGATAAAATAATACATACCGTAAGTCACGTCTATCTTTCTCGCAGTTGCCAATGAAGGTGCCGTACTGACACGCATGCGCGTGGTCGTGGAGCGTCAGCAGAAACCGTTCATTGAACTGGAACGCCTGTAATTAACGGTGTATTGCAAAGAGCTGGATGTCACTTCGTTTCTAGGTCATTATTAGCATAAATTAACTAATGTTCCCATTTCTGAGACACAGGCTTCCTCTCTGTGAGAGGGAGTGGGCCGTAATACACCACGTGGGCCCAGAGCGGGTTGTTAGATGTCATATGACTTCGAATTTTTGGTTCTAAGACATGCCGGTTTCCTCACGACGTTTTCCTTCACCGCACGGTATTTCGCCTAGAACATGCTAGGTGGACAAAATTCATGTTTTCATTTCCAGGAAATCTTAATTGCGTAACACAAACAACACCCCCAAACTCCAAATTCCGAGAAAAAATTGTTTTTCAAATGCTTAACTGATGAGTCATAGAGTCGAGAAGTCAGGTAATGAGTTTAATGCAAGCGTTCCGGTCGATCAGTTGCAATTTAGCGACACTTTTGTGCACATCTCATAGTGGTTTATAGTGATATTGTGAAAGTTTTTTGTGATGGATATTAATACTGAGGGTATGTACTATTATTTAATATAATTTTTTTATCAGAATCTATTAAAATTAATTTTTAGCATTTTTTTTACATAATGCATAATTTTTAGCGTAATTTTTTTCATAAAGAAAACTTTGAACGTTCAGGAAATACCTTTATTCGCCTCTATTCAGGCTAGTTTTTAGATATATTGTAGGTCTAACTGTGTAGTTTGTAAAAAGACACATATTGTTCAGCACACTTCAGTACACCATATTTTTTTTTTTTTTTTTCAGAACACGTTTACTCTATTTCAAGGGTAGCCTTTTTCGAAGAGTGGTTGAAATACACGAAGAATGATAAAAATTCGCGTATTTATGACTATCTTTCTTCAAAATTTCACTTTGGTGACATTACTGAAAGCAGCCAAAAAGAAATAAAGTTGAAAATATCCAACTTTTCTACTAAGATTGGAGCCAAATGGTTGGCTTCGGGAAAATCGAAGGAGCGTTTTTTAATTAAAAATAAAAATTGGCTGGATGAAGGAGACATACTGTTTACTGCGAGTTCTTTAGCCCCACAACCTTCGACATCGAGTGAGGCTGTTACATCTGCAGGAAGACCTCGCAAAGATTTCGAGGAATCGTCATTTAAGACGAAGAAACGTCGAGTCGTGGATCTCGTAGAATCTCGAAGTGCCAGTGAATTAGTGACTGCTGCCGAAATTGCTGTGCGTTCAGTAGGGCAAAGAAAAGTTGCCAATTTGATTAGAGACATTAGTGAGAGCCCAGAGAATATTATTAAGTCACAAAATACCAGTTCCGTTAATCCTAGGCAGTTAAGTAGTGACGAAGCCTTAGCATACTATATAGATTCTAAATCAACAACACATGCTTACAAACAAACTAGGAAGTGGTCCATAATGGCAGGACATAATGTGTTTCCGTCATATTTGAGTGTAGTAAAATCCAAACAGGCCTGTTACCCTGCAGAGGAGCATATTGCTATAACTGAAACTCGTGCTGAAATAAATTGCAAGCCTTATTAAATAAAACAGTGGAACGTCTAGTATTAGCACAGAATGAAGTTATCAGCAGTGTCCTCCCAACAAGTTCAACGTTTACACTTGTTAGTAAATGGGGATGTGATGGAAGTTCTGGGCACAGCACATACAAACAGAAATTCGAGAACACTGAAGATACGGACGAATTTCTTTTCGTATTTTCTTTCGTTCCCCTTAAGTTATATGATGGGTCCAAAATTATTTGGCAAAATCCTCGGCCTTCGTCAACTATGTATTGTCGCCCAATCAAATTTATATTTGCTAAGGAAACGAACGACTTCACGTTAGCGGAGACAAATAGATTGTTGGAAGAAATTAATGCTCTTCTTCCAACACTTATCAACTTTGGTGATTCTCAAATCTCTGTGAAACACGAACTTCTTCTGACAATGACAGACGGAAAGGTATGTAACGCCTTAAGGTGATTGGATACTGACACTTTTTCATACATTCTATCGGGGTACAAATCTCGATACTTAAACGATTTTTGCAGAATAAAAGCACGTACATTAAATGATTATGATCTATTATTGACGCATATCGTAAAAAACTTATAAAAAAACACTATTTGTAGGATATTTAGGCCTGACAAAATACGATAAATCTTTGTATGTGTGCGCGGGCGGAGGCACGCCCTCTACAGGATATTTCAAGAACCATCAAGAAACAGAACAACATTTTTGCTAAAGTTATCAGTTATCATCTAACGATCAAGATCTACTGTAATCTTGATCGTTAGATGGCGTTGTTTGTCAACGGATGGCCAATTTTATAACATGCGTGATATTGTTGACAAGTTTCGAATCGTAGGTTTGCTGTGTGTGTGTGTGGGTGTGTGAGTTATATTTTATCAATTTAATCATGAAGTGAGAAAAAATGCATTACTTAGTGATAGGATTATCTGCGATCTACCCTGGGTTCGATATTACTGTAATGAATGTCTAAGTTCAATTAAGTACCTACATGCATTTAGTAAGTAGGTACCTACTAACTTACACATGAACTCTTCGAGAAATTTTCTGATATAAAAATCATTCTGCATTATGTAGGTAAGTACCTATTGAGAGAGCCCTTTCTTTTAGTAGGAGTGGGCGATACAAATCGTATATCGATAATATCTATGTATCGGTACAATATCCAATACCTACCTATATATCGTACGGCACTGAATCTATATTATATCAGGTATCCGCGTACCTAGAACGAGACACTATACCGATATCGTATCACATGATCTATGATATTCGGTTCAAACTGATTCAGGTACAATGCGTGCCACGAAAGATGAGACTTGACCCCGCCTCCCCCGCTCTTTCCGCCGCCCCTATGACGTCCGGTCCCGTCCCGCACTCAGACCTCATACCGCTAAAGATACCTAAAATCGTGTAGGTACTGCGCATGTCAAACCACGTGGTGTGTCAAGTCTCATCTTTCGTGGCACGCATTGTACTGTGGTAGTAGTTACACGGTTTTAGGTACCGTATCCTTGATGCGCGCGGGCGGGAGTGATGTACCTAGCTAGAGATGAACGAGCGAGAAAGCGCGCTAAGCTAACGTCTAATACTAATTTTAAACATTATTTACAGGAGCATAGAGTTTAATACCGAATACATTATTTTGTAAACAGGTAACCATCAATAAACGTCAAAGGATTTTAAATCGTATGGCATTCTCAACAAAAATAGGTAGGTACTCGTAGTTTTAAAATCATTTTACGTTGACCTTGATTGCACTTTGCTGTTTTCGTAGGTACTTTTCGTGTTCTATT
The DNA here is from genome assembly GCA_963855955.1 of Luperina nickerlii. Classification (NCBI taxonomy): domain Eukaryota; kingdom Metazoa; phylum Arthropoda; class Insecta; order Lepidoptera; family Noctuidae; genus Luperina; species Luperina nickerlii. The sequence continues at coordinate 6,665,843 of OY979671.1, forward strand.
TTTAGTTACGCGTCGCGTTAGCTGCAGTTGGCCGAATTTCTCTGCTTGATTTCTTTACTTTATAAAGTAGACAAAAAAAAAACCGGCCAAGAGCGTGTCGGGCCACGCTCAGTGTAGGGTTCCGTAGTTTCCCGTCCGTCACAATAATTGTTCCCACTTATGAGTTTAAAAGTGGGTACCTATCCATTATGTTCGCGCTCCAGCAGCACTCCGCGCTCCTGCAACTGCTCCCGGTAGTGGGTACGTACGCGAACACGGAGCGTGCAACATTGCACGCTCCGCGGCAGGCGCTCCGAAACGTGACGGTTTTTAGCGCGAACACAAAGGGATACGTTCAGGATAATAAAATATGTAAGCGAAGTTAAAAAAATGCTTGCATATACGTTTATACTACAAACTTAGTCCAGAAATTATTTTGTACAACTTTTTGTCTTTTTTGTACAAAAACTGTTGTTTCCATCAAGTTCAAAATAATTTTCCTAGAAAGTCCTTATAGAGTTCTACTTTGCAGATTTTTTTCATAGTTTCTAAACTTATGGTTCTGTAGCGCTTAGGTGGTGTAGAGACAATAATACTCCAGATGTACGACGAATGTATATTTAAAATAAACGAGGAATATTGAACAGTGGAAGAGCGTGCGTGTGCCTGTGTTTTCTACAAAATGTGTACATGTCTTAAAAATCTAAACTTAGGGGCACAAGTAGTGACTTACTTACTAACATTATCTACCAATAGGAATACGGTTTCGATATACATTATAGTTCCTAAATAAATCGTTCGGTGGCGCGCTGGTCGCCGTCGTGTTATTGTTCGGCGCGGCGCGGCGGCGAGCGTGGCGCGCGGGCGAAGCCCTAAGATCCCGCGCACAGCGGCGGCGGCCGGATGTATGCTTATGTATTGCAGCGTATTGCAGCTACAGTACTGCCCCCTTAGCGAAGCGTACAGGCGTCTTGACGATCCTGCCTGATCTTGTGCGGTGTTCCTTCGTATTCGAGGCTGGAAGTAGGTCGGATTGATCTTCAGTTGTAGCTTCAGGTGATTGGCGTGTCTCACTATCCGTGTGTTCTTGATCTTCTGCGATGTTGATAGTGTACGCCGGTTTGAGACGATCGATTGATATATTGCTAGATCTTCCTGGTAGTTGAATCGTGAAGTATTTTTCGTTACGTTCGATAACCTTGTATGGACCTTTGTATGGATGCTGCAGAGGTTTGCGGACTGTGTCATCGCGTACAAACACGTGGCTGCATGTCAGTAGGTCGTTGTGTACGAACATACATCGCTTGTTTGAATGTGGTTTGTATGTAGGTGTGAGCTTCGTGATAACGTCGTGCAGGTGATCGACGTAGTCGTAGTCTATTTTCGTTGCGGCGGGTGTAGGTGATATAAAATCACCGGGTAAGCGTATCGCTTGGCCGTAGGTAAGTTGCGCGGCACTTGTGTTGGTGTCGGTGCGCGTGGCGGCTCGGAGACCCATTAAAACAGTAGGCAATTCGGAGATCCACTTGTTGCTGTTTTTTAGTCGAGCCATAAGTGCGGCTTTGAGTGTTCGGTGCCAGCGTTCGACTATACCGTTACTCTGCGGGTGGTAGGCAGTAGTACGGGTTCTTTCTGCTCCAAGTAATTGTACGAGGTTTTGGAATAGTCGACTTTCGAACTGTCGTCCTTGATCAATTGTTATTCTTGTGGGACAACCGAAACGAGATATCCAGGCTTCGTACAGCTTTCTTGCGACGATTTCAGCGGTTATCTCTTGAAGGGGCATGGCTTCAGGCCATCGTGTACAACGATCAATCATAGTGAGTAGGTATCGATGTCCACATGAAGATGTAGGTAGCGGTCCAACAATATCAACGTGAATGTGTTGAAATCGTTCGCTCGATGGGAATGTTGTGATGTCACTGTGATTATGTCGTTGTACTTTGGACAGTTGACACGAAGTGCATGTTTTCGTCCACTCGCCAATGTCGGTATTCATTGCTGGCCAAAAGTACCGTTCTTGCATTAGTTTTCGGGTAGTTCGTATTCCAGGATGACTTGGATTGTGCACGGCGTTGAATGCGATGCGACGAAAGTCGGCTGGTAGGTATGGACGAACATGTGACGTAGAAGTTTCGCAGAATATTGGCTTGTTGGTACCGGGTATGACGATTTTCTTCATTTGGATATTTGTTTGTCGTGATGATAATGGAATATAGCTGTCATTTTCTTGAGCTTGCGATAATTCGTCATAGTTGATTGGTGATGGCAATTCGATTGTTTCGATACGTGAGAGAGCGTCGGCGACGACGTTGTTTACTCCACTTATGTGCCGGATGTCAGTCGTAAACTCACTGATAAACAAAAGTTGACGCGTGCGCCGTTGAGTATCGTTATCGGACGGCGGCTTACGAATTGCGTAGGTCAGCGGCTTGTGGTCGGTGTAAACAATAAGCTCTCTACCTTCGAATATTTTTCTGAAGTGTTTGATTGCCATGAAGATTGAAAGTAATTCTCTGTCGAATGTACTGTATCGTTGTTGAGTTTCGGAGAATTTCTTTGAGAAATAGCCAAGTGGTATCCATTTCTTGTTTATGAATTGTTGAAGTACGGCGCCTGCGCAGTTATTCGATGCGTCGCACATGAGCGATATGGCGTCGGTTGTTGATGGAGATGGGTGAGCGAGTAAAGCTGCGTTCTGTATGCTAACTTTACATAACTCGAATGCTTGTGACGCTTCTTTGTTCCATTCGACTTTTGTTTTGTCGCGTTTCTTAGAGTTGTGTAGGAACGCGTTGAGAGGTGCTTGTAAGTGGGCTGCGTTTGGTATGCTATCACGGTAAAAGTTTACCATTCCAATAAATCGACGTAGGTCGTGAATTGTTTCGGGTTTGGGGTAAGCAGTGATAGCAGTTATTTTGTCTTGTGGTGGCTTGATTCCGTTGCTCGACACTTCATAGCCCAGGAACTTAACATTTTCTTTGCCGAAGACACACTTTGATGGATTTATGGTGATGCCATACTTGTCTAATCGGCGTAACACCTCCTGCAAATCTTCGATGTGGCTTGCTTCATCTTCCGATGCGACGATAACATCATCGATGAATGGGAATGCGTAGTCTAACCCGATGAGTACTTCATGTATGAATCGTTGGAATGTCTGTCCAGCATTTTTAAGTCCTGGACACATACGTGGAAACTCAAATAAGCCGAAGGGTGTTGTGATAGCTGTTTTCTCGATGTCCGGTTCGTGTACAGGTAGTTGTTGGTAAGCACGATTTAGGTCGAGAGTAGTGAAGATTTTCTTGCCGTGGAGTAGGTATGTAAAATCTTTGAGTCGCGGAACTGGATAGCGGTCGGGTTTGGTGACGTCATTGAGTCTACGGTAGTCACCACAGATGCGAATGTCGCCGTTTTTCTTGGGAACGACATGTAGTGGGCTGGACCAAGGACTTTTGCTTGGTCGGCAAATTCCTTGCTGCACCATTGACTCGAATTCCTTCTTCACGGACAGGTACCGATGTGGTGGAAGTGGTCTGCTCTTGCTGTATACTGGTGGACCAGTGGTTTCAATATGGTGTTCTACCCGATGTTTTGGAGTATCCTTCATACATGACGGTCGCAGAATGTCAGGAAACTTGCTGATTAGTTGGTGATATGGCTGATCAACGTCAATACTTCGGACTGTAGGTTCTGCGGAATAGGTAACTGGTGCCTTGACAGTCAGGTTGGTAACTTTGTCGACGAGACATCGGCCGGCTATGTCGACAAGAAGTTGATGACGTTTCAGGAAGTCGGCACCGATGATGGGTTTGTTGACTGCAGCGATGATAAACTTCCAGGTGTATGGTCTTCGTAGGTTGAGATTCAGTTGTAATGTTTTCTCTCCGTACGTTGGAATTACCGTGTTGTTCGCTGCATACAAGCAAAAATCCGTTGGTTTTGCTGTCGATCCTTTTCTTTTCGGTATCACGGAAACGTTGGCGCCAGTATCAATCAAAAACGATAGACGCGAGTTTTTGTCTGTTATAAATAGGCGGTAAGAAATATTGCTTGCGTCGGTTGCCGCCTCAGCCAACGCAGGCGTTAGTTTCCCGAGGTGGTGCTGCTGTCTTCGAAACTGCACGGACGCGTACATTTTCGTGCGTCTTTGCCGAACTTGCGATGATAAAAGCAGATCGCTGATTGGTCGTTATGTGCGCGACTGCGATTATTCTTGCTTGATGACCGCGATCTTGAATGTTGTCTGTAGAAAGGTCTGCGTCGATGCTGATGATAATGTGATTGATGTTTTTTCAGTTCTGCAATTTCTCTCGTGAGCGCGTCGATCTTCTCCTCAATTGATGTAGATGCATGTGGGATTGCAGGAACGGAGGTAACTGCAGCGACTGCGCCGAGTGGTTGTGTTTGCTCGAGGATCTTATCTGCCATCAACGCCAGCTCGTGAATATCGGAGTGTTTCGCGATGTTATCGCTGACTGCGAGTACTGCTCGGATGGATTGTGGAAGATGGTTTGTCCACATAATCCGTAGCGTTGAGTCGGAGATATTATCGGCGGCGAGGTTTTTCATGCGACGTAGCAGCTGTGAAGGCTTCATGTCACCGAGTTCCATTTCTGATAGCAATCTTTGTACTTGCCTTTGCTCGGATTCCTCGTAGACTTGGAACAATCGATTTTTCAGTGCTTCATAACGGTGGGTTTCGGGCGGATGAAGAATGATGTCGGAGGTTTCGTCGAGATCTTGCCGTTCAAGTTGTCCGATAATGAGTTCGAACATAACTTGATCGCCTTTCTTCTGTACGGACATGATGGCTTCAAATTGCGCGAACCACAGACGAATCTTGTCGCGCCAAATGGGTGGAATGCGCAACGACGTCGACACACCGGAAAGTTCCTGTTCACTGTTGTTGGCCATGATGACAACTTAATCTGGAGGTATCTTCTTAATATCACGTCGGTGTTTCTTCTTAATATCACGTCGGTGTTTCTTCTTAATATCACGTCGGGGTTACCAATGTAGCGCTTAGGTGGTGTAGAGACAATAATACTCCAGATGTACGACGAATGTATATTTAAAATAAACGAGGAATATTGAACAGTGGAAGAGCGTGCGTGTGCCTGTGTTTTCTACAAAATGTGTACATGTCTTAAAAATCTAAACTTAGGGGCACAAGTAGTGACTTACTTACTAACATTATCTACCAATAGGAATACGGTTTCGATATACATTATAGTTCCTAAATAAATCGTTCGGTGGCGCGCTGGTCGCCGTCGTGTTATTGTTCGGCGCGGCGCGGCGGCGAGCGTGGCGCGCGGGCGAAGCCCTAAGATCCCGCGCACAGCGGCGGCGGCCGGATGTATGCTTATGTATTGCAGCGTATTGCAGCTACAGTTCAAAAGTTAGAGGGGGGGACACATTGTTTTTTACTTTTGGAGCGATTATTTCCGAAATTATCAAAAAATGATTTTAGTTCATTTTAGTAAACCCCTATTCATTTTTAAATACCTTTCCAACAATATATCACACGTTAGGGTTGAAATTAAAAAAAAAATCACTTCCCACTTTACATATAGGGGGGCTACCCTAATAAAACATTTTTTCCATTTTTATTTTACTACTTTGTCGGCGTGATTGATATAGGTACATATTGGTACTAAATTTCAGCTTTCTAGTACTAACGGTCACAGAGATTAAGCGAGGACGGACGGACGGACAGACAGACATGGCGAAACTATAAGGGTTCCTAGTTGACTACGGAACCCTAAAAAGAAAGAAAGAAAGAAAGAATTATAAAAATATAAATCTAAAAAACCGAAACGGCTGTATTAGTTTCATTTCAGAGTGCCATATTATCAACAATACCAAACGATACATTCACTGATTTCGAGTACTTATACAGTTACAAAAAAAATACAATGATGTACCTACAGACGCCAGCACATCGAGCTACTACCATTTGTCAAATTTCTTTAATAGATTTTCAACTTTATCGCTAAAGCATAAGGTTCAAAGTAGATTGGAAAAATTTGACAGTTTCGGGTAGGTTGATGTGCTGGCGTCTGTACATGAATCGAACAAAACCGAAACCTAAATATCACAGTACTACTATCGATTCCGAGTTCCACACTGATTCAGTCAATATTCAAGATGTTGCTTTGCATCCTCGTCATAATTCAGGAGGTTGTCATAAAAGACGTAAATAATCAATTTAAATTACGGTACCTGGCCAATAATTATAAACGCTCCTTTTTTTTGTTGTTTACATTTGACACTAATTCAGAATGAAGCTATTCATAAAAGAGGAGAATCACCGTCGCCATTCCACGCGCGAGGTACCGCCCGCTTAGGTACTACGACACACATAAACGCGCTTGCGCACGTGCGCGCTTTATACCTAGAGTGACCGAATAAATGGCCATAATTTATCCTAGTTCGAATTCGAAAATCACCTTCATTATTGTCATAAATTACGCTAGATAATTAACTCATTTTTAAGTATCATAAGAATGCGGAAATCTTACTAATGAAAGTAGTAGTGCCCCAAAGAAAAGTTCATTGACCTACTGTAAGTAGTAACCTACGGTAGTTATCAATCAGCTGATTAACAAAATGTTAGTTTTGCTTTATTGCGTTTTATTGCAATCCTGCTGAAAGAACAATCCTAAAATTGGTATTCTTAGATCTTAGGGCTCTTTCAATTTAGAGGTTTCGTGTCGGACCGCTGCCGCACGTTTACCGTGCCCGGGCCTCTACAGTACGGTAGCAGTCCGATACCAAACGCCTAAATCGAAAGCGTATCCGACTGCCGCGGTGCGTTTGTATGCTAGTGTTAGTGTTAGTGTAGTGTTTGTTGTGTGTTATTATTGTTTGCGACGTGGCCGTCCTGTTGTCGAGCGTTCGCGGTACCGATGCCGCACTGTTGCCGCACCGCGCGCTTTGTATAAAAACAAACGACCGTGCGTGCGCAATACCGCTTCGGCACCGCAGCGGTCCGAGAGATTGAGATTGATAATGTTTTACGCAATTAGGGTGCTGGGTTAGGACAGGACATAATTATGTAGGATACTTTTTTAAACGGTTTTATTTAGCTTAACCTGTTTGTTATTTATTTGGTTCAAATTTAGTAGGTAGGTACTTGAAATTTTACCCCCTTCCTGTTGGCAAATTGATCTGATATTTGGTACACACTTTAGTTTTGATGACAATACATCTGCATCAGTATCACTGTAAATCCAAGATGGCCGCCGCTACGAAATGGCGGATTACATATTTTCTCACAACCCCCTCAATGTGGGTAGGTATCAAATGAAAGGGCTTGACTAGTAGAATATTGCCGTGCGTTTTTGTAACCCTCTCACCGTGAAAACTTAGGTGAAGTGAGCCTGGAGTGAGCTATCAATAGTGTCAATCCCTAACAATCAGGTGGAATGACAGCTTACATCACTTAGGTTTTCACGGTCAATGATGTATAAAACTATAGATACGTTGTCCGCACTCTAAAATGGCAACATGAAATGAAGCCAATTGGCCACATTGCGCTCAGTCACGCACCAACCTGTCGCGCGACGCTATGTTTGTTTTTAATTTATGTCGTGTGTGAAAACCTGTGCAAAACATAAAGAAAATATGCCGTCGTGTGTTTTCAGAGGATGTAAAAATTATAGGTACCCCAAAAGTTAAAGACAAAAATGTGTCATTTCACGCGTAAGTTTACAAAACTAGATTATTTTATTTTATTTTGTACGACGCTGCGTCTAATGGCGGCCGGCGCATGAAGTTAGTAATCACATGACGTTAGGGGAGGTTGGGACACTAATACACAAGATTTTTGTGGTTGTTAGAATTTATAATATTGTTTGAATATAATATTATGCACTTTTTATGTTATGAATATACATTATTGTTTTCCGTTTCATTTTAGATTGCCTACAGATGGGCTGATAAAAGAAAAGTGGCTTAACATAATAAGGGTTCAAAGACGTGAAAACGATTGGCTACCTATACTGAAGTTTGCTCAATGCATTTCTCAGCTGACAATATTTATGTGACGAAAAAAAATTATCGAAGAATAAAAAAAACTGCAGTTCCTATAATTATGGTAAAATTATACGTCATTTAAAACACATTATTTAAAAGTATTGGTTTTTGTGAAATAACCGGATTGTAATAAACATTTAAAAGATATAATATTGGTATTACTTTATTCGTAAAGTAGGTAACACGGTACAATTATCAATTATTTTATTAACTCTAGAAAATCGAGTGTCCTTTTTCCCCATATGCCTCTGATAGCTACGTCACTCATGCGCTCGACAAATGAGCATGTAATTTGACTATTACTTACCCTGTGACGTAACTGAAGATGTTTATTTATCTCCCTCTAGCAACAGACATCCCGCCGTACGGTGTCATATTTTCTTTCCCTTTCTTTACGCGTATAAGTAGTTATCTAGTATTTTCGTCGTTTTTAAGCGCCGAGATGTTGGTTGATAACGTGTCTATATATAATACGTCATTGTTCACGGTGATATTTGTACAGAATAGGCCGGTTGTACACTATAAAAAATCGAGCCGAGCGGGCGCGCCAGCGGCGCTCGTCAATCAAGTTCCCCATTTCACCTCGCCCCGACCCCGCACGACTCGACTCCCGCGCACCTCATACCGCCTGTCGACTAACAAGCAAGTGAGAACGCGATAAAATTGATCGAAAAATAGTGTGCGGAAATATGAAACTTGTTCCGGGAAACAGGGGCGGATCTTGAATTTGTGGGGCCCTGGGCTAATACTGCTTAGGGGCCCTACCTAATTACTCAACCAATTGCCATTTTATTATGATCGCAGGTTTTTTAATTCTAGATTATTTTTATTATTGACAATATCGTCTATTGTTTTCAATTCGGTTGGGGTCCCTCTGTATCCAAGGGGCCCTGGGCTGCAGCCCAAAAAGCCTTTAAGTAGATCCGCCCCTGCCGGGAAATACGTGTTTTTGAGCAAGTTTCAAGTTTGGCTGCTCCACAATTTCTGACACGATTACCCTAATCCATGGTCTGGGGTTGAAGAATCCATAAACTTGGTATTTACTAGCTAGAAGTTCATGCACGGCGCGGCGGAGGAGGTCCAAGGTAGGTATAAGTACAAACTATTTACCTATTTTTTCCCTAAGCTACGATTCACCGTTGCGTAGGTAGTACCTAATCGAATAATTGAATTATAGGTATATAATTCTTGTGAAACCAGCATTCAAATCAAAAAGGTAGGTACAGGAAAGCGAATACACAAACAAACGATTTGTTTTTTCATAGTATTTGCGCTTTTCAGTGTTATTAGCACATAGTGCGTCAAGGTCAACGTCATTCTCAACTAGCTAGGCGTCTCGCCTACTGAAAACCATTCGTTCAGAAACTGAACTGCAAACTAATTCAAATAAGAATAATTTTATAATTTATTCATTAGGTACAAGCAATACGAAAACGTTATTTCAATCAATATAAATAAATGTTTAGCGAACAGTGAAGCAAGAGTGAGGCAAGTAGGTAAGTACGACGTCTTTTTAATTTTTGAACGTATTACTTATATTGTGCCTTGTGAACTACATTTCAATACGTGAAACGAGCATAATTATATTTCACCTAATTATCTATAGGTATAGTAAAGTTTATTAGGGTAAGAAATGTTTTATTATAACAAGTTATAATAACATTCGTATGATGTCGACGATGATGTACGACGTATTTTAAAACTGACGTATTTTATTAGTATCAAAAATAAATATTCGTAATAAAATCGAACGACTATGGACTTTGATATTTTAAAGATTGTGACAAGGAGTTGGTCGTACACATTTGTAACATCACACTAAAGAACAAACTTCCACTTAATTATTTAAAATCACCGACCATAAGCTTATTGTGTTGAAAATTCTGTTTGCGCGATGTAGAATTTTTTATTATAACTTCTTTGTTTTTGAGAAATTGTTAAGTAATTTTATGTCATTAATTGTGTAACTACTCTATAAACATATACTATACTTGTTTTATTAAAATTGTGATATAGTTTAACTGTTTTCCCGATTTTTTGAAATCATATAAATTACTTTTACATCAGCGCCATCTAGTAAACGACGAAATAACGATTTTTAATTATTTGTAACTATTGTGGTATAGTAATTGTATTCTAGGTGCATCGTCTTCATATATACCTACTTATATAATTAATGTATACAAATATTGTAAAACATTTCAATCAAGTCAGTTTTTGTTATAAATATTGATGTTATAAAATGCCTTTTAGGTGCCTATTTGAAACCAATAAATTCTTTGACTTGACTTTGAGTCTATTATTTATTTAGGGCTGACTTTTCAATCATCTGATAACTTAATTCGTGGAATAATTTTGAAATTTTTACAGTTCATACAAAAACTGTCAAACGTCAATTTTATTCCTTGAATAAAAGTTATCTGGCGATGGAAAAATTTGCCCTTAGTGTAATAACTGTTAAGACACGACAAAACCATTTAAATAATTGGATAATTTGTGGTGTTGAAAAGGTGGCCAATCATGATATGAGCCTTTATGAAACAAAATAAAAATATATAAGTATTCTTTTCTTCAGTTTTTACTTTATTGAATGAAGGATGGTCATCATAAAAATCTTTTATTTCAATAAACGCCATCTCGACATACTTATTTCAAACCAAGTTTATGAATTCAACGCCATCTAGTGGTATCGAAAGTAAAACTATTTTACTGTACATGTGTGTGTAATCAAATAAAGTGAAACGGCTAAACGTTTAGGGGTACAAATCTTTGTATGAGACGAGTTATCAAGCAAAGTGAATATCTCAAAAAATTAAGTTAATACTCTAGTTGACGCATATAATGAAGTTGTCCCTCAAAGATTTCTGAGTTAGGCGTAAAAATTGAAAATGTTCGAATTTGCGAATGTGCTGCCATCTCGCGAAAAAGTAGCTGGGAGATCAACTATTCAATAGCCTTAACGGAAACTCGTTCATCTCAAAAGTGTTTCATCTGTGGTGCCACCCCCAAGACGATGAACGATGACCCCGCGAATTTTAACAGCAATCAAGAACATTTTGGCTTTGGTTTATCTACACTTCATGCTTGGATTCGTTGCTTTGAATGCCTTTTACATATCAGCTACAAGTTGAATATTAAGAAATGGCAGGCTAGAAGCGACGAAAACAAAGCAGATATCAAGGTTCGTTCCGACGAAATCAAGATGAAATTCAAAAACGAGATGGGACTCATTGTAGACAAACCAAAGCCAGGATTTGGTTCTTCCAATGATGGAAACACTGCCCGTCGCTTTTTTAAGAATGCTGAGATGAGTGCTCAGATCACAGGGTTGGATGTTACTATTATCAAACAATTTGATGTTATTTTGAGGACATTGTCTTCTGGTTTCGAGATAAACTTAGTTGAATTTAATAAATTTTGTCTTGAAACTAGAAGACATTACCTTAGTCTCTATTCGTGGTACTATATGCCTGGTACATAAAATATTAGTACACAGTACTGAGGTTATCAAAGCGGCATTGCTTCCAATTGGGCAGCTTTCCGAAGAGGCTCAGGAAGCACGTAACAAAGATTGCCGCAGATTTAGGGAGTACAACACCCGCAAGTGCTCACGTGTTGCCACGAATAGAGACTTGCTGTCCATGTTAATAATAACATCTGACCCTTTGATCAATAGCCTTCGTGAGATTCCCCAAAAAAAGCCGGAAAAAATATGTGCAGAGGTATTAAAGTTAATTGTAAGCCCGACGACCATAGTAGCATCAAGACCGGAAACGTCATCATATTGTCGCACATTGCCACAAAATGATGACGATGCATCAGAAGATTTTGATGATGATTCTGATGATTATGATGATTAGGTTAAGTCACTATTTAGGTTTAGGTTAGGTTAATTTGTATAGTAGGTATTTATTTATTTAATGCAATTTTGTTGTTTGTATATTATTTTTAAATAAATATTTTCTGTTTTTATATATTTTTTTTTGTTTTTTATTACAAAATCATACCAAAAACTATTAATAATGCCTCAATATGACTACTTATATATAAAAGTATCTTTATATATCATAAAATAATATTGTCCACCTAGCATGTTCTACACGGTACACTGTGCACCGTTCTGAGAGCAGTGCTGATGAAATAAATTACACAAAATAAAGCGCCTGGGTTTGAACCCACGACCTACGACTCGTCAGTCAGGGCTGTTACCACTGGGCCACCACTGCTATCATTACCTATGTCCTATACTAATAATAAAGCCGAAGACTTTGTTTGTTTGTTTGAACGCGCTAATCTCTGGAACAACCAGTCGGATTTGAAAAATAATTTTACATTTAATAGCACAATGTTTTGAAGAAGACCATATGCATCATAAATATATTTAAACATCACGCTAGAACTTAGATAACAAACAAAACGAAAAAGTAAAAAAAAAAACAAGTAAAAGTTTTGCTGTGCCCGACAGGGTCCATATTGATCTTTTTCTTTGTAATACATATACGGAATGCAATAATGAATTGAGTATTGAGTAAGAAAGAACGCTAAGTGAAAACGAAGTAATAGCGCGGGCAGGTGATGCGATGCGACGGGGTGGGTTCACGCAAGCGAAGTCGCCGAGCAGAAGCTAGTTAATTTTTTTTAGTTAGACTACACTGTTCCACCGCTGAGCAAAGGCCTCCCCCAAATCCTTCCAGGCATCTTTTTCTATCGCCACCTCTATCCAACCCTTGCGGTTCACATCTATGTCGTCTCGCCAGCTCTTCCCAGGCGGCACCGGCGCCGCCGCCCACCCTCAGCGCCGTGTGGAGCCTCCACCCTCAGCGCCGTGTGGAGCCTCCACCCTCAGCGCCGTGTGGAGCCTCCACCCTCAGCGCCGTGTGGAGCCTCCACCCTCAGCGCCGTGTGGACCCTCCACCCTCAGCGCCGTGTGGAGCCTCCACCCTCAGCGCCGTGTGGAGCCTCCACCCTCAGCGCCGTGTGGAGCCTCCACCCTCAGCGCCATGTGGAGCCTCCACCCTCAGCTCCGTGTGGAGCCTTTACCCTCAGCGCCGTGTGGAGCCTGTTTCCCAGCGACCACTGTGCATGCGGCTGATGTGACCCGCCCATCCCATTCCAGCTCGGCAGCCTTTTTGCCTACGTCTAGGGTCCCCGTTTTGGAGTGCAGCGTGGTGTTTCGTATTCTGTCAGTTCGTTTAAAATGCTGGAAATTAAGCTAGTTTATTGTATAAATATTAAAGTATCAATAAGACCTCAGGCCTCTGCCGGAACAGTTGCCACGTGCAGTCTAACAGTTGCGTGAACACCGGCGACCTCTCGCGGCCGTCGCACGCAATATGTCCACAGCGCGCGGTGAACTTGTGACCGAAAGACAGCCAGTCCTTCTCTATCAGTGCCTGTAACAACGAGTAATCATTGAGTAGTGAGTTATAGCATAGCATAACATTACGCCTCTAATCCCCAAAGGGTTAGGACAGAGATGCACCTACAGTACACTCACATTTTTCCAATTATGTTGAAGTCCAATGTGACAGGGGGAAAATGGGACATGGAAAGAACGAAGACATGGGAAGAAAGCGTGAGATTATGTATGTATGCAAAAAAAAGGTGCCCGAAAAATTAGAAAATTCGAGAAATACTACAGACATAGATAGACCTAGATAACGCATGTGTCACGAACTGTATGAAAACCTAGCGTGCGTTTTTGACTACCTACTATGACGTCACAAGCTCACGCTTACCCAGCCAGCAGTACACAGGACTGAGCGCGAAAGTGGCTGCTTACGATTTTTGAACGTAACCTGGTGCGATTTTTGGCACGCGAAGTAGTCGCGCTTGCGTTATCTAGGTGTATCTGTGGGACTGACAAAAATCTTTGTTCTATGGGACTTTTGTATTTATTGGGACAGGACAACGCGACGTCTATCACGTCAACTAACAATCTACACAAATAAACAAAATTGAAATATCTGTTTGTAATGACAAAATAGCAGCTATTTACTAACCCCCTTACTAATAAACGTTGTATAGCGTCTGTATAGTTACACAACGCTTTGTGTTCTTCTTTCGAAAGTCAAATTACTGACAACTGAAAGAGAGAAATCGGTGTGTAATCTGATATAATATGTTTAGGTAAAGGGGTAAATGCATTTGAAAGTATATACGGTACTTACTAAACTTATTTTTTTTGTCTGCCAGTCTGTTTGTTCCGACTAATCTTAGAAACGGCTGGACCGGTTTTTCCGGGACTTTCATTGGAAGATAGCTCATTTTATAAGGTACTCCTTATAATATCAGCGATCATACTAAAATTAGGGTACCGCGCAAAAAAATAAAACCCATGAAATCCATTTTGTTTTCTGGCATGTACGCGAACGAAGTTGCGGTCATGGCTAGTATAATATAATGTACCTGATATCCGTTGATGGTGCGGTAGTGCGGGTCGAGGCACAGCGCGGCCAGCGAGCACACCTGCGCGGTGCGGTCCCAGCCGTCGCTGCAGTGCACGCACACGCTCACACCGCTCTCGATGGCAGAAGCGATCCACCATGATGTGTCTAAGATAGATCTGGAAAAAATTATCTTAATTTTACACTCAAATTATACATAATTTCTAATTAACAAAGCATAACCATAATATTAATGGATTTCTGACAGATTCATTAATTTTGACATCGTTTTTTTTTCTGTTGACGTTTACAAATTGTTGTTGTTGCTGAATTCAAGTTAAATTAATGATATTGACTTGAAATTAATTATTAACAATCATAATTATTCATTATATTCGCAAGAAGTATGTCGCAAACAGGTTTAAACCTTCATTTATAATGTTATCCTGCATGCACCTTTTTTCTTTTTTTTCTATATTTCTTTTCTTTTTTCATTATATTTTCCTTTTTGTTCACATGTTTGAGCAAATAAATACAACTCATCTTATCCTAGCACTCCCGTGAATTTATTAGAGGTCAAAGTACAGCACAGCAAAGGAGTTTCTGATGATATTAGCTTTATAATCAGTGTCTGCATCGATTTTCGTACAATTTTGCGCCGTACGTCACTAGTAACAAAGTTTATTATTTAGTGTCATCAGAAAATCCTGTGCACTACGCCATTCTCAGTCTGCGCTGACAATTTTATACCGATAATCTTAGGTAAACACAAATTCCAATAACCATGTGATGTAAATGAACGAGGGGGGACATGATAAATATCCTAAATAAAGTTTTGGGTATAAATGTGAAAGGCAATAACCAGGAAGACCAAAGAAATGGATGGATGTTAGATAATCATTACAAATTGTGGTCAGCGGGATTGTCCGAAAGGGTTACCGCTGGCCCGGAACATAAAGGGCTAAGGAAGGAACACGGGTGGGTTTTAGTCAGTAAGAGTCTGACACTCCCTACCGCTCCACCCAGAGCGGGAGGAGTCATTTGATGATTTCCCATCCTCAAAAAAAAAATCATTACAAATTGTCATTTCCCAAATCTAAAGTTGAAAAGAAAAAAATCGTGTAATTATCGTCTTAGATAGTGCAACCAACTAAGTTATTACCTTCAAGTAGACATGAATTGTAGGTGTTCCAGTAAAAAAAGCATAATTTATCAAAAGTATTTGTTTTGATAGACTGCTTTTTTTTTAAGAAAATTAAAGTAGGTATCAATTTCAGCGCGGGCCCAAGAAGCAATCCATTCGACGCAGACTTCAACACATAAAGCAAGTTTACAACGCTATAAACTACGAAAAAAAGGGGCAAGCGACGACGTTGCCAAATCGCTTGCCTACGCGCATATATCGTCGCTCGCATGACTAAAAGTCCTATCTCATTTTTCAAAAATTTTATCTTATTTGAGATAGGACAGTTACATTTTTCTATTCGTGATATTTTACATTTTTCACTAGCCGTCTCATCTTTATATTATTTGGATCTCAAAATATAACAATTTTGAAGGGCAAGAAAATGTAAAGAATCACGAATGGAAAAATGTAGTTGTCCTACTCAAATCAGCTAAAAAATGAGCTGGGACTTTTAGTCACGCGAGCGACGATATGTTCATCCGTTATATCCTTACTGACAATTTATTACGTGATGTGCCGTCTCCAACTAAAATGGGATAAGGGCTGGTGGATAATCCATACTAATATTATAAATGCGCAAGTGTGTCTGTCTGTTACCTCTTCAGGCTTAATCCGCTAAACCGATTTAGTTGAAATTTGGTATAGAGGTATTTTGAGTCCCGGGAAAGGACATGGGATAGTTTTTATCCCGATATTCTCACGGCATCGAAACTTACGCGGGTAAATTCAAATCGCGGGGCGTTGCTAGTGTCTTAATAAATATAAACGTACTTGATGTGTTTGAGCCAACCGGAAGATTCCAATCCGTTGAGGAATGAGGACATGGTCGGAGTGTTCTGTTCACAAGCTGAAAACAATCAAATTCACACTTTAATAATCATTATACTTTAAACTGTAATGTTTACTCAAGCAAAAAAAGAAAAAAAAACCAGATAACGGGACAGTAGGAACAGCCTTATAGAGGCATGAGGAACAGGGTGTACGGTTCACTCAAAAAAAACCTCAAGTCTTTTTCATTTTACCGTGTTTAGATATCGATAGGTACCTATCGCGTCTACGGAGTTCTGCTTGCTAATTTAATTTAACACTGTAGAGAGGAACGGAACAGGGTTTTAAATTCACTCATCCTCCATAAAAAAGGGGGCAGGCGTTGTCTGGTGGTCTACTGCCCGACGATTGATGTCGATACATTGTACAGTTGCTAGTCGCGCGGTAAACTCTGCTTGCGCGATGCAGGATTTTGCGTGACGTCAGTGTGATGCGTAAGTTCGCATGTGGCGTTCTAGATGCCGCCACACGCTCTTAAGTCATTGCTGACGAAATGACGAAAGCCCAACCATCTTATAGACATCACCCGGTTTATAACAGAATGGAAGTACTAACATAGCATATAAGTTAAATTGTTTACTAACATATACTTACTAACATTATTATTATTTAAATGTTTTTGACATATCTCGGGACCCTGGAGCCCGGACCTTTGAAAGGCGTGTCAGGGGCCAATGCCAACTCGCAGAGGCTCCTTAGACAATTTTAAATTTAATATTATAACTAGTTACAGTACAGTATTTTTATCGCGCACTTTACTTGTGGTAACCAAGTGTACAAACACGCTGTTAATATGTGTATTTTGTTATGTGAAAATAAGGTCAATTGGCAGCAAGGATTCGTATAGATTGTAGGTACGTGTTACAACAATGCTTACTCTCAACCAGTTTCTGAAGGCTCTTCCTCATGACATGGATGTTGCCGATGCCCATGAACTGGAACTTTATGTTCTCGTAGAACGCTTCGTTCTCGTAACCCTTGCCAGCAGCGCGGTTCACCATAGCATTGATCTGATGGATACAAATATTTAATATTGAATAAGGGCGATGACACACGGGCGTTGCCAATGCGTTGCGTCGGCGCTGCAACGCCTGAGCGGTGACGTCATCGCAGTGCTGCACTCACTGCGTCGAAATTAATGCGTTGCGACGACGCAATGCATTGGCATCCTCAGATTAGTCAGATAGAAAACACCGAACTCATCTAATTTTAATACATCATTTGTTTTTGACGTGTAAAAGTGTTTTTTGTACCAATTTACAGAAATAAATATAATTTATCAATTTTCCTATTCATGAGTATATTCAGCCTTCGCAAGGATTCCCATTACGCCGTAGGTATACACGGTGTAAGGGACGTTACCATGGAAACAGTACATGATTGAAGACCCCCAAGTGTAGACATTTTATCGGGTTAATGTTTAGAAACGTGTTATCTCGCTAGAAAGAATCTGATACTACTTGTATTTGAGGGTCTTCTGAACCTTCCACAACATTTTTTTTTTGCCGGAGATGCGTATTTCGTTTTCAATAAAAAATTAAAGGTTACGAACGTAAATAATCAATTCAAAAACCTAAAATTCAATTTTTTGATACAGTAATGAACTGATCGTTCAGACGACCCTTTAGAACCCCCAAATAGAATCACATTCTTTCTAGCGAGATAGCACGTTTCTAAACCAAACCCGAAACATGTACTGAATTCATGATAACAGATTGTACAGACGCCAGCACATCAAGCTACCCGAAACTGTCAAATTTTCCCAATCAACCTTGAACCTAATGCTAATAGCGATAAAGTTGAAAATCTATTAAAGAAATTTGACAGATTGTAGTAGCTTGATGTGCTGGCATCTGTACGTCGATGTCCCTTATACTCTGTATGTATAGTCGCAGATTACGTTCACTCACTAACTCAAGAGGCAGCCAAAAATATTGCAAGCAGAAGGATATTTTTGGATGGCCAATTATCTGGCACACCTGATGGTAAGTGGTCACCGCTAATATCTCTGGAATACCAGAGGCTCTGCAAGTGCATTGCCGTTTCAGAGACACAGCTGCTGCAATGTCGCATGTGCCTGTGATCACACCGGCGTCCAGACCCTTCAAACTGTAATAAAACAACGCCACATAGAGGCAGAAACAGGTATATGAATAGTTTCATATTCTTACCCTAGGCCTGGTATCCACCACATACATGTACCCGCAATTCGGGTTCGCCCGCCTGATCAAGTCCAGCATTTGCTCGTCTTCCATGCATCTGAAATTAGGATTTCCAAGTATTATGCACTAGCTTAATGAAAATTGTGTTTTTTGTAAAACGAATGGCAAAGTTCAGATGCGTTGCTTGGGCTGTTGCGAGTTGAAATACAGAGTCAAATTAAATTAGCTAGCGAAACTCCGCAAACGTGATCGTATCGATATTTAAATACGACAAAATAAAGAATTAATGTTTTTTGGTAAATAAATAAATAAAACCAACATGGAACAGTGGACTCCGTTGTATACTTTCTCTCACAGAACACCAGACATTTACGCATAATTTTAATCCATTCATCCGCAAACACATCACATTCAGGGTTGGCAGCCAGAAGAGCATTCTGCACCTTTAGAGTACGCAGACTGGGGATTCGGCTCTGGCTACAGCTTTGGCTGGCAGTTGCGCAGACAGATTGTGCTGGCGGCTCTGACAGTGTCCGATGTATTTGTCGGGCACAAATTTCGGCAGAAAAGACCATGGAGCTCTGAGCAGTTGATACGTCCCCGTAAGGTCTACAGGCTACAGTGAGTTAATCAAAGCCTCTTCACACCTCCAATGGGTTAAACCCCAACGTCCGTAAAAGGTAACTGGTAGGGTGCGATGATGACCTTAAGAACAAAGCTGTCACACAAGTATGCGTATGAGTGACAGAGACGGCCTTCTAGAAAGCCGTAGTCCTTCTGAAATTCGTTCTGATTTTTAGGCCCGTTGTGCACAGCAGTGTCTTTAAGATACGGCGCGCTAGCCGCACCGTAGAATAACCGTGTGAGCTTGTATATGATATGGCAAACCACCGGACGACGCATAAGGCTACGGCGCCGTGCCGCAGTGAAAGAAAGAAAATACGTTTATTTGCGGCGTTTTGTGCCAAACTATCTGTCAACAACCTTCCATAGTGATCCATACAATACTGACGACCGTGTCTAAATGCGGCAAATCATTCGTAATTTTTCACGGCTAAAAATCTTGTATATATGTTACCGGCCAAACCAGATTTTAGGATGAACTAGTTTCGCCTAGGCCAAACCGGTTCTCCCTACACGGGTTGCATGGTTGCAGTCGGACGATAGGCGACCTAGGATGCAAGAGCGAGCGAATGAGAATAAAGGCCTAGGCAAAACTAGTTCATCCGAAAATCGGGTTTGGCCGGTAATATATACAACGGGCCTCACGGGTACTGTTTGAAGTTACGACCACTCTTCGCTGCGTTAACTCACCTGGCAGAAAAGCCGCTGAGTGGCTGGCTGCAGCGCGCTATAGCAGCTTTATTGTGATGAAGGTACGCGAGCACCGGCAGTCGTCCCCGCGACCTGAAGCTTGCGCTGCCCAGGAGTACCGTAGTGGATGCACGCGCTGGCACGTACACCTCGCTCGGGTATGTGTCGCAGAGCTGGTGAGGAAAGGGGAGCAATGCAACAACTTTTAGATAAAATATAGACGGTTTAAAAAGGCAAAGCCATTACATAATTCTGTACATCAAACCAAGTAACACGGCAAAATAATTGCTGGAAAACGATTAATATTTGTAGTGCGAAAAATCGCTGTTTTAGGTAGCGTGCAACGCAATGTAACGCACGCAAAACGTTGCGCCTACGGGTGAATGCTACGGTAGATACAGGAGTTATGGGGGTATGCAAAAATAAGTCAAAAGATTAACAACTTCCTTCAATATCTCAGTAACCAGATGGCTTCCAGGTATAGTCCGGTACAAAATGATTACAATCACAATGACAGAAAAAACAAGTGACTCTTGGCTTCGTTATGCGTCTTTGGACATCCTTTATAATAGCATGAATATAGAGCTTGATGTATATTTCCTAAATAGGTCTACCTACGAACCCCCCTTGTTTGGCTAACCCTCCGCCTAACATCGTATTGTGTATTGCGTCGTAACGTCAACACCGCAGAATCTCATTCAGCCATCTTATAAATATGTCAGGCCAAATAACAAAATAATGCGACATTAATAGACTTTAACAAAAACAAATTAAAGATTTAAGTATATTTTTGTTTATGTATGAATGAAAAAATGCGAACACAAATTAATCGTTGATTAATATTCCGACAGGACGTTATTACAATGTCATGTCTTTGAGTAGTAGTGTTGTGACCGGTATCGTTTACCGTTACCGTCTTTTTACCCAGTAAAATCGATGTTATGAAAAATCGATACTTTTACGAATATTTACATACAGAAAAGAGTTACAAAAGTGAATTTATTTATTTACCACACTTATTTATTGTTAATTTTATTCTTGACTAGCAACCCGCCCCAACTTCGCATATAGTGGCGTGTCTAGGGCTCACCTCTAGGTACGCCACTGTTACATAATAATATACAATGTATTATTAAACATAAACCTTCCGGATGTCTAACCAGTATGTCGAAAGTTTGTCTTGGTTTGGCTTTGAAACTCGCCCAAATTTAAACTTAGTTGGGATTTATGTAAACTAATAACTGTTACATATTCCAAACTCGTACGTGTAATAAAACAATATGTCTCGAGAATCAGTTTTAAGCAATGTAGATAAATTGTCGATTACAAACTAAGTATGTTTTATAAATGTGTAGAGAATCGGTTTTTAAAGCAATCAATTTTTTTCCCATGCCTGTAATAGCACTGTTATTTTATACTAGCTTCTGCCCACGACTTCGTCCGCGTGAAATTTCTTGTTACTCCGACCCAACCCGTCGCATCGCATCGCCTGCCCGCGCTATTACTTCGTTTTTGCTTAGCGTTCTTTCTGACCGTTTTCTTTTTGCTCGGCTCCTATGGGCCGTAGCGTGATTTAAAATCAAATCAAATTCAAAAATAATTCTTCAAATCCGACTGGTAGTTCCAGAGATTAGCGCGTTCAACCAAACAAACTCTTCGGCTTTATAATATTAAGTATAGAAGTATAGATATAGCTGTCAAATCCGACTTCATAGATTGTCACGATTCATAACTAGCCTATAATGTTCCCACTACTGGGACACAGGCCTCCTCTCGATGAGAGGGAGAGGGCTGTAATACACCACATGGGCCCAGTGCGGGTTGGTAGATGTCACATGTCTTTGAATTTTTGGTTCTAGGACATGCCGGTTTCCTCACGATGTTTCCCTTCACCGTTTTGACAGCAGTGGTGATGAAATAATTTACACAAAATAAAGTGCCGGTTTGGTTTCGAATCTACGACCTACAAACTCGTAAGTTGCAGCCGTTACTACTGGGCCACCCACTGCTCAGTGCTCCTAGCACGAGTATAAAAAATAAATTTTACCATGTATACCGGGGGCCTAAAAAAAAAGGCCACTTTGGCAGAATCATAAAAGGATAACATTATGAATCATAACGGACAGTTAACTGTTAAGTTAATCGTATCAAATCCCTTTGGTGAAGGATTTTTCAGCTATTTTTTTTTGTCTGTGCTAAATACCAATCAATCCAATCCCAATCGCTTTGATTATACCTACCTACGTAGTGCAGCGGAAAAAAAACACTGACTGTCTTCGCCATATTATGATTCATAATGTTATCCTTTTATGATTCTGCCAAAGTGGCCTTTTTAGGCCCCCTGGACGCTGACTAAATGTTTTTACCTCGTAATCCTTATTGGCATTGCAGAGAACCCACTGGTCGTTGGGCACGTTCATCCTCTGGTACTCGGTCTGAATGTCGAAGAAGTTCCAACCAGCTGACTTCGGTAGGTCGTCTGGTGTCGATTTGTAGAAGAAGCAATATAGCTCGTCGATATGAACTGGAACACGTTAATTCAACATAGTAAGTTTGTTATTAAATGAGGAGAGGCTCGTGACACGAGTCGATCGAAGGTTAAGCTACTCTTGTCGCGGTCGGTTCGTGAATGGGTGCACGGAGGGGGCCTCAGAAAGCACGATAAAGGCTCGTACACACAGGCGCGACGCGACACGCGACACAAAGGCACCGCTCGTTGCGCGACTTGCGGTGCCTTTGTGTCGCGTGTCGCGTCGCGCCTGTGTGCACGAGCCTTAAACCGTTGGTCCCGGCTGCCAACTCCAACCAACTCAACAGCTTTAAAAAACTAAAATATTCTTCTTCTGGCTAAGCTCACTCCATAGCAGACTTTGTCTCTGTCATCTCTGACCTTGACTAGAGTCAAGAGCAAACCCATTTCAAATAAAAAAATATATAGGTACAGGGTGTGGCGTAAGTAGTGGTCCACCGTTAGGAATTCGATATACCAGATAATTTACTATAACATACTACAATTTTAACCATTTTAGTAGTAATTTTTTTATACAAAAATCCCTCTTGAATTTTCATGATTATGTGAAAAATTATGGTTAAAACAGAGAAGAACTAACTTTTTCTTCAAAAGCTCTAAATTTACATAAAAACCATAATTTTACACGACAGCTCTAGTATTTCAGCAGTAAATAGCAGAAATCAAAATGAAAATATAATGGTTTTTTGTTGAAACTACAACCAAATTTGTAACAAAAGGTAGAAATTTCATAAATAAAAAACAAAAAATATATTTTTGGAACCATTGGGTAAAAATGGTTAAAATTGTAATATGTTATAGTAAATTGTCTGGTATATCAAATCCTTAACGGTGGACCACTACTTACGCCACACCCTGTATATGGCGTCGAAAAATCAATGAAAGTGGAAAACAATTTGCACCGACCCCAAGTGACATGAGACAAGGGCAGGCTGAAGGAGAAGACGATCTTTAAAATAAATGAATGCATCTGTAACAAACCTGGTTGACTGAGCCTGAGGAGTGTCTGGTGCATTTCGTGGCAATCTCTCTCCCGAGGAATCACGAAGAATACCGATTGAAAAGTCTTTGTGCGCACGAGGAGCGGGGAGCCGGTGGTCGTGATCGGCAGCCGTTCCACTGTCGATATGTGCATCAGGAGGATCTATGGAAGATTGTACTTGTAAATATGGCTTTTGTATTATTTATAATCTTTCTAAATTGTGGAGATGGAAATATGTCAATAAATGAAAACACTGGCAATACTAATGCATAGAAGTATGCATACTATCAAATAAATCCTAGCATCGAAATCATAAAAATTATTTTTTCTAACATACTAAATAATAGTGATGATATGACTACGGGTTTTGCCAATCTTTGACTAGCTAAAGTGACAAAACTGTTGGATAAAGAATGATGGGCATTTTTGTATGGAGGCCAGGGCCTGATGACCAATAAAGTTCTAATGAGATCCACGAATGACAGCTGGGACCAACGACTTAACGTGCTTTCCGAGGCATAGAGAGATCTTGGTATGTAAACCAACCGTGACAAGCGCAGCTTAACCTGATCGATTGACGAATTGAATGTAATGAGTCAATGACTAATATTATTAAGAACTGCAGTGATATATTAGCGTCATAAACGAATACGTTTACATGGTACTTGCAAGTCTGATATCTCTTTAACCCGGTATTTCACAGCCGTCTGCTCATAATTGAAATTGATGCTTACGATATACACTTTCATTTGATGTATATGTGGTTTTTATTGGACATACCGGCCAAAACGCCTATCATTCTTTGATTGAATTTTTGTATGCAGAGTGGGAACGTCATTAGACATAATAAGCAGTTTAATTTGTTTACATATTGTAGTCTATACCTTGTTTGTCTAAATTAAAGTAGCTTTTAATGTCTGTCTGTGTGACCACGTTGTTCTTGCAAACTTCGCAACGGATTTTGATGCGGTTTTCATCATTATTTAGAGAATTTATTCCGAAAGGTTTATGTTTAACAAAGAAATCTGGATGTTTGGGCAATTCGTTAAAGCCGTGCGAAGCAGGGGCGAGTATATATAGATAAATGCAATGATTTGATGATGTTTTGAAAATTCCAGCTTTATAGGCCGACCGCTTAACTGTGTCATTGCCTGAGGTAGCTGCGCGGTGCGGGAGGAGTGATAGTTGTCACAAGTTGACAAATCACTGAGCTCTCGCATCACGTCACCACACCCCTCCCACACCGCGCTGCTACCTCAGGCAACGACTCAATTAAGCGGTCGGCCTATAGAAAATATCTTTATCTTAGGCTACGTACGCACTTACAGGTGGCTTGCTTAACGCCTAGAGTCTAGCGAGTCACCTTGGGAATAGAGAAATGAAACGAACGCTCGAGAATTTTCGCAACCGGCCGCATTGCGCGCTAGTCGTCTACTACCTTAAACCCGTACTACATATAAGCATACGCCACTGTTTGATAACTAATGGGCGAGGCAACAACAAAATTGCTCTCTCGTAACTAGTTTCCAAAACAAGCTAATAATAATAAGCGTTTATTTTATTTTTGCCAAAAATGACGCGTTTTTTTGTTCCTAATTACTGCTAAATTTAGCAGTAATTAGGAACAAAAAAACGCGTCATATCGAAATCCATTTTCTGAAAGACCAATTACAATATTGTGGCTTAAAGCTATTCGTAGAGATTTTCTTGTTAATTAAAAAGAGTTCGAGTCTGTCTGTTATTACGTCGGACTCATTTTGAAGAAAATTATTACGAAGAAATATTTAAGGTTTTAAATTGTGACACTTTCCGTGTTAAATACTGGATTTAAAATATTGATTTATTCCGATCTGATCCCGTGAACCCCCTCCTCGATCCCCTGCTAGTTCGTCTTCTGTTTTAATCTCTGTATTATCCACTTTACCTATGTTTACTCTTTTTGACAGGTAAGTACAGTCAAGAGAAAATAAAAGTTTCATGTAACGAAATAGTGAAATAAAACCAAACTCATGAATCATGAATGAACACGAAATGGAACAAATGGACGAGATGTCAAAATTGTAGGCCGTAGGGAACGAGCTACGGTCACGCCATCTACAATTAGCTTTGGCCGACCTTCCTCATTAGCATTAAAACGTATCTAAGTATCAGATTGGATAAAGATCAGA
Organism: Luperina nickerlii; assembly: GCA_963855955.1. Taxonomy (NCBI): domain Eukaryota; kingdom Metazoa; phylum Arthropoda; class Insecta; order Lepidoptera; family Noctuidae; genus Luperina; species Luperina nickerlii. The sequence goes on from OY979671.1 coordinate 6,691,418, forward strand.
ACTTGGGCATCTTTCTAGAATACCAATCTTTAGACACACCTACTATTGTTCGTATAAAAGCGGTGATGTAAATCGTTATATTAGAGCACCAAGATTGAATCTTTAAAGTGCTCTTAAGGTAGACACCTCAACGACCAGGGTCGCGGGTTGTTCGAAAGAGATAGCGTGGCCCCTGGCAAAGGCAACTGAAGGAACACGGGTGGGTTTTAGTCAGTTAAAGTCTGACACGCCCTCCCGCTCCGCACCGAGCGGGAGAAGTTATTTCATAATATCCCAAAAAAAAACAAGTTAGACACCTCAAGTATTCCTCAGTAAACTTCAGTTGTACAGACAACAGGACGTCCATGGTACAAGGGATTGAAGATTTTTATATGGAGCCTGGCATACCTACCTATCCACCAAATAGTTTTTTTTTTTTCAAAATGGCGGCCACGCATGAAACTTATATAAATCAATTGTTGACATCAATGCAAAGAGAAAACGCAATAGGACCAAATCCCGTAATCCATCACGTTTCCGAGATATTTACGTTCAAAATTGATCACGTGAAGTCCATATTTTTGTAAACTTTCGTATGTCTTGTTGCATACATGTTTGATTATTTTAAACTTTCAGAGTGATTATTTCAAACATTTATGCAACAAGATGCAAGTAAGCGATGAAACCTATCTTCATGCGTGGCCTCCATTTTGATTTTTATTTCAAAATGGCGGACAGGTTGGTATGCCACGGGCCTTCAAAGCCCTTTGATATTGATAGCGCCTTTATTCAAAAGCAGTAAGAACGGATTTCGAAGCTCGCGGTTAATCGTTTCTCCAATTAAGTGTAAAGCCTGGCATTATTCATTAACGTTAAGAAGGTTTCATCTATTCAAAGACTATTAAGACCGCTTTGGAGGCTATTGAATCGTTAATTGACTTAGGGCTGATTTTTCAATCATCTGATAACTTTATTCGAGGAATAATTTTGAAATTTTGACAGTTGTTTGATACAAAAACTGTCAAACGTAAATTTTGTTCCTCGAATAAAAGTTATCTGGCGATGGAAACATCAGCCCTTAATAGGATATTTGACTAGTATATATCTCTCTATACGAATAATAATAATAAAGCCGAAGAGTTTGTTTGAACGCGCTGATCTCTGGAACTACCAGTCGGATTTGAAAAAGTATTTTTGCTTTTGATAGCCCAATTCTTGAGGAAGGCTATAGGCTATTTAACATAACGCTAGGACTCTGAGGAGCCGAGCAAAATTTTTGAAGGAACGCGGGAACGATTCTTTCTTCTGTGATTGGTTAAACAAAATAACATCAGCCGGTCAATTCAAGGGGTTTTTAGAAACAGGGAGTTTAATAGCAAGAATACACACCCATGTCTCCTTCCTCATCTCATGGTCCACGAATATAAGGTGTGTGGTCGCGAAGTACAAGGTTCCCTTAGACGGGTTCCGCAGATTGTACTTGTCCAGTAGCTGCACATTTTCCAACTGTAACAAATAGAGAAAAGCATGCATTAAAGATAACTCCTTCGTAGATTATGTAAAGGGCAGGCCAGTCTTACATGGGTCTTAATCATAACTGGAGAAATGTGGGTATCTCTCTACATATTCTCGCACGAATTGGCACATTTTAAATTTAATGCAATGGAGATAAGAAAAAGTATACGTTTTATAATATTTACCTCTTATCACTTCTGTATCGGTAGTCTGTTTTTTTAGTTTATTGCATAAAATTCAAAAAGTACAAATTAATGCCAGTCGCCTATAGAGAAAATAATATTATTTAAAAGTGACGACTCACCCGTTTCGGGCGAGTAAATTCGTGTGAATCGACCAATAAGCCGAAATTAAACGTCTATGTTTACACGTATAGCGTGTAAACATAGACGTTTAATTTCGGCCATAAAAAATGTATAAATTTTATGAGGCACTTGTCTCTTTCAAGTCGTAAGGGCATACTGAGTAACACGAGCAACCCTTTAATTTATTTATTACTTAAACTTTCAAACAAGACCCTTCTCAAATTTTTGACGAAAATAAAATGTCTATAAATTCTTTGTTACATCACAATGTAGGTTGATAGAATATTAAACCGCCAGACCTGTGTGGAAAGTGGAAAAGCTGCCAAGTGCGAGTCTGACTCGCACATGAAGGGTTCCGTACCACCGCACCGTACAATATTTAACACCACATATATTTTTTATTATTTTAGTTAAAAAAATACACGTTTCTTGCTTTGCTGTCTTTTGTCATTTACAGTTGATCTTCTTCTCCATAACAGTGCTCTGAGTGAACCTCTAATAAAAATCTTAAAAAATTCGCTGAGAGGCAACGCACGGTCTAACTAAACCGCTAGATCTAGAAGCCTGAAACGTTTCCTAATAGTTTCTTACATAACGAAAGTGAGCGATGAAAGTTTGTATGGAAGTTCATCTTCGTTTCTTGTCCATTCTTCTCCACACGAAACTACCTTTTGGAAGGGGCGACTAGAATCAATTCTTGTACATATTGACGTTCACAAGTGCCTTTTAAGTAAGTGCCTTTAAGAAATAAATGCTCGAATTTAACTTCGACATGATTTTTGCCGATGGAAAATCCCATCGGGTACATGGCTGGTGTTATAACTTCTACTTTTATTTCCACAACTATCTAACTACTTACAAAAAGGTCAGCGAATATTCATCGAAGTCGAACGAGTTGATTGATTGCGTTTAAACCTTTCCATCAATGTTAGTCGGAGGGAGTCGCGTTACCTCCACTACGCGTAGCGTCCGTTTATGGCCCTTTCTTGAAGGTGTTATTTTCTCGGATCAGTCGCGTTACACCCGTTCTACCTAAAAGTAGCACTCAACGCTAGAAGAGCTTGTTATTAGAAAAATAACACACAGACCAAATTAGCATTTTGTGAAGCATGGTACAAGGCGAGCAATTAAATAATTTAACGAAATCGGTTATTATTATTATTTAATTAATTCTAGTCTTGAGATTAGAAATTGTGTTGTGTACGTATGGTCAAGCACATGTCAGAAGTAACACTTGAACTGTGAAAACCGCCCTTAAGTCCGGTTTACACGGTGCGGTTTAATTGCCTGTGGCATACCTACAATAAAAGTTGCATGATGCAAGCAATATTTTGCTTCAATTTTGTTGAATGCCACAGGCAAGAAACTTGCATGTTATAAAATTCAAAGACAAAAAAGTATTATGTATCGTTCGTAATGTAGTATAAAAGTTATGTATACAATTTCCGTTCATTAATTTTTGGTCGGATTACATATCAGAGGGTCATTTCTCGTAATTTTATTAACGTTCAGTCTGATCTCGGTCTCAATCTGTCAAAAATACCTCTAATTTCCCTACATATTTGACAAGTTTTTGACATTGATTCTCGCTGAGATGAGATGGCGATTGGCGACCATTACGGGAATTGGGCTTCAGAGCACAGACATATTCTTTTTTTAACCGACTTCAATAAACGAGGTTCTGTATTCAACCCGTATGTATCTATGTTTGTCTGTCCGCGATTTTCTCAAAAACATGTACCAATTTTGATATACTTTCATTAATGTAATCTGCATACTTTCAGAAAGGTTTTAGTATATAATAGAAAGAAAGAAAGAAAATACATTTATTTAGCACATTACATTACATTAATACATTAGGTAATTATTCTTATGTACGAAGTTGTATGCATAAATGTACTGCATCTCCGGCATTTCTATGCGAATTTTGATGATTCTCTTAGTCGGGGTCTTCGATTCTTCAATGCACTAGTGTTAATTGAATTTGTGTGGGGTAGTTACAACTAAAAAGTGAAAAATATCAAAACTTAGTTTAAAAAAAAAAAAACAACCGACTTAAAAAAATAACACTACAAAGTGATAAATAACATTAATTTCGGAAGTCGGTGTCAAAAACGAAAATGCGGAACTAACGACACCAACTTCCGAAATTAAAGTTATTTATCACTTGGGTCAGTGTGTCGTCTTAGGGGCGGAAGAATCTATCAAAAGGATAAATCACACACATAGTATAAAACAAAGTCGCTTTCTCTGTCCCTATGTCCCTATGTCCCTTTGTATGCTTAAATCTTTGAAACTACGCAACGGATTTTGATGCGGTTTTTTTTAATAGATAGAGTGATTCAAGAGGAAGGTTTATATGTATAATAACATCCATTAAATAGTGGAGAAGTACTGTTATTTTTGAGGTTTCTAATGTGATGTCGTAAATAATTACATTTTTTCCGCTTACATTGCAAACGCAGGCTGAACCCTACGAGTTTTATCAAAATAATGTACTAAGTATTGTACACATTGAAAAGGTCTACAGAAAAGTCCGTGATGGTATATGTCTATCTCTTATGGATAACCCACAATAACTTTTTTTTGTCATTTACTTTTTACGACAAATAATGGCTAATTTTCGAAGCGATTTTAACCAATACAGCATTAATCCTTAACCAATTAAATACCTTGAATACATTGTTCATTTAATATAGATCTATATGGCCCTTTACACCGTATGATTTAAATGAATATTTTCGAAGATATTACAGATTTAAAAATTGCGGGACGTAGCGTTTGCGGCGGTGCGAAGCCGGAGCGGGCCGCTATGTTTTTATATACAACGTTCACAGTTTTTCTGTAGTGTATTTAGTATCAGCATTGCAACCGTGCGAAGCCGGGGCGGGTCGCTAGTAAATTAATATAAAAACCTACTAAAATCAAGTGATATGATTGCCGTTACAACCACTAAGAAGAGAAACTTAGAATTGTCTGTATATAATGTCAAACAATAAAAAGATTATGCCAAAGAAGTATGTAAAAAATAATTAAAAAATAAACATCGTAATTTGAGAGCAGTTAATAGACATTTAAATAATTATACCGTCAATGAGGTGCCAGGGAAGCCACAGTTGCAGAAGGAATTATTGCCAACTACCTTGTCTTCAGCGTAGTCATTAATCTTATACTATGCTTTTTTGATAAAGACACGTTTGATGAGGGTTTTTCGTCGATCGAACTGCAATCCCAACTCATAAAACACTAATATCAGGTGAGCTTATCCGGTGTTACTTTTTAGTGGCGCAATAAGAGTTAAAATATTAATTACTTAACTCCGAGTTTACAAACTCTACATTTATTCATTTAAACCGACTAAACGTGCAAGTGGTCCTTAGAACTTTAACTTAGTCTCAAAAAAGTTATAAATAAAAAAAATGGCTCGATGGTCTAAAGTTAATCCTTGTTTTGTAATAAAGCCGATGCGGTTGACAGCACGTCACAGCTTTCTAGAGCACAAAATCAACCGTCCCTTGCCAGCAACTTGTTCCGGGCAGTTTCCATCAAACTTTTTCCTAAGCGTTAATTAAATGCACACGTTTTCGCTTTGTTTATTCCACACGTCCAAACTTTTTGGTCGAAAATAAAATGAAGGGGTCGGAATACTTGTCGAGTTTTTTTTTAAATAATAATTTCAGCCAGTCAATCACAGCACATGAGTTTGATACTATTAGGAAACTTTTGTGTTAATTACATTTTGAAAATACGACTGTTTGAAACGCTAATAAATAAAGAATCATGGGCAGATTTCTATGAACGCTGGCCGACGAAACCCACCAACCATATGAAAGAAACGAAACTGAAATCTGATGAACTTGTCATTTTATCTCAGAATACAAGCTTATGGAAATAAAAAAAATCAGAATACCCCTGGTATATCACACTCTTTTGAAAGCTACCGTACAGTAAACATCTAAGTAAAAGTGCTCGTCACAATATTATTCACGAAGTGTGTTTAAAATTAATACCTGAAACGGATTTAGAGATAATTTCGTTCCAATAAGTTCCTATTATCGTATAGTGCAGTGATTTAGTTGAAACATAGTGCAATTGGTGAATATTTATCAATATTTGGTAATTTTCAATAACGAATTACCGTCATCAGCTGTTGAACTTAAGTGTTTGTGTACAACGCGTAAGCGACGCCGTATGCGGAGGACTTACGACATTCTTCTCTCGAGCATACGTTCGCACGCTCCAGCGGCAGCATAAGGTTGGATTGAATATTATTATAACACTTGAATGCGCAGTAAACTGACTGCAGACTTAAGATAATATTGCTCTTCGAACTTGTGAATTTATTTATAATCATGGCAACCTTATCATCATGGGGATGCTGCACCGGTGTGAACAGGAAAGATAGCGACCAGTTTATTAAGTGCATAATATGTAACTTGAATTATCACTTTGATTGTATATCTGTGCCGAATATTCCTGCCGCCTCCGATGAATACTGTAAATGGACTTGCTCGAGTTGTACCAATCTGATCCCTAACCCTTCAAATAAGGATTGCACGCCCGCTCGCAATGTATCCACCACTAGGGGTAATAAAAGACCTGCCCTGAATTCCCCTCCCGAGAATAAATCAGTGACCAGCTGTGACGTTCGAGAAATTGTGCAAGACGTTATCAAAAGAGAGCTTGCTGTTATGTTGCAACAATTAAATAACTCTATTGTAAGTATTATCAATAAGGAGTTGGAACCAATAGGGAAAGAGGTGAGAGAATTGAGCGTATCGCTTAATTTTCATACTAAGCAGTTCGAGGAGTTCCAATCTGAACATGTTGCCTTAAAGAATACAGTGAAGGATTTAAAGGAGGAGAATACCCAATTGAAAAGCTCTTACTTAGAATTGGGTCAGCGTCTTAATTATTTGGAGCAGCAAGCGCGGTCCAACAACCTTGAGATACAATGTTTTCCTGAACATAAACAGGAAAACTTATACACCGTTGTTAAACAGCTGGGTTCTGTAGTCAATTGTGAGTTGAAGGATAGCGACATTCTGCACTGCACCCGCACTGCTAAGCTCCAAGCTGATAGTTCTCGACCTCGTTCTGTTGTGGTTCAGCTCGCCTCACCGCGAATTCGAGATCAGCTATTGGCCGCCGTCATAAATTACAACAAAAGTAATAGAACCAACAAGCTTAATAGTGCAGACTTTGGACTTGCTGGTAAAAAATCACCGATTTATATTGTGGAACATTTATCTTCTTCTAATAAGTCTCTTCATGCTGCTGCAAGGCTCAAGGCAAAGGAAAAGGGGTATAAGTACGTTTGGGTGAGAAATGGCAGGATTTTTGTGAGAAAAGCTGATGGCGAGGGACATATTTTGATCAAGAATTTGGACACTATAAATAAGATTATGTAACATTGTAAGCTTTTTTCTCATTATATGTTTTTTTTTTTTTTTTTTGCTTGCTATATGGAACTACTTAAAAACTAAATTCAATTCCTTAAAATTATATTACCAAAATAGCCGTGGCCTACGAACAAAGTCCCATGTTTTCTATCGGAATTTATGTTGTAACGACTTTGATGTAATAATATTGTCAGAGACTTGGCTTAATAGTTCTGTTCTGAGCAGTGAGCTGTTTGACGACAGGTACGTTGTCTATAGAAGGGACAGGGAAAATACAAATTTAATGGGAGGAAAAAAAGAAGGAGGAGGGGTTCTGATAGCTATTAAGAAAAGCATGAAGTCTAAACGAGTAAAAGACTGGGAAAGTAATTGTGAAGATCTCTGGGTTACAATAGAAATACCATGGGCACGAAACGTCAGTCGAATAGCTCTCTGCGCAGTATACTTACCTCCGCCAGTACGTCGCTGTACTTTGGAACAATTTTTGAATTCTTGTAGTGCGGCCTTTGAACAAATAACTGATTGCGACGTTTGTCTAGTGGGTGATTTTAATTTGGGTAGCATCGATTGGAAAGGCGTCGATGGCACCGGGAATAGTGTTGGATTATGCGGTGTCAACGAACTTTTGCTGGATTTTACTTGTGTAAACATGTTGAAACAGTGTAACTTTATTAGGAATACTGCTGGTCATATATTGGATCTTGTGCTGTCAACAATACTGCTATGTTGTGTAGATGAAAGTGTGTATCCTCTAAGTAATGTGGATCAACATCACCCCCCTCTTGACATTGTTATTTCGTTTGACAGGGAAGCAAGGCTCCCCTACAATCTAGCAAAGGCGACTCCTGACTTCCATAGGGCGGATTATCATCCTATTCGTAACTTCTTAAAAGAATTAGACTGGAATTCATTATTCGGTGAACAAAGTGATGTTAATGGGATGCTAGAAGTCTTCTACGATGTTCTTGGTACCGCGATACAACAATTTTTGCCATTACGTGAACCTAAAAACCGAAAATTCCCGACCTGGTTTAGTCGTACATTGATAAAAATGCTTAACGAAAAGAATAAGATTAGGAAGCGCTTCAAGAAATATAAGAACCCATTAGATGCAATAGAGTTAAAATTAATTAGTAAACGTTGTGAAAATCTCGCTTCTACTTGTTATAAGGATTACACGAAACATCTAGAAGACGAATTAGCTTCTAACCCCAAGTTACTTTGGACTTATCTAAAGGCAAAGCGAGGAGGTTCAAGTGCTTACCCTTTGACCATGACCGACGGAACTACCACTACGTCTGACGGAACAAAAGTGTGCGACTTATTTGCAGACTATTTTTCGTCCGTTTATAGCCCTGATAATGGGGGTGTTGAATACAAGTGTGAATTCTTACAATTTCTGGAAAATAATAGTTTGTGTCTAACTACCCCAGTTATTTCTTGCGAATCCCTCCACCAGAAATTAAAGAGCCTTGATCCAAAAAAAGGGGCTGGGCCGGATGGAATACCTCCAGTATTTATTGTGGCATGTTTGTCTGAGCTGGTTTACCCACTTATGTTGATTTATAACAAATCATTGACGACCGGTATATTTCCTTCAAGGTGGAAAATCGCAAAAGTTGTTCCGGTTCACAAATCAGATGACAATGACGTTGTAACCAATTATAGGCCTATTTCAATTTTATCTTCGTTCGCCAAAATTTTTGAGTCTCTGATATGCCCATATATTCAGGACCATTTAAAGATGTATTTAAGCGAACATCAACACGGATTTGTTAGGACCCGTTCTACTGGTACAAATTTGGTACCTTTTACAGAGCTTCTTGCAAAGGCTATCGATGCAGGCTATCAAGCTGACGTTATTTATACGGACTTCAGCAAAGCGTTTGACAAGGTATCCCACAAAATCTTAATTACTAAGTTGCGCGCCTATGGCATCTCTGGGTCTTTGTTGGAGTGGTTAAGTTCGTATTTAACGGATAGATTGTTCTTTGTTGTCGTTAATGGTTATCAATCAACCCTACAATGCATTTCTTCCGGTGTTCCCCAGGGTTCACACTTGGGACCTGTTTTGTTTGTTTATTTTATAAATGATATTCCAGGGTGCTTTCTACACTCCGACGTTTTTATGTATGCTGACGATTTAAAGTTTTTGCGAATTATTAAGGCTGAGGAAGACTCATTACTGCTGCAAAGTGACCTCAATCGTCTTGTTCTATGGTGTATCAGTAACGGAATGGAACTGAATCCCAAAAAATGTTACCATGTTAAATTTACAAGAAGGAACATCCCAATTGGAAGTAATTATCATATATCCGGTGAAAAAATTAAGGAAGTGGAAACAATAAGGGATCTTGGCGTATTGTTTGACAAGAAATTAACTTTCACGCCACATCTCGATAATATTATAAAAAGAGCATCGAAAATGTTAGGGTTCGTCCTAAGAAATTGCAAGACCTTTCGTCACAATAGAACAAAAATACTACTTTATAACAGTCTCATTCGTAGCATCCTGGAATATAATAGTGTAGTTTGGCGCCCTCACTACGCAACGCATTCATTGCGACTTGAGCGTGTCCAGAAACGGTTCGCTTGGCACCTCGCATTTTCCAATGGTGTCGCCAAAAAAATACGTTCTTATAATAAAAGACTTAAGCATTTTAACATGATTTCTTTGGAGAGACGTAGACACTTAAGTGATGTAATTTTTGCCTATAAAATCATTAAACATAAAATAGACAGCCCCAGCCTGCTTGCTCTTTTCAGTTTTCGTGCACCCTCTAGAATTCCGCGTAGTGCCATCACGCCCCTTTGTCCACCTTTTAGAAGAACAGTTTTGGGCGCCAATTCGCCCTTTGCAAGAATGTGTAAGGCAGTGAATGGCTACAGTGATGTTATTGATCTCCACTTTGACTCTCTTGCTAAACAGAAAGCCATCCTGTATCGTTTACCGAGCAACCCTTAATCCTAGTCAATTATTATGAATGTGTAAATTTTACCACTGTTAAAAATTTATCAATTTTATATTTTATTTTTACCAATGTTATCAATTTCTATCAATCAATTTTAATTTTTTGTCGTTAATTTTAATCCTAGTTTCATTTATGTTTATTTCATATCTATGCATGGCCGATGTTAATTCATTTTTAATTTATGAATGCTTTTATATTTATTATTTTTACTTAATTTCTTATCAATTTTATTCATGATACAATGTCTACCTCTACCAATTTTATAATTTTTAATCAGAATTTCCAATTTGAATTTTTAAATGTAAATTTTTACCGAAGTTGCAATTTATAAATATTAGCGCTTATTACTAAGTAAGTTAGCTTATTTCTATGATTCATTGTTTTAAGCATGTTGTGTTTACCTATAAGTAATTGATGCACTGTTATTTTTTATTTTAAAAATGTATTATGTGGTTGTATTAGTGTAATTAATTGTTGGTGAACCTAATAAAATAAAATAAAAAATAAAAATAAAAATATCACCATACCGCCGTCCGCCGGTTTCAGAAAATCTATTGAATTAATCTTATGACAAAGCTCGTATCAAGTGGCATGGTTGACTGTTCTTATGTCAGTCAAATAATCAAAGACAGTATTCACACGTAACCACCACAGCTTGACCACATTTTGTCGCTGCTATGTGGTGTCGTTGTGGTAGGTGTGAATGCAGGGCCCTTATATAGGAAATGCTTCAAGGGCTTTTTTTATGAATTTTCCTATAGCTTTAGGGAATGCCCACAGAAATGTTTGTTCACATTTAGTGTGTAAAGAATAATTAACTGAGACTATAATTCCACGAAGTTATTTATTTTGTACTTTTACGACGCTATAAGCTCTTAAATCCTGTTTCAATATTTACTAACCCGTGATTCCAGAGAGATATTTATTTTACGTAGAAAACATGCTTGGAATGAGGGAATGCGCCAGGGTAGCCCGTGTAATTTAAATCTTCTTACGTTTTTTTGCAATTTGCTGGTCAGTCAGGTCGTATGTTGAACAAAATATGATTCGCGACAATAACAAATAATGGCTTTATAGAATTATTTTATTATAATTAGAATCAGCAATACAACTCTTTAAGTTAGAATTGCCCTCAAATGTCATGATTTCATGAAATAGTCATTCAATAGGGTAATATCAACTTAGAGAGACGTATTGATGATTTTTCTCACCACCACCTGCAAACTACGGGCTGCTATTGAGAAATTCTTAATGGAAAAACACTTTTCCCGGCTTTGCTTTGCTTTAGAAATCAAACCTAGGACCCCACGATCAGCAGCTGGCGACCTCGACCTCGAGACCAACAAGGCAGTCAAGAAACCATAATCGGCATAAGGCAAGTGCCAAGAATCAGGCTTTCTTATTTCTTTGGTAAAGCTTACTGTAGACGGAAAACGCCCGAAGAAAGATCATTAGTATAATATGCCCTTCAATAAACATAATGTTATTCGCCTTGAGGCATTGTTTTTATTAATATTGCGAACAGAGTATGTAAAGGAGGGATCAGTAAAAAAAGTAATTTCGTGAAATTGTCAAATACGTTTATCCTTACTTGTTATGCCTTAGAAATAAAATGCCTGGCATGCTTGTGCGGTTATGGGGGATTTACACGAGGTCGATTTTCGCAGTGCGGCTGGTTGCTTATGCGGGAGTTACCCAGGTGACCAAGCCGCACGACTTTCCCCGCAAGGCGAAAATCGACTGTCTAAATTGCAATTCGACTAGGCCGCAGGTGACCAAAATCGCAATTTTCAAAGCAGAGTAGGTTTCCTCTTTGGTCGTGCGGCGACAGGTCGCATGCAGCGGATGACTAAAATCGACGCATGATATGCTCAGTCGCGGCCTCGCAGGCGATCACCCGCCGCATGAAGGTCGACGTTTTGATACAAAATGAATTATTCAGCTGCGATTTTTATCGACCTGAGAATGGGGTGGCGAAAGTCGCAGGTGGCTAAGTGAGGCGATTAAGCGACAAAAACATTTAAGATAAAAATTACGCAGATAGGTATCTCTAGATAATAATATCTGAAAAAGATACTTTTTTGCTCCGAAAATTATCTACTATATAGCTAGTGATAACAATTTCACAAGCAAGAACTTTTCAATTTGAAAGTTAAACAATTTAATTAAGATATAAACTTTCAACTGTTACTACACTTTAGTAACCACTTTAGCCCATACAATACAAAGTTGGGTATTAACATTGGAGTTTATGACTGTATACAACTTTTGTCATAAGATGTAACTAACATACATGAACTAAATCAATAGGTACTGTAGCACTGACGCTAGTACATTGAAAGACGACTTTAGTAAATGAATATTAGGGTACTTACACAAAATTGAAGTCATGCAAACGCATCAACTCTACATAATAAAAAAAAAGTTTTATAGGTAGGTACTCTTTAGAGAAACTTAATCAGTTAATTTTAAAATAACCATCACAGGGCGCGGCCGACAATTGTCATTATTTTATTTTAGGTCCAGCATACTTAGCGTCGCCGCGTTGAGTTACCAAGTTACAGCGACAGACTAGGGGACTCGCACGCTCTCGCTACTTGCCTCAGCGTCCAGTCTCAAGGTGCACGATGACACCCGATGACAGTCGCATGTGACAGGTCAGCGTCTTGTCGTCGAGCTGTCGCAGTCGCACATCGCAAAGTGAGCGCTATGTCGAAATTGAAAAACCAACTTTCGCAGTTATAAATTCAGTTCCAAGACAAAGTGAGTCGCAATAACTACGAAATGTAACTAACAAGTTTTGGCTTTTGCCAAGCCGCATATTTGTACTGAAAGTTTCTTCCTTTTGTCTGTCGCAAACTTTTGAAGACCCTAAATTTTCTACATAATTTGTATAAGGTAACAAAATTCAGAATAATGGCTTAGACTTACAATAAAAGAGTTTAATTAAAACTTTTAAACTAGGCTAGGGTGTTAACTTTTATAGGCTTGCTTTTAATTACATGGGACTTAATCATAACTGGCGAAATGTGGGTTTATTAAAGGTACACACACATCAAGCTATACATAGCCATTATAAGCTGACTTCTGACTATACGAAAAACCCATACAATGCGATGCGAGGTTAGCTAAAACTGGAAATCTATAGCCTGATGCGTAGCCGTGTGTACAATGCGTAACCCTTCGGGGAACAACTGAAATATTAGGACGTTTCTATTAGATGGGGCAGAATTTAAACCTAACGTTGAATCAAGTTACGCGTGTTATTAAGTTTCTCAATAGCACCCCGAAGTTTGGATGTTGGCGGTTTGATACCCCTGCGCCTCGAAAATCACGTTAAGGCGAAAGCGCCAGGGTAGCCCGCGAAATACAATTTTTTTTAGGTTTTTTGGAATTTGCTGGTCAGTATTAAGTTGTACGTTGATTAATATATGAATCGCGGCCGTAAGAAATATGTATTTACAGAATTATAATCATTAAAGTCATTAACACAACTCTCTAAGACCACGTAACTCCAAAGAATAACTGCAGTGCGATTCTGTAACCATCTCACCGTGAAAACTTAGGTGAAGTGAGCGTGGAGTGAACTGGCAGTGTCATCTTACCAGATACTAGGGATTGACCAAGCATACATTTACAATCATAATCGAGATTTTAATAATATTTTTTTAGCCTAATCCTATTGATATTTTTATATAATTCAAAGCTAGTATTTTAGTGGTCAAAACATTAATATTTTGTGGGGTTTTACTTACAATAAAATAGCAAAACAGAAGCGCTGTCAGAATCTCAATCCTGTTTTTTTTTATTTTTTCCCTAGTCTAGTAAGTCCTTATATAGACTGAGGCGCGAGCGCGTCACGCACGAACAGTAAATAAAATTAAAACATTCACGTTTATGACAGCTAGACTGATGAAAATACGCATCGACATTGTTTGGTTATTATGAGCAATTGTAGATCGAGTCTAGTAAAGACTGCGACGATGTTCAGCGTTGTTATTAAACCAAATCTATTGAATTAGAAGAGATAACCGAGTGTGTCAAGTCATCGAGTGCTAACGGATGCCTAGCTGACGGGCCATAGAATGTAATCCCACGTAGTTTGTGTGGCGTGATCACTCCACCCGATTCACGACACTAAATGTCGTAAATCGGGTGAAGTGAAGGTGAAGTGATAAGATCACGCCGCGCTTGCGCGTTAATCACTGTCATTATCACATTGCAGATTGCGTGATCACTTCACCTTCACTTCACCCGATTCACGACATTTAATGTCGTGAATCGGGTGGAGTGAAGGTGAAGTGATAAGATCACGCCGCGCTTGCGCGTTAGTCACTCATTATCACATTAGAGATTTGTTTTTACATATTTAACTTGTAAGGCGTCATGTATAAGAACATTAGGAAAATGCAATACCAACGTCAAATAAGTGCAAATATTTTATCGCTCATCGCGCGCCCGTGTTTGCACTGCACCTCTAGTAACCCTTAAATGAAGAAGTGGTTGGTGTCAACCCTGAAGTGTATGTATGGTCCCTAATAGTGCATAACGTAGTAAGTACCTACACTCCTTTAGAATATAAGTAAGCAGTTTACATCAATGCGCATTGTAACATAAATTCACTAGATATTCATTAAAGTACATTCTATCAAGCTGGTTGTCTAATTCTAACGACCCTTGAACCCCCAACATTTCATGGCGACCTTCGATATGGCGACCCTGCCTTAGAGTCTGCCAAGGGGCAGATTAAGCAAAGTTTTCGTTGAGCGATTTTCAAAATGTGTAACTCTAAAGTAGAAAAAGACGAGGTATTCGCCAATCAAAACGCGGCTGGTGGAGGTGTTGACGCCGAGGTGGTGTTGCCATGGTTACGAGATTCGAGTGGAGTGATATATGGTACATTCCGAATTGCACTGTAATCGACTACAGCGTGCTTACACCTTGACCCCAATTCTGCTGTATGGTATTTATCTATTATTCCCCGCATAATCTTACCACGCCGTACGGTTGTCAAGCGTGGTATTTTGACAGTTCAAACCGGTTTCGGTCATTGTGTCATAGAGAATACTGTTGCGCGCCGCAAATAATGCTTGATACATGGCGACATTAGTTACCACTAGCGCCATCTAGTATCGGGTAGCGGAACTAGTACCTTGGTACTAGGACCTTGACCCTACTTGACCTTTTTGTAAGTACTAGTAATTCCGAGAACTATCGACGTCGAGTCAGTCGGGACCGGTATGTACTCGAACGTTCTAGATGTTTATGTACTAGCTCT
The DNA here is from genome assembly GCA_963855955.1 of Luperina nickerlii. Lineage (NCBI taxonomy): Eukaryota > Metazoa > Arthropoda > Insecta > Lepidoptera > Noctuidae > Luperina > Luperina nickerlii. The sequence goes on from OY979671.1 coordinate 6,706,869, forward strand.
GCGGCACTATATAAGGCCGGGTGGGCCGCGAGACACAGATAGTTTCGATTAAGCGATACGAGCGATAACATCGAAGGCGATATTCGAGTGCGACTTAAGAGTGATCAGTAAGTGTAATTGTGTTTCTTAATTAGTGTGTTTGACTTGTAATTAGTGTTGGTGAGTAAAGTGTCATTTTTTGGTTATTAAATCGGCAGTTTTTATTGTCACGAACCCCAAGCTCGTAACAATTGGTGTCAGAAGCGAGGTTTAAAATGCCGATTTTACCCAAAGAAGACATGGAGGGTATCCGTACCCGGAGTCAACGCCAGCAAGAGACGGACCAGAGGCGATTCGGTGGAGCAACGCCACAGAGGTCGGAAGGCCAGCTACCGACCACGGAGGCCGGCCCGTCCACAGCTGCTCAAGCATCATCAGCACCAGATTTTGCTGCTCTGATGATGATGCTGCAGGAGCAGGCTCGCCGACAGGAGGAACAGGCTCGTCGGTTGGAGGAACAGCTCCAGCGGGACAAGGAGGAACAGGCCCGTCGGTTGGAAGAACAGCTGCTGCGTGACAGGGAGGAACAGGCTCGTCGACAGGAGGAACAGGCTCGTCGACAGGAGGAACAGGCTCGTCGGTTGGAGGAACAGCTCCAGCGGGACAAGGAGGAGCAGGCCCGCCGACAGGAGGAGCAGGTCCGCCGACAGGAGGAACAGGCTCGTCGGTTGGAGGAACAGCTCCAGCGGGATAAGGAGGAGCAGGCGCGCCGCCAGGAAGAGCAGATGCTCCTTATAAAGGACCTTCACGCTACCTTCGGGAAAGACATGAAGGAGGTGAAGGAAAAGGTTGCTCAACATGACAACCGTCTGTCGGAAGCCGAAACCCGAATCGACCAAGTGAATAATCGGGTTGACAACGTGATGGCTGACGTAAAGGAAACCGTGATGGCTGACCTGAAGGAAACCGTGATGGCTGACGTGAAGAAAACGCTGGATTACCTGAAACTGGGTGATGGAATCGCAGCTCCCGTAGCTACAACACCTTCGCTACGTGGATTCAAAGTGCCACCGTTCGACGGAACTTCTTCCTGGTCGGCCTACAAAATCCAATTCGAGGCTGTCATGAAGGCGAACGGGTGGAATAAAAGTCAGGCCATGACTGCCCTCACCCTAGGCCTGCGCGACCAGGCCTTAACTGTTCTGGAAGCTCTCGGTAAGGAAGTGACTTACGAGCAGCTCCTTGAGGCATTGGAGGCTCGGTATGGCGACGCTCACCTTGAACACGTGTTCCGTGCGCAGCTCAAGGATCGCGTGCAACGCAGCAATGAAAACCTGCAGCAGTGGGCCCTGGAAGTGGAGAAGCTGGTTCGCAAAGCTTACCAGTCCGTACCTGCACTTATTGATGGGAACCTGGTGCAGGCATTCATCGACGGCATCTCCGACCTTGAAGTTAGAGCTGCTGTAAGGCTCGGTCACCACGGAACGCTGAAGGACGCCTTAGCCCATGCACTGGAGGTTGAAGCTGTGCGACAGGATCATCGTTCCCATCGCGTCAGGGAGGTTGCAGCGGCTACAGTTCGCAACCGCAAGAAAGGATACAGCCCTAGGTGCTACGGCTGTGGGGAAAGGGGCCACCTTCGATCCAGTTGTACTAAGCGGACTGCAGAAAGGGAAGGTGGCTGGACTCGAGAGGGTAGTGCGGCTAACAGGACCACCCAGCAGCAGCAGGACGGCTTTGTGGTTAAACACCGCAGCAGGAAGTCTCTTGGCAACACAGATGCATTGTCAAGAAGACCTTGTCCTGAAGACTGCAAGCACTGTACTAGGCAGGAAAGTAAGGAAGTGGTACCTGTAAGGATGCTCAGGACAGACCTCAGCAACGAGTGGAAGGAGAGCCTACAACGTGCACAGCAGGAAGATTCGGACATCAAGCCAATTCTGGAGTGGATGAAGGCCAGAGCTCCTAAGCCCAGGTGGAGTGACGTCTCAGCGATGAGTTCGGTCACAAAAAGCTATTGGGCCCAATGGGACAGCTTGGTGGTTCAGGATGGAGTCCTGTGCCGTAAATGGGAAAATGCTCGAGGAGACAGCTGTCATTTGCAAATGGTTGTCCCTAAAGCTCAAGTACCGGATGTTCTACAGCTGTACCATAATGGTTGTTCAGGAGGTCATCTGGGAGTAAAACGGACTCTACTGAAGATACGAGAACGGTTTTACTGGGTCCACTGTCGGGACGATGTCGAGGATTGGTGTCGCAAATGTACAAGTTGTGCAGCTGTAAAGGGACCCCAGACTCGTAGTAGGGGTGCATTGAAATTGTACAATGTTGGTGCACCATGGGAGAGGATAGCCCTTGACGTTGCGGGGCCGTTTCCGGAGAGTGAAAGTGGTAACAAGTATTTCATGATTGTGATGGATTACTTCACGAAGTGGCCGGAAGTCTTCGCCATTCCAAATCAAGAAGCTTCGACAGTTGCGGATAAATTGGTTCATGAAGTCTTCTGTCGTTTTGGAGTACCTTTGGAGATTCACAGTGATCAAGGAAGGAATTTTGAGTCCCAAATATTCCAGGAAACTTGTCGAGTAATGGGTACTCATAAAACAAGAACTACTTCCTACCACCCACAATCGGATGGAATGGTGGAACGATTTAACCAGACACTGGAGAGGTACCTAGCAAAAGTTGTGGAAAATCGGCAACGAGATTGGGACAAGCACATACAACCGTTTTTGCTGTCATATCGAAGCGCTGTTCACGAAAGTACATCGGTGACGCCTGCTTTCGCAAACTTCGGAAGAGAACTACGGCTACCTGCAGACCTGATCACCGGAATACCACCTGATGCCCCACGCAGTGTAACTGATTATGCGAATGATTTGCGGAACAAAATGAATGACATTTATGAGCACGTCAGACAATCGGGCCAGCAAATGTCTGAAAAGATGAAAACCCGTTATGACCGCAAAATGAACAATAAAGGGTTCGACGAAGGTTCACTGGTGTGGTTGCACAATCCAGTCCGCAGCAAAGAGAAATCTCCTAAGCTTCAAGCTAAATGGGACGGACCGTACCGGATTGTGACAAAGATCAATGATGTAACCTACCGGATACAGAAAGGTGCAAGAGGTGCTCCTAAGATCGTCCATGTGGATCGACTGGCGCGTTATTATGGGGCCAATAATGCTCGGGACGAGCATGTCTAAGGAGGGGGCAGTGTTGCGCGCCGCAAATAATGCTTGATACATGGCGACATTAGTTACCACTAGCGCCATCTAGTATCGGGTAGCGGAACTAGTACCTTGGTACTAGGACCTTGACCCTACTTGACCTTTTTGTAAGTACTAGTAATTCCGAGAACTATCGACGTCGAGTCAGTCGGGACCGGTATGTACTCGAACGTTCTAGATGTTTATGTACTAGCTCTGCGGCACTATATAAGGCCGGGTGGGCCGCGAGACACAGATAGTTTCGATTAAGCGATACGAGCGATAACATCGAAGGCGATATTCGAGTGCGACTTAAGAGTGATCAGTAAGTGTAATTGTGTTTCTTAATTAGTGTGTTTGACTTGTAATTAGTGTTGGTGAGTAAAGTGTCATTTTTTGGTTATTAAATCGGCAGTTTTTATTGTCACGAACCCCAAGCTCGTAACAATACGTTAATAGCAGATGTAGTGATTAGGTTATTAAGGAATTGACGTGGTTTCGAAGTAATGAATCATTAAGTGGTCATAGTGAATTAGGGCCCTTTTCTGAATTAACGTGAACGCGATAACGATGTCCCGTGAATCGACATATATATGAAGTCATGGCATGTGCCATCTTGCGATAACGCCGACTACCGACCATGCCCTAAATTAATAATTATCACCGATCTTTAAACTAACGTGGCATTTTCGAAATTGTGCTTCTGGCTACAGTCGCCACCTTACCAAAGAAAAGGAAATTCGTGGTGTATACACAAATAAATACTATAATCCAACCATGAGTAACTATTCAAGTGAATAGGTATATTACTGACTCTCAGCTGCCATAGTGGTCATTTATCTAAATCGGAAAGCAAATTATTCATGTGAGCGATGATGACTTAATTCGGAATGAGCCATATTTCACGCCGCGCAAGCGCGTTAGGCGCTGGCGAATGTTTTGACCACTAAAATACTAGCTTTGAATTATATAAAAATATCAATAGGATTAGCATTAAAAAATATTATTAAAATCTCTTTTATGATTGTAAATGTTTGCATGGTCAATCCCTAGCATCAGTGGGATGACACTGACAGCTCACTCCACGCAAGTATTCACGGTGAGATTTTTACAGAATCGACATGCTGTTTCATGAAATCATCATTCTTTGGAGTTACGTGGTCTTAGAGAGTTGTGTTGATGACTTTAATGATTATAATTCTATAAATACATATTTGTTATGGCCGCGAATCATATTTTGATCGACGTACAACTTAATACTGACCAGCAAATTGCAACAAACGTAAGAAAATTTGATTTTCGCGGGCTCCCTTAGCGGGTTGGACCTTCGCCTGATCTCTTTCCGGATGTGTCGGATTGCCGTCCCATCGAACTCTAGGAGAGAGGCCAACTTTGTCTGCGCACAAACTTGTGCACTATAATATCTCCCGTTCCGAAGGCTAGTCTCCGCTGAGATTGGCCGTCATGGCCGAAATGCGGTCAGGATTTAAAAATGTCAGCGAAAGTCAATGGTTTCTTTCAGTGTATTTGGAGATCTTTATGTACAGCAGTGGACTGATAATTCTGATATCCTAGGTTAAGGGGACTACAGGACCTAAACGCAAAAAACGCAAGTTATATAATACCTAAAAGTATATGATTTACTACGGTAAAAAAAATCAGAAAAATATATGATATTCTTCAGGATATATGGTAGGTAGATAGTGTGTTGAAAACATAATACAGTTATTTCTTTTTACAATTAAAACCATATTAATATACATACAATCATTCAGATTTTTTGTCAGATTATTCTACAAGCAATAGTGTACTTATACTAAAGCAATAGTGTTTTAATTTTTTTGTTCAAACAATAGATTTTTGTAAATAGATAATTGCTTCATATTTTGCAATAAATTACCAGCGTTGTGTCATCGCGCTCCTCTTTCTTTTCTATGCAGTTCGACAGTGACCGCGCTTTAGGTCATGTAAGCCCCTTAATGTTGATGATGATGATAAACGTACGTAATCGTGATAATCAATCACAACATCAGGGTACCAACACTACCAACTCACCGACAAACGGTACGGCTTACTTACATATTTTGGAATGCTTGATATTTTTCAACGCATTGAACATAAATTTCTAAAGAGAAGTTATAAGGATAACAACGTTGGACTGAAATTACACTGTCGAAATTCAAGCCCAAGGCAAAAACAAGGTTGAATTTAAAATAAAAGCGGGTAGAAGGGCTGGCACCCGCCATTTGCATTATGAAGATAAAAACCACCCCGACCGTGACATGGAAATAACCCAAATACCGTCGTACGTGGCCGTAATTCACTGTAGGAATTACAATGAATTACGGGCACGATCGTATTTGCGTAACAGAAATATCATCTCTTTTCTGAGTAGATGAAATAAGACATGCGTGACACATCCATACTAATATTATAAATGCGAAAGTGTGTCTGTCTGTCTGTATGTTACCTCTTCACGCTTAAACCGCTGAACCGATTTAGATGAAATTTCGTATAGAGATAGTTTGAGTCTCTGGAAAGGACATAGGATAGTTTTTATCCCGATATTCCCACGGGATCGAAACTTACGCGGATGAGACCGCAGGGCGCTGCTAGTAATGCATATACACAGTCTGGCCATAAATACTGTTACAATTAAAAATAAGATAGTATATTTCATTACAAGTGCGGAAAGGTTGTCATTGCAAAGAGTTCCAACAAATGTCTACCCGAGCCGAGGCGCAGCCGAAGGCGAGGGTTGACAGTCGGAACAAGTTGCAATGACGGTTTCGCACGTGTACTGAACGACTATTTTTAATACAGTTGCGAAAAAATGAAGCAATTTAATAAAATAATAAAAACACAATAAACTCAACTAACCAATGGCGCCAACCGTAGAATATAAGCAAAGATTTTTTTTTCTTCACCCATTCTGGTAGGCAAAGGGAACTATGCCCATACAGCCAAGTCTTCAGTAGAATTTTTTTATTAATATGAAAAGAAAATTAAATTTAATGAGATGAAATGAAATGAAACCTAACCTAACTCATTCAATCAAATCATTAAATCTGATATTGAAACAAATTAGTAGCTTCTTTTTAGAAATATACGTATTTGCATGAATCATAAAAATTTCTATGAATTTTTTTAGTAAAAACTTCATGGTTGGTTTTTCTTTTTAATAGACATTATTTTGACAGTTGGGAAAGAGAACGCACGAGTTCGGGAAAGGTAAAAAAAAAGCACGAGTATGTAAGAGCCCACATCCCGAACGCTATACGTCCCTGCAATACGCCACTTTTTGAGCAACTGTATTAAAATAGTATATTTCATTACAAGTGCGGAAAGGTTGTCATTGCAAAGAGTTCCGACAAATGTCTACCCGAGCCGAGGCGCAGCCGAAGGCGAGGGTTGACAGTCGGAACAAGTTGCAATGACGGTTTCGCACGTGTACTGAACGACTATTTTTAACACAGTTGCGAAAAAATGAAGCAATTTAATAAAATAATAAAAACACAATAAACTCAACTAACTAATGGCGCCAACCGTAGAATATAAGCAGAGATTTTTTTTTCTTCACCCATTCTGGTAGGCAAAGGGAACTATGCCCATACAGCCAAGTCTTCAGTAGAATTTTTTTATTGATATGAAATGAAAACGAAATCTAATGAGATGAAATGAAATGAAACCTAACCTAATTCATTCAATCAAATCATTAAATCTGATTGAAACAAATTAGTAGCTTCTTTTTAGAAATATACGTAGGTATTTGCATGAATCATAAAAACTTCTATGAATTTTTTTAGTAAAAACTTCATGGTTGGTTTTTCTTTTTAATAGACATTATTTTGACAGTTGGGAAAGAGAACGCACGAGTTCGGGAAAGGTAAAAAAAAGCACGAGTATGTAATAGCCCACATCCCGAACGCTATACGTCCCTGCAATACGCCACTTTTTGAGCAACTGTATTAAAAAAGATATTACATTTGAATTTGGAATTTGTCATTTTTATACGATTGAACATGAAGAAGAATTTTCCCATGCAAAGAGTGCGTGCTTCTATTGATATCTGGCCTCAACATTTAAAGGACTGTATTGCAGCCAATGGAGACCACTTCGAATAAGCTTTTTATATTTTAAATTGTTTTATATTTATGTATTAAACTAACACACTGTAAAATTAATAAATATTATTTGCAATAAAAAAAATGTTTTTTCTTCGTGACAACATTTATGGCAAGACTAGGTATGTATGTTTTGCCTTAGGGTGCTACACACTTGGAGAGCATTGGTGGCCCAGTGGTAACGGATCCAAATTACGAGTAGGTCGTCGGCAGGCGCTTAACTTTGTATAAATAATTATTACCACTGTTCTCAAAACGGTGAAGGAAAACATCGTGAGGAAACAGGCATGTTCTTTCTAGAACCAAAAATTCTTTTGCTTCTGCTTGCGGCTTCACGCGCGTGGACGTTGGAAATTATCCCACGGGAACGTCCTACCGGGAGTAAGTACCCTATGTGTTAATCCAGGCTATAAAATATCTGTGTGAAAATTTTATGCAAATTCGTTCAGCCGTTTTTGTGTGATTGAGGAACAAACTTTCACATTTATAGAATAGGATTTCCTTAATAAAAAGCTTAAATTAACTTATAGACAACGCACGGCCTAAACCTCTGGATCTAGAAGCATTTTGCACTAGTTCCTTTTATATCGAAAGTGAGTAAGGAAAGATTTTTGACAATTAACCCCCTAAACGAGTTAAGGCATGAAAGTTTGTATGGAAGTTCGTCTTTTAGCCCGATGGGAAGTCCCATGGGGCACATGGCTTGTCTACTTAATCAAACTCTTAAAATTCACTGACAGACAACGCACAGTAAAAGCCCACGTACGCACGGGCGCTTTTTTCCCGCCCCGGTTTTCTTTCGCACACTGGATTTTCAACGTTCTGCTTAGCGCCGAGAGGTAAAAATCCAACAGTGTGTTTTTGCGACGCGCTAAGATGCACTCTAAAGAAAAGAGTAAAAAACAAATAAAGAGTAATAAAGAGTATTCTATTATATTCTATTCTGTTGGATTCTCAACGCTCGGCTCAAGAAGAGTTTCAGAGATGTACTGTTAAATATTTTGTTCACCTTTCTGTCAAGTTTGGTATAAAACTTGTCTTACTTGTAAATGCCTTTGAACTAAACAGACTGGATGTTGGCACATTCAATGTGATTCTTAGTCAACCCAATTCTAAAGTAGCAAAGTGTCTGTTTGAATTAATGGCATCGAATTAAATTTTAATATTACATTATTTTTTAGTATAAGCTATTGGCAGTCAGATGTGGTTAGGGTATAATGGGACTGGTATACACAATGTGTAAAAGTCCTTATAATAAATAAAAAACAAAAAAAAATTACACTGTCATTTGCCACACTATCTCTACTAGTGATGTGATTAAAACGCAATGAAACATATAATACTAAAAATATAGGTTGTAGTTTCAAATCAGCGTAAATACATTACTAAAGATAATTTTGTTTAAATTTTTACTTTAAAACTCCTACTATATCGATCAAAGAAATCAATTTATTAAACAAATTAAAGTTTTCATTAGGAATAACTTTTCTATAGAGGATAATTTGCTCTAAAAACCCCAAAAATAAGAATGTAAAAGATATTTTTGTGATAAGAATTAATGGTTTTTATAAATCCAATCCGATCACTGATGTGATGACAAAACAGTAATTAGGCATTGCTCAATGTTTTTTAAAAAAACATTGAGCAATGTATGTATGTATGTATGTAAACTTATAATTATTATCCTGAATTTCATTACTCGTATAAGAACTGAATGTTATTTGAATGAATCGATTATATTGTCACATCACTATTTCAATTTCGTTAAAAAGTGGTAACACTTAAGCTGTCATTTTACTGCAGCTAATTAAAAGTTCGACTATAGTAGACATCACATGTAGAATACTTGTTTTATACCTTGGTGTGAATACGGGATAATGAAAATTTACCTACAAAATTCGGTAAGGAAGTATCCGTAGGTGGCGTTCTGTAGCGTGCTTCAGCTACTTTGGGGGTGACTACGGGAGTTTTACATTGTTCTGAAATATACAAGCAACAAACCTTGATTACCTAGATTTATTTAGGTCTTTGTAATATCTTGATTTAAAAGAGTTTCCTTGGAGTTTCTTGCCGGTCCTTCTCCATAGAGATCTACGTTTTGGAATGGGCAATTAGCTTCAACTTTCTGACTAACTGGCCGACTCTTTGACAATTAAAAAGTTTGTAAATGGACTAATTAAAATAAATGCTTTGAGTTTGAGGTTCTAACCTTGCTTGACAGCTTGCTGTTTACGAGATATAGCCATACATTTTGCCTTAGGCAGTGAGCGCTGTGAACCTTTGTCTGTGTGTGCCTTTACGAGTAGCTTGTCTTTGTTTTGATGCTCTCGCCGACAAGGTTCCAGGCGCTCAAAGGGATAAGCGCGTTAAGAATGTGGGACATAATTATGGGTGAATTCCTTGCATTACAGTAATGGGGATGGAACTGATCGCAAGGGTTATATTCTATGTCATGATTGTCCATTTCGTATATAAATAGCGACATGTTTTCTGGACATTAGTATTTAATTGACAATAGTAGTACATCATGCAAGCTGGTCTAAAGAAACAAGATATAGCTATGGACTGACCCAGGTTACTTTTGGGTTGATTTCATGACTGATGTGCAAAGAGTTTGATCAAACTCTCGGCATTAATTCTAATTTATTACAATAAGATTAAGAGTTACGTTGTTACTTGGTTTTACGTCAAAATTGATCATTTTAATTTGATCGTGAATGTGATACTTTAGCTAAAAAACGGGTGAATTTAAAGATGCTCCACGCTGGTTCATCCTGGACAGTCAGTCGGGCCACCATCTGCATCCTTATTTTCTGTCGCAACGGTTTAATGAGCGAAAACGAGGTATTGCACTCAGAGCACTCATTTCAACCGCACTTGGATGAACCGCACCTGAGGACTTCCACTAACTGCACTGAAACAAAATTTTGTAACGGTCTTACTCAGATGTTCTTAACAGACCAGAAGACTTAATCAACTTCTGGAGGGAGGTGGGCTGGTTGGAATATCCACAGGCGGCCGCCATGGACGATGCACAATAGTCCACCTGAAGGACTAAGTGCGGAAACCAAAACCCAAAAATAACATGAGCGAAAACTTGAGCCGACTCAAGAAAGAAAAGGAAAACAATTCCACAAAGCAACTTTACTACCTAAATCTAAAAATACAGCTGAAATGGACACGAATTTATCTCAGTGTACAAAGTACATTAGGGTACATTACAGCATTGAAACCAGCCACCGAGTGTAATTAGAAAATGTAAAACATAGTAACTATAATTAATGACTTGTGGCAGTGCCGAGTTAGATAGCGTTTGAAAATTTACACAACTAATTCGGAAACTTTGACTTTTCAACGTGGAATATTTCTATGATGTCGCGAATTATTTTAATGAGATACTCGTAGACTAGTTAACTGACTAGTCTACGAGTATCTCATTAAAATAATTCTCCTTAAAATAATTGAAAGATTGAAAGTACTCATGAATATGAATAACTTTTACCATAGGACCGAGTGTGAAATAAAATTTTACAAAACAAAAAAGAACAACCGGTGACTAAAAACGAAAATGTGGAACTAACGACACCGACTTCCGAAATTAAAGATATTATTCACTTTGTAGTGTGATATTTAAGTTTTAATTTTGTAGTGATACCTACCCCACATAAATTCGTATAACACTAATTGCTATGTAAATATCAGTGACAGGAAGTTATTATAACATCATCAATATACACTAAGTGGAAAAAATACGTAGGTATTATTGAAGCTAACTTAAAAAAGTACCCAAGCAAAGTTAATAAAATTTATATGGGACACTCCTGAAGCATAAAAATTCTTTTCTTTAATGGATAGGGTATCCATTAAAGAAAAGAATTTTTGAAATTGATCCATAATTGCCGGAGATACCGCGAATAAAATGTGCAAAAAAACTGAGAACCTCCCCATTTACGAAGTCGGTTCAAAAGAGGGCCAGTGATATTTCTGCCCGAGCCCGAACATTCGTATAAAGGGATTTATTTGAAGGAAGAGTTAGGTAATTTGAATTTACGGTTTGCCTGCTTGCATAATAGTCTAATAAAATTCTCTCAAATTGAAATTAATACTCCTCTTTTGTATGTAGAAAATCTGTGTAAGGATATAAAATAGTACTTCGTCTACTGTGTTCAAGCGTCGAAACTTATGAATGATATAAATCCCTGGGTGAAAAAACGCTGAATTGACAACCCAAATTATGACATTAATTTGTCAAGAACTCAAGACTGGTTAGACGGTTCAACAGTACCTTTTATTCTAGAATAAATCTATTTCGAAAAACAAAATTATTTATTTATATAACCTACTTTATTGTATACCACAGAAATACATAACAAAGAAAATGTCCAACACTAAAAATATACAATGGGCGGCCTTATCGCTTTATGCGATCTCTTCCAGACAACCTTGGAATGGACAGTGATTTGCGTGGACATAAAACGGGGTTGTCAAAATTAATGGGTGGATCATCACTGCAAAGAAAAGAAATCGAAGATATTAGCAGGACGTACCTATATCTACCTTCAGGAGCTCTTTCGATCAAAGCGTTCTCGAGTTTGCAATACTAACCTTACCTTCGCAAAGTTTAAATCAATGTTGGTTTAAAATTACGAGGTGCATGTCTATACTTCAAAGAGCTTCATTCCAGGCATCCATCTTTGAAAAGAAATACGACCCTGTTACTGAGTGCTTATTTTTATTGATTACCGGCAAGGGTAGTAGATAGATAGATATATAAACCTATGGATAAACCATTTATTTGGCGCACACGAAAGACAGAACAACACACAAAAGTACAATTATATGATACCCAATTACCTACATGGGAGATGAGACAGGAGCCTTTTTGGCCTCACACAACTCTTTTTTTGTTTGGTTTATTTAGGTACTTACTTTTTTTTGGTTGATTGTAATGTAACTTAGTTTTAAATGCTTCTTTTTTACTATTCGTATTCCCGGTGTGTGTCCCAAATAAAATATTTTTCTTTCTTTCTTTCAATGATTTCGATAGTGTAGCGAAAAACATTTGCAAAATGAAAAGAATATATCACGACGAAGAACCTTCAGCTAAAAAACTTCTCAGTTCAATCACGAGTAGACACTCGTGCCCTCTAAATAACAGTTTACCGAACACCAATTTATCAAGCACCGGTGCGGTCGCAAGGTCCCTAATTAATTCCCAGTTGCGACCCCCAGCTGCCTCTATCTGCGGTCATTAAAGGATTTCAACTGACCCTGGACAACAAGATATGTAGATACAGGATAGCGCTCCATAAAACGAGCGAAAACAGGCTCGCAAATATAGACTTGTAGAAAGAGAAACGTAGGTACGGAGATCTTATAACGACAGCGCCAGACAAGGTAGTCCGCAGCCCGCGACGCACTTGCTTACCATCTTGTTGCACAGACGTTTGATAACTTCAGTGCTTGGCCAGACTGGCAGCGGGGAGCGGCTTGGGTGCGGGAACGCGCGCGATTATCTGCCTGTCCTAGCAGTGGAGCGCGGCTGCGTTCTACGTGTTGTCGTGTCCAACGTTTGTCAAAATATAATATGGATGAAAAAGACTTATTTTTACTAGAAAAAACTCAAACTAGTTTGGGAACCCAGGTCGTCGCGTGGGGCGCCGACGCTCCCACTGCGGCCACTTTTATGAACGAGCTATGGCGTGAGTTGCCCGCGCGCTCCCCGCGCCGAGCAGCCCGCGCCGCTCACCGCGCCCGCGTGCCCACTATGGACACTCAAATGAAGTTCTTATGTTTGAGTTCGCCGCGCCGCGTCCGCCCCGCGCCCGCGCTGCCAGTCTGACCAAGCACTCAAACATTCAGAATGATTATTTCAAACGTCTATGCAACAAGATGTAAGCAAGTTCTAAAAATATGGATGTCACATGATCAACTTTGAACGTTAATATCTCGGAAACGTGACACTTTACGGAGTTTGGTCTTATGTTTTCTGATTGCATTGAAGTCAGCTATCAATTTAAACAGGATAAGTGCATGGCCGCCATTAAAAAAAAACAAAATGGCGCGACAGTTGGAATGCCGGGGCTCCATATAAAAATCTTCAATCTCCTTTCGCGGGTATCCTATGCGCCCCCCCTTAAACTGTCTAAACCCAGCACCCTAATTGTGTAACACTCTTACAATCACAATCTGAATAATTTTGAAGGACAAAGACAAACAACACAAAACAAATAACAAATACAACAAATACAACAAATACAACAAACAACAAAAACAACAACAACAACAATACAACAAACAACACAACAACACAACACAACACAATACTTATTTGTTGTAATACAACAAATTTTTCGAACATACGAAGCAATGGATTAGCAACAGCTAATCCATTGCTTCGTATGTTCGAAAAATTTGTCTGCTCGACAACGTAAATAACGCAATGAATGTTGTTGATCTTTCAAAATGAAAGCCATTCCTACTAATGTGTGTTACGCAATTACCCCACTGGTAAGCACGGGCGATTGGGATTGAATTTGAGTTACTATAAATTAGGGTGCTGAGCTAAAATTAATGCCAGTCCCGAGTGGGCTTGATCTTGTTTTATGTTAAGCGTGTTTATATACATGTGCGTGCGTTTCCGACGTTTCGCTCATTGTATGGAGCCGACCACAGTTATAGAGAGACCTAGATAACGCAAGTATCACGATCTGTGTGAACACGAAGCGTGCCATTTTTTTGACTACCTACTATGACGTCACAAGCACTATTTAGTGAATGGAAAATCACCCGTCTCGCCCCACCCCCGAGGCACGGTAATTATACTGTGCCCGAGGCCTCACGCCAGCGCTCACGCTCACCTAGCCAGCAGTACACAGGATTGAGCGCGAAAGTGGCGGCATACGATTTTTGTACGTAAGCAAGAGCGATTTTTGGCACGCGAAGAAGTTGCTCTTGCGTTATCTAGATGTATCTATATCTGTGGAGCCGACCTTCTGTAAGTCTATCTATTTGTGCCTGGCCCTGGACGCAACATTAACCTGGACCGTCCTATCTGAATTTTGTATTGCACGGCCTACCGAGGTCAGAGAATTATTCATACTAAGCCTTTGCGGTCTTTAATATTCCAACATAACCTTTTGGGAGTTTTGGGTCCTATTACCTAGTCATAAATGATGGAAAAGATGTTGTATTATACTGTTAGAAATGGAATATATTTTTTCGTCCAGAATACACCTTTGTGAAAACCCACGCAAAAATAATATCAAGTATATTTTCTTGTAATGTCTTCAGGGCTTTTAACGTAGTCTTTGTAGGAACGGCCATACATCAAGCTAAACATAACCAGTATAAACTGACTTGCGCTTGCCGAGCGATTGTACGAAAAACTTATAGAATGCGAAGTCAGCTAAAACTGGAAATGTATAGCTTATCTTGATGTGTATCCGTGTGTACTAATAAAAACATGAACCTGTTTTTCTACGTTTGTTGAATTGAATAAGATTATCTCTTCATTTGAGCTAGATAACATACATCCTTAACCACGTTTGTGATAATATTAATTTAAAATCATACCAAGGGTATGCACCTGGCGTTTTTTTAACGCGTCGTAGGCGCGCGTTGTCGCGCTTCTAAAGGTACGAGTTCGTAGCCGAACGCAGACAGCAGCAGCAGACGACGTGTCGCTACGACACTACAGGTTTATAAATATGTAATTCTATGGAATACCTTCCGCAGCTAGCGACACGTCCCCCGACTACGTCGCACGATCGCAGACGTCGTGTCGCCCGACCGCAGATCAGCAGTGCCACCGACGCTGGAGCAACAGCACGTTGAATCTTTCTCAAATGATTGTTTCCGATTCCGAAGAAGAAAAACCGATAAACCAGGTGGCCCAAGATCCTGCACTGTAGGTACGATGCATTACACAAAAACTATACCTATCTCTATACTTGTGTGCTAATCCCAAACAGGTCAGACATCTTGTCTCACGGAAGATTCACTGGAATACGGCGCTGCCGTCTAGGTACTGCTGCAGCCATCTGCAGTTGGGTTCGGGATCATGACTGCAGCGACATGTCGCTGCGTCGTGTCGCTACGACATGTCGTAACATCACGTCGTCTGCTGGTGCTGTCTGCCCTCGGCTGCGAACTCGAACCTTAACGCAGCTACTGCTGCTTTTGGAGGCAAAAACTCGCCGTCAACGCAAACGATGCGTGTTACATGAAATGAGCGTAAAAAAAACGCCGCGTGAATAGGGCCTAAAACTAAGTAATATGGGTTTTGATGAAAATGCAAACATTCATAAGGCCTAGAATTTGGTTAATGTCCACCTGAAAGTTTAAGAGTTGCTATAGACACCCTCGTCCATGTTAATTTAATGTGAGCCCAAAATGTACAGCATTAGACCCGAACTTCGGCCATATACCTACATATTCAGAAAGTTGTACCATAAACCCAAATACACAACATGTCTACTTGTCTATTAACATGAACAAGTTATGACAAGTCCGACCTTGTTATTACAATAAAATCAATACGTTAGTGTTCGCTTATAATTTCTAATAAATATCCGTTTTGATTTTTGTATGAGTTATGGAACGTAGCGATACGACCGAGTCAGAACCAGGGCTTGAATTACCGATATTTTTGGGACCCGGTATCATTGGCCTTGATGTGATACCGGTACCAGAATAGTATGCTACCGGTACCAGACGTGAGGGGCTCGTGGCTAAGTAATAACAGCCGTACGAGTCGATCGATGAGGTCAAGCTACGCATGCCACAATCAGTCCGTAGATGGGTTACCATCTTTACATACCGAGACCCTTCCGTGCGTCGGAAAGCACGTTAAGCCGTTGGTCCCGGCTGCAATTCTTGGATCTTTGTCAGTCGTTACGGATTTTCAGAAGTCCAAAAGTTTGTCTTACCAAGTCTTACCAAGGAGTCTCGTTAAACTGGGTTGTGGAATGTGAAGGTCAGATAGGCAGTCGCTTCATGTAAAATATTGGTATTCAGCTGCATTCGGTAACAAGAAGAATGAGTAGGTACTTTCACCTCCTAAAAACCTGATAATCATTTAAAATTCAACCTGTATACTACAGTTTCAGTAACATCGTTTGATAGATTTATATCCTTCAATAGGTCTTGGTTGAATCCAATAAATTTCAATAACGCCCGACATCTTCCGGGTTCGTGCTACATTGCTACATCAAACTTACAAGGTTAAGCAGTAAACGGAGATAATAAATCAGGGAATTCTTCATTGAAAATTTAATTCTCTTGTTTCTAGACGATAGATCATTCAGGCAATGTGTGTTTCATTGATTACTAGCTGACTCGTCGGAAGTTGTCCTGTCTTTGAGTTGTGAGCAATGGTCTTAAGTTCAAACAAAAATTCCACGGAAAAAAAGGACGTTCAGTTTTTCCCAATTTGAAACTTTTCCAGGAAACTTTTTTTTTCTTCCATAAAACCTTTCACTACTTCCTCCACAAAAAATAGCAATATCGGTTCAGCCGTTCAAAAGTGATGCGCTTGCCAACGAACAGCATTTCATTTACATAGATTATTATTTTCATAGAACCTGTCAATCTTTTCAGGAATTACTTAGGCTTAGGTATCTGGAATGCAGTTCAAATCTCTAAACTAAAGATTTTATTAAGTTTAATCCCAGATTTTATTAAGTTTAATCGTATCATACAAACTCCAAACCCATTTTATTTCCAGGCTCACTGTCCATTCCAAGGCTGCCTGGAAGAGATTGCTGAAAGCGATAAGGCCGCCCATTGTTTATTTTGTAGTATTCGATCTATTTTTTTAGGGTTCCGTACCCAACGGCTAAAAACGGGACCCTATTACTTAGGCTCCATTGTCCATCTGTCCGTCCGTCACCAGGCTATATCTCATGAACCGTGATAGCTAGACAGTTGAAATGTTCACAGATGATGTCTGTTACCGCTATAACAACAAATAGTAAAAACATAATAAAATAAATGTTTAAGGGGGCTCCCATACAACAAAGGAGTTTTTTTTCGGCGTTTTTGCCTTGTGGTAGGTACGGAACCCTTCGTGTGCGAATCCGACTCGCACTTGGCCAGTTTTTGTTATGTATTTTTGTGGTATACAGTAATGAAAACCTAAGGTCATTCTACCTTAGGTTTTCCGATAAAAGTTTTTCCGATGTTTCTTGTGAACATTCACAAGAAATATCGTCATATTCTCAGTTTATGTTCAACCCTCATTGGTATTCTGTCGGCAGAACGGTTGTATAGTTTTGTTTGTGCTCATTTAAGAGCAAGTGTTATAGTTATACGTGAATAATGTAGGTCGCCCTCGAGATTGAGTTTGTTTATGCTTATGTATTTATTTAGAAGTAGCTTCTGCCCGCAGAGGTCAGAAATTATGACACAGGAACGTACTATAGGGATTATTTTAGTGGTCATGGTTTACCTTTGTGTCGAATATCGTCGAAATTCGACACAACACGTAGCTTTAGTGAGCGAATTGTCGGTGTACTGCAGGTACATATAACTCTGCCTAACCTTAAGAGGAGTACAGGCGTGATATTATATTCACTCTCAAAGGGTTTCATAACAAAATCCTCTTTTTGAGGATTTTAAGTTAGTGTCTGGTCTAGGTAGATCCCATAGGACATGGTTGATTTACATATAGCTTTTTTTTTTCGAGGATGGGAAGTCATCAAATGGCCCCTTCCGCTCTGGGTCGAGCGGGAGGGAGTTACAGACTTTTACTGATTAAAACCCACCCGTGTTCCTTCCTTAGCCTTTTATGTTCCGGGGCAGCGGTAACCCTTTCGGACAATCCCGCTGACCTGATATATAGCCTTAGTTTCGATCAGTCTCAGCGGAGATATTCTAACTATATAACTCTCTCAAAACTTCAACACGGGGGATGCGTATAGTAAAAGTTATCTTTACGCCCTTTTCCCAGCGGGGGAAAACATTTAAAACAGTGATAATATTGTGAACCACATATTGGATGTCTGTAGTTTTCTGTAATAGAATAATCTAGAGAAGAAGAGAGATAAATATAAATGTTCATGGATGGAAAGGGAAAGGAAGGCCAAAGAAAATATGGATGAATTGTAAGAAGAATGATATTAAAAGAAGATTGATTATTTCTATAAAGAAAACAAATGCGTTTATTGGCCTGACAGCAAAAAATACACCTCAAAACTAAAAAAAAAAAAAACAGAAAACATAGATCATAATGTCAAAAGGGCCTCAGCTCAGAAAAGAATGAAAGAGAAGAAAGTGGTCTAATGATATCGTGGCTGTAGACAAGTGAGAATGAAAGAAGAAAACGTGTTGTGCCGACTCCAAGTAACATGGGACGAAGACAGGAAGATCATGACGAGTGGTATTATGGAAAAAACACTTTGAAACTCGAAAGGTAAATCCGCGTATATTTTGTAATATCCGCCATACGTCAATATCACGAACAAGTAAATTCCCGTTCTAATAAATTCATTGTGTCGAGATCAGAAACAAAGTTATCATTTCACAGAAAATGATATTCCTGTAGCTGTGGAGCTACCTATATTTTCAAAAAGAACCTGAGTGGGGAACCAGCTTTATAGATATATCAATTATTTTATTTGACTGCGAAAGTTAGATCCAAAACATCCACTAAGTTCAAATCGGACTCGCTCGCGAAGGGTTCCGTACCACCGTAAAAATATTTTTAGTTTTAGCGGCCATAGTAGTAGACACTCTGTGAAAATTTCAAGTGTCTACTTATGGCGGTTCAAAAGATATAGCCCTGTGACGGACGGACAGCGGAGCCTAGCAATAGGGCCCCGTTGGCATCCTTTGGTCACAGAGCGCTTAAAACGAACACATAACTATTTTTACAGCTAATTACATCGTGCTACGAAATAAAAGTCAGAACAGCACCCAAAATCTGACCTCGCAGTCAAAACTACTGCTAACAGGCATAAACATTAAAAAGTAACTATCTCTGCTCAGCGCAATATCCTACGCGTCCAGTTACTGGTCGTAAACGCCAGATTGGATGCCGACCCGCCAGTAAAAGGTGGAAGACAAACCATACTTGAATTTGATACACATAGAACCCTAGAAACCAATAAAAGAGACGTGGTTTTTGCAAATGCCATAATTTATGGGATTTTGGTAGTTCCTCTATGTTAGTATGTCTGCATATTTTTTAAATCTCTGCCTTTGCCTTTGGAAGGGCCCGAGGCTAAATAGAAACAGCCGTACAGGTCGATCGACCAGGTTAAGCAACGCTTGCCGCGGTTGGTCTGTGGACCATCTTTACATACCGAGACTTCTCCGTGCCTCGGAAAGCACGTTAAGCCGTTGGTCCCGGACTAGCGGCTGTCATTCGTGGATCTTTGACAGTCGTTATGGGTAGTCGGAAGCCGGAAAGGCTGACAACCAGTCTTGCCAAAGGGTATCGAGTTATCCAGTGGCAGTAACTGGGTTTTAGAGGTCAGACTCTGTCTGTCTGTATGTTACCTTTTCACGCCTAAACCACCGAACAGATTTCGATAAAATTTGGCAGAGATAGATTGCATCCCGGGGAAGGACACTGGGTAGTTTTTATCGACATATCTCGCGGGCGAAGCCGCGAGCGGAAGCTAGTACTAGTATAAAGCTACATCCGGTTAGACTGGAAGCCGACCCCAACATAGTTGGGAAAAGGCTAGGCAGATGGATTGACGTACATACTTTTACTTAATTTTCAGTGCCCGAGTATAAACCTTGAGATTAAAAACAGACTGCACCACACAGGTTTTAATTGAGAGAGACGACGCTCTACAAACACGAACTTTTTGAAGTGAAAACTTCTTTAAGCTCACTTTGAGGTCTTTCTGAACACTGAACGAAACTGGAGGTCTACCCTTTAGAGAGTAGACCGCCAGTTTCCATCAACGAAAATACGGACAAGTCCAAAATTAGTTGATTTATTCCGATGGATCAACTAATAAAAAAAAAATTATTTATTAAAAAAAAAATTGTCACTTGTTCTGACGAGTGACAAAATTTTTTTCTTAGACTGACAAAAACACACTGATCAATCTCCCTCGATTGATGGTCTATCATTCTAAGTACGTGAAATTGGCAAAATTGTGGTGTTTATTCCACAAAAGCCATTAATCAAGAGTTGAATTGAATTGACAAAAACACAGGGATTACAGACAGCTGTCAAATCATGTTGGCTTTCATTCGCAATTCGGGCCCCGGACTAATATTTTGTCCGTAAGTGATACGGAGTAGAAAACGCCCGTAATTTCACCCAAAACTACGGATCACTACGGTCTACTACGTCCCACTGCTGTGACCCAGGCCTCCTGTCTGTGAGAGAGAGTTGCCATAATCCACCACGCGGGCCCAGTGTGGGTTGGCGGATCCCAGATGTCTTCGATTTTTTGGTTCTAGGACATGCCAGTTTCCTCACGATGTTTTCCTTGATCGTTTTGAGAGCAGTGGTGATGAAATAAGTTCATTATTTGGATTCGAACCCACGACCTTCAACTCGTAAGTCGCGGCCGTTACCACTGGGCCACCACTGCTTTCGCCGTACTGTATGGTATGCATAGTAAGTAATATATGCATAAATGACTGACAACTATAAATAACGTCGTGCCTGAAAGCTCTAAAAGGATTCAGTTTAACGAAGACAGAATTAAGGCCCATGCGACAACATTGGAGTATATCTATTCAGAATATATTAATTAGTGGTGAAATGTTGATCTTAATTGACATATGTCTCACTGCATTAAACGTAATATTAACACTTGGTTTTGCAATTAGCGATAGTAGTGACGCGATGATTTTATACTGGGTAGACTGCTCAGTACCAGATTAATTACAGTACGTCGGTCCTGCAGGCGTAGCATGACCACCAAAGAAACGGATTTTGTCGACGGAGTAATAGACAAAATGACGGATTGTAGACAGGTTTCTAAAGAAATCAGTAATTTTGTCTATTCTATCTGACATTTTGTCTATACTTCCGTCGACAAAACCCGTTTCTATGGTGATCATGCTAGGCGTGCTGAAACTGTGAAAATTAATACGCATAAATAAAATCTATAATATCAAATGCACCGATGAACTGGTGAAGACCGCGGGAATCCGCTGGATGCGAGAAGTACAAAACCGATCAAAATGGCGATCCTTTGGAGAGGCCTATGTCCAGCAGTGGATGTCTTTCGACTGAAATGATGATGATGATGATGATATATATTGTCGAAGTGCTGTAAGCTCATATTGCATCGACCAGAGAAAACTTCAATGCGAAGGATTCACGCCGAAACAGCTTATCCGTTTTATATTGCAAGCAGCCTTCGAAATTGTCGGATGGCATACAACAGAAAACTATAAAGCCGGCACAACAACGAGCCTGAGCAGTTTCAGTTACACAATTTTGTGGCAATACGGACTCAAAAACATTAAGCAGCGGGGTGATTCCGTAACCCACTATCAGTAGCAATGGGTTTCATTATTACAGTTCAACAACATTCATTGCGTTATCTACTTTGTTGAGTAGACACATTTTGCGAACATATGAAGCAATGGATTAGCAATATCCTTCAAAATTATTCAGATTGTGTTTGACAGTGTGTTATGCAATCAGGGTGCTGGTACTGAGCAGTCTGCCCAGTATAAAGTTACTGGCATCGCTAATTGCAAAACCAAGTGTTAATATTGTCTCAAATTAAGTAGAGACAGTATACCAATTAAGATCAACATTTCATCAATCATTAATATATTCCGAATATATACACTGCGATGTCGTCGCATAGTACTTAATTCTCTCTTCGGCAAACTGAAACCGTTTACAGACTTCAGGCACGAAGTCATCGTTGTCTGTTGTTGCACGAGCTATCCAATGTGCTGTCTTAGAACCATAGGCCACCCAAGAGCATTGAAGATCCTGCATGAAGACTTTCCTCTCAGAAGACAGTAGGGTGAACCCTACAAATTTTAAAAAAGTGTCTTCTGAGAGGACATGGAAATGCCCAAAGGGTGCCAACGGAACCCTACTACTAAGCCTTCGCTGTCCCTCCGTCTGTCTGTCAGCGGGCTGTGTCTCAAGAACTAGGTAAACAGTTGAAATTTTCAGTGTGTATTTCTTTTGCCGTTATAGCAACAAATAATAAAAATAAAACAGATTAAAAAATAAAAGGGGTTATATACCTACAAGACACGTGTTTTTTTTTTTCAATAAGTACTTATGTGAAATATTGTACGGTGGTACGGAACCCTTCGTGTGCGAGTCCAACTCGCAGTTGCCCGGTTTTTTTTTTTATAGAACTATTTATAATAAATTAAACATAAAAATAATTATTGAGTTTGAATAATTTCAGCTAGTAGAGCAAACAAGGATAAAAAGAGTAATAAAAAAAAACTAAAAACCCAACTGCGGTAAAAACTGAAAAGCTAAAAACAAGCCCTCTAAGTGGAATACCTCCATTTTAAATTAAATACAACTTAATACAAGTTGGAAGCAGGCGGGACCCATTCCATTTTTTTATATTTTAAAACTCATTTGGACTCAATCTCATTTGAGTTTGAAAATATAAAAAAATGGAATGGGTCCCCCCGCCTGCTTCCAACTTGTATTTAATTTAAAATGGGCTTGTTTTTAGCTTATCAGTTTTTACCACAGTCGATTTTTATTTTGTTTTTTTAAATAACTTTTTTTTATTTCCAGCTTTTTAGTTTACAAATGCGAAAGATTTTTTTTTATTTTTTTTATTTCGTGTTCTTTACGATTTGTCACTTCAAATTTACTTTTGAACATAAGTTGTATATATTTTTGTAAGCACCTTTTAAAACCCTTTATTTTGATACCCCACTTGATAGGTTTTAAGAAAAAAAATTTTGAGGACATAATATAGCGCCAAAAATCGACCTTTTTTTTATTTTGATATACCCAGTGTCACTCTTACAATTAAGACGTATCTAACGGCACCTCTCAAGCTGAAATCGATCAAGCCGTTTAGGCTACAGAGCGTGCTTAAGAAATATACACTCGAAAAACATAATCCTCCTTCTAGCGCAGTCGGGTAAAAACTCCGTTTCATCCAAACTAGTACCTACCCTACCTCACCATTGCATATAGCTCAGATCTGTGATAGGTGTAAATTAAATAAAATTAGACTTAAAAGCCTCACATTTTCTACAAGCAAACCTGCTACTGTACCTTCTAAGAGCACTACGAAAGGAAAACAGAATACTACCTCGTCGGCAGATAAAACCAACAAAACAACTTCATTTAATGGAAGGGGATCGTTCCAGTTATCCATCAAGCTTTGCCGTGCAATAAAAAACGCAGCACGGCAGCCATTAAATTTATCTTGGGCTACAGAACCACTTCAGGAGCGGCTGTAACGCACAGATTTTATGATGAGATTTACATAAATAACTCAATTCTAGCTATGTTGCTTTATGGTAAGTAGAGAAAGAAGAGAAGGTATGTGTGAGCGAGAGTTCCCATTGTGTCAAGACCATAGTCGGCCTGTTCAAATTTTTGGAGGATATACTATATTTTGATAACCGTCTTCAGCGATAATTACACAGTTCATTTTTTGGGTTCCGCACCCAAAGGGTAAAACCAGGACCCTATTACTAAGATTCCACTGTCCGTTTGTCTGTCTGTCACCAGGCTGTATCTCGTCAACCGTGATAGCTAGACAGTTAAAATTTTTACAGATGATGTATTTCTGTTGCCGCTATCGCTATAACAACAAATAATAAATATAAAATAAAGTTAAAATTTAAAGGGGTATAAAAGAAACGTTTTTTTCGGCGTTTTATGCCTTGTGATATGGGCGAGTCCGACTCGCACTTGGCCGGTTTTTTTTTTTAAATCCTCATTATTGGAACGAAGTTCTATAACGCAGCTTGTGGTAGGAGTAAACTGGTAGAAATCGTCATGTAACGAAAAAGCTTTATGCGATGTTTTTTTTTATAAATAATAAACAGAGAAAGAGAGAGAGAGAGATAGTTTTCATTGTTTGCGAGGGTGTTAAAGCCAATAGTGAGGTCAGAATGAAAATCCAAGATGGCGGCTGCGAAAATTTTCAAATGACAAAAGGTTTTAAAATGCTCGCAGCCGCCATCTTGGATCCTATTTTCATTTTGAACTTTTTTTCTATAGTCACGACCAATTGGGAACACCTAATACGCGTAGGTATTGAAATCTGTCGAATCAATCAATCAATCTATCCCAAAATAGGTCTATTTAGCATGTTGAAGGGGAAACGATCCAAGACTCGTTCGTTTTCAGTTCGACTTTCTGTCCGCCATTTTGACGTAACCAAACCCGGCCATCAGTTACCGACTGTTGACGTTTTCACAGGAACTGCGCGTGTCTGAATATGTATAGATATATATTATAAATGATATGATGATACGTATTATAAATGTGAAAGTTTTTGAAGATGTTTGGATGTTTGTTACTCAATCACGCGTAAACCCTTGAATAGATGTGGATGAAAATGGGCACATAGATAGACCATTTCCTGGATTAACACATAGGATACTTTTTATTCCGATATTCCCACGATATTGAAACTTACGCGGGTGAAACCGCGGGGCGCTGCTAGTACAGACGCCAGCACATCAACCTACCACAATCTGTCAGATTTTCCCAATCAACTTTGAACCTTATGCTTTAGCGATAAAGTTGAAAATCTATTAAAGAAATCTGACAGATTGTGGTAGGTTGATGTGCTGGCGTCCATACATAATAAATGTAGTAGGTAAACTTATTGGGATGTACACATATGTTTAAGGGACTTCATCTAATTATAGTCGGATAAATTGTTAAGTATAAAAATACATTGAATATCTTAAATCGTCTTAAAATAGTTCTACCAAATTAGAATTACTTAAGACTGTCAATATTAAAAGTTATTTGGTCAAAATGTACGATTGGCAGGCAGGAATGTTACAAGTACTTGAGTAATATTGGAAGACTATAAAGTATGTGGGCCCGCCAATTCTGGCACGCTTTGATTCAACTGCGGGGTCAAAGTCAAAGTCAAATCATTTATTTCAAATAGCCACATTAAAGGCACTTTTGAACGTCAAAACTTACAGTAAAATTGAATTGATTCTAGTCGCCCCTTCCAAAGGGTAGTCGCATGGAGAAGAATGGGCAAGAAAATCCACCGTTACTCTTTTAAAATGTTTTAACAGGTGTTGTATAGTATACATAATATAATTATATGTGAAGACGATGCACCTAGAATAAAATTAGTCTACCACAAAAAAATAAAAAGAATTAAAAACGAAGCAATTACTGGTAAATCAATTATGTGATAGATAGATGGTGCTCGCATATTTACAAACTATTTACAAATATTGTAAAAGTAGATGATTTTTCTAGAATTTTAACAAGTGTGTGAGTTACTGTTACTGTAGGATTGTAAAAATCAATGTCATAAAATTTTTAAAAATATAAATTAATTTAGGAACCAGTTTGTTTGAACAAAAAATTTTTTGTTAAGTACAAATGGTTACTCAAATATCAACTTAGAATACATTGCACTAAAGTAGATAACTAATTAATTGGCGATGGAATGTAAATTATCTGAGATTACGAACACTGCTATAGGTTCTTTCCCAATTGAAAAACAACAGCATTTATGACAAAGTACAGACGCAAGCACATCAAGCTACCCGAAACTGTCAAATTTTCCCAATCAACTTTGAACCTTATGGTTATAATGTTGAAAATCCATTAAAGAAATTTGACAGATGGTAGTAGCCTGATGTGCTGGCATCTGTTCTTCAGTAAATTCCCAAGAAATGTTGCAGAAAGGGTACGAAACAGTAGATTTAAAAGAGCGCTGGGAGCTGAGAATAACGAATTTACAAAGCCCTCTCTTGACTCTGAACATGATTTAGCTGGAACATAAAACTAGCCACGAAGGCACTTACAAGGCAGTGCTTTCACGCCATCTCAGCTAGGCTCTATGCGACATGACAACTACCTACGTGTAAGAAAAACAAAACATTATCTGAAGACCTCTAAAGTATTGAATCCGTGATTTTAAAATTACAAAGTAAATTAAAACTAATGAAACGTCTGTAAAATTAAACTTTATTATAGCGGAATAATGAAAACTTGTCAAAGTTATAGATAGCATTAGGAAAAATTAGTACATATATATGAAGTATATTTTACGTTAGTGAAAAATCTTCAAAATTGATTACGTACTTTTGGATAAAATTGCGGACATAAATGTACATAGAGAATCGAATAAAAAACCTCCTTTTAATCTGTTAAAAGTTTTCATTCTTCAAAGCTTTTCTTTCTCGAGATTCGATAGCAGTCTAGATTTATTTTCAGCCCGGATTAGTTCTATCGGAACCTTAGAAGTACGACATTGTTTTAAAAAGAATAAAATAAATACAAATTTATGGAGTCTCATTTTTTCTTTTTCTTTTCTGTAATTCTGGCAGTCGATTTGCCAGACGCTCTTCCAGGCGTTTTAGCAGATTCGTCTACTATACGCTGCAGCGGCAATATCGCTTGATCGGCAAGAGTGAGTAATTGTGAACGTCGATGGCTCAAAACATCTAAAGTCTTAGTCAAGCACAATTCTAAAGAATCAGCTCCCTTCCCTAAGGCAATGCAAGTTTTAGTCGCTTCGAGTGTAGCATACTGGCCACCCTCACTGAACAACTTTATTACTGTAATGTAACGTACATTTGAGATCCTGGCCTCATGAATACGATGTTCCAACAGCTTTTTATAATCCGCTATTGCCACATCAAGAGATTCTTCAAACAGTTGACGATGCTTAGCAAGACGGGGAGAGTAACTTTTCATTTTCATCTTCTTCACTTCAGCGTCTAACGGATCTTGGTTAGCGATATTTTGAATGTTACCTTTCATACGTTCAATCGCGTCACAAAAAGGATACAACATAGGGGCATCTAAAGCTGCGAATTGAGATGCTTCTTCGGGTAAACGTTCAACAAGTTCAGAAATTGCACCTAAGTGTGATTCTAGCCTCAGATCGTGGTAACGCAACTCTGCGAGGCGTGCTTCCCGAGCAGCTTTGACACGTTCTAAGCGAATGGTGTACGATACTAGTTTTAAAGAATAACGCATGTGTAAGGCTGCGCTGCGTTGTTCAACCCACTGTTGAGCTTGATGTCTTAATTCTTCTGGGAACGTGGATATGTTGCTCTTAAAAGTTTCAAGGAAACCGTTTCTCCAGTTCATTAGAGAAATTTCTTGGAGTTTTGTTTGAAAAATGGCACGAGGTAACGGCATCTGTACTGATGATAGTAGACTATAGTTTCTCTGTGGAGTTCCCGTAACTGACAGGTTTGTTGTGCTTGCCAATACTTGTATAGGAGCTCTTGGATATTTATCTAAAAAAACATCAAATTCTGCAAGTAACGTATTTGCCATGGTTGCTGGGAGATTCATTAATTCCTCTAAACGTCCTAGTTCTGCCTCACTATGTTGTAAATACATGCTGGCTGTTTTATCTAACAAAACTAATATTGCATCAAACTGTTGTTCTAGTTTATCTGCATCAGGGGAACACCGCAACTGTTCTAAAGCAATATTAAATGGAACCTCATTGGCTAGCTCAATCGAATCATGACTAGTAAGAAGATCTTCTACGGCTGCTATTGTTAGTTTTTGAGCGAGAGCTGCACGTAAAATATGTGCATCCCAAAGATGACCTGCATGATTTAGTATTGAGCAGGTTTCCCGAAGGCATTCTCCCAACGAACAAACGCTTTCCTGCATTGCAATGAGATCAGTACCGGTCATTTCGAATAACCTTTTGTTAGACTGTTTAATCAGAGTATTAGTTAAACGATTCAATTGACGTTCAAGTATTCGACCTAAATCTAAAAGTTCGATCTTGGAAATGTGAGTAGGTCCGCGTAAATCTTGATTACCGAGATCTTTTTCTAATTCAGTTAGCTTATTAGAGAAGCCAGAAAACATCCTCAATACGGCGTTGCGATAAGCTTCAACTACTGTCGATATGATTGCATTCAGCTCTTCAACATGTTTTAATATATATCCAGGAGGATCACCAGAACTAAAGCGGTACAGAGCACTCTGAGATCGCTGCCGCGAAATTTTTTGGTCCTTATTCCATATTAAAGCACTACGCCCCCTAATCGCCATTCCAATACCAAGGCATAACTGATTAAGCGATGACCGCGCACGTGTGATGCCTTCATCAGACAGACCGTGTAAATCTGCTTCCAAATTCGTGTAGGCTTTTGAATTACTCAGAAGCTGTTGGTTGATTTCGTAAATCCGGTCATCGAATTCATGCATTAAATCCTTCGGAGTTTTGTGCCCAACTGCAACGAGACGCTGGAATTGACCACGTAGAAGAATTCTCAGCTTGTCTGCTCTTTCCCTTTCCAAACGCAACGCATCCTGTTTGAAATCCGCTATAAACTCGAAGCGTTCTGCCATCATTTCACGTACCTTCTTTAAAGTTTTATCACGAACATCCGGTGATAGAGGCAATTCGTCGTCTTCGCAATGGTCAACCGTGCAATCTATATTACGTTGATTTTCTCGTACGTGAGTCAAAAGATTTTCAGCAAGCTCACGTACTCTTTTGTTTATATCTTTATTTACTGCAGCCGCACCTTCAGCGATGTCATCGAGAACAGTGTCATGGTCTTGTTCTCTTTGTTTGAGGTAGTTGGCGAGGATAGGGCCGCTGCGCCGCGGCGTCCAGTTGTCAGGCAACGTGGCGACGGCATCGCTGTCATCAGGGCAGCCAGCACGCGCCACGCGTTTCAACGGCCTATTAACACGTGTGCATGTACTCGGACAGAGATCACTTAAACGGCTTGTTTTATGTTGGGAAAATTTGTTACTAGATCTCATTATTATTGAAAATATTAAAATCTGTTTTCGTAAACTAAATAGCAAAATGTCATGCTTTCGGGTGTCACTTGATCAACTTTACATACATTACTAACTAAAAAGTTTACATGGCTTGTGAAAAATGAGGTCGTCGTACAGTATTTTTATAATGTAAACTTTTTATTAACATTTAAGGCGCCGTGCATGAAATCGACTGATTTTGATCAATTTGGTTCACTGTTTGTGAGAAAAGGAAAAATAATTTATAAATTTTCTCATCGTGCTTAGGATCTCAACGCAGAGCATTGTCGAGGCGAGGGGGCTCAGTAGCTGTGGCTTGGACACCCACGGTGAAGCTAAGAGGAACCCGAGGAGGGGCCGCTCGTCAGGGCTTTTGCTGACAAGCCGACGACGTAGCGGCCAAAAGTAGGTTGCGGTGCCGCTTGGGCGGCATCGCAACTGAGGCGGGCCGCGATGTTGTAACGGGGGCGTCGCGGCTGAGGGTTGAAGGCCGCGGCGGGAGAGGAGTGCCGGTATTACGGTGCGCCGCTCTCCCTACCTTCCGCGGCCTTGACGGGGTCGCCACCGTTAGATGGCGGACGCGGTGGGGCTGCAGGGGAAGAGGAGTGTCGGTATTGCGTTGGCCGCTCTCCCTATCCTCTGCAGCCGAAAATTGGCAGGCGGCGGGGCCAATGTTCTGACCCGTCACAGGGGGACCAAGGATGCCCAGACACGGGGTCGTCTGGCGCCCATGTGCTGGTTTGGTCCCTGGGGTGGTCACGGCGTGCTATGTGTTCTAGTGCACCGGTGATGGGGAGTACTCCCCTGAGGAGGGTCCGGCAACGGACAGCCGCGGCGGGTTCACGGATGAGTGCTAACGCGTGCCCGTGTTCCCGCCGTAAGCGGCAGAGGAGGACACCGTGGAGTTTTAGTGGGTTAGAGTCCCACATAACTGCACTGGTAGTGCCCCGTGGTAGTGCAGTATGCATGAGCATTTCTCCACGATAAAAAATAAAAAAGAGTTCAAAAACCACTACGCGGTAAAAAAAAGTGCCCGTGCGCATGTGAGCTTAATGAATAAAACAGCTACCGGGTATTTTGCATAATCAGCCTAAAATGTTCTCACTACTGGGACACAAGCCTCCTCTCTCTGAGAGGGAGTGGATCTTAATCCACCACGCGGGCCCGGTGTGGGTTGGTGGATCATATGTCAGGTGGTCACATAGCTTAATTTTTTTTAGTTCTAGGACATGCCAGTGTCCTCACGATGTTTTCTTTCACACTTTTGAGAGCAGTGGTGATGAAATTAAATACGCAAAGTAAAGTGCCTGCCTGGGTTCGAACTCACGACTTCTAATTCGTCAGCCGGGGCCGAAACCACTGGGCCACCACTGCTCCCTATTTATATGTTTTCTTTAGCAACAGCTATACGGTTACAGGTTGAAATTGAAAACATGCGACAAATCGAAATGGGAGATTGTACTCATCATTATGAACAACTTTTACTATGGGACCAAACCTAAAATCGCGAAAACAAAATCAGCTGTTCCCTACATTTATGTTCGCATAATTCGTCAAAATGTAGGGAACAGCTGTTTTATTTTTCGCGATTTCAGGTTTGGTCCCATAGTAAAAGTTGTTCAAAATTATTAGTACAATCACTCATTTCGATTTGTCGCATGTTTTCAATTTCACCCTGTATAGAAACAACAGAGAAAAACAAATATGTACAGATGTTTCCATTGTTTTGTACAGTAGTGAAAATAAGAAATCAGCATTAGTCGAATGGTTCACAAAGGAACTGTTTTTTTTTGTATTAAGGACATCTATCTGTAAGCATTGCCGGTTCCATTTCGTAAAGGCTCCTTCCTACAAACAGGCGCGACACGCGATATGATCGCGCGCCACACAAAGGCACCGCTTGTTGCGCGACTTGCGGTGCCTTTGTGTCGCGCGCGATTTTATCGCGTGTCGCGCCTGTTTGAAGGAGCCTTAAAACGAAGACGGTTCAATAAAAACATTCTAATAAGTTCACCGGGACAATAAACCGAATTGCTAAATATGAACATAGGAATTTTATTCAATATTCAATTCAGCCGGCGACTTCATCCGCGTCAAATTTCTTCGCTTAGCGTTCTTTCCGACTTTTTTTTTTCACAGCTCCTAAGAGTCTTGGCGCGATGTTAAGTAGCCTACAGCTTTCTAAAAGAATTAACTATATAATGAAAAAAAAATATCGACTCCGAATGATAATTATAGAACGCGCTAGCGTTAAAACAAATAAACTCTTTAGCTTTATTATTAGTTTAATATAATGTAAAATTAATTCATTATATAATATAGTAGTAGTAAATATATAATATAGTATAATGAATTTAAAATCACGCTAAGATCCTTAGAAGCAGGGCGGGGGTAGGCGATGCATGCCGCGGGGTGGATCGGGGGCACAAGAAATTTCACGCGGACGAAGTCGCTGGCCGAAGCTAGTATTGAATAAAGTGAAACCTAAAACCAAATAAAACCTTTAATTCGAATATGTTAATATTATCGAAACCTACATTTGTGTTCGTCGTAATTACTTTTAAAAGTCAAATAGCAATTCAGACATGTGCCTACTGATTTCCATCATTATCCCGAATTTATTTTCGGAGTTACATATTTGTTTTATTTAACCTTTAACATTTTCCTATATTTCCATGAGCTTCGCTAGTATATTATGATACTCGAGCAAAGGCTCCCGCAGACAGACGCGATGCGACTCTAGTAGAACAATTTCTGTGAAAAACTTAACATCGAGTTCCGAAATTAAAGTTATTTTTCCAATTAGTAGTGTTTTTTTTTTGAAGTCGGTTGTTTTTTTTTTATGTAAAAAAGTTTATATTTTTTACTTTTTATTTGTACCTGATGAAAATGGATCACAAAACAACAACAATAAACTGTGAATGACATTTTCATTACCACTTACTAGAAATTGAGTGCTTTGATACAATTATTTGAATACTTAACCCCGAAATCGATGAATGATTTTCTATTTTAATCAAAACTCGATCGACGCGCGACGTATACTACAGCGAATGTTATGTGTCCATGCTGCGCCGACGCCGACGTATGTATTTAATCAAAAATAACTGTAGTAAATAAAACCAATTAAGAGGTAAATATTTACGAATTTGTCAAACAAACGCAAACAAAATACAGAGTAGATTATTCTCAGAGCGATCCAATTAATATCTATTAGTTACCTATCAGTAACAAACCTTCTCCCATCTTGAGATCGGATGCAAAAAGGAAAAGCGGCCAAGCTGCACACAGGGTTCTGTGCCACCGAACAATAGTTTAGTACACTACCTACATTTTTTTTAAATTCTTTAGTAAAAAACTCGTTTCTTGAATTATTATGACTTGTTATATGTAATACCGGCCATATTAAAAGAAACAAAAGAAAAGTAGAAAAATAATTTATTGGGGAGTCCCAATAAATTATTTTTATTGTAATATTCACGGTGATATTCCTGTGCACTCGCACAGGAATATCACCGTGTACCGTGAACATCATCGTGAATATCACAAACTAAACGTAAACACACTCATAGAAACATACAAAAATTAAACATCTTCTTTACATAGTATAAAACAAAGTCGCTCGCACTTCTACGCAGCGGATATTAGTGCAGTTTTCAGCAACAGAGTGATTCAAGAGGAAGGTTTATATGATAGATAATACTTGCATATTATAGTAGAGTAAAGCCGAGAAATTCAAACATTTGTAATGTGATGTAACAAACATATTTTTGTGCGCTTACATTGCAAATGCTGGTTAAACCTTACAAGATAGATAAAATTAATGTACCTACTACGAAATTGTATATCTTAAAAATATCGATAAAAAAGTCCGCGATAGTATATGTTTAGCTCCTAAGGATAACCCACAGTAACCATTTTTATCTTTTACATATTGAAAAAAATGGGTTATTTACCAAGCTATTTTAAACAATACAGTATTATTCCTTATCCGATTAAATACATCTTACTAATACGTTTAAATACATAATACGTTTACGTATACTCAAAGGATAAAGCCCGCCTTTGTACATTAATTGTGTGTGCGAAATGTTAAAATATAAAAAAACAGTAGTACAAATTTCATAGTGTGCACAAAATATTTGTACCTATACACTGTGAAAATTGTGTTACGGTTCAAAAGATACAGCCCTGTGACTGTGACAGACAGACGGACAGCGGAGCCTTTGTAATAAGGTCCCGTTGGCACCCTTTGAGTACGGAACCCTACGTACGTAATCCCGTTGGCATTGAGTTGGATATCGTTTTTATCTTGCTCTCGGGATTTCTTTTAATAAGGCTCCACTTTCCTTTATACCTATTGAATTTATGAGAGAATCAATATGGAAGCTTCGTGTGCATTATTGAAGTGAAAAGAAGCGGTTTTTTCTCATCTACATCAGGTATACGAGGTTAGCTTATGCCTATTTGGTTAATTCGTACAAATCCTGAAATCAGACTTGTTTTCCGTGTGTCGTTCGGGTCAGAATTTAGAAAAAGTGTAGACAAAAGTTGTAGAAAATTTTATTAGCATTCGGCTCCCTTCCAACAACTGAGAACGCAGCTAAACAGCGTTGTCCTAAACACTTTTTCTAAATTCCAATCAGTTTTCGAGCATCACGCTGTGAAAAGCTCCGCTGGTGTCTGTCTGTCTGTTACCTCTTCACGCTTAAACCGCTGAAACGATTTAGATAAAATTTGGTATAGAGATAATTTGAATCTCGGGAAAGGACATAGGATTTTTATCCCGATATTCCTACGGGAAACTTATGCGGGTAAAACCGCGGTGTGCTGCTAGTACATAGATAAAAGTTTCGATAACTCAACGGCAAGTCAACTGATTTGGATGAAATTTGGTAGGTAGTTAGATTAGGACCTGGATTAACATATAGGCTACATTTTTATCCCGAAATAACGCCGAAGTAGCAGGCAACAGCTAGTGTTATATAAAAGTCGCTTTTTCGAAAAAGTGTGTAAGATTAAGTTGTAGAAAATTGTATTAGCTTTCATTACGTAGAAAATATTTTTTCACTACGACGCATCGTTTTAAAGATATTAGCGAAAAACTCAAAAGTGGGAACTTTTATCCCCCCACCCCACTTCGGCTCACCACCTAGACGCGGGGACTTTTAGTATGTTTACTCCCTAAGCACCCTGAACAACTTTCTGAAGAAATCGATTTGGGCCCAGCTCACGCACCCTACACATCCTTTTGGGTCATTCCTTGAGTGGACTACTACTTGAATGCAATGGTCGTAAAACTGATAGTGTTACGTACTATTAATATGAAAATCACGTAAACATAAAGGCTCCTACTTCCATCAGGCGCGACACGCGATATAACCTACCCCTCACAAATTCGTATACTTACCACTAGTTGCTATGTAAATGTAAATGTCAGTGACAGGAAGTTATCAAAACATCATCATTGTAAACTAAGTGGAAAAAATACAATTACTTTAATTCAAAAAAATACAATTAATAAAAAACAAAAAAATACAATTTTTATGGGATCACCCCTGAGGCATATGCAAATTCCTTTTTTTAATGAAGAATTTTCGAAACCGAGACATCGCCAACCTCCTTCTTTTTTAAGTCGGTTAAAAATGTTACTCTCTTTTCAGTCTAGGCCTCATTCGCCAAGTGTGCAGAGTAAAATTAAATACGTGTTAAAAGGAACTTCGTTCCAACTATCGCAACAAGAGCTCACGAAAACTGCACGACGCGGTAAGGTAAACTTCTAACATTACGCATTGCGAAATATGAAACAATATCTACCAAACAGAATATCGCGTGTCGTATTTAACTTTAACGTAATTTCAATCCATGTCATAAACAGTGTTGATCAGAAATGTGTGGGTATATTAAAGAGTGTGGTACAGACTATCAAGCTAAACAACTTCTCCATTGGACCGACAACGTAATCGCGAAAAAAATATTAACTGACCCATACATTTGGGTCGAGTAGGTTGGATGTTTTTTATGGGACAGCTGATTACTTTTTCACGAATAAGCCTTGTGCTCACCAACATTTAAATCAACTGACTAAATATTTAATCAGGAAATTTGACATACACCAACTGTTTAAATACCTAACCAGTGGTTTGAATGTTGGTGAATTCAGGCCTAAGGAAATTTTAAATACAGAACTGATTAAATATATTTAATCAGTTGATTTAAATGTTGGTGAACACAAGGCTAATGCTCGGTTCCTATAAACAAACACGAATCGTTTTGCTTATGAATGGGAGCATTTTTTATTGCCAAACTGGGCATTTATATACCCAGATAAATTAAATTTCTGTAGACAACATCCATCTTTTTCTTACTAAACTTCAACTATATCCGACGATCCTGCATACTTATCTCTTTTGTTGACTGTACATAAAAGAAAATATAGAAATAAAAATAAAAGTAGAACCTTGAAAATAATTATTTTAAGAACGGGACGAGCTCGACACACGTGTAAAAAATAAAAAATGGGAACCAGTCCTTTGAGCCAAATTCTAATTATAGGTTTGTACTCTCTGAAATGTATATGAAAATGGATCATATTTACGTAACCTAGGAAAGACAAATTCTATGTTTCCATACTTATAAGCTAATAAAGCTGGTTGAACGCGCTAATCTCTGGAACTATAAGTCGGATTTGAAAAAATCTTTTTGCATTTGATAGCCCAATTCTCGAGAAATTTTATACCTTATAGGCTATTTAAAATCACGCTACGGCCCTTAGGAGCCGAGCAAAAAGAAAAATAGTCAGAAACAACGTTAAGCGTTACAGCGTTAAGCGTTTATAACCTGAATTAACACAAAGGATACATGTAAAGATTACAGCAAAAAATAAAACGAAGTCTTTAAATAGCACACTTTTTCAGAAATTATCAACAAAAGTTACATTAGTTCCATTATCGGTCAAGAGGCGGTGCTGACATAGAACTGCAATATTCTACACCGCAGTGCACAGTGTTAAAAATCTGTGACGAATATAGGCATTAGGCCTTGCCGAAAATTTAAAAACATATGAAGGTACGGAACCCTCGGTACGCGAGTCCGACTCGCTCTTGCCCGGTTTTTTACTTTTCATCCCGATAATACCTTCCCGTGCGATAATTCCGAACTCCATGCGGGCGAAGTCG
The DNA here is from genome assembly GCA_963855955.1 of Luperina nickerlii. NCBI lineage: Eukaryota > Metazoa > Arthropoda > Insecta > Lepidoptera > Noctuidae > Luperina > Luperina nickerlii. Next base: position 6,743,248 of record OY979671.1, read on the forward strand.
CGGACAAAAGCTAGTAAATCATAATTCGCAGGCATAGTTTTACTAATTAAGTATTTTGTCTTATGCCTGGCGGACAGTCAGAATGTAAAGTGTGTGTCAGACTTTTAAATATTCGTAGTAGGTAATGATTTTAAGGGGCTCGTGGCTAAATGACAAAAGCCGCACGGGTCGAACGCAATTTTCTTTCTTTCTTTCTTTCTTTCGAACGAAGGTTACGCTTGCCGCGGTCGGTTCGTGGCTGGGTGACCATCCATTACATATCGAGACCACACCGTGCCTCGGAACACATGTTAAGCCGTTACGAGTAATCAGATGCCCAAAAATTTACCGTTTGTTTTACCTAACTGGGTTGTGGAGGTCAGATAGGTAATCGCTCCATGTAAAATACTGGTATTCAGCTGCATCCAGTTAGACTAGAAGCCGACCCTAACCTAGTTGGGAAAGGCTAGGCGGATGATGATGATGATGATAGAATGTACGGTTTTGACTTCGTTACTATTTTATTATAATTTTAGATAAACAAATATGTAATGATGATGATATAGGCAGATTGATTTAGGCGGTTCACCCACTGAAGATGTGTCCCGCCGCGGTGCACGGAGCGACAGATAACGCGCGCGGCGGCGGAGGCGCAGATCTGCCTTACGTAGCGGTGTAATCTGCTCCCCCGCGCGGTGATGCAGATTATGACGGCCTCGTTGTCTACGTCGAAATCCATCGTGCAAACGTCTTTACAGTATCAAATCACGCCCGAAACTGAGCCGGTGTGTCATATCCCGCGGCACGCCCCGCGCTCCCGCGCGTATTGGCAGAAACTGCGCGCGGGGCTCCTTCCCGCGCATTTCCGCGTCGGCAGTGTGTTGTGCTAGGCGTGATTTCTATATAAATTGAGATACTTGCATACAATGGTAAAATCTGCCATCCCGCACTACTCGACGGGGCGCGGTGCAGTGGGTGGAGCGCCTTAGTAGATAATTATTTGTTAAAGCTCGTACACACAGGCGCGACGCGAAACGCGACACAAAGGCACCGCTCGTTGCGCGACTTGCGGTGCCTTTGTGTCGCGTGTCGCGTCGCGCTTGTGTGAACGAGCCTTTAGAAGGATGGAGACACTTTTTACCTACAGAAAAGACGTCTTTTAGCTGTACTGTAATGTCTTAAAGGTAACGCGAGCACATCAAGCTACCCGAAACTGTAAAATTTTCCCAATCAACTTTGAACCTAATGCTTTAACGACCAGAGTGCCTCTGACACTCAAGGCTATGCTCAAGGCTTAGATAAGTAATGAGGTTGCGTCTGGCGCAGATTAAAAAAATATTTTATTTTATTATTTGCTAATATTTTACATATTATTTATTTATTTCTGTAACTGCCCGTGACATCACAGCGGGCCCTATCAGAATACCAGCGCTGCGACATTTATTTTTTAAATGTCGCAGCATCATGCTGAGGTAGGAGCCTTTTGGCCTCGTATAGGACTTTCTGTTTCATTTTAATTTTGTTACTTTTTTTTTATATAACTTGGATTTTTATTTTACTATTTTGTAATCTTCCTGTACGAGTCGCAATAAATACTTTTTCTTTCATTGACGATAAAGTTGAAAATCTATTATAGAAATTTGACAGACTAGTAAATTGATGTGCTGGCGTCTGTACGTAAATTGATCATTATTTTTTCAATTACACATTAAATAATGACTACCAAAGGTTTTCATTTCCAGTAATAGGAGACCTTTTATGTTAAGACCTACCTAACATTTAATTTTAAACTAAGTAATGCTAAGTAGGGTTGGCTTTTATCTTGGCCAGAGGCTAAGCATTGCCATAAAAAGTAGCAATGCTGCCAGTCTCTTGGGTACATTATCAGTCGACAGCAATGCGGAGGTATTTTTCGACGACATATTTTAGTTTGTGAATAGTTTTATTAGGATATAATTTTATTTTATTCACTAACTAGCTTCTGCCCGCGACTTCGTCTGCGTGAAATGTTTTGTTCCCCCGACCCACCCCGTCGCACAGCATCGCCTGCCTGTTTTCGATTAGCGTTTATTCTGACTTTTTTTCTTGTTGCTCGGCTCCTAAAGGTCTTAGTGTTAAAGCCTTCCTCAAGAACTTGGCTATCAAATGCTAAAAATCTGACTGGTAGTTCCAGAGATTAGCGCGTTCCAACAATAAACTCTTCAGCTTTATTTTTAGTATTATTATACATTAGGTACCTACGTTGTTATTTACGGACACATTATTTTAATTCTCAATAAAATCACACTGAGAATCTAGTAATACTGTCGCGTGAATTGTTCTATTTTTTGGGAACAATTTCCAAAGCCACGTAACCAATACCCTCCTAATACACCAAGGGATAAAAAATGATAAGCAATTTTTTCAAAGAGGTGCTTTGTTCCTCTGTCATAACGTTGTAAGTGAATTAATAAACGGTATTATTATAAATCGGTTCCAGCCTCTTTTATCCTTGTCTAATTTTGTTCAAAATTCTCAGTATTTGCCGAAAACTCTCGAGAAATGAATTATTAAATTTGGAGTAGGTACGTATCTGAAATAACGAGCTTTGTTTATTTATTAACGTTACATTAAAGCTCTTGTAGTAGGTATAATCAAATTATTAACGTTCTGTTTAGTCTGTAATATTACGTATTTTTCCTGCCATTTATGTGCACAGCTGTACCCGGGGGTTAATATGCCACAACGAACTTTGGTTGAAATGTGGGGCTTACAGGACCTAAACACAAAAAACGCAAGTTTCAGAAACAATAAAAGTATATGATCGACTACAGTAAACAAAATCAGAAAAATATATGATATTCTTCACGACATATGCGAGGTAGATAGTGTGTTGAAAACATAATACGACTAATTTGATACGATAGATAAAAATTATGAAGATACCTCTAAAAACTTTCTTTTTACAATAAAAACCACACTACTATAAATACAATCATTCTGATTTTTTGTCAGATTATTCTACAAGCAACATACTAAAATACTAGTGTTCACGGATGAGTGCTAACGCGTGCCCGTGTTCCCGCCGTAAGCGGCAGAGGAGGACACCGTGGAGTTTTAGTGGGTTAGAGTCCCACATAACTACACTATATCCCCGTGGTAGTGCAGCATGCATGAGCATTTCTCCAAGATAAAAAAAAATTGCCCATTTTGGCGCCCAACGTGGGACCTCGTTAATATAGTATTTTTTTTCAAACATTAACAGAGAGCTTAGTTTTATTACATAAGTACTACTAGTCCTCCAAGCCGTATTTCCGCCATGGAGGCCTAATTCAACGTAGCCTTTGGCGCGGGAAAAATTATAGTGGCTTATGTGCGCGCAGACACAGGTGCACTCTCTATTCCCTCAGTTTCATAGTCCGATGGCACGGCAAACCAACATGACTGGGAGAGAGATCAGGCCCCTAACCGCTTAAAACGTAGTTTCCGAGGCACTGGTACTACAGCGAACATCCCACTTAAAGGAGTACACAGCACTTGCATAGTTTGTCTTCCGTTTTCCTCCACACAAAAAACCAAATCATTTACACGCCAAATCTAACCACTTCTAAGAGGTCCTCTTATATAATTGTACACATTACATAAGGCCATAAACTTACTTCCCACACAGTACTCGGGTTCCCGTAACTGGCTGCTTACCTGTAACAAAATAACGAGCAGTGAAATTGATATTGTAAGTTCATTACGGAGGGTAGTCGACAATTTCCGAAGAAAGTTGTCGCGAGCGAAGGTTTCGTGTGACTTCGTGTCAAACGTGACTTAATTAGGCAATGCATGGAAGAAGGTTCTTGGAACTGGATACGTGTCTTTGGTAAATAGAATTGTATGTACTTGAGCAGCAAGCAAAGGACATACAGGACACTGGATACTTTAGGGGATTCAGGAAGGATGTAGGATTTACATTTGTTGTGTTCTCGTTACCAATTCTACGCTGCTCTGAAAACTGAATGAGGAGGTCTATTGATGAAACAGAGTATTAAAATAATCCTGGACATGAAAGCATAAATGGTCGTATATATACGCTAGTAATATATAAGTCAATGGGTCGTATCTAGAAATAGTCAGGTTTCCAGGAGAGCAAAATTAAAAAAAAAACATTTTTCCAATATTTATTATTAAAACAATGAAATTGAACTGTTTTTTGTAACATTTATAGTAATCATTTTTACTTTTTTACCTTATATTTTTTTATAATCCTACTTTATGCCTGAAATAATGTAGTTTATGATAAGACTCTGCGAACATTATATATTCATACGTCTTTATGTTGGCAATTTTTATGAATAAACTGTAGTTTTATGCAGGTTGAACTTGAAAACATGCGACCAACCGAAATGGGAGATTTACTCATCATTATAAACAACTTTTACTAAGGGACAAAAGCTGCAACCCTGAAAGAAAAATCAGCTGTTCCCTACATTTTGACGAGTTATGCGAACATAAATAGGGAACAGCTGATTTTGTTTTCGTAATTTCAGGTTTGATCCCTTAGTAAAAGTTGTTCTTAATGATAAGTACAATTTCCCATTTCGATTTGTCGCATGTTTTCAATTTCACCCATAGGGATATAGAACACTTTCAATGCATAAAGGTTGAGGTTGAATTATGTCCCCCTAAAAACATCTACATCTGATCACAGATTGGCACGATTCACAAACCAATTTGCTATACAGGCTAAACCAAGGAGATAAAGACAATTTCAAGGATTTCTCTACAAGTTAATATTACGATTAATGAGGTCATATAAAAAAATGCTTGCTAAGCTTATAATTGGTATTCATATCTTGTTTATGCTTTGGCTCGGCATACCGCAACATGACACACACAGCCTTTATAAAATAAGCGGATCTTAGTCTTAGGGCCAGTTTAGTTTATTGTGAAATTTCATAATGAAATACATTAGGTCACTCCAGATTAAATATATTTTATTTAATACTTCAAGCATATAAATGTACAGAGGTGGACTTAATGCCATAGGCATTTTCTACCAGTCAACCTTTGGGTGATGCAGAGACAAACAATGGTAGGTGCAATCATGAACAAATATATATATAAATATGTTAAATAGCCTTCATTAGATTTCTTTATTTTCTTACTGCTGGGAAATTTCCCATATATATGAATATCCATTGCAGGCAGCAGTACAAGCGTCCCCCTTTATAGCCGATTCCTATGATTTACAGATCGTTATTAGTGAAAATTAAGACTCCAAATAAGTACCTACTCCTGCCCGCCACCCGAGCTCGTGTGAGCCTGCGGAACACTTCATATTTAATACACCGTCAAGTATGATGAAAATGCTTGACTCAGTAATGTAATAATAGGTAATGTTCCATACAATTCCAATGAATTATAGTGATATTTTTTATTTTATTTTAAATGGGTTTGCTCTTGTCTCTAGGTCAGAGATGACAGAGACAAAGTCTACGATGGAGCGAGCTTACCCAGAAGAAGCCTGTTCACTCTTACTTTGAAGAGATTCGGGTTGTATGTACTCGGAACCACAAACGCAGGTAGAGAGTTCCAGTCTTTTGCTGCTATTCTTGTGCAGCAAAAACATAATGTTCAGACCTCAGACCTTTGCATAGTAGACCCTCCTATATGGAAGTAGCTATCACAGGTAAAATTAGCTTACGAATCTATTTATATGCCCAGTTTGGCAATAAAAAACAAAATTATGCAGCGCTCATTTAAGATAAATAACAAACAGTTGCCTTAGTAAAAACTGGCACTCCGGTAGTGCCGACAGAAGTGAAAACTTGAACAATTACGAGTGTATTTTGTGAATCGTCTTATAAACAAAACACGCGTGTTAAGGTGTGTTCCTTATTTTATAGGGTTTTTTGCAAATCAGGTATGATGACCAAAGTGACTGGTTTATTCTTCTCGTGAAAGGAATTTATTCAGATTTACAAATAAGCACACAGGATAGACTTCAGTTCGTGGTGTTGGTCGCGGCAGTGGTAAGAGAAGCAAGCCCATGGAGCTCGTCGTCAGTTATATATCCGTGGTTCAGCGCCATCTCGTCGTTGTTGGATGAACTACGTAGTTAGTACGCGAGGCCCTCGTAGTTCTTCCCGATGTGCATAGATGGCGCTGTCCTCAACAACGCGCGTCTTTCGTTTTACGTCTTACGAATCTTACGATCAGGGTCACGTGACCTGACGCGAATTTAGAAGTTTTTACCCATTCCAAAAAAAGTACACAGCGCCGCTAAAGAAGTTTTCACTTCAAAAATACTACCATTGGTAAGCAAAACGATTCGTTTATGTTTACAGGAACCGCGCATTAGTCCCAGACTCCAGACCTTCACCTTGAATACTTATTTATTACGTTGACCTTCACCTAACCGCAACATTTAATTAATTAACGTTGTTAAAGATGTATTTTTGAGTTTGCTAAGGGTAAGCTCCAATTTACTATTTACGTAAAAATATTTGACCTAATTTTATACATTAGGCTTCGAAGTCTGCCGACGCCATTCGTATTTATTGAAGGATGGTTGGCAATTTCAACTTTGGACGTTAACATAATGTGAAAAAAATAATTGTTATAGTTGCCGCCAGATAACAAAAAAATAAAAGTCATTGACACCCGTCTACCAATGTTTTCCAATATTTCTAAACGATACAAAAAAATCTAAGGGCAGTTCCACTAACACGATCAACACAAACGTATCGCGGTAAGGGGCGTCATTGACGCTATTATGAAACTAGACCGAAGGAGTATTAGCGACAGTTTTGTATGACGAGCGATCTATGTCGAATAAGTTTGGACTTTTTGGTACAAGTCGGATCAATGACTTTTATTTTTTTGTTATCTGGCGGCAACTATAATCCTTTTATCCTCTCAGAAAGGCCAGGTGTGTAGTACTTGCAACTAGCGGGCGTGCGCGTGCGCATGACCAGATTATGAACGTAAACGAAGGTAAGTATGTAAGGATCGTAGCTGGTGGCGCCTACCCCTTATGGGAAGAACTGGAAGAAGGAAATCTTCATAAAACTTAACTGCCCGTTCAGAACTAATTTAACGGCAGTATTAAGACTACCGGGACCATTTTTATTACTCCAATTAATGGGCTATAAACCTTCGTTTTCCTTTATAGTAGTCACTAACTGCGCCACCAATTATAAGATTACTAGCAACGCCCCACGGTTCCACCCGCATAAGTGTCGATTCCGTGAGAATATCGGGATAAAAACTATCCTATGTCCTTCCCCGGGATGCAATCTAACTCTCTGCCAAATTTTATCGAAATCCGTTCAGTGGTTTAGGCGTGAAAAGGTAACATACAGACAGACAGACAGAGTTTCTTTCGAATTTATAATATTAGTATGAAAGTATGGATACTATCCATACTAATATTATAAATTCGAAAGTAACTCTGTCGGTCTGTCTGTCTGTCTGTATGTTACCTTTTAAATTTTTATCCCGATATTCCCACGGGATCGACACTAATGCAAGTGAAACCGCGGGGCGCTGCTAGTATTAGAAGTAAAATACCTCTATATTTTTGAAGGATTGAGACTGAGATTCAGACTGTGAACGTTTTTGAAATTACGAGAATTGTCCCTCTGATGTATGAACGAAAACGAAGCAAAAGAAGTACGGTATACGTAAAGATCGTATAAGCAGATGGCGTTCTGTAGTTTCTGCCTACCACCGTGGGATAAAGGCGTGAATTTATGTATACAATGTGTTTCAGAGGGGTGTGACCGAACTTGGGGGTGTAGTACAGGCCATCAAACTGAACAACTTTTTCCCGGGGACAAAAACAGTAATCGTGAAAAAAAAATCAGTCGTCCCATACATTTGGTCAAGAAGGTATTGAAGTTTTGTATGGGACGACTGATTTTTTTTTCACGATTACTGTGTTTGTCCCCGGGAAAAAGTTGTTCAGTTTGATGGTCTGTACCACACCCCCAAGTTTGGTCACACCCCTCTGAAACACATTGTATATGTATGTATATTGAAATTAGGCATTCCCCGAGAGTGTTACAGAAATACGTCATTCATCGTCGTCACAACAAGTTGTTCACAGAGTGTTTTTTCATCGACATAGGTACAGTATTCATACAAGTTCTTCAGATCTTTTATATTCTCTATACAAATGGGAAACCAGGAAAGCGTTAAAAGGAATCAGAATTTATCAAAGCTTTGAGAGTCTTTTTGAGTAGATAGATGTTTATTTATGAATTTACATATTTGTTTATCTATACATATAATAAACTAGTAATGGAGTCGAAACTGCCTGTCAATTCTGTAAAAATTTTACCGTGAAAACTTAGGTGAAGTGAGTTTGTTTTTGCTAGGAATTGACACTATTGACAGCTCACTTCACGCTCACTTCACCTAAGTTTTCACGGTGAGATTTTTACAGAATAGCACCGCTGTACAGACGCCAGTACATCAAGCCACCCGAAACTGTCAAATTTTCCCAATCAACGTTGAACCTTATGCTTTAGCGATAAAGTTGAAAAACTATTAAAAGAAATTTGACAGATAGTAGTAGCTTGATGTGCTAATGTCTGTACATTCAATAATAAAAAATAGCTGCAAGGTGGGGAACGAGTCTGATGGCAAAAATATAATTTTTAGAATTTTTGTCCGTTTGTCTGGATATCAGTGCGATTCCTTTCTTAGCAACTGGCAACGCGCAAGTAATGCTTCTGGCATTGCAAGCGCCTATAGGGTACTATACTACACACCATCAAGTGGGCCGCGCATGCTAGTTTGCCACATTAGTGGTATAAAAAAACAAGTAAATTTTTATGACCCTATAGTAACTCTATAGATAAACTGCTGTTCTAGGTAAGACCTATTATATATTTGTACCAATGGTGGTACAAATAATATTTCATGAACTATGTATAATAATAATAACAGTAATTTAATTTATTTCGAAAATAAAGTAGCAAAGGCTCTTGTTGGTTTGTTCCTGGCATCCGACGCATAGCGGTTTGCATGTGTGTGTAGCGTACCTCATTAGACGCACATGTGCACATCCGCTGCCGCGCGCCGTCCAATTTACCTAAAACTGAGCACTTCGATTTTGTAATAGCGCTCTTAAAACTAATAAAATGGAATTAGTTCAGTCCGACATCGCGCAGTCTTCTTCAACCTTTTGATCACATTTCCTAGAACCGCTGATCCGATTACGTATATTTCATTATCGGTTATTTTTCTGCTTCCGTTCAAGAAGACGTAACCTTTTTAAATGTTTTTGCATATTTTCGCGTTTGCTTCCCTATATTGGAACAAAAGAATCTGTTTCGATTTTATAAGGTATTGGCAACATTTCACAGATTGAGATCATGAATTCCTGCATAATGAATACTGATCGTGTTGTGACGGAATGTTATATTTGTGAGAGACCATTGTAACCCCGAAACACATCCGAATCTTATATAATACTAGCTACTACCCGCGACTTCGCGTGGGCCCCCAACCCACCCCATCGCATCGCATCGCCTGGCTGCGCTATTACTTCGTTTTCGCTTAGCGTTCTTTCTGACTTTTTACTTTTGCTCGGCTCCTAAGGGTCTTAGCGTGATGTTAAATACCATAGCCATAGCCTTCCGCGTGTCGCTTCGTGAGATAAAAATACTGTACTCGGTTGCAGAAAGGTTGATCAAGACCCCATTTCTGGAACAAAAATCAACTCCAAAATTAGGTAATAAATTGTCAAGCGCGCGAAGTCTGCTGTGATTGGTGAATGAATTATCCACAGCCAATCACATCACTTGCATAATCGGCCTTTAACGTTCCCACTGCTGAGAGAGAGTGGGCTGTAATCTACCACGCGTGCCCAGTGCTGGTTGGTAGATGTCACATGTCTTCGAATTTTTGGTTCTATGACATGCAGGTTTCCTCACTATGTTTTCCTTCGCCGTATTGAGAGTAGTGGAGATGAAATTATTTACCAACTGGGTTCTAACCCACGTTCTCGTATGTCGAGATCACCACTTGGCTACCACTGCACCATCTTGAATTGCGTTTAATTTTGACACGTCGCTAATTCGTTCCAGAAAGTGGCCGCAAGTCACTTGAATATGGTTTATCTGACAAATCTAATTAGTTGCTGAGGAAAATAACAACAAAAAAAAAAAAGAAGAAGAGATTTAATTCAAAATCTTTTTTTAGATACAGTGTTTTAACGCGTTCAAAACATGAAAGTTTAGTTAGAAACATTTTTGGTAAACGTCTGAAACTTCAAGTAAACCGTCACTCACTCAAACAAAGTCTTATTCTACATTAATTATAATGTAGTCAGACCAACTTCAGGCCGTGGCTTTGTTATTCGGCCTTCAGAATTTGGAAAAGTGCCAAATTCAATTCAAAGGCTAGTGACGTAACAGGCAACTTTATTTACTACGTTTTGTTACATAGTAAATCTTATTGAAATGCATTTATTGATTTGTTAGTAGCGACGAAATTATGAAGGACGACCACAGATATAGATACACCTAGATAACGCAGGAGCAACTACTTCGCGTGCCAAAAATCTCACCAGCTTACGTATGTACGCTCGGCAATGTTAATTAGTTTACATCACGCAAACATCGGTAACTGTTAGTATTATTGTGTGCGTATACGTATGATACATTCAAGGTTAGAGATAAAATAAACGGGTTCACAATGAAAGAATTAGACCCAACATTTTAGACTAGTAAAACATAGTTCCCTTAGCTAGTTGGTGTAAGCGCCTGCGATAGCTACTGATGTAAACTCGTTGACGTGAGTTCGATCCCAGCTGAGGAGTTTTGTTTTGCTGTTTTTTACTTTTTGTTTTTTATTAAATTAATTTTGTGGCCAATAAAATCACTCGAGCAAAAAAGTAGAAAGGTAAATTAAATAAAGATATTAAATTAATTTGATTTTTTATTATGTAAACATTTATTTGGTATTGGTTGGAATGAGCGAGCTTAACGCTTACTAGCAAATGATCCCACTCGTTTCTTCCAATATGTTCCTTCCTTACAATGGTTGTTTTAAGGTTCAATTCGGAGTGGGCAGTATGTTAGCAAAAAAAACTGCAAATACTCGTAGATTGACAACTAAGAATGCTATTTTTTATAAATTAAGGTGTTTGAAAACAATTTTTTTAAATTGTGGGTAGTTATTTTTTAAACAGTCAAAATAAAATAGCCTGAGAGTTCCGTCACAGTATAAATAAATGTCTTTATACTGTGGTTCCGTGGTTGACTCAAACGTTGCAAACTTCATTACTCGTCCATGAACGGGATCGAATCGTTATAAATTCAACTTTAAGCAATGTTTTAACGTTTTAACATAATAATGAATACAAAAAGGATAATTATATCGCTGCACCCAAGGTTTGAACTTACGATTACGGTCTATTACGGTCTTTGGTCAGGGAACGAGAAGTCGTAAGTTCAAACCTTGGGTGCATAGCTGGGCATTTTCATTTTTAAAGACCACCCCCGCATTTTGACTGTCCCTCGTATTAAATTAATTATTATATGATTTCGGTAGGATAATTATCAAAATGATTTTAATCCTGAGGATACCGCTACATCCTTAGCTTAAGATAGTAACATAATATTTTAACACTTAGTCAAGAAAATAATAATAAAATAGATTACTTTTCGAAATTACCCCCTATATTTCACTGTCCACGACCAACTATTGACTAAACTTGTATTTTTTTTCAACATTTTTATTCCACTTGGGGTAATGTTTTTTCACTTAATTAGAAGCATACAATATAAACTAACAATTATGCAAATAAAAAATCTGCTTTTTAAGTAATTTATACTTTTTTTTAAATAAATTGAAACACCCATTTTATCGGCATTCCGACAGTGTCCGTTTAGTTACCGTGTTTTTGCCTTTCCAAATTTTCCGAGTGGTATCGAAATATTTTTTAAATGCAACATTGTTCGTATAATGTCGAATCTGTGTTAGAGTGTCGGCCATTTCGTCCAGACAGCGTCAGTGAGGTTGCATCAGCCGTGTGACAAGAGTGTGTGCTAAAACATGTCCGGGTTAGTTACTACAATTTTACCTTTATAAATCTAAACTTGTAGCTAACAGATCGTTTTAATATTTTCTTAATTAGATTATGAAGTGATTTGCAAAGAAATACATACTATCTAAGAATTAGTTAAATTACAAGAAATAATTTTATTTATGAAAGTAGTTGTCCATCATTTCGGTTTCGTTACTTTGCTTATAGTAACGTACAAGCCGAACATCAAAAGTAACGAAACCGAATCATAAAGCTGTGGTTATAACTAAATATTTTTTGAAGTGAAAACTTCTTTAGCGACGTTGTACACTTTTTTTGTAATGGGTAGAAAATGTTAAACTCGCGTCAGGACACGTGATCCTGATCGAAAATTCGTAAGACAGATGGAGAGTAGACAGCCGGCGCGGCGCGGCGTAGGAAAGGAAGTATCCACACCTCTCTTTCTACGGCGCGGTGAAAATGTATGCCTGCGCCTGCTGTTTCGTTGAGGCGGCGCCGGCGCAGGGAACTTGCGCGAATGTTCGTGTGTGTTCTTAATTTTAATAATTCATTTATTAATTAATATAATTCTTTAATAATTAATAAAAAAATTATCGATTATCTCATTAAAATAATAAGGTAATGTTTAAAATTTATTGTAATTTAAGAACAAATTCAATTTTTGATAATCTTTAAGGACTTTGTAGACACTGCCTTATGTTTCGGTTTCGTTACTGTCCTCGAAACCACACATATAATAATTTTAATTTTAAAATAATTTCCCAAACGTTCTGTAATTTATAATTTGGTATGCGAAAGTACGCAAGATTTTCTTTTGTATGCATATTTTAGATTTTTGCTATTTGAATTATTTTAATAAAAAATAAGAAAATGAATGTTGGTTTCACACACAATGGTAACGAAATTGGTTGCAAATCTTTTTTGTAATATTATTTTAAGCCTAACATGCCAAATTAAATTGATTTTTAGAAGAATGTTATTTGTTTAATCGGATAAAAATAAGTAAGACAACAAACAAATGTCTTTTAATTTCCTTTTTCACATTTCAATTTGGTAACGAAATGGATATTATTTTATGACTCAAGTTAACGTTTCATATGCTTTTAGTCTGAAATTGCAGGATTTTAATATAACATAACATCTTTTTAGATAACTTGATAGTTGTTTTATTATTATAAAAAATAAAATAATAAGAAAATCACAATTTATTGTTACACTCAATATTAAGAACGGGTGGCACTTAGAAATGAAAATGCCCAGCTACTGATGTAAACTCGTTGACGTGAGTTCGATCCCAGCTGAGGAGTTTTGTTTTGCTGTTTTTTACTTTTTGTTTTTTATTAAATTAATTTTGTGGCCAATAAAATCACTCAAGCAAAAAAGTAGAAAGGTAAATTAAATAAAGATATTAAATTAATTTGATTTTTTATTATGTAAACATTTATTTGGTATTGGTTGGAATGAGCGAGCTTAACGCTTACTAGCAAATGATCCCACTCGTTTCTTCCAATATGTTCCTTCCTTACAATGGTTGTTTTAAGGTTCAATTCGGAGTGGGCAGTATGTTAGCAAAAAAAACTGCAAATACTCGTAGATTGACAACTAAGAATGCTATTTTTTATAAATTAAGGTGTTTGAAAACAATTTTTTTAAATTGTGGGTAGTTATTTTTAAACAGTCAAAATAAAATAGCCTGAGAGTTCCGTCACAGTATAAATAAATGTCTTTATACTGTGGTTCCGTGGTTGACTCAAACGTTGCAAACTTCATTACTCGTCCATGAACGGGATCGAATCGTTATAAATTCAACTTTAAGCAATGTTTTAACGTTTTAACATAATAATGAATACAAAAAGGATAATTATATCGCTGCACCCAAGGTTTGAACTTACGACTTCTCGTTCCCTGACCAAAGACCGTAATAGACCGTAATCGTAAGTTCAAACCTTGGGTGCAGCGATATAATTATCCTTTTTGTATTCATTATTATGTTAAAACGTTAAAACATTGCTTAAAGTTGAATTTATAACGATTCGATCCCGTTCATGGACGAGTAATGAAGTTTGCAACGTTTGAGTCAACCACGGAACCACAGTATAAAGACATTTATTTATACTGTGACGGAACTCTCAGGCTATTTTATTTTGACTGTTTAAAAAATAACTACCCACAATTTAAAAAAATTGTTTTCAAACACCTTAATTTATAAAAAATAGCATTCTTAGTTGTCAATCTACGAGTATTTGCAGTTTTTTTTGCTAACATACTGCCCACTCCGAATTGAACCTTAAAACAACCATTGTAAGGAAGGAACATATTGGAAGAAACGAGTGGGATCATTTGCTAGTAAGCGTTAAGCTCGCTCATTCCAACCAATACCAAATAAATGTTTACATAATAAAAAATCAAATTAATTTAATATCTTTATTTAATTTACCTTTCTACTTTTTTGCTCGAGTGATTTTATTGGCCACAAAATTAATTTAATAAAAAACAAAAAGTAAAAAACAGCAAAACAAAACTCCTCAGCTGGGATCGAACTCACGTCAACGAGTTTACATCAGTAGCTATCGCAGGCGCTTACACCAACTAGCTAAGGGAACTATGTTTTACTAGTCTAAAATGTTGGGTCTAATTCTTTCATTGTGAACCCGTTTATTTTATCTCTAACCTTGAATGTATCATACGTATACGCACACAATAATACTAACAGTTACCGATGTTTGCGTGATGTAAACTAATTAACATTGCCGAGCGTACATACGTAAGCTGGTGAGATTTTTGGCACGCGAAGTAGTTGCTCCTGCGTTATCTAGGTGTATCTATATCTGTGGTCGTCCTTCATAATTTCGTCGCTACTAACAAATCAATAAATGCATTTCAATAAGATTTACTATGTAACAAAACGTAGTAAATAAAGTTGCCTGTTACGTCACTAGCCTTTGAATTGAATTTGGCACTTTTCCAAATTCTGAAGGCCGAATAACAAAGCCACGGCCTGAAGTTGGTCTGACTACATTATAATTAATGTAGAATAAGACTTTGTTTGAGTGAGTGACGGTTTACTTGAAGTTTCAGACGTTTACCAAAAATGTTTCTAACTAAACTTTCATGTTTTGAACGCGTTAAAACACTGTATCTAAAAAAAGATTTTGAATTAAATCTCTTCTTCTTTTTTTTTTTTTGTTGTTATTTTCC
Source organism: Luperina nickerlii (assembly GCA_963855955.1). NCBI lineage: Eukaryota > Metazoa > Arthropoda > Insecta > Lepidoptera > Noctuidae > Luperina > Luperina nickerlii. The sequence continues at coordinate 6,758,456 of OY979671.1, forward strand.
TCAGCAACTAATTAGATTTGTCAGATAAACCATATTCAAGTGACTTGCGGCCACTTTCTGGAACGAATTAGCGACGTGTCAAAATTAAACGCAATTCAAGATGGTGCAGTGGTAGCCAAGTGGTGATCTCGACATACGAGAACGTGGGTTAGAACCCAGTTGGTAAATAATTTCATCTCCACTACTCTCAATACGGCGAAGGAAAACATAGTGAGGAAACCTGCATGTCATAGAACCAAAAATTCGAAGACATGTGACATCTACCAACCAGCACTGGGCACGCGTGGTAGATTACAGCCCACTCTCTCTCAGCAGTGGGAACGTTAAAGGCCGATTATGCAAGTGATGTGATTGGCTGTGGATAATTCATTCACCAATCACAGCAGACTTCGCGCGCTTGACAATTTATTACCTAATTTTGGAGTTGATTTTTGTTCCAGAAATGGGGTCTTGATCAACCTTTCTGCAACCGAGTACAGTATTTTTATCTCACGAAGCGACACGCGGAAGGCTATGGCTATGGTATTTAACATCACGCTAAGACCCTTAGGAGCCGAGCAAAAGTAAAAAGTCAGAAAGAACGCTAAGCGAAAACGAAGTAATAGCGCAGCCAGGCGATGCGATGCGATGGGGTGGGTTGGGGGCCCACGCGAAGTCGCGGGTAGTAGCTAGTATTATATAAGATTCGGATGTGTTTCGGGGTTACAATGGTCTCTCACAAATATAACATTCCGTCACAACACGATCAGTATTCATTATGCAGGAATTCATGATCTCAATCTGTGAAATGTTGCCAATACCTTATAAAATCGAAACAGATTCTTTTGTTCCAATATAGGGAAGCAAACGCGAAAATATGCAAAAACATTTAAAAAGGTTACGTCTTCTTGAACGGAAGCAGAAAAATAACCGATAATGAAATATACGTAATCGGATCAGCGGTTCTAGGAAATGTGATCAAAAGGTTGAAGAAGACTGCGCGATGTCGGACTGAACTAATTCCATTTTATTAGTTTTAAGAGCGCTATTACAAAATCGAAGTGCTCAGTTTTAGGTAAATTGGACGGCGCGCGGCAGCGGATGTGCACATGTGCGTCTAATGAGGTACGCTACACACACATGCAAACCGCTATGCGTCGGATGCCAGGAACAAACCAACAAGAGCCTTTGCTACTTTATTTTCGAAATAAATTAAATTACTGTTATTATTATTATACATAGTTCATGAAATATTATTTGTACCACCATTGGTACAAATATATAATAGGTCTTACCTAGAACAGCAGTTTATCTATAGAGTTACTATAGGGTCATAAAAATTTACTTGTTTTTTTATACCACTAATGTGGCAAACTAGCATGCGCGGCCCACTTGATGGTGTGTAGTATAGTACCCTATAGGCGCTTGCAATGCCAGAAGCATTACTTGCGCGTTGCCAGTTGCTAAGAAAGGAATCGCACTGATATCCAGACAAACGGACAAAAATTCTAAAAATTATATTTTTGCCATCAGACTCGTTCCCCACCTTGCAGCTATTTTTTATTATTGAATGTACAGACATTAGCACATCAAGCTACTACTATCTGTCAAATTTCTTTTAATAGTTTTTCAACTTTATCGCTAAAGCATAAGGTTCAACGTTGATTGGGAAAATTTGACAGTTTCGGGTGGCTTGATGTACTGGCGTCTGTACAGCGGTGCTATTCTGTAAAAATCTCACCGTGAAAACTTAGGTGAAGTGAGCGTGAAGTGAGCTGTCAATAGTGTCAATTCCTAGCAAAAACAAACTCACTTCACCTAAGTTTTCACGGTAAAGTATCAGTAGCTCTGATTCATTCAAGGAATTCATTTCAATATCGTCTATCTTGTATCTGATCTACCCCACCCATACGTGTTTGTTCCGCTCGGACTGTGTGAGCATCGTCAACAACGGAGACAGGGAATCCTTGTGTTGAAGCTTTTATGATCCAACTGCATTGACAAACTCCACCTCTTCTAAGAACCCCATCGTTATTGCCACACCGATTTGTCAATTTTTATTTTTGCTACTACATACTTGGAGCAAACCATTCGACGCTTATAATTGGGTAAGACAAAGCATAGTTTAAGTTAGACCATCATCTGCCTAGCCTTTTCCCAACCATATTGGGGTCGGCTTCCAATCTAACCGGATGCAGCTGAACACCAGCATTTTTCATGGAGCGACTACATTTTTGACTACCACAACCCAGGCACTGGGTAATGCGATACCAATTTGGTAAGACTGGTTATCGGACTTCTGACCGGGTGTAACGACTTTCAAAGATCCACCAATGACAGCCGGGACTAACAGCTTAACGTGCTTTCCGAGGCAAGGAAGGGGAGGGAAGGGAAGGGTATCGGTATGAGAAGATGGTCACCTAACCACGGACCAACCGCGGCAAGCGTAGCTTAACCTGATCGATCGACCCGTGCGGCTGTTATAACTTAGTTACGCGCCCCAGTCATAGGTTAGGTTAGATCCGTTTGCTAGTATTTCTTGTGACTGCGAACTACGAAAAATATAGCCCTTGATAAAATATCAGAGTGGTCCCTATGTTACCCGTGGGAAGCTATAGGATAGCCTGTTCGTAACGAAACACCATATTGCCATTAATGTGGATACTTTTTACGACTAGCCTGGGATCACACGAAAGTGATACATTTGACGTTTTTTATGGCCCGAACTCCCAAATTAACTTGTTGAAGAAAATTGAAGGAAAAAGGACCAAATTATTATTCAGTCGGCAGGGCATGGAGTTATCTAAATTGTCTTCTGTTTTTCGCCCCACAACATTTTACTAATGAAATAATGAAGTAAAGATTTAGTTTAATTGAGCAAAAGTATGTCAACGTAGTGATTTAAATTTTTTTACTTCTTTTTCATACTCTTAGGTTTGTTTTTTCTTAACATTTACTAGGTTTGAAACTTTATTATCTTTATAAGTATAACCTACTAGCTTGTGCCCGCGACATTGTCCGTGTGGACGTCAACTAAAGGTGAATTCGACAAAAAAATTATTACTGGGTATAATTTTTAGTCTTATCCTGTGAATAAATTAAATTATGACAGTTGTTGCATACAAAAACTGTCAAACGGCAATTTTAGTCCACGAATATAAGATATCTGACTTTGGGGCCGTCCATTAATCACGTGATGTTTTTTTTGGTATTTTTAACCCCCCCTCCCCCTTGGTGATATATGGTGAGGTTTAAGACTTACCCCCCCCCCCCTCATATCACGTGTATCTTTGGTACCTACAAAGAATCGGACCTTTTTTTTATGTTTATAAAATACAGGTATAATCATCTAATTTTATTAGAAAGTTTGCAGGATGTTTTTAAAAAAATAAATACACGTGATATATTACTACACCCCCCCTCCCCCTTGTGATATTTCGTGATTTTTTATGGACCCCCTCCCCCCCCTTTCGAGCCTCACGTGATTAATGGACAGCCCCTTTGGTAAAATCAGCCCTAACAGATGTTACATCCGATAATACTCGGGCATACTGCAGCTTCCCATTAGTAACACCATTTTGGGAATCGGATCAGTAGAGTAGTTACAAGATCCGAATATTACCCCCTACATACAAACTCGCAAATTTAACCTCTTTATAATAATTAGTAAAGATATCACGCACCAGAGAAGGTCACTTTACCCTTTCCTCTTTTACTTAGAGTAAAATCTTAGCTGTAAATTACACGGGAGGTAAAGCAGCTGGAATTCCCTTTTCGTTTACAGTGAATAACAAGATGCTCCACATCACACGAGGTATACGTTATACTCTGCTAATCTTGAAAGAAGCGTTCGAGCTTTGATCTCTGTGTTTTAAACATACAATAGGAATAGGTACATATGGAAGAAAACCGTTACTAAGAGATGAAAATGAAGCATACATATATTCTATGTAAAAACAACTCCCAATTTGCACTGCTGTTTTCCTTTAGCATAGTATTTTAGTATTGTCTGGACGAAGCGACGGTTGAAAAGTGGAAATGGGAGTGCACCAAACGATGCACGAATGTACTTCGGCAATGAAAGAGACGGTACATACTCTATGTATGTACACAGCATGTATCTCAATATTGGTGTTTAATACAGGTTACCATGGATACAGTACATGATTCTGAACACCCCTGGCGTTGAAATTTTTCGTCGGTTAATAACAAAAAATGCTGAACCGTACATTTTGACCGCGTAGGTCTTGCAATGAAGCTACCGATATTTTTTTTATTAAAACCTACCAAAAATTTATACGGCATGTCCTGAATTCGGCATGTCATCATGTCCTGAATTCATGATTACAGTTCGCGCGTCGATATCCCTATAGAGGTATGAGGAACAGGGTGTAAAGTTCACTCAACCTCCATAGTAAAGGGAGGATCCTCCGACCAGACGGGTGTTGTGTCTGGCGGGCAACTGCCCGTTGATTCATGTCGGGCCGTTGTATCTATGCTAGTTGCGCGGTAAACTCTGCTTGCGGGATGCAGGATTTGCGTGACGTCAGTATGACGCGTTGTTTGTATATATGGTGTTGTAGATACCGCTACATCACTCCCCCCCCCGGAGACCGGAGGTCGATAGTGGGCTGAGTCTTGTATCTTGCGATGCTTGCCAGGCCAACTGAGGTTCCAGTGAGTCGGAACCGGTTGCCGCATAGTTCACGGTGAGTCGGAACTGTCTGCGAAGATGTCCCCAGTGAGTCGGGGTGGCGCTGCGTTATGCTCCAGTGCGTCGGATGTAGTACAGCGCCGAGTTGAGGCTGGCTGCTGCGTCGACCAGGAGAGGAATTGAGCTCTTCTTGTTGACCGGCCGAAAGTGCAGTGTGCTGTGCCAAGGTTGCTGATGAAGCTGAGGGTGATGACCAGGTATGCGCGGTCGCTGCATGCTGGTGGTCAGGATACCCGTTGAAGCCGTGGGAGCTGGCTGGCTGGGTGACTCGCCGCTAAAGCTTGCAGGAGTGATGATGATGACGTCACGCTGAAGTATTTGCACGAAGGCTGCGCTGACGTTCATGTTCGGGGTCACCAGTATAGAGGTATGAGGAACAGGGTGTAAAGTTCACTCAACCTCCATAGAAAAGGGAGGATCCTCCGACCAGACGGGTGTTGTGTCTGGCGGGCAACTGCCCCGTTGATTCATGTCGGGCCGTTGTATCTATGCTAGTTGCGCGGTAAACTCTGCTTGCGCGATGCAGGATTTGCGTGACGTCAGTATGACGCGTTGTTTGTATATGTGGCGTTGTAGATACCGCTACATCATACCGCCACCCTGTACAATACATACGTAAAGTAGTAAAGTTGGCAGATGGGTGGGTACTCGTATGCCAACGAGGAGTAATTAATATTGAGTGCAATGACATGGCAAATATTATGATAAGGATCGAGTTCAGCATAATACATTGAACCGATTCAATTGATAATCGCAGAAATGATGGTATTGTTTTAACACTAATTCATTGCGCGAATAGTACATATTGGCCTGTGAAAAGGGGTAAAGTTCAGTACTATGTTATAGCAAATTGACATCGTAAACATCTAAGAACTACAAATCACATTAGACATTAAAGTAAAAAAATAAAAACTGGCCAAGTGCGAGTCGGACTCGCACACGAAGGGTTCCGTACCACAAGACAAAAACGCCGAAAAAAAAACACGTTTATTGTATGGGAGCCCCCCTTAAATATTTATTTTATTCTGTTGTTAGTATTTGTTGTTATAGCGGCAACAGAAATACATCATCTGTGAAAATTTCAACTGTCTAGTGTAGCTATCACGGTTCATGAGATACAGCCTGGTGACAGACGGACAGTGGAGTCATATTAATAGGGTCCCGTTTTTATCCTTTGGGTACGGAACCCTGAACACAGGAACGAAGTTCCTTACGCGATACACGCAAACACACTCGTATATAATAGAAAGAGACAGAGAAAGTCGCAAGGAGAGGGCATAACGCTTGTTGCTTACGTGACGATATAATACCAGCCAACTCCTACCGCAAGCTGCTTTATGGAACATATTTCCGAAAAGAAAGAATGACGTTTATTGGGACACAAAACGTGAAAAACAAAATATAAAAACGAAAAAGTGAAAATAATGTTTTAGCAACAATAGTGTATGCGTCACAGCTGCGCCAAAAGGTTCATTTCAGCATTAATGCCAGACAGATGATGTCTGACGCTAATTAAAACATATACATAGCTATAGATTAATTACACAAAGATTTTCAATTACCAACATGCGGTAACTCTATTCCTAAGGGAGTTAATTCTATTAAAGAAGGAATTACCAATGAAGACGAGTGGATACTAAATCCAATTACGAGCTGTAACAGCTTGCGGTTTGAATCAAAGACTATTGTTGGACTCAATAGAGCTACATGTAACAGAGTAACACTAGACACATACATGTTCGAATTAAACCGTGAAATTTTAGATTACAACTCTCTCAGCTTTGATATTGTGTGGATTCGGGGGTCATGTTAAACTGGTGCTGGTTTTACCTGATCGACAGCGATCACTGAATGTTTGGTAGAGTAATGTAATTGAGACATGAGTGTATCCTATACATTTATATGTACAGTCACGAGCATTAATATATGTACTACTTACTATGAACAGCTCGGCACTAACATCTGAAGGCCAATTCTTGTAATTTAACTTTAAAAATCTAGTCGCAGTTTCAACTAGGCGACAAAAAAATGTCAAAAACTTGTGAAAAATGTAAGGAAAATAGACATTTATATTTGGCAGATTGAGACTGAGATTAGACTGTGAACGTTCTTAAAATTACGAGAATTGCCGCTCTGATTTCATGATTCATCCATTAATATATATATATATACAGGGTGGAAACTTTCAGCGGGGCAGTAAGGGGAAGTACCTTATCCGTTGCAGCTACGCGAAAATGGTCTTAGGATGTAATGTACGGGAAAGTTTTCTGCAATTTGTGACTTTTGAGTACTTCAACGATGGTTAGTCCCATAGAAGTTTTTGATCAGTATTAGAATCAGGATCGATTGGCATCAAAAAATGTTTTTGTGTATAATGCCTATTTTCTTGCTCACTGTAATTTTTTTTTTAAATCTGTAAAGGGCTTAAAAATTCCATAAAAAATTATGGATAGTCTCCTAAGACCATTTTCGCGTAGCTGCAACGGATAATGTACTTCCCCTTACTGCCCCGCTGTAAGTTTCCACCCTGTATATGTCATCAAAATGACGGCAAACATATGTGCTCATTTGTGGAAGGCATATACAAGTGCCAGCACAAATATGTGACATCTAAGGAATACCAAAACTATCTGACGAGACAAGCGACGCCAAAATTTCAGATGCTGCATCGGATCAAAAAGTTGTGTCGCCTCTTAGAATGCTGAAAACTGAGCCGAAGTCGACTATTCTGCTAGTATCAGTTAGTGAGCTGTCCATAGTATAGCAATTAGCAATGTATGCTCGCGACATTTGATACCCTAAAAGTCTTTATTGTTTGACGCTACAAATACAGAGCTTGGAACAGCTATTATATTAGTATTATTATATTACAGAACTGCTATTTATTATTTAGGATCTCCAACAAAAGATATACACAATGCATGACACATAAATAAAGGGCAACATTAGGTATCAATAGGTCTACTCTATCACTTACGCGGGTTCTGCATACTGCACGGATAATACTTGCATATGCACTTCGGGTAGGACGGGTAGTTATTCCGTGTACGACTGCTGGTTTAAATGTGTATGTGTTTACAAACAAACGTAGGTAACAACGATACAGGAGCAGAATTCCTAGTGTTGGTTAACATTAAATCAACCCATAAAATCCTACATATTTACATCAACGCTTATAATACCAGCCTAGTGTTGCCCCACAGCAGAGCAAAGCCTTCTGGCTTCTTCTCAGATAGAGAAGGCACGAGCATTAATCAGCACATTTTCTCAAGATGTGTTGGCGAAATCAGACTTGTTTTAACTGTAAGTCCACGTGTCCTCACAGTGTTTTCCTTCCACCGACATCAGTAATGTCTAAGATAAACTCGGAAAGTAATGAAAATCTCAGAAAATAACATCAATGCATTAATAGGGGTAGAATAAACATAAGCCGCACCATGCCACACTATATAGAACTTGCCAAGTCAGGACACGCAAGTCCCAGTGAAACAGCATACAAACACATTACACTGATTGAAAAAAGATTTATATGGTCATTGAAAATGGAGGTCAAAAGGTTTCTTTGATAGTGTTCTGAGGTTTAAAAGTAATTACTCTAGATTTACATAGAAGCAGCAAATATGTACTACTACTATAATACTATCTACTATTATTACTACCTACTGTTATTGCTACTTACTATTACCTATTATTATATAATTATATTATCATATCGTAGTAACATAGTTAGAAAAAAAAACTGTTTTCTTGGGAAATAACATCTTGACAATTTTTTTAAATTACAGCGAAAGTCTGCAATTAACCTTCTGGCTATTATTTGAGATTGATAATGCCAAAAAACATATTTTGATAAAAAGTGTTTTAGGCATAACATTTACCATGACCTCTTCGCGGTCTTTGCCGGACTGCATGGAAAAGAAAGAGAAGCGCTATGTATGACACAACGCTGGTAATTACCTATCGTATCAAATTAGTTGTATTATGTTTTCAACACACTATCTACCTAGAATATATTATATCCTGAAGAATATCATATATTTTTCTGATTTTATTTACTGAAGTCGATCATATACTTTTATTGTTTCCAAAAGTTGCGTTTTTTGTGTGTAGGTAAGCCTCTTAATAAAAAAATACCAGACAGCAGCAGCAGTCGCTCAATGTAAATTAAATACTGGTATTCAGCTGCATCCGGTAAGATTGGAAGCCGACCACAACATAGTTGGGAAAAGGTTAGGCAGATGATGAGGATTTAAAAAATACCAACTTTTAATTGAATAATATCCTGAACATATTTTAAATATATCTAATGTTTATTTTGCACTTAAATTTTTGGGTACGAAATGTATGATGTCCTTATCGAAAAATTAATGTGACAAAGTGTCAAGCGCAGAAACTGCTGTGATTGGTTGTATGATTGAAATTGAAATTGTTTATTGAAATAATTGATTAAGGGCTGATTTTTCAATCGACAAATAATTGTTATTCGTAGAATAAAATTGATGTCTGACAGATTTTGTATGGATGAACGGTCAAAAACTTAAAATTACTCCTCCGACAAAATTATCTGGCGTTGGAAAAATCAGCCCTTACATAAATATTTACAAAATAGGGCCTTAAACTAGTGGTAGGTAAGAAATAATTGGATTCTACCTGAACTAGGAATAAACCTGTTTCTCGGGTATCTTACTCAAGCATAAGTATTATCTAAAATTCTTAAAATAGTAATTAAAAAGTTATCTACTTTAATTATATTTATATGTATTCAAATTGAGCAAAATAGTATGCTACTATTTTGCATCATCGTAAGACATTTTTACAACCATATTCTATTATGATTTTTGAAATGTTACATTTTTAATAAGGTCGCGTTTACTTAGTCATACAGAAAAAAATGTCAAAAAAAAAATTATGATTGCATGTTTACTTATATTATAAATTTTAAAAACCAAAATTAATTTTAAGTATTATAATTAGATTTACCAACAACAGCCAATCGCAGCAGTTTACGCGCGCTTGACAATTTATCAAATTAATTTTGCCATGACATCATTTTCGTTCGAGACACTGGCCCTAAATTGGTTAAAAAGGAGTCAATATGATGTGAGACAAAAAGCATTTACGATAAATATGGAGCTAAGATAATTTAGTACATTCCACTAAAATTATTTAATGTTAAAAAAAACTCGCATTCAATAGGTACAGACGCCAAGCACATCAAGCTACTACAATCTGTCAAATATCTTTAATATATTTTCAATTTTATCACTAAAACATAAGGTTCAAAGTTGATTGGGAAAATTTGACAGTTTCAGGTATATATAGCTTGATGTGCTGGCGTCTGTATATCAGCTCTCTTCCGGACATGTATACGATACCAAAAACTGTGCAATACGCAGTGATGTTGTGCACTGAAAAAAAAAGAATTGTTGAATGTACTAAAGTAGCGTAGGTTGAGTAATGAACTGCCATAGTCAACCCTTTTCATAGTTAATTTTACCTTTTCATAGTTAATTTTACTATAATAAGAGTGAATTTAACAAAATCCATTGGTAAAATCAACAATTTCGTATGTAGGACCTATATAACCCGCGGATTTGATAAAATTTACGCGGAATTTAGTAAAATCAATCATTCTTTTTTTTCAGTGTGCAATTCTGAAAGATATCTACACATACTAAAGATCAAGTATCAGTAAAAACGCTCCAAGTTATGTAGGTTGCAACCTACATACATAACACACTAGGCATTGCCAAAATTGTCCCGAAATTACGCTTAAAACTACCACTAGCTAATAGCAACAACCAGAAACTGGGGCATGAATGAGACAGACGCAAAGCCAAATGGGTCGACAACACAGAGTAACAAATCAATGGAGTGGCAAGGAACAAAAAGACATCTGTGAAAAGACTAAAGCAACGCGGTGACAGTCTGCTATCAACATGCGTCAAAACAGTCGCCCAACGACAGTCTTTTTGGATCCGGTAAGTGAGATACATACATAAATCCATAAGCAAACATAAGTAAGAAATTGCCAATACGCAGTGAGAAAGTGAAGTGATCAATGCTTATGCTTAAACATAAGAAGCCTTTGCCCTGTCGTGGTACAAATACAGGGTCAAATTAAATTAGCTAGCGGAACTCTGCAGACGAATGAGATCGGATGAGATATCTATCATGTTTAGATATCGATTCCCACCACGTCTTACATGGAGACCTTAATAAGACCAGACGGTCTTATTAAGGTCTCCATGTACGTCCTTCTCTGTGGCAGTCAAGATATTCGGAAAATGCACGGCGTCCTGGCACAGCTCTGAAGTACAGGCTTTGTTATAACGAGCCGATTGTCCAAAGCCACTCGAGACAGAATATTGATTTACAAACAGGATTATAGTTTGAATGGCCGGAAAAGTTTCAAAAGCTGCCCTGGGGAACAGTTAGTAATTTATTAGCAGCTTACCGGAGTCAGAGTAGAATTGATATGTATTAGTGTGGTAACTTGCTAAAAGTATGACAATTTGATGTCATTAACGGCTAGTTTCTTTATCAACAACTAAAGCTAAAAAAACTACTTTGACTTTTGTGACGTTACTTTGGCTGTTACTATTGATGAAGAAATTGGTTGTAAGTGTGCATACACACGAACGACATGCGTCGAAGACAGAAGTAACTGCAACCGTCGACAACGACAACATGCCGCTCGTGTATTTGAGTACGGTGTCGGCGAAACGCGTTGCGTCCTATCGCCAGTGGCGGTACCTTCATAGAAGCCGAAAAGCCCGGCTTGCCCTAATAAAATCATAATTCACAACAACAAACGTACTTAAACCTATCAATAAAAAATATATTAAAAAATACCAGTCAAACATTCGCAACACACACGTACACAATAAGAAAATCAGCCAATCCCTCAGTTGGCCGTTTTTTTATACGTTGAAAATCTGTGGGCTTTCCCTAATTTTGACCCCTAGGCACGCCACTGCCTATCGCCAACACGCGCCGGTGGTTGCAGTTGCCTCTGTCGTCGACACGTGTATTTAAGTACGGTGTCGGCGACACGCGTCGCGGCCTGTCGCCAACACGCGTCGACGGTTGCAGGTGCCTCTGTCGTCGACGCGTGTCGCTCGTGTGTATTTAAAGGTAATGAATATGTAATTATTATGATAGTTTGATTGGATGTTGTCCCAGGAGGACCAGCAAAGTAGATTCAGCCAAATAGGTCTTGAAACGGAGTCCGGATTCAAAGACAAATCTGATATAATATATCCTAGTCCTATAAATTTTCCGTCTAAATTAAAAAAAAACGATTTATGGCAGAAATAAGGAAAGTCATCCGAATCTAAGAAAAAGTCGTCAAGACTTAGTGATTGAAGCTGCAAAATCACAAATGGTTAAGGGCTGGATCTACGCCATTGACCTTGCTCATGTGGGCGTTACCAAGACAAAGCCCCCCGCGTGCGCCTCCCCACCCCTAACAATAACTTCGTGCAACGCGAATATAATTTTGTGCTAAATGTTGCATCATCGCAGCGCCCGGCGCCCGGCCCCCGCCGCCCGCCGCATGCTATCGCTATCGCTTCCAGTAGCTGTATCTAATGCAGAGGTGTAAAACCTTTTGAATGTCCAAGACCGAAAGCAAGGGAAAATATAATTATGTATATTGTATAATTTATAGTTTTTACGCGTTTTAGGTTTAACTATGATGACTATAGTTTTTACGCGTTTTAGGTTTAACTATGAGACTTTTACATGTTACCATTGTATATCTTGATTTACTCGATAAAATTTACTACTTACTTTAAAAAAATCTGGGAATTATGAACCTGGAAGGACCGGTCAGATTTACCAAAACTGTCAATCTGAATCCATCCTTCCGAGACCGGGTTACCTATAACATCGCCAATTTGCGTGATTTTGAAGGGTTCTATTATACTAACAAAATGTATATGATGTTGCTGTTGTGTTACCATGACAAGAAAATTATACCGTTGTCAGACTACTAAAACTGTTAGTTGAAAATATCTATTACTTATAATTACATTGGTAAAACTTATTGCAGAAGTATTAAAGGAAAATAAAAAATCATGGAACATAATATGTATACAGAGTTGATATGACAGAGGGGCATTAAATTACACTACGTATACTATACGTGCATAGTATTAATTCGATACAGTACAAAAATAGAAAGCGCCAAAAATGAGATTTTTTTTTTTCAAACAAACTAAATAGCTTAAAAGTCAGAGTGAAACGCACCACCCTTTATAAATAAATTTGACTTACCTTAGATGCCTAGGTAACAAAGGAGCGCGTGTGCGTGTGTGTGATCTCGTGGCGGGCGGGTGGGTGTCGCGGGGTGCGGGCCGTTTTTGACCGCTCGCGCTGGATTTTATGTTAGGTAAGGTTGTAAAGTACGCGCACACACAAAAACACAAAATTTTTAAATTCTCGATGTGTCCTCCATTCTTATTAATGCACAAATTATACCGACGGAGAATATTGTTATTTATTTTTCTAATTAAATCACTGTCCGTCGCTAAGCACTTTAATTCCCGTAATCTTTGTACTGCCAATTGTATGGTGCCGGTGTTCCTAGGGCAATTGCGCCGGCCACCATACCTTTCTCGGTATGTTCGCAGAGCTAAAGCTGCGTTTCCACGGCATTCACCGTAAATTAAAATCATGTAAGTGTATTCTGACGCCGCGCGCCGTGTAAGTTACACGAGGCATTGCTGAACACTTTAATTATTACACACACACACAACCAACGTTTAATTACGTATCCTATCACAATAAAAACAGTCAATAAAAAAAAAAACACTAACACTAAATAATAATAATCCCAAGTTACGTATCCTGTCACAATAAAAAAAGAAATACTGTCTTAAACTTATTTAGTGTCTATCACAATAACAAAACAAAATCACAATTATTGTCAGCGAGTTCGACAAAACATAACGGCGGCGGGGCTCCCGTGTTACGTAACGTACATCCCGGATGGATGACGCGTGCGCACTGAAAGAACAAGTTTTTTAGCAAATTCGCAAGGATCTAGGATGCAATAGCAACACACTGACCTATTTCTATTCCTTTTACGCGCGGCAAAAAGGCGCGGGGGTTTTGCTATGATTGTCACTCTCATAGTGAAAGTGCAAGTGTGTGTGTATTTATTGCTTCGTGAAATATTTGGTTGTACTTGTGCGGCAACAATGTATTTTATACTCGGATTATCGTTTTAAGGTGCATGACCTATGCGTATGAGATAATCAGCTGTTAGGAATATACATCGTGTTCAAACGTAACAAAAACTTAAAAAATCATTTGTGACTAAACTACTGCTCCTATTTAATTGATTTTTGGTACAGAGCTTGAAAATGGTATCTAGTATAGGCAGTTTAAAGGAAAGCCCCTCTGTCGTATCAACTTTGTATATGAAAAAATTAAATTTTTTGTTTACAATGTTCATATGATAGTCGTACATTTTAGGCCGGATGTGATGTAATTTCTTGAAATTGATCGTGTCCACATCTTGCGACTATTGTACCAACCACACCACATGTATTTAGGTTATTTTTTTTCTGGACTATTGTTTCCATCGATTACAAAATCATATTGCATAAACGACACTTCAGCGTCAATTTAGTCATTAGGCCTGTCAGTGGTTCAGATATAATTTCAATCGACTGTAAGCCGCAATTCAAAGGCTCATGGGATGATAATTATATTCTGTAGTTCTTTAAAAAAATGGCTTACATTTACAATACGTCTACCAATAGATTTTACTCTGAAACAAAATTAATTTAAGTTAATGGAACAAACTGTTCTATCTATTTCACTCAAGATTGTTAAAGAACATAAAGAACCTGGTATCTTCTGTTTCTTTATCATCTGTTATTTGGTTTCGATCTTGTTGCAAACTATGTTCAATAAATAGGTGGTGACTCTTGAGTACTTGGGGGACTCTTGGTAGTAGAACTGAAAAGTCACGAAGATCATTGTGTAAGTGTAATAAATAAATGTCGTTGTTGCTATTACCCAATTTCTTTCCTCAATCTGTAATATCTTGAGTCGTGAGTTTATTTAAAACAAAATTATACATGTTTTCTCCATAATTTATTATATGCACCGATTTTTGTTGTACGTTGGGTGATAATAATTTATTTATTTAAACTTTTCGCACAAAAAGGTACAAAGGCGGACCTAATGCCTTAGGCATTCTCTACCAGTCAACCAAGGGTGGTGAAGAGATTGGATGGCAGGTGCTTTGTTTGAGAGGAACAATGACAAAAAAAAATCTATTAAAACTAGTCTATTTATTGGCAGTGGAGCTGTAAACAAACAACGATTTTATAATGCAAAATGTTGGGTTCAATCACGGAATAGAAAAAAAAGAGTAAAACTGTCGATATTCATAAAATAACCGCTGTCACCAAACTAACACAATATTTGAGTGTACGTCATCATTGCGAAGTTCATTACCGCGATGTACGTTACTGCGAAAGTTTGTTATTGCAAACTTACGTTGCAATAACAAACTTTCGCTGTAACGTACATCGCAGTAAAGAACTTTCGCGATAACGTACTTCGCAATCAAGAACTTTCGCGATAACGTATTTCGCAGTAAAGAACTTTCGCGATAACGTAGTTCATAGTAAAGAACTTTCGCGATAACGTAGTTCGCAGTAAAGAACTTTCGCGATAACGTACTTCGCGCGCCTCAAAGAGCTCTCAGCAATCTGACGGAGCCCCCATAGAGGGCCAAACGCCTGCCCGGGTCGTGGGACTGTCTTATCAGGTAACCGTGACCCTGAAACGTAAAGGGCTATTGATGAACTCATTGGATGATACCTAATCGTACAGTGATTGTATTGTAATTCATTAATGATTGTATTATGATAAAATTTAATTAAAATATTTTTGGAACAAAATATAACATGGGTGTAAAAATTATTGGAATCGATTCAGTTACTGATTCTGAACAAACTAGTATGTTCAGGTTTCGCATATCCTAAAAATAATGTTGTAGATATCTACACAAACTTTATAAAAGTTAAATTGACAAAATGTTTAACATCCATGTTCGTTACTTATACTTTCATACTTTTTGTTGACATAGTTTTACGTTCATAATACCGAAATATCAACCATAAATGATTTACAAAATAATAGTGCCCTTCAAAACATTTTTGTGTGACAATGGCGGATTGGCGGTGGCTAACGGCTTCTACAAAGGCAGACAATACGAACAGAATAATAAAACGTTTTTCCCGTCGAAATAGAGTTCATTATTAGTTGCGAGGTGCTCTTTTCTATGAAAATATTGGGCCGAAATAAGACCTTATTTTTATAAAGTTAACCGTGTAATTCGATTGTGCATCGGATTCTCAGAATAATTTTAGTAAACTGCGTACTTACCTAGTTTAGAAAAATTTTTAGTTTTCACCGTTTATGGTTTAGTAATAAAGACCTAATTCTCTTTTCGTATTAGTTTATGTTATAGAGTCTGTACCGTATACCTACTAATTTTGTGTATACCTACTTTAAAATTCTAATTGGTTGGGCTACCGACAATAATTTTGTTTCTTTCTTTCTTTTTAAAGAAAACGTTGCCCGACAATAGTAATTACTCCTGTATCGTGGATGCGCGACACAAACAGCCAGACCCGGAACAACTACCTGTAGGCAATACAAATATTTGTTCCGTGCGGGAATCGAACCCGCGACACGCAGCGCAGCAGTCAATCGCTCAGCCACTGCGCCAACCGTGTCGTCAAAGTGTGTTTGCGGAGAAAAGTATCACAGGTCCGTTCAGCACAGCGTCTCGTCCCGCACTGATTTATTGGGCGCCGGAGGGGTGGCTACGCGATCTGCGAGTAGCGATTACGTAAAAAAATCGATTATAAATAATTAAGAAAGTTATTGGCAAAAATAAGCCGAAGGGGACATCGGCATTACTTAATATAATATATTGGTGGCAATTAAAAGATCCTGTGATTGATAGTTTAGGAGAAAAATGGTAGTAAGTTACAAAAACAGAGGTCACTTTGCGTATTTATTTATGATATTTCAAATATATTTTTATTTTTTTTGAGCCGAAGAGGACATGCTTTATATTGTGTAGATTAATATATATTTTTTTGAGAAAAATTCTTGTAAGGATTACGGAAAAAAATGGTTCTAATGTATCCTAAATGAAGCCCAATTCACATATATCGACGCCTTAAGCGATTTTCTTAAGTGATTGTTTTTGCTCGCAAGTCACTGCTACCAACGGCAACGTCACGACGAGACCTTGGATTGTTTTTAATTTTATAAATTAGTTCATGAAAATTCTTTCTTTGTTTTTCATTCGAACAAAATTAAATTCTAGCTATGATGCTTGAGGCCTAATTGCCTAATGAATGCAAAACAATAAAGTTCCCTAAGTCGAACAATAATAATAAAACAAAAGTCATATCTAAATGTAAACTTGAAGCAAGAAAGCATAATGGCCGACCCATAACTTAATACGAAAGGTATTTAATTCAGGGTAAGTTCAAGTTACACTGTACTGACTTCCATTTCTTATCCCAGTCCGGAATGCGAGCAATAAAATTAAAAAAGATTTTTTAATACAGTTGCTCAAAAAGTGGCGTATTGCAGGGACGTATAGCGTTCGGGATGTGGGCTATTACATACTCGTGCTTTTTTTTTACCTTTCCCGAACTCGTGCGTTCTCTTTCCCAACTGTCAAAATAATGTCTATTAAAAAGAAAAACCAACCATGAAGTTTTTACTAAAAAAAATCATAGAAGTTTTTATGATTCATGCAAATACGTAGATTTCTAAAAAGAAGCTACTAATTTGTTTGAATATCAGATTTAATGATTTGATTGAATGAGTTAGGTTAGGTTTCATTTCATTTTATCTCATTAAATTTCATATCAATAAAAAAAATTCTACTGAAGACTTGGCTGTATGGGCATAGTTCCCTTTGCCTACCAGAATGGGTGAAGAAAAAAATATCTCTGCTTATATTCTACGGTTGGCGCCATTGGTTAGTTGAGTTTATTGTGTTTTTATTATTTTATTAAATTGCTTCATTTTTTCGCAACTGTATTAAAAATAGTCGTTCAGTACACGTGCGAAACTGTCATTGCAACTTGTTCCGACTGTCAACACTCGCCTTCGGCTGCGCCTCGGCTCGGGTAGACATTTGTCGGAACTCTTTGCAATGACAACCTTTCCGCACTTGTAATGAAATATACTATTACAAGAGCTCACGAAAGAAGAAAGATATAAATGCAATGCTCCGAAGTCAAAAGTAATAACAGCTGTCACGAACAGATTATCCTGTATTTGATATTCAAATATATTCACAGAGATATCGGTTACAGTGAGCCCTCAAACGTGAAGGATTATCTCTTCGTACAAACAAGTTGCGAGGTACTTTGAGAACAAGGTTCAAATACAGGGGAGCAGGGAAGTCTTTAGCTCTTCTGCGAATGTTAGTAAGGCCCTCAGATTACGTTGTAGCATAGAAAGCAATTATGTATATTATAATAAATTAGCGTTGTAGACTTTGTGACTAAATAATAACAGCCGCACGCGTCGATCGAAGGTTAAGCTACGCTTGTCGAGGCCGGTCTGTGGATGGGTGATAATTAGTGTCCGACCGAAACAGGTTTTTCAGCCGAAACCGAAACCGAAACCGAACTTTCGGTCTTGCTCTTAGTTTCGGCCGAAACCGAAACCGAAACTTACTTCAACATATTTAAAATTTCTATCGTATACAGAAATCTGGTGTTTTTTACACATTTATTTGAATATACAATGTATATTATACATACAGACAGTTGAATACTTACCTAATCATTTACGAGGTCGGTCCCATAATTAACTGGCCTGATATAGTTCTACGCGACATGTCGCTACATGTTGTGTTGCATTAAATAGTACGTTTATCGTGCACTTAATATAAGAAACACGCATCGACATGAAATGCTTAGTCTTAGTTTAGCAGGCATTAGCATAACGAGAGTCGCGTATTTTTTCAAAATGTCGAAAACTGAGTATCGAAGTGTCATAAAGTTTTTGTTTAAAGAAGGTTTATAACCTGCCCAAATAAAACAACGATTGGATGACGTGTATAAGGAGTCTGCCCTCTCCTATAGCACAGTGAAAAATTGGTTGAAAGAGTTTCGCCTCGGGAGACAAACCGTCGAAGACATTTGCCACGACGGTCGACCTGTGGAAGTGCTCACTCCCGAAACGATTGCTCTTATCGAAGAGGACGTTCTGAGTGACCGCCGTTTGAAGATCAGAAAAATTGCAGCTAGGCTTGGGCTCTCTAAAAGTACGTCATCGTGCGATCCATGAACATCTTCACATGAAAAAAGTGAGTGCAAGATGGGTACCGAAACTTCTTTCAGCGGTACAGATACCAGGAAAGAGTGCGCTGCGCTTCGGAGTTTTTGGATCTTTGTGGCGAAAATTCAAAGACTGTGATCGAGCGGCTAGTGACTGGTGATGAAACTATGATCTTGTATTATGACCCACAAAGCAAGCGCGAATCAATGGGATGGCGTTATAAGGGTGAAAAGCCCCCTAGGAAGGCAAAGGTGCAACAATCGGCTAAAAAACTGATGTGCGCAATCTTTTGGGATTTTCAAGGCATTTTGATGGTGGATTTTAAAGAACGTAATACAGTCGTGAACGGCTAATATTATGCTTCTTTAATATATAAATTACGAGACAAGATAAAGGAAAAACGAAGAGGCAAGCTGTCTAAAGGTGTCCTGTTGCTCCATGACAACGCCCCTGTTCATACCGCTGGTGTTTCGAAGGATGCGGTTCGTCAATGCGGGTTCACAGAAGTTGAACATCCACCTAACAGTCCAGACATGGCCCTGTCCGACTATTATTTATTTCCAAATTTAAAGCGAGACTTAAGAGGAAGAAAATTTTCAAGCGATGAAGAGTTGCAGGCCGTCTTTGGTTATTTTGAGGCTAAAAATTGTGATTATTTTTATAAAGGTTTAGAGATGTTGATTCACAGATCAGATATCATAATTGTGTTAGTAGTATTCATGGTGATTATATTGAAAAATAAAATTGGTTTCGTTTCATTTCCTTCATTAGTTCATAGTTAGGCCAATTCATTATGGGACCGCCCTCGTATGTGCAAAACACAACCTCAACTCCATGCGATTAACGATGGACGGCGGCGAACTGGGCCGGCGACGCGACGAGCGAGCACGAGCTAGCCGCGAAGTTTGCCGAACGATGGACGATAATTCATGAACACTCGAGTTTCGGCGCGGCCGAAAGTTTCGGCCATTTCCTGGCCGAAACCGAAACTAAGGCCGAAACTAGATTATTTGGCCGAAACTGGCCGAAACCGAAACCGAAACCGAACTTTCGGTCGGTCACTAGTGATAATCCATTACATATCGAGACCCCTCCGTGCCTCGGAAAGCACGTTAAACCGTTGGTTCCGCCTGTCATTTGTAGACCTTTGACTGTCGTTACGGGTAGTCAGAAGCTTGAAAGTCTGACAACTGCAGGCTCACTAAGAGGTGTCGTAGATCTTTGACAGTCATTACGGGTAATCAGAAGACCGAAAGTCCGACAACCAGGCTTACTAAGGGTGTCGTAGATCTTTGACAGTTGTTACGGGTAGTCAGAAGCCCGAAAGTCTAACAACCAGGCTTACTAAGGGGTGTCACATTACCCAATAACTGGGTTGTGGAGACCAGATAGGCAGTCGCTCCATGTAAAACATTCGTATTCAGCTGAATCCGGTTAGACTGGAAGCCGAACATAAAATACTTGGGAAAAAGCGAGGCAGATGACGATGAGCGCTGTAGACTTACGGCCGAACCCAATGACCTATTTTTTTTTAGTTACGCTACTGATGGTAGCCAGTCTAACCATAACTATCAGTATAATATTGTTGCGCGCCACAGTTAATGCCTGGCACATGGTGACATTAGTTACCACTAGATATTAGGGTAAGAGGGTAAGGGCAATGGTGACATTAGTTACCACTAGATATTAGGGTAAGGGCAATGGTGACATTAGTTACCACTAGATGTTAGGGTAAGGGCAATGGTGACATTAGTTACCACCAGATATTAGGGTAAGGGCAATGGTGACATTAGTTACCACTAGATATTAGGGTAAGGGCAATGGTGACATTAGTTACCACTAGATATTAGGGTAAGGGAAATGACCGCTATTGCGACGCTAAAACGCAAATGTTTTATTGTAAGACCAATAAAATAAGAAGTCCTTTACGTAGCTAACTGAGAAAATACCTCATTATATTTGTCCGCAGGACAGGATCATAATATAAAATGATGACTCGTACTGACAGTTACTTTTAATAAATATGAAAGAAAATTCGATTTGTGAAACGCCAGACATTCCTCGAAAACTTGACAAACTGCCACGAAATATTTTGGGTAAGTAATAGATGATATAACAACAAAATCTCTAATATTTACAATATATAACAACGGAACCTATAATTTTATTTAATATAGCGATTAGTTAATATAATGAACGATTGATATAATTTTAAAATAACTAATTTTCATAAGCATAACATACATTAAATATAAAATCGTTTGACATACCACTCAAAAGATATAAAACTTATTTGGTCTAATAAAACAATAACTTTGTATTTTGTTTAAGAAATGTTTAAAAGTATTTTTTCTTTGTTTTATTCATTGTAAGTTCTATCGTAGTTATAGGTAATAGTCACCTAAGTAGATATTAAACATAAAGTAACTAATTACCATCTGCGTTAAGATAGGTCGACGGAGCCCCGCTTCGCGGGGCTCCTATTTCTGGGTGGTTTAAAAAAAAATAACCACGAAGGCTAAGGCGGGAGCGAAGCGGAGCGGAGCTCCCGCCTTAGCCTTCTAACCTAACCTATCCGAGTCGGGGTACTCTGAGTCGGGGTGTTAACCATAATGACGTTTTTATATACCTACATATATTAAACGTTAGACCTAATGATTTTCGATTAAATAAACAATATACATATTAAACGTTAGACCAAATGATTTTCGATTACATAAACGTTATATCAAACAACGTTATACTAATTAAGTTTTAGAATAAATAAATGTTATATATAAAGAAATTATATCAACAGTTGGTATATCTCACGTTGATTATATCTTATGAACGATAATAAAATGAAATTAGACCAAATGAGTTTATACGTTATGAGACGCACCCAAATATTTTAATTACTCTTGACCCAATTTACGGTCAGTAATTAAATAATTGGCCCGTTATATAATACTTTTACACGTGTGGCTTAATAAGGCTGGCTAAATAACATCCGCACAGATCAATCGATCAGGTTAAGCTACGCTTGCCGCGGTTGGTCTGTGGATGGGTGACCATCTTTACATACCGTGACTCTTCCGTGCCTTGGAAAGCACGTTAAGTCGCTGGTCTCGGCTGTCATTCGTGGATTCCGTGTTTTTTTTTTCACTGTAAATCCGTATCATCATCTGCCTAGCCAAATATGTTGGGAACGGCTTCCATTTTAACCGGATGCAGCTGAATACCAGTATTTTTTTTTACATGGAGCGACTGCCAATCTGACCTCAAAGGACCCAATGATAATGAACCACAAAATTACTCTTAAAGATTTCATTAAACATTAAGACTGTAAAAGGAATGTTTTTCAACAAATAAAGATTCCAAAGTTAAAAATTCTCTCAAGTAACAATCTCCAGATAATTGACAATACCTTCATTAGAATGTTTTTCTGGATTCTAATTAAAGCGAAGCCGCTGTCTGTCGTAATTCGATTTAGAGATCTTAGGTTTTTAGGAATCCGTATTCAAAGGGTGCCATCGGTACCCTTTACTAAAGCTCCGCTGTCCGTCTGTCTATTGTGGCTGGATCTCTTTTGGACCGTAATAGGTAGAGACACCTGAAATGTTCACAGAGTGTGTTCCACTATTTATTCACTACCGCCCCGCCAGCCGCTCTGCCCCCGCAAATCTCTGATATCTTCTAAAATATTAATTTTAATGATATGCTGTAAAGGGCAATTTTGATCTCCATGAAATGCACAACGTGTTTAATGTATTTAACTGGATAAGGAATAATACTGTATAGTTTAAAATAGCTTCGTAAATAACCCATAATTTTTTTGTAATATGTAAAAGATAAAAATGGATACTGTGGGTTGTCCTTAGGATAAAAACATATACCACCGCGGAATTTTTTAACCATACAAAAATGTTTGTTACGACATAACATTACAAATCTTTGAATTTCTCGGCTTTTCTCTACTATAATATGCATGTATTATAGTAGAGACATATATAAACCTTCCTCTTGAATCACTCTATCTGTTGCTGAAAACTGCATCAAAATCCGTTGCGTAGTTTAAAAGATCTAAGTTAACAGGGAGCGGGAGCGACTTTGTTTTTTTATACTATGTAAAGATTTAAACTTTTCGGACAAAAAGGTACAATTCAAATCAAATGCAAGTTATTTATTTACAAAGGTGGCCTTAGCCACCTTTGTACCTTTTGACTGGTAGAGAATGCCGAAGGCATTAAAATGCCTTAGGCATTCTCTACCAGTCAACCAAGGGTGGTGAAGAAATTGGATGGCAAGTGCTTTGGTTGAGAGGAACAATGATAAAAAAAACTACACACACACTATAGCTGCTATAACAAAACATAATAAAAATAAAATAAAGTTAAAAATTTAAGGGAGAAAGGTCTTTTTTACTACAATTTTTATTTTTAATAATATTTTGTGTTAAATATTGTACGGTTGTACGAACCCTTCGTGTGCAAGTCCCTCTCGCACTTGGCCACTTTTCTTTATACCTATTTAGATGTCAAGAGAAGATAACTGAAGTAAACGGACACTGCCCTTTAAAATGGCGATGTAGATAAAATGTCCCAACAAAGACGAGATGAAAATTCAGAGGGGAATTAATTATCAAAGCTACTTCACATTTTATAATTATCTTTGACATTTTTAAACAATAAGATACAATTTGTAACTCGGGTTGGGATCACTGGGTTTTTCCATTAGGAAGCTCTCAGTAGCAGCCAGGACTCTGGATGCCTGTCGATTCTGTAAAAATCTCACCGTGAAAACTTAGGTGCAGCGCAGACGACAGACTATCCGTGACGGACTTTTTAGTCTGTGAAAGTAGAACCTATGCAATTATAATGCAGTAACGCACACGACGCGCAAAAAGTCCGACGCACAAAAAATCCGTGTAATTCGGGCAGACCGCACCGAGCCGGGCCGCGCCGCTCCGCACAAAAAGTCTGTGAAAAAAATAGAACGTTTGCTTCAACGCGCGCTAACGCAGACGGCGCACACTTTAGTCGGCAATCTGCATTTGCTAGGGGTGGACGTAACGCACGCGATCTATTATCATGGCGCCAGAGGTCGATGTAACGATGTTAATTCAATAAGAGAAGACCACTACACCTCCTCATTGTTGTTTCTGAATGAGTCAAAGCAGGTCTTAAAATAAATAGCAACTCATCAAATGTAACAGACATTTTATACTTAATATTTGAAAATTTTTTCCGGATGTTGTTTCAGAATTGAATGTTTAGTATGGAACTGTCCCTTCAGTAATCTTTCCGAAAGTATAGGATGTACCCAAAATTGTCTATTTCTTCTTCTTTTTCTGTACTTCATGTACAAAATAATACTTCGCGATCTCTGCACGATTTCCATAGCGTCTACGTCCCTACAGCTCTGCCGACAGAATGATCGAAGATGTGCGTCGTGTGCGTTGAGTCTGTGAAAAATCCGCGACAGAATTTTGCGCGCCATGCAGACTTTTTGTGCGCCGCAGACTCGATCGCACAAAAAGTCTGCCGTCTGCGCTGCACCTTAAGTGAAGTGAGTTTGTTTTTGCCAAGAATTGACACTAATGTAATGACAGCTCACTCCACGCTCACTTCACTTAAGTTTTCACGGTGAGATTTTTACAGAATATAGCACCGCTGGCAATATGTAGCTGTACTGTAAGTACACCTCTCTGCCAAACCCTTCGGAGATCACAGGCGTGATGTTATATTAATTTATAACTTCATGTTTAGAAATGAAACAACTTTCACGTATTTTATATTTCCTACGTTTTTTGTTTCCACTTCTAGCGCTTAAAGCACTTTCCAACACTCTCGAGGTCACCGGTAAATATGACAGCGCTTTTTCGAAACATCGTCGTCAAATATGTACTTCTTTTAAAAGGGTTAAAATGAAAAATGTCGATCCTGTTCATTGACATGGAGTTAAATAATGCTCGACCGATCAGCCTAGCCTTTTCCCAACTATGTTGGGGTCACCTTCCAGTCTAACCAGATGCAGCTGAATAGTATCCAAAAGTCAAGGAGCGACTGTACTTCTGTCTTCCACAACCCAGTTAATGGGTAACACGATACCCCTGTCCCCTTGGTAAGACTGGTTGTTAGACTTTTGGACGCTTTTAACACGTACGTCTTTCTTAATTTTTTACATCGTTCTCACATTATATAATTTTAAAATCAAAAGTAATGGTGTAACTAATATTTTTGTAAAATATCATTTAAAAAGAGTGTCCATGGAGTTTCTTGCCCGTTCTTCTCCATAGGTACCTACGCTTTGGAATGGGCAACTAGCTTCATATTTTCTGACTGACCGACTTCTTGACAATTCAAAAGTGCCTGTAAATGGTTTAATTGAAATAAATACTTTGAGTTTGAGTTTGGGCTTCTGACTACTGTCAGAGATCTACGAATGACACGACCAACGGCTTAACATGCTCTCCAAAGCACAGAGTCGTCTCGGTCTGTAACGGATGATCACCAATCCACGAACAGACCGCGGCCAGCGTAACTTAACCATCAATCGACCGTCTGGCTGTTCTCATTTAGCCACGTAACCTCCTATTTCAAACAAATACTTAGTAGTTTTGGCTAAGTCTAACAGCTAGACGGCAAAACATTTTAAGGTCATCACGACTCTAAACCCTTTATTGTGAAAGTGTAATATTCCTAAGCTGGTATTACAAGTCTAGCATTACCTTTTGATTTCAGTCTAAGCCATTTAGATTTCAAGAATTGTAGTACCTGCCTCGTACCACGAGGTTCTGGGTTCGATTCCTAGGACGGTGGTCCCAGGCAGTGGCGTGCCTAGGGGTCAAAATTAGGGCAAGCCCACAGATTTTCAACGTATAAAAAAAACGCCCAACTGAGGGATTGGCTGATTTTCAGTTAATAATGTTTGTGTTCGAGTTCATTGATTGGTATTTTTTTAATATATTTATTTATTGATAGGTTTAAGTAAGTTTGTTGTTGTGAATTATGATTTTATTAGGGCAAGCCGGGCTTTTCGGCTTCTATGAAGGTACCGCCCCTGGTCCCAGGGAAGACGGTGGCACAGTGATCACGCATAGCGAGGCTCAGGGGAGGCCCCTTTACAGTCTCCCCAGGGATGTGCCTTACAGGCGTTGCACGGGGGGTTCCAGAATTGGTATTTTAAGAGGAACCGGGACCACCCCTATGTGCTGATGGTGATCACCGGGGTGGTTTTAGTGAGGTAAAAATCCCACACTCCCCGACCTCCCACTCCGGAGGTCGGGTGCCTTTTGAAGGTTTCCCCCCGACAACAAAAAAAAAAACGGTCGCACAAAGTGTTATTGGGTTTATCCATCAGGAATCTCTTAATATAAGCCCAGAGTCTGGATTTGTGCCCGATTGATGGAAATAGGCTCGCCCCCTATTAGGTACATGGGAGTTGAAACATATTGGCGAATTGTGGACGTTACTATACCCTTCGGGGAATAAAGGTGTAAGGCGATGTTATGTTATTATTCTGGTAATGTCAAAACAAACCCCATATGTCTGAAGCCTTATTAGCAAATTTGCACGAATTTACTCGCCTGAAACGGGAGAATCGGCACTTTTCAATCAACTCAGCCTATTGCAGTCCACTGCTGGAAATAGGCCTCCCCCAGGCTGCGCCACGACACCCTGTCCTCCGCCTTCCGCATCCAGTCCGTCCCAGCCACCTTCTTTAGGTCGTCCGTCCATCTAGCTGGGGGGCGTCCCACACTTACGCTCGCCGATACGCGGTCTCCACCCGCAGACACATCGCGGTCGTCACTTTTAATAATATTAAATCTATCTATAGGCGAGTCGCACAAAGTGAATTTATTTGTAGGCGAATCGACAACTCCATAAATAATATAAGCAATAAAGTATGGAAAAAGGGACAACAGCGCGCAGAAGGCGCTTCGTAGGCGGACAAAAATGTCGCCAATATAATTTTAACATAGGGTCAAAGTTTCGAAACCTGATACAAGATGTAAAAGCTTTCAAGTCCATGAGTGTTAACATATCAGTTGGCAAAGTATTCATAAAAAAAAACAATATGTCTAATAATAAATAAACAATAAGAAGTTTTAAAAGCACTCTATAGCAGCCAAAGTAATATAATAATGAAATCAGTGACACGCGAACAAGTTAATGGCAGTGAAGTGGAAAAGCAGTGTAGATCTAAAGTGACGTCAACGACACGATCTGGGAGTTGGTATCAGCAGACTTACATATTTGTGCCTCTGTCTTTTTGAGAATGAGCAATAAGCAGTGGTGACCTAGTGGTGGTTGTAGGTCGTAGGTTCGAAACTAGACAGGCGCTTTACTTTGTGTAAATTGCTCTCAAAAAGGGTGAAGGAAAACATCGTGAGGAAACCGGCATGTCCTAGAACCAAAAATTAAATTCAAAGACATGATATGTGACATCTACCAACCCGCACTGGGTCCGCGTGGTGGATTACGGCTTACGGCCCACTACCTCTCACCGTGAGGAGGCTTGTTTCCCAACAGTGGGAACGTTATAGGCTGATTATTCTTTATCCCAATTCATTTGTGATTGGCGCAGCATTTCTTCTTCCAAACAACTCAGTAACATTCAACTCACTGAGATGACGGTTGGAAAGTTACCTCCCGTTTTAGCTACATCATCTTCATCTGCTATTTACACACTACATTCATCGTGTCTTTGGTATTCCTCTACTTCTATGTCCATCCACCTTCATACTCAAAACTTTCCTCACGGCAGGATCTTCGTTCCTAATCAGTGGTGGTGCCTAACTAGACATTATACATTTACGACGGCATTTATAAACTGTACACACATGTTTTTCTTGCCGTGACAAACTACGGTTTATTCGCCGTATGTAGGCACGGTCGACAGTGTTGTATGGATCACTAATCATTATGGAAGCTTGTTGACGGACACGTTTTTCCTACAGTGGCGCGGTTTATACACTGTACCGTAAAGATACCGTGCCGTGTACAAAGGGCCTAACGCCACCATAATTATTTCCTATGATTTGAAATCTCGACGAATTTGGCTATATTTTAGGCTTTAGGCCATTTACGTGATACTGGTATCAATTTGTGTTCCAAAATGAACGTGTACGTTGTGTGTGACGTAGATAACAGACAAAGGTTCGCTGTAGACCTCAGATAAGTAATGAGGGTTCTAATTCTTGGAATATATTGCCCTGAACTAAATTTCACTCTATACAACTTTGTCCGTATGTTTAAACATGGTCATAATGTATACCTAACTGCTTGTATATGCTGTGTCTCTCCACAGACAATGGCTCACCTCCCATCTTGCACCGCATTCCTTGTCACTTGCACACGTGAGGACATAATGGCTGCGTTAGCGAATGCTATCCGCGTTGCTGAATTTTGGGCCAAAAAAATTAAGAAAATATATATTTTTGCCATTGACACGTTAAAAAGAAGACTGCTTCCATACTTTTCGTACTAAATATGATCTAATAACATTATACAGAAACTCAAAGAAAAAAATCATTAAAAAAAATCTATCGGGGCTGTCAATTCATTTTTTTAGATAGCCTGTTGATAGTGTTTTTTTATGGTTTTTTTCTTTGAGCACTATTCGCATAGGGCTCAAAGAAAGTAATTGAAAGAAAAAAACAAAAATTTGTCACGACTTTTTAAACCACCGTAAAAAATTCATCGGCATTCTCAGGGTTAAAAGGTTTGGAAATGCCTTGCCCATGCCCCTATTCGATTTGATCCATACTTTCAGGGTTATCCTGTATAGGTTGATGTTGCTAAGGATTTGACATTATTTCTAAATATAATAAAAAAATGTCGCGTTTTGTTATTCTTCTAAAATACGTAACGAATTTCGGTTTTCACCGGAAGGTTTATGTGTATTTAACGTTAATATTAAATTTGATAATAAAGGAATAAATCAAATAATTAAGAAATCTCGATGTTTTGGTAAGTCGTAAAAACCGTGAGAAGCTGAAGCAAGGCAAAGGTCTTTTGATAAATAAATCTTCAGTGTACTCTCAAAATTGCCCTTCAAGATTGAATTCGAAAGTTTACTAAAACTAAGCTATTAAATACTAGCTGCGCCCCGCGGTTTCACCCGCATAAGTTTCGACCCCGTGGGATAAAAACTCCTATGTCCTTTCCTGAGACTCAAACTATTTCTACACCAAATTTCATCTAAATCGTTTCAGCGGTTTAAGCGTGATGAGATAACAGACAGACAAACTTTCGCATTTATAATATTAGTATGGATTAACTTTTGAGTACACTCATAGATAAACCTAGGTTTATCGAAAAACAATAACTTTATCGACCTTTCGACAAAAATAATCAAATTACCTTAACAAAACTTGCTATTGAACAACAAGAAAACTAAGTTTCAAAGAAACTCTGAATAATTTCCAGTTACATAATAATGAGTTGCCCCTTTTAAAATCAATAATGAAATTAATTGTAACGTATATTTCCCTTACAAAGTTAACCTTCCAATTAATTAACTAAACAATCGAAGGGTTACATAATTTTAGTAATTGAATTACTTTTGGCTCTGGCTCAAATGAGATTGGGCATCAGCCGCGTGCAGGATGGTCGCTGGGCAAAAGTCTCCACACAATGGGTGCTTGAAGATAGATGGACACGCCACCTAGATCGGCCCAGAAATCGGTGGTGAGATGACCCGGGTTGGTCGCCGAGGGCTGGTTCGAGATGCCGCGGGACAAGAGTTTCTGGAAAGACTTGGCCTTCGCCCAGCAGTGGGGTAGAGGCTAAACAAAAAAAAAATTATAACACTAGAATACTAATCTTATTTTATCACCGCTTGAATGATCGCCTGGGAGATGATTTTATAAACAAATCTTGATTTTGTTTTAAAACTTTGACTGACGAATTTTTAAACGAAATAAATTAGGCAAGTATCCTACCTTTCATAAATTCAATTTTTTTTTTTCTGAGCAACTCTGATTAGTCCATACATTAATCATAATTATAGCACTTTCCTGCTACCTCACCTTCTGACACAGCTTTACAAAATTCTTTTATAAAAAATACCAACAATCAGAGTGTTGATTTTATAGGCTCTAATATAATGTATGAACTATCGAATACATAGCAAATACCTATAACCAGCCTAAGGGGCTTACAGGACCTAAACACAAAAAAATTTGAAACAATAAAAGTATATGATCGACTACAGTAAACAAAATCAGAAAAATATATGATATTCTTCAGGATATACATATGATAGGTAGATAGTGTGTTGAAAACATAATATAATTGATTTGATACAATAGAAAAAATCATGAAGATACCTCTACAAACTTTATTTTTACAATAAAATTATGATTTTTGTCAGATTATTCTACAAGCAACATCCTTTAAACTTTTTAATTTTTTAGTCCCAACAATAGATTTTTTTGTAAATAGATAATTGCTTCATATTTTGGAATAAATTACCAGCGTTGTGTCATCGCGCTTCTCTTTCTTTTCTATGCAGTCCGCAAAATCTGCGGTCATTATTCGCCTTACAAAAATGTTCTAGTTAGAGTTCACTCAAAAATTCACCTTATAATACTAATGATCATTGGCGATGATCGTCTGGACTAAACAAGCTAGCTAGGCGCGAAATGACCCTATAACGCGTTGCGGGTTACCCTGATTTGGCACGAACGTATTATAAACCCGATGCGTCCCCGAAATTTAAAATTAACTAAAAAAAACTCAACCGCAGGCGGCTCCTCAGACGATGATCAGTACTCATTTGCTTAACCTTTTCCAAACTATGTTGGCGTTGGCTTCCAGTCTAACTGGATGCAGCTGAATACCAGTATTTTACATGGAGCGACAGCCTATTTGACCTCCACAACCCAGTGACTGGGTAATACGATACCCCTTGGTAAGACTGGTTGTCAGACTTTCGGGCTTCTGACTACCTGTAAAGATTGTCACAGATTCACGAATGCCAGCCAGAACCAACGGCTTAACGTGCTTTCCGAGACACAGAGGGGTCTCGGCTGAGGGGTCGGCGGCTCGGATGTAAAGATGGTAACTCATCCTCAGACCAACCGCGGCAAGCCTAGCTTAACCTGATCGATCGTCCTGTGTGGCTGATATTATTTAGCCACGGGACCCTCCAATTTACTACTCTAGGGTTAAATAGTTTGACCAAGTAGGTACTGAACAGCCTTTGTAATCTTTTCATGAACAGACTGACAATTGAATCAAATCCAGGAAAGCCCTAATTACTAAGCCTGACTCACTTGATCTAACTATACTTATAAGCCGATGCATTAAAGAAAGGAATCTTAAATGGCGGCTTGTACTTGCGTTGACAGATAGTATAGTTAGCATAAAAAATTTCAAGTCAGTTTTTTTTTTTCAAATTATGAATAATAAAAACAAGACCGGGTCGTATTAATATCAAACTAGCTTCTGCCAGCGGCTTCGCCCGCGTGAAAGATATTATACAAGACATTATACACTATTTGGCGTGTATCATCTTTCCTCGCTTTCAAGGGGACATGATAACTGTCTCTGCACAGTCTACACGTCCAAACAACAAAACTTAACAATAAAATAAAACTCAACAAGAATAACACACAGGTAACAATGGAAAAATAACAGAAAACTATAACAAGGAATTATTCGTAATAAGGATCACTGAGCGCGTCAAAACAGCGTGGAAGCAAATCAAGACAATTTTTTTTTCTGCTTACGGTACGCGCGAGAGTGAGTATAGACGGCACTAGTGTGCGAGCGAGAGGACATGATAAGCGCCGCCATTTAAGATTCCTTTCTTTAATGAACCAGGTTATACTTTAAATTTCATCCATTTTCATCCGTTTGGATAAAATTATTTTGTCATATGGGTAGACCATGACCTGGAGAAGGATATACTTAGGCTACTTCTCATTCTGGATCGCAGTTGAAGTCGCGGGCAACAGCTAGTGTTAAATAATACCCCTGTCTTACGATACTCGTAAAAATGTTTCATTGAATAAATTCTACAAATTGGTTTGAGTAGAAGACAGTAGTAAGACAGAAAATAACATTTCTACGTATGAGACCTTGGAGACACGTACCTACATTGTTTGCAAAAACACTTGTACCCGACAAACCTTACATAAAATATGCTATCGGTCCAAGAATAAGGACACAACTTTGGTCTTATTGGACAATTTCCAGGATATTTCCTGCGCCCATAATTTTTGGGCCCTTTATAAAATGAGAACTCGTCTCGGCGCCGTCTCGTGGCTTGTAAACGAGCTGCAAACTTGACTGTGTTATGTTTAACAGGTTTCCGGTCTACTGATCCGGATAAACACGTCAGATAATAATAGTAATTTTTCCAATTGAACTCACATTGGTTGTCAGAACTATATGATAAGTTTATGTTATGTTTATATGCGATTATGACATTGTAATTCGACAGTACCGGACTTATTACAAAACAAGTTTTTGTATTATCTTTCGACTCAGGTTTAAACCATCGAGCCATTTTTAAAGGGCTTTGAAAGTCAATGGTATACCTACCTGTCCGCCATTTTTTTTTTCGAAATGGCGGCCTCCCTTGGAACCTATATAAATCGATCGCTGACATCAATGAAAACATAAAAAGACCGAACCCCGTAAAGTATTAGGTGAAAAAAAAAAACAAAATGGCTGACAGGTAGGTATACCAGGCTTTACATAAAAATCTTCAATCCCCTTTCGAACTTATAATCTGACTAAGTTAGTTTTTATTACAAAAACTGACGTTAAACCTGATTCTAAGTTGTCAATTTCTCATTAAGAACTTTACGTTTGTCGAAATAATAAAGTTCAACAAAATACGAGCGAAGCGAAGGTTTAGGCTAAGCCTATAGTTAAAACTTTTTAAATAAGACGGTAAAATATTATGTTAGCGACTTTTTTCCAAAATACCCATAAGATCTAGATAATCTTTAGCGGAATTTATCACAAAATATTGAAACTTTACACGTGGGCGATGTCATTAGCACAGCTAGTATTACATGCACATAATACCTTGTTAATGAGGTTACCGAAGGGTTAATT
Organism: Luperina nickerlii; assembly: GCA_963855955.1. Lineage (NCBI taxonomy): Eukaryota > Metazoa > Arthropoda > Insecta > Lepidoptera > Noctuidae > Luperina > Luperina nickerlii. The sequence continues at coordinate 6,791,552 of OY979671.1, forward strand.
ATTTGAGATTAGTGCCAAAGTAACCCATTAATGGCGCATTAAAAGGAGGGGGGGATGCCGCCGATAAAAGCATTCACTATTCGAAACCCCCACTCGACATCGATTGGACCCACCCCAGCTTTGCTGAACATTTTACACTTTATTTTATTTACTTTTAGTTGGGGCGAACTAGAGGTAAGAGGGAATTGAGGGCCCGCAGAACAAAGGATTTGTGCCCTGAATTACCGACACGGAGTCGCAGTAATCCACTAAAAAGATGGCGGGTCGACTAGAACGTTTTTCTTAAGGCAAAAAGTTGATCAAAATTGTGCGTGACCGATGAAAAGAATCGAGGAGGCTTTGACCCAGGAGGCCTACTTTACGATGATATATGTATAATATATGTATGTATGTCCGTTTACGATGATACGGGTCCGTCCGAAAGTGGTTCGATACTTCGAAATGAAACCTCAATCGTCTACTGCTGGACATAGGCCTCTCCCAAGCTGCGTCACAACACCCTATCCTCCTCCTTCCGCATCCAGTCTGTCCACCTTTTTGAGCGAGATCTAGCTGGGGGGCGTCCCACACTACGCTTGCCGATCCGCGGTCTCCACTCCAAAGTACCCTACTCCCGAATACTTAACTTTTTCGGAAGGGTAAAAACACATCTGGGTACAGACAACTGTGAAATCGTATTGTCATTCGTTCTTAGTTCGGGCCCCGAGCTAATTTTATGTTCGTAGATGATACGGAGAAGGAAATGACCATAACTTCGGCTGAACCTATGGATTTCGTGCGAAGTATACCCCCAGCAGCAGGACGGCACGAGCTACTTATAATAAATACCTCATTAGTATTACCGGTTACCGAGAAAAAAAAAACATGTGTTGTAAAAGTTCCTCAACGGAATCCTATTTTATAATTGGCAATCTGACAGCACAAAATAGTTAATTACATCGCAATACACTGTGCAAGGCAGCAAAGACATCGATCGGGAAAGCATTTGGTATGCAGATGTAAAATATCGGTAGACTGAGGTAAGCCACGATACTCTATGAATATTTCAGTCATGCACATGCAGAATGCTAGATCAGTGTACTCGTGGTGCAACGCAATGCGATACATGACGTTGTTATGGTGGCTCTGTGCATCTTATTTTCTTTGTCCTTAATCCATTAAACTTTATATTCAACTTGTTTACTTAACCCTCGTAGTCTGCCCCAAGTTGTATTTACGATTGCAAATATTTGACTTTGAACAACATTGCGGTTTTACTCCGTTTTATGTTTATAATTGCGCCATTGCAGCATCAAGACACACAAGACAATCTTTCGCGAATGCCTTTAATCTCACTCTCTTGAACAGGTCAGGACTTAACCAGTATTACCAAGTACCAAGTTATTGGCATTTCAGAGTGCGAAATTTTAAAACTAACTCTGACATGGGCCAAAGATAATCTCGGCTTGGTTTTATTTTGGGAACAGCTAAAAGGTTTTGTGCTCAGATAAAAGGGTTTAAACTTTAAACCCGTTGCTTTATGTTGGGACACGAGACAACCAATGACTTGGAGATTAATTTTGAGGGTAGTGAAGCGATTCATGCATTGGATTTGGCAGAAGCATTTAAAAACATTCAGTAATGAAGCTGGTAGTTGCACCCTAATCGCGTAACACATTATTAATTACTAGCTTCTGCCCGCGACTTCGTCCGCGTGAAATTTCTTGTTACTCCCACCCACCCCGTCGCATCGCATCGCCTACCCGCGCTATTACTTCGTTTTTGCTTAGCGTTCTTTCTGCCTTTTTTATTTTTGCTCGGCTCCTAAAGGTCATAGCGTGATGTTAAATAGCCTCTAGCCTTCCTCAAGAATTGGGCTATCAAATGCAAAAAGAATTTTTCAAATCCGACTGGTAGTTCCAGAGATTAGCGCGTTCAACCAAACAAACAAACAAACTCTTCAGCTTTATAATATGTTAGCGTGATGTTAAATAGCCTATAGCCTTCCTCAAGAATTGGGCTATCAAATGCAAAAAGAATTTTTCAAATCCGACTGGTAGTTCCAGAGATTAGCGCGTTCAACCAAACAAACAAACAAACTCTTCAGCTTTATAATATGTATTAAGAATAGACAATCTGAATAATTTTGAAGGATATTACTAGTCCATTGCTTCATATGTTCGAAATATTTGTCTGCTCAACAACGTAAATGACGCAATGAATGTTGTTGAACTGTCAAAATGAAAGCTATTGCTACTGTTATCGGTTAGGCAATCACCCCGCTGAGCAATAAAACAGTAATCATCCAAATATTGTGTTTTATTTGGTTGAAGGACCTCGATTCATCCACTTCATTTTCTTTAATTTTCATTTAAGAAAGATATTGTGCTTTTACGATTATCCATTCTTTTATATCGAAAGCTTTATATTAAAGTCTGCGGTTCGTGGCGGAGAAAACCTCTCAATTGTCGTGTGTATGTGGAACGTATTATATTGTACGGCATGCGATTTTGCTGCTTTAGAGAAAGCTCGAACGGCTTACAGTTCGCTGTTTACTGTACTATGTAGTTCATAGTTTATACGCACTACAATAATGTTAAAGTTGTGAATGCAGTTCCTGTTGGGGAAGATAGCGAGGCTGTGTGCTACTCGTACTTTGTAGAATGTTTCCATATCTTGCCGCAAGACATATCCTATATTTAAATCCTATATTTCGGTTTACGACGTCACATATTTGTGCTACCACTTGTACAGCCAGCAACAAAAGTTTTTTTTAATCCCAGTTATTGAGCAAAATATTTGGTTAAAATTGAATGGGCATTGTTCATATTTTTTTAAATGTTGTAATTGAAAAACCATTTCGAGGAATAGCGTTACTGATCATTACGGACTAATTAATTTTGAAAAATATTCATATGTTATTGGTATTTTTGATAAAATACGATTGACCTTCTTTGCCCTTCAAATTACGTACGACTGGCTGTACAGTTTTGTATCGTTGCCTCAGAAAATAAAAAGTAAGAGGCAAGTATTGTCTACAATCTGTCAAATGTCAAATTATTGTAAATATGTCAAAAATATAAACATTCTTGTTTATAAATCTCATTATTACATTACATACATTATTTCAACACTCGACAATATTTAATATACTGGAAGAGTTATGGAATACAGGAAGTGCTTTGTTCCAACTTTCAGCAATAATAGTAATAATGTCGCCGCGTGCGTTATTATTCTATTTCTAAGTCGCCGCGTCGATTGTTCCTAGTGACGATAGAGAGTAGTATATTCCTTGGAGGACACTTACACATAAAAAAACCATTTGTAAATAAATACGCTAAGCTAGGATTCGATTATTTAAGAGGTCCTTTCGGCCTATTGACACTTTGACAGATGCGACATTGTTGACGTTGTGTTGACAGATTAAAATTTTTAATAATGTACTAGTAAGGCAACGGCACCTAATCTTTATGCTACTGGATGACGTCACCTACCTTAAAAACTTAAAATAATTAAATAATTTTTATTAAAATAACTATTGAGCCAATCATCAAAATATTCAAATTAGTTTCTCAAAATGCTCTAAATTTACAAAAAATAAAATAAAATATAATGGTTAGAAATTTTGGACAATCCCCATTGTACTTCTGCTGCAATTTTGAATAAATATTTTGCTCAATAACCGAGATTAAAAAAACTGAAGTGTTAATCTACTTTTGTTGCTGACCGTACATGCCTTTCACAAATTATCACATATTATATTAGCCGTCATATGTATAATAATGGATGAATCATGAAATCAGATATTATTGCCGAGCTGTCCATAAATATATATTTTTATGCTAGTGAGTGTCATCATAGAATAGAATAGAATACTCATCACACTGCCACTGCTACTCTCATCATCTGCCTAGCCTTTTCCCAACTATGTTGGGGTCGGGTTCCAATCTAACCGGATGCAGCTGAATAACAGTATTTTACATGGAGCGACTGCCTATTTGACCTCCACAAACCTTTCGGGCCCTGACTATTCATAACGACTGTCAAAGATCCACGAATACCCTCCGGGACCAACGGCTTAACGTGCTTTCCGAGACACGGAGGGGTCTTGGTATGTAAAGACGGTCACCCATCCATAGACCAACCGCGGCATGCGTAGCTTAACCTGATCGATCGACCTGTGCGGCTGTTATTATTTAGCCTAGGGCCCCTATGCTAGTGGATGTATACTATACTATACGAATTATGAATATAAATGAATTGAATTCTTTCAGCAAAACTAGAAAGGTTACCTTCCAAAAGCATTGAGCCACTTACAGGTGAATAGCTAAATTACCGATTGACCGGGCTGTATTTACAAAAGCTCATAAACCAAAGCAAGCTAAAATTACGCAAATTGAAAACCAAGATTAAGTAAACTGCCGCACTAGTTTAGCAATAATATTCTATAAGGTGAGTGGGGGGAAGATAGAAAACGGGGTAACACAAAAAGTTGTCCATAACGTCAGACTTAATGCAGTTTTTGCAGTGATGGCAACATTGTTAAGATCGCCATTTTGTTACGTCGCACATCTCAATCAGCGTTTACCGCTTTGAGTGAATGGTTGTGTGAAAAATGCAAATTTCTGCGCAGTGACTTTTACACAAATTAATCGAGTGTTTTAATCTTACCCCGTGTCCTGTAACTTTACTTACGAGGTGGGTACGAATGTTTTATTGGAATATCTACTCATTATTTTTAATTCTTAGTTGTGTTATTACATCCAAATATGGCTATTTTTCGTATTTTAGGATTTATTTCAATTTTCCATCTTTACCCACCAATATTTGACGGGGTAAGAAGAACAATTAGAAGTTTCGACCTTACCCCGTTTTCAAAAGTCATACAAATAGTCAGATGTTCTCAAACTGTTCATAATAAGTATACAAAATAAAATAATCGGTACCTACCCTTTTATGATTTTATGATGTTCTTATAGAATATCGTTTATGCAAAGTTTGAATGAATTAATTTTGTGTATAATTGATTAGTGATTACAAATATTATTATTATAAATACCAACTTAGGACTACCGAATGACTATTCAATAATTGCATTTTGTTAATTCAGTATCACCCATGCCACGTAACTACGTCCGGACATCTCTACGCGCAACTTCCTACACCCATGACGATATTGCTAACGCCATAGAGAAAGTAAAACGGAAGGAATCTTTATTTTGAAATATTTTATCTTTATGTCACTTTTATTTGTTACGTATTGCGCTACATTTGTAGACTCAGATGAAAGAAAAATGCAAACTCTCTGTTTTGTAATATCTCGGTAAGTATTAGGATAAAGTAAAATTAAAGGATATATTTGATTGATAGCAATGTTTTATTTTCAGTATAACCTTAAGCAATTAAAGTGGAAAGTTTGAGAACCTCTTTGTCAATCTTCCCCCGGTGGGGTAAGATTGAAATATATAAAAATATAAAAACGTTATATCTTTCTAAACTAAAGGAATTTTGACACTTCAGTCAGTTCTCAGTTTTTAGGGCACTTCAAACTATAGACTAGTGACCACCAACAGCGTCTGACAACCATTTAAACGATTTTAGAAACTATTTCGATCTTTCCCCATCACCCTTTCATCTTTCCCCTGGTTCATTTTCGTGATAAAAACATTTAATTTAATTTTTTTTATGCTTTGGAGCAGATTTAACAGGATGTTATCAATATGATAGAAAAATATACTCTTTGCTCTTTACTCAAACAAATAATTTTTTAGCATAAGCTCATATGTACTGTTCTACAAGATTTCAAATACAACACTGCTCATCTCATCAAAAAACCGTTCGATCTTGCCCCCACTCACCTTAGCCCGAAGCCAAACTGTAGCGTTATTATTCCGTCAACGTCTCTTGTATCGTTAATAACAAAATATTTGTATACGGAGAAGTTTAATCTTCAGCGGTATACTAAAAGTAAGTAATAATATCAACAAAACGTGTGCGGAAATTGCTAAACCACTCGGGTACTAAAATAATGATTTGGACGAATCAAGACGGGATTGTAGCAGTCTTGTAATGTTTCTGGAAGCCTTAATAGGTACATGTGTACGTGGATTTAGAAACACGTTTATATATAGATGAATAAATAATAATAACTGATACACTCCTACAAGGATCTTTTTTGGCGCTGGAATGACATTGACAGAGAGGTGCTGCAGTGCGATTCTGTAACCATCTCACCGTGAAAACTTAGGTGAAGTGAGCGGCGAGTGAGCTGTCAATAGTGTCAATTCCTAGCAAAAACAAACCCACTTCACCTAAGTTTTCACGGTGTGATTTTTACAGAATCGACCGGCTGTTGGTAAGCACATAACATAATCAGCCTACGTTAATGTTCCCACTGCTGGGACACAGGCCTCGTCTCTTGGAGAGGGACTGGGCTGTAATCAACCAAGCGGAGCTAGTGCGGGTTGGTAGATATTTTGTGCATTTGTTTTGAAAAATTTTTTGAAAACCAAGATGGCGACGTTAGTTCCGATTTTGGCCACGCGACAAAAGAGCCTTTTACTTTAGATAAGAATGTGGACGACGTCAAACCATCTCAGGCTTGAAAAGGGTGAAAAGAAAAGAGGCCAGTTAAATATTGGATAACAAAAACCCTACGGAATATACGCACACATACAAACCTAGCCGGGTTACGTTAAGTCGCACGGTAAATACCCGGGCGGATCACTCATTCATTTACGGATCTCGACGACAATTACCGCCACATTGCCTTTTTCTGATCTGAGGGTACATTTTAAGGCTGCTTTTCCACCAGAGATGTGCTAAGTAAAACTAAAACTGTGTGACCATTACCACTAATGGTAAGCTGTGTAGCGGAGCGGAATAAGATGTGCTATGAAGATGCGCTGCCGCGAGGAAGATGCGCAGCTCGAGCTATGCGATGCATCGACAGTAGAAGGCATCGGGGAGCAGCTGCGGCGCGGTGAGGGGAGAGGCGCTCGCTGCTCTGCACATAGCTACACCACTCGTGCATCCATAGCTTCCATCACGCACCCTTCCATATAAAAAACATAGCTTAGTTAAACCTGTTTCCACCAGTGATATGCCATGTGGACTAATGAATAATGATTTGTGGATATCAAACGCATCCATAGCAACGTAGCATAGCACATCCCTGGTGGAAAAGTAGCATAAGGCCTGTTTTATAAAACGTCACTCAATATTCAAGCATTACTTAAAACTAGATTCAAGCAATTTGATTGGTTGAAACTAGTTTTAAGTAATGCTTGAGTATTGAGTGACGTTCTGTAATACGGGACTAATTCTGTAATTCTTTTGACAGTTATCTACATAAAAGAGGGTATATTCTGTCCAGAACTTTGACCGACACGATTAAACATCAAGTTTGAATTAGCGATAAATTATTGTTGACTGAACTATACAATACAAATCCTTGGAGACTATCTTTCGAAGTACTTAAGCTTACTTTAACGAACTTTACGTCAAATATACTTCAAACGTCTCGAAGTCAATCCAAAACTTCTTCTAATACGCAAAGTCCTTAACAAGCTCTTTTGTATAGTCAGGAACTACAAGGAACATCGCTATCGGAAAATTCTGAGAAGAAGAAGAAAGTTCGCAGTTCCGCCGGGCATATTGTAACCTGATTTACCCATATAGTTTGGAAGATAAAATACTCTATATTCCAAGTTAGGGAGACGTACTCGAAAAAATGCATGTTATTATAATGAGGAAAATGAAAAGTATACATATGCAGGACTTGGATATAACGATGATAATATTAAAATGAAGCAGGATGTGGTTTCTATTAACAAAGGTTCCTATTGAGTTACAGATTGGTGAAATATCGTAACCTAAAATGTAACACACGTTGAACCAACTTCGCCTAGTTCCTATTAGTGTGCATATACACGAGCGGCACGCGGTGAAGACAGAGGCAACTGCAACCGTCGACGTGTGTCGGCGGCACCCGTTGACACGTCGGCGGCAACCGTCGACGCGTCGGCGGCAACCGTCGACAACAAGTCGCTCGTGTGTATGTACGCACACTTGCATTACATGACGCATAGGATAATTAAGGATGGCTCATATACATGTTACATTTTATGTTACGTATCACCAATCTGTACACATCGCGGTTGCAGTTCCTTTAGGAAATAAAACAAAGGTTAATTATATTGATTTTGTTGGAAAACAATATTATTTAGTCACAACGAAAAACGGCCAAGTGCGAGTGAGACTCGCACACGAAAGCTTTCGTACCACGCACAAGGCATAAAAAAGCCGAGAAAAACGCGTTACTTGTATGGTTCCTTAGACACGCACTTTGTGAAAATTTCAACTGTCTACCTATTACGGTACATAACGGACGGACGGACACGACTCTTTGGGTCCGTAACCCTAAAAACCATCTCGGGCAGGGCAAGCTAGAAAACCGAACAAAAAATATAAAGTTGTTTTTCTTGTCTCTCAATAACCCAGAACTAGCAAAGACGAAAAAAGTTCTACAAAAAATACGAAAAATAAAAGGGTATTCAAGCCTGTAATACTATCTGAGCCAGAATCGATAGAAAGATCGTTGGCAGGGCACATCGGTCACCTACACTACATACATAGTTAAGGGTGAATGGACTATTAGCCCTCTCCAAATGTCAATAATGGAATTACTGAACATTCCAGACTACAATATTGTTGTTTATTATTTTGCTAGATTATGTCTACAACTTCGTGTGGTTTTTGGGAATGTAAAAGTTCTCTAGATAGAAATTTAATTATACCAGATTTAACCTCTGTGACTCCTGTGAGTCAGCATGTAAATAATTTCATTGACATTCCTGAGATTGTCGAACGAATCACGTAGTTTCATATGAATATTTTTGGGAATTCGTGTGACACCTGACACGAGTTTTTGGACAACTCCTACTTCGTGTGTTGGCCTGCTTCTTGAGTACCTATCACAAAAGAAGACTGCATATTCTAGATAACTACAGAACATAATGTTTCTCGGAGGGTGAAGAGATCAGGGCCGAAGCCTGCCGGGTCAGCGGGATTGTCCGAAAGGGTTACCGCTGGCCCGGAACATAAAGGGCTAAGAAAAGAAAACGGGTGGGTTTTAGTCAGTAAGAGTCTGACACTTCCGCTCCACCCAGAGCGGGAGGGGTCATTTGATGATTTCCTATCCTCAAAAAAAAAAACAAGGGGTGTAAAGATGCAACATATTTTAATAGTTTTGTACAGCAATGGTCTATTAAGACAGGGTTTCGATTCATCCCCGAGGGGGTTAAAATGGGCAAAATCGCAAAGTATTTCATTTACCATAATAGATTTTTAGATTCCGTATCGTACTACTTTTTATATATGACGTTATTATCAATTTTATAAACCCAAGCCAGCACGGCCACATGTAAATCTTTTTTCTTATCCATTCCTTCCTTACCTCCGATATTAATGCTCTCCATCAGCAAAAACGAGCGATGTCAGATATTTCTGTCAGAATCAGAGAGCATTTCACTAACTTTATGATTTCTCAGACTTTTACGATGTAAATATCATCCATCGTTTACCAGTAACTTATACAAAGTTGATACGACAGAGGGGCTTTTCTTTAAACTGCCTATACTAGATACCATTTTCAAGCTCTGTACCAAAAATCAATTAAATAGGAGCAGTAGTTTAGTCACAAATGATTTTTGAAGTTTTTGCTACGTTTGAACACGATGTATATTTCCTAACAGCTGATTATCTCATACGCATAGGTCATGCACCTTAAAACGATAATCTGAGTATAAGATACATTGTTGCCGCACAAGTACAACCAAATATTTCACGAAGCAATAAATGGGTCAAAATCACCAAGGTGGCAAATTCCGAGTTCTGTTTTATGAAAAATATAACTAGCAGCTATTACTTTGATAATCAGCTTAAATTATCACTAAACTTGTGTTTAAACAATATGTACGTTGACAGAGCATAGAATTAAGTACTACTCTTGTAATTTTATTTTCAAAGTGACTTGTCGCCGAAACCAATCATTCCGGGAACGTTTTTGTGAGGTTTATAATAAAATTAAAATATGACTTAAGTATTTCTTTTTGAGCCTGTTTAATAGCGGAAGTATGCAATAATTAACAAGGAATTAAAAAACTCTGAAGAAATTTCAAATTAAAACGTTTAAAAGCAAAATATCACTACAAATGGAGGTACTTGACTATTTTCTTGTATGAAATTAACTAAATATGCCAAAATTGTTGACTAATATATAAAATAACAAACTGTAGGTATTGAGGTCTGCCTTATTTTAATATTATCAGGGACTTTTTAAAAAAATCTAAATAATAATGTGTTATCTGTGATTTTAGTGATGTTCCCGGAAATGATAAGGTGTTCACGAAATGATGCGTATACATGACGATACAAATACAATTTAGGTTTATAGAAATATAAGAGATGTTTGGATGTCATTCTTATTTATTTATTAGTCATAAAGTTTATTCACAACAAAGTGTAACTTACATCTCTTCTTAAGAATATTTTAATCGAAGTACACGACCAACTACAAATTATTAATCAAACCATCCAAACATGAATATAGTTTTGTAGAATTATAGTATTTAAATGAATCTAATCAAAAACAATCTCTCTCTTAATCATATTAATTAAACATGAGAACATTATACATATATAACAAGAAACAAACGTTAGAATTTTTCGTAAACATCAATATCAATGTCAAAGTAATAATACTCTTCATTATTTTCTTTTTTCAGCAATGGCATTGGAATAACACTAATTATTTGTTCAAATTCAATGTACGATATATCATTTGAATCTAATTTAAATTTTTTGGCACTATTACCCACCGAATTCAAGAAATTTACTAGGATTTCTCCATCATCTTTATCAACACCAGTCTTGCAAGTAGCAACATATCTGTAATTGACAGCTTTCTTTTGTGTAGGTACTTTAACTAATATAAAAGTTCCAGGGGATATTAAATTTGGGTGTAGATTTTCCTTGCTTTGATCGTAAGATGTTCCAGCTTCAACAGTTATTAGTTTTTGCGCAGTCTGCTGACGAACAGAAATCGACTTTAAATCATCATCATCGGATGATGACGAGTAATAAATGGTTTTATAAATGCTCTGTTTCTTCAATTTCAGCACATCTTGTATATCAATTGTATCCATAGGCTCGTTTGGTTCAGGAGAAAGTATTCCCATATTTATTGGTTCAAAGTTCGGATCTAAACTGGCAGATAATGCAGGCATTTTCAGTTGCTTTATAAAACGTTCGTGTCTGTATGTTTTAATTGAAACTTCTGGTTCTCTTTGCCATGTAATTTTTGTAACATTCATGATACCTGGTATGGCATCTAAAGTTTTCGGTACCAAGTTTTTTGCGCTAGAAATGTCATCATCAGGAATCTCTTCCACCAAGATAGTCGACTCTGTAAATAAATTTACTAAGTCTGAGGCTGTTTTAATATCTTTTCCCATTAACACATGCCTGTCGGCAATCCTTTTAAGAACACCCCCCACGCCATCCATGGGTCCTTTGCCATGCCCAGGTTCACTATACGCAGTGGCGTGCGTTTCATAAAGGCAGAAAGACACTGCCTACCCTAGTTCTGATAATAGATCTAATATTATTTTATCAATAAACAAAACCACATACAAAAATTAAATCATAAATCAGCTCCATCTATCGAGTGCCGGTGGTATCATTAAGATCGATACAGTTTAAAGGCTCGTTCCGTTCGCATCATCGATTCGCGCGGCACTAGCGCCACCTCGCCTTTGCCACGGCAAAGACACAAATTATTCTTGTCTGAATGTTTTGTATGTGTGCTCTTGTGGTAAGTCGTGGGCATACAGATTTAATATGTGTGCGTTCCTATAGCTACGTGAGCTTTGGTGACACACAATGACAAAAATCACGCACACAACTGCATGAAAAGACAGTGTCTTTTTCTAGTTATTCTTTATAGCTAACACGAAAAATTACGACTCCTAGCGAACATTTCCGAAAGAAAGTTTGCTATGCAATGCAAATATTTTAGGAAGTAACATTGTTTCATTGAATTTTATATATTTAGATGGTCATAATTTTTTGTCGTATTACATTTCCCTTTTTACTCGTAGACAGAGAAACTAATTTAATTAGTTTCTCTGTCTACGTTTTTACTAGATAATTTCAATAGTCAACAATAGTCGCCATAATTTGTTTGATGTGTGATCTGTTTGTGTGAATACGTTTTCAGATATTTAGGATTTTAACGTTGTTAATAGTGAAAAATGGATAATATTGTCTGTGAAAGTTGTTCAGATGGTGTGTGTATTGAGAAAATAAAATATGATGCGTTTTCAAAACTATCTTTCGGTGAAAAAAAACAAGTTATCGAGATAGGTCGTCGTACACCGGATTTGCAATTAATACATTATAAAAATGTACTCTGTGATTAATACAAACTAAAGGTAAAGTCAATCGTAAATTCAATAAAAAACAATATGATTCATATCATTGGCTGACAGGTTGCATACATAGGTAGTAATCGGTTATTTTGTTTCGTTTGTCTACTATTTTCAACATAGTAATAATTATGTATGACACATACAACTGGCTGTGCGGGTCTGTAAACACAATTAAATTATTTTGTTTTCCTTTCTTATTGTTTAGTAGTTCGAGTACAGTATGGAATTATTCGGGATATTCAGATTTACATAATTTCTATTCTGCAGTTTATTGTTACTATCCCAGCAAGCAGCGCATCGACAGAACGTTCATTTTCATCGTTAAAACGTATTCACACGTATTTAAGAAACACACAAGATCAACAACGACTCACACATCTTTCCATGATTTCGACAGAAAAACTTTACTAATTAATTTATTACTTAACTAATTATTGGTCGAATTAAAACGCAAACCAACTTTTTATGACGATGTTTTAAAATCATATTTAAAAAAGGATAGGCGCGTAGATTTAATTTATAAATAAGTTGAATTACTTTATTTTTTTAACTGTTACCAAACCAGTAGTTTATGTACTTATTAAATATATTAATTATATAATGCAAATCACATGAAGAGCCTTTTTCTAGGCCACATCGAATATCTTTCAAGTGACGTGTTTAGTAATTTTCACTCACTTGGATTAGATATTTGAAGTGGCCGAAATTCCGTGCCGAAATTAGTGCAATTGCGAAAGACTTTTTTTGCGAAAAGAAAACTGCCTACCCAGGCATAAAAACCTGTGCACGCCACTGACTATACGTCCAAGTAGCTTTTGTTATCTGTTTGAATTCATTTATTAATGTTTGTAGCCAGAGATATATATTAGTTCGGTTGCGGTATTGTGACGTTGGTCCATCAGAGTAGATATGAAGGGTGTTAATATCTTTTGTTTCTAATATTGTTCGTAGGATCGGTTTCATATGAGTCCATATTGCATGGGCTTGATGATCCAAATTTTCACTCACGGTAGCAAAAGAATTGGATTGTATACCACTGTCACCGTTTCGTATATAATATACGCCTGTATGAATAGACAATTGATTTTTTGCAAAATGAGTCGACTGGATTTCATTTGCGTACTTAGTTGTGTAATTCTCTGAAAAGTCTATTTGCATCATGACCTCTTCTTCAGTTAAATTTTCTTTCCGCTCTTTTTTCAGTTTGTAGTAACTATATATGCCATACAGATGTTTTTTCATAACTGGAATATCTTCAATATAAGCCATTTTTAATTCTTTGACTGTACTTGAAATCGCACACTTCTTTGTGATCTTGAATGTCTTCTTCTCGCCTTTTACAGTTTTTTCTTCAATAACAGACTTCCATTGAAAATACGTAATAGTATCTGTATTATCAGCCAGCTCAAGCGTTGGATTTTTACATTTATCACATAAACCATTCATGCAGTCATACGAAGTTATGTCGCAACTATACTCTTCGATATTTTTCTCTACATTTCCGTGATTGATCTGTTGTAAGTATTTTAATTTGTTCGCTTTAAATTCAAAATTTTCGTGCTTCACACATAAACAAGATTCTCTGTCTCTTAATTTTGGAGTTACTACCCAAAATGGTTTTGCTCTTAATAATGTCGCATAAGGCAAATTTATTCCAGTTTCGCTAACGAATTTTGACGTCAGTTCTTTAACTGAGAATAGAAGGAGGCGTTTTTGTTTCTTAATACCGTTTTTCTTCACAAAATCTCTCTTGGCTGGACACATCCTACTGACATCATCTCTTTGAAAGAAATCTTGAACTTTTTGACGAACTTCAGGCTTCAAAACAATCTCACGAATTTTGGTATCAGACTTCAAAATCGATGTACTGGTTTTCTCTTTTGGCATAAAACTCTTAGCCATATGAAGTAATTTGTATTTCCTCATCATATTACCGCTAACACATTTTTGGAACGCTTCCCTCTCTTTGGAATTTTTTTTTAAAGTAGTGGCTTTTTCTTTTAATTGCGTAGTCAGTACTTCGTTAAATAAAAGATTCTTGCGTACTTCAGGAGGTACGTCGACATTTTTAATCAATGCATTAACTTTGCTGTTGGGAGTTGTTACTACCGGAGCTTTCTCCTGTTCTCTTTTTTCTTTCCTTTTTAGTCTTTTCTTTAAAGCTTCGTATTTATGTTTAATTTTAGCAATTGTTTTCTCCTGTTGCTTTATTTTCCGGTATGCTTTGGCTCTATCATTCCGCACAATTTTTCTTCCCACTGTTCTTCTTACTGAAGGTGTAGCAGCTACATCATCATCGGAATGTGGCGGAGTATTATTTACTATACCTGATAATGCCCTTTTCTTTTCTCTGTATTTTTTTGATGCTTCTTTCCACTTTTTTCTCTGCTTTCGCTTTTCTCTCTGAGTCATCTGAGCAATATTTTTAACTTTCTTTTCAGTCTTTTTTTTTTGATAATACGCTCTATCCTTAGCCCTTTTAATTTCTCTCTCTTCATCTGTCATTTTATCTAAAAAATTCCGTTTTCTGGCATTAGCTTTCTCTCGTTGGCGCAAGTAAGCCGAACTATTTTTCTTAAGTTGCTTTTTCGGAAGTTTTTTATTCTTTTCAGCCTCATGAGACTCCATATTGCTAAAAAAATTAAAACATTTATCAATAACTATTTTAGCACAACACACACTAAGTTAATTAACCGATAGT
Organism: Luperina nickerlii; assembly: GCA_963855955.1. Taxonomy (NCBI): domain Eukaryota; kingdom Metazoa; phylum Arthropoda; class Insecta; order Lepidoptera; family Noctuidae; genus Luperina; species Luperina nickerlii. Next base: position 6,806,723 of record OY979671.1, read on the forward strand.
TATAACAGATATCACTTTGGTAATCAAATAGTCATCTCGGGAACGTCATCATCATTCCGAGAACGCTCCGTCAAGTCCGGGAACGTTTCCGAAATGACCGTTCCCGAAATGACTTTTTCAAAGGAACGCGCCCTTTCTAGACGGCAGCCATCTTTGACCTCATGTTTGGCTTGGTTGATGTAAAATATTTGAGATTACTATTCGTTATAAGCACTATAAAACGTATTTTTTCAATATTCCGAATGAATAAAGGCATTCCCGGTATGATGACCTATTGATGTACGCTCTGTAAATAATAAATAGAAAAGTACTTACCACTTATTTTTAATTACTTTGGCGAGAATATTTCTTCACAGCCGCTTTGTTTACATCTTTCACTGCACTGTACTAGTGACATCTATAGGCCTAGTTCAGAAACACAATTTTTTCGAACAATCAAAACTGCGTTCACTAAAATGACACTTACATTGTTGGACATAATATTTTGACTTGATTTTCTTTAAATTATTTTTTGTTTTATAAAAATGCAATAATTACGTGATATTAGATAAAATTGAAGGCCAATAAATAAGAAGAACCGTTAAATTAATTTTATTTTATGTATATTTCCGGTGTTAGTTTGTAAAGATTGCTACTTAGGACGCGTTCTCGAAATGATTATTTGTAGTTATTTCTTCAAATAACAATGAATATGTTTTACTTTTGAAGTAAAATATATTAGGTATAGTTAATATGAACCCTACTAAGTATTTACATATGATAATTTGTTTAAAAGAAACTGAACTTAGGTATATATTTGCTAGCAAAGCTGATTTTCCACCTTGGTGATTTTGACCCAAATACACACACACTTGCACTTTCACTATGAGAGTGACAATCATAGCAAAACCCCCGCGCCTTTTTCCCGCACGTAAAAGGAATAGAAATAGGTCAGTATGTTGCTATTGCATTCTAGATCCTTGGGAATTTGCTAAAAAACTTTCTTTCAGTGGACAGTGCGCAAGCGTCATCCATTCGGGACGTACGTTACGTAATACGGGAGCCCCCCGCCGCCGCGCCTTTATGTTTTGTCGAACTCGCTGACAATAATTGTGATTTTGTTTTGTTATTGTGATAGACACTAAATAAGTTTAACTTGGGAATATTATTATTTAGTGTTAGTGTTTTTTTGTGTTTGACTGTTTTTATTGTGATAGGATACGTAATTAAACGTTGGTTGTGTGTGTGTGTAATCATTAAAGTGTTCAGCAATGCCTCGTGTAACTTACACGGCGTCAGAATACACTTACATGATTTTAATTTACGGTGAATGCCGTGGAAACGCAGATTTAGCTCTGCGAACATACCGAGAAAGGTATGGTGACCGGCGCAATAGCCCTAGGAACGCCGCGCGCCGGCACCATACAATTGGCAGTACAAAGATTACGGGAATTAAAGTGCTTAGCGACGGACAGTGATTTAATAAATAACAATATTCTCCGTCGGTATAATTTGTGCATTAAGGTGTATAGATGGCTCACTGACCTTGTGCATGTGGGCGGAGCTAAACGCCCTACTCCCGAATACGTAAAATGCGTGCGGTGGCGCGCGACACTAAAACTATGATCAAAGAATATGAAGAGGCGCAGACATGCCGCACGTAGGTCGCCATTTTTGCCTACGATTCCAGAAGGGAATGGCGGATGCAAGGCTGATATATTTTGTACTAGCTGTTAATCGTCCGTGTGGAATTTAACAAAAAAGTTATTGTTGAGTTCGCAGAGTTTACGATAACTTATTAAGGCGCTGTACTTAGTCAAAATAGGCTTCACAAAACAATATTTTAGCCAAATGTATACATTTTAGAACAGCAAAAAAAAATGTTAATCTTGATCATATTTATGAGTGGACCATTGTGTTCAAAACACGTTTTCGGTAAATTTTCTCGATAGAAAAAAATCATAAAATAACCATTAAAATTGAAATCGTTGCAATTGTAATTGTGTTATTTATAAACAAATCTTGATAAAATTAATAACAGTGATGTATAATAATAAAGGGAACTGTTGTTTTTATTTATCGATTGTAATAAGATATTTGTAAGGATTAATTGTATTTAATGATAAATAACTCGAACGAAACGTTGCGCCATCGCGGCGTCTTTTTAGCTTCTCTTTCATTTCTACGCGGAGCGACAGTGAGTCTTGTTTTTTAGTTAGGTACTTATACTCTAAGGGAGGGGTGAGACAGTACTTTTTAGTTAGGTACTTATACTCTGTGGGAGGGTATAAGTACCCAACTAAAAAGCAGTGACTAGACATGGGTCGTACTTGCAAAATCGCGTACCAGGGCTTACAAGTACGACTTCTTTAGAAACCACGTCCTAAAACTAGATCTCGGGATACTTTCAAGTATTTTCTATCTGCATAGGAAATTGAACCTTAACTGTATACAAATAAGGAGCAAAATCGCTTTTACAAATAAATACGTACTTATAGAGTATAGACGATTAAAGTTTCTACTACTATTCCAACCAAGAGCCCTGTTGGAAGAAAAAAACTTGCATAGGAAATTGAACTATGAATTCTTACTTATGGAGCACGATCGCGTTTAGGCATGGGTCGTACTTGCAAAATCGAGTACCAGAGCTACAAAGTACGTCCACCTTAAAAAACCATAGCTCGAGATACTATCAAGTATTTTCTATCTGCATCGAAAATTGATCCATGACTTCATACAAATAAGAAATACAATCGCGTATTCAAAAGCCCTGTTGGTAGTAAAAATACTTGCATAGGAAACTGACCCGTTACCTTCTATGAATAAGGAGCATAATCGCGTTTACAATTAATATTTTCACAAACCATTAAAGTAAAAATACTTTCATACGAAATTGTTCCGTAGACTCTAATTGATAAGGAGCATGATCGCATTTCCGAAAACTGACGCGGTTGGGTACATATGTAGTTGAGCGAGTAGCCGTATTTAAAATACTTTGAAGTCTTGCAATTATTTCGGGTCGGTACCTAGTGTACGTACTTTGGTATCTGTTTGTTGATGAAAGCTGTTTATTATACATATTTTATTTTATGATTAGTTTTTTCTAAGTAATGTTGTTGGTGTAAATGTTTGTACTGTTTCGGTTCTACTCATAAGTTGTATAAATAAGCAAACAGTGTATAAAAAATGGTCAACAAGAAAATAAACGGAAGGCAATAAAGAGATCTTATTCGACGAAACAAATTGTAACGTAAGTAGGTACCTACTTTTTTGTACACACCATATTTTGTTTGTATAGATTATCTATAGACGCGTAATTTCGTCATACATTACAACAGCTCGATTGGTCTAGTGGTCTCGTGCGTCACTATAGTTTTCTGTATCAGTCACTAATGTCCGGGTTCAAATCCAAACTTTTTACATATTCTTTTTGTTGATTTTCTTATTTGATATAAATGTTTTTTTAATTATTCTTTTACTTTTTGCCGATTTTCTTGTTTGAAAATTTTCAGACTATATTATTATTGCTTATACTCTTTTGTAACACACTGTAGGTATATTATTTTTCTTCCGAATCAAGCTTGGCGGACGTTTTTATTTTATTTTTATTATATTACTCTAGATTCTGAAGAAAAATAACTATAAGAATAAAAATGATTGTTTTTATTAAAATAACAATTACTTATTGAATTATTTTAAAAATAAGAAAATAAAAATATGCACATTATAATTAAAAAATAACAAAACAAAAGATAAGCACATTATAATAAAAAAAATAACAAAAAGAGATATGCGTCCACTGGGATTCGAACCTGGTGATTACGCAGTGAGAATCCGGACAGTAGAGCGCGGAGGCAATCGTGCATCTTGTTCGAGTCGCGAAATTACGCTTCTAAATATAATGGAAGTCGCTCATCGACAAAATTCGCGCGGTGCACCCCGCCTTAGGCGGGGACTATTCGTATCCCACTTACATAAAAGTAAACTCAAATACATAAAAGTCGTCTATTCACCGCCACGTAAAGAAATACCTATGCTAATTTTAATGAAATTCTTCTAATATTTCTCCATTTAGTTCTTTTTGATCGTTTTTGCATTTTTAGTTTAATTATTATTTATTTTTAGTTTTTCGTATTAGCCTTTTTTATATACAATATTTGGTGAACGATTTCCTTGGGCTAAAACAAAAACACTATATTATTTTATTATTTATTCAATCAATTTCATTGGAGATTAAGGAATCTTCACGTATAGGATCCACTTATAAAAAAAAAACTATACTCCGTTTCTTTATTATGATTTATTTACATTTGGTTAAGTACCTAAATAAACGTAGTATACAACCTCCCTATTTGAATCGGATAAATATTCAATATTTAATTTCATAGGTTTTAATTTTTTTTCGTGGGAGCCTAGTTTCTTTTTTTTTCTAAAATAAAAGTGCCTAAGTTACTCCTTATTCACCTATCTGCTAGTGAAAGTTCCAGTCACAGAAATAAATCCGCACAAGAATATGAGAAGGTAGTAATCAATAAACTCAGTAATGCAAATACTCGTAGATTGACAACTAAGAACGCTCATTTTTTATAAATTAAGGTGTTTGAAAACATAATTTTTTTTTATTGTGGGTAAGTAGTTATTTTCTAAACAGTCAAAATAAAATGGCCTGAAGCGGTTGTTTTAATATTACAAACAGACACTCCAATTTTATTTATTTGTATAGATAGATAGGTAGATACTTATTAGTCCACTCAACGAATAACCCAAAAAGAGGTGTAAAGTGCGTGAGCTGGGCCCTGAGCGATTTCTTCAGAAAGTTGCTCAGAGTGCTTAGGGAGTAAACATACTAAAAGTCCCCGCGTCTAGGAGGTGAGCCGGGGTGGGGGGTATAAAAATTCCCACTTTTGAGTTTTTCGCTAATATCTATAAAACGGTGCGTCGTCGTAGAGAAAACGTATTTTTCTTGACTTGCTTTGCTTTGGCATTTTTATTTATTTACAAATTATCTTATATTTACAAAATAAACAAAAACAGTATTTAGAAATGGCACCACTAATAAAGCGTCCACGCGGACAATAGAAATGGGCCCTCTGCAGCGAGCTAATCTATAAACGCATACTGATACAATTCGTTCATAAATATTTGCACTAACACAGCCAAACGCGCGTAGTCGATCGATAGCCGGGGCGGAGCAGCGAGCGACACAGCCACCCCGTCTCAGTGCTAACGCACGACTGCCGCCCGCGCCCGCGCAGAGCACCTCTGAACCTATATCTCAAAGTGGGGCATTGTCTTTGCAACTGTTGATTGATTTAAAAACGCTATTTCAAATATGTAGTACCTCTAACCAGCAATTTTTCAGTGTAAAAATATTTCCAAACATCAAAGCCGTTTAGAAGTTATAAGCAAATGTTAGCCAAAATAGCGTTTTGGTAAATATTTTTTTAAGGCAAAAGTATTAGCCTTATGAAAAAACCCTGTTTCAAAAATGCAGTACATGAATCTATAGCAAACATATATTTTTTACAGACCTTCTAACCAAACCGTTAATGAGTTATAAGCTTCATAAAGTGACCGTGTTACGGTACTAAACGAGAGTAAGGCCCTTAATATGAATCGAGGACACATCGAGAATTTAAAAATTTTGTGTTTTTGTGTGTGCGCGTACTTAACGACCAGCCGGGCGCGGACGGCGCGGCGGCGCGAGCGGTCTAAACCGCCCGCCCCCCGCGCCCCCGCCAAGAGAGATAACACACACGCACACGCGCTCCTGCGCGACTTTGTTACCTAGGCATCTAACTAAGGTCAGTCAAATTTATTTATAAAGGGTGGTTGCGTTTCACTCTGACTTTAAGCTATTTAGTTTGTTTGAAAAAAAAAAAATCTCATTTTTGGCGCTTTCTATTTTTGTACTGTATCGAATTAATACTATACACGTATAGTATACGTAGTGTAATTTAATGCCCCTCTGTCATATCAACTCTGTATATAACTTGTGGGGACTGTGTCTTACGTACCCATCCCTTGCATAGTTTTAAGAATGTAATATTTTTATAGAGGAATAAAACTTATATATTAGCGAAACAATATTGAGGCCGAAAATAAACTAAGTACGCTAGGTATTTGCTAGTTCATTGAAATAAGATAACAAGTTTTTAATGTATTTATATTGAAAAATTCATCGACTTTCAACTTTCCAGTGTGAGGATAAAATATTTGTCAAGAAACTTTGTAAATACAAGAATCTTTAAGTAATTACTAATTATTATACATTCTTTGATATACATATTTTATTTAGGCTAATGGATTAGACTGTTTGGATACTGAGTTAGTAGATATTATTTCTTGACATTCTCGAGCATTGAGACATCAAAGTGAAATGAAATCCTTTGGAAAACTGAACGCATCTCGTGCTTAAAAAAACGTTCAAATTCAAGTCGCAATCTCATCCCAGCAATAGAATAGAATACTCTTTATTAAACTACTACTACTCTTTATTTATTTTTTCGTTTTTTTCTTTTCTCTTTATTTTATTTTTCTTTCTTTTTTTTTAGCAATACCATAAACTTATTTAAAATGTATGTAAATTGATTGTATTTTTGACAGATTGAGACTGAGATTAGAATGGGGACGTTCTTAAACATACCGAGAATTGCGCCTGTGTTCAACCAACGAGTTTCCATTTTCTTTCTTATGCTGTCCTACTGCTGTAAGCCCGTCGCCCCCAAGTTCCTCCAGCACCCTTATTTCGTAATACACTTTCAATCACAATCAAGGGGGCTTTGAAAGATATTGCTAATCCGTTGCTTCATAGGTTTGAATTTTTTTTTTTCTTATGCTCAAAATCTTAAATAGCGCGATGGACGTAGGTGAACTGTCAAAATGAAACCCATTGTAATCAATTGTCACTTTATGTGTGTTATGCAATTAGGCCGCAGGTACCGTGGATCCAGATTGGAGCTTCATAATATAATTAAAAAGCTTTGACTTGGATAAAATATATTAACAACTTTACAATATTCATGTTATTTCTAGCACACTGACTCTATTAAACAAAATAGTATATTTCATTACAAGTGCGGAAAGGTTGTCATTACAAAGAGTTCCGACAAATGTCTACCCGAGCCGAGGCGCAGCCGAAGGCGAGGGTTGACAGTCGGAACAAGTTGCAATGACGGACGGTTTCGCACGTGTACTGAACGACTGTTTTTAATACAGTTGCGAAAAAATGAAGCAATTTAATAAAATAATAAAAACACAATAAACTCAACTAACTAATGGCGCCAACCGTAAAATATAATATAAGCAGAGATTTTTTTTTCTTCACCCATTCTGGTAGGCAAAGGGAACTATGCCCATACAGCCAAGTCTTCAGTAGAATTTTTTTATTGATATGAAATGAAAATTCTTTTCAATCAAATCATTAAATCTGATATTGAAACAAATTAGTAGCTTCTTTTTAGAAATATACGTACATATTTGCATGAATCATAAAAACTTCTATGAATTTTTTTAGTAAAAACTTCATGGTTGGTTTTTCTTTTTAATAGACATTATTTTGACAGTTGGGAAAGAGAACGCACGAGTTCGGGAAAGGTAAAAAAAAAGCACGAGTATGTAATAGCCCACATCCCGAACGCTATACGTCCCTGCAATGCGCCACTTTTTGAGCAACTGTATTAAAAATACCTTATTACAATATTTGGCACGTGCTTGAACGTTCGAATGGAACACACCGGCAATTATAACCAGCCTGTACTGCTAAATGTAGGGCTACATAGATAACCTCTACAGTACCTACTATTTACCTTACACGAAATGAGTCTCAAAAAGAATGAAAAAGAGTGAAAATGCGGGTAATAGAAACATGGAAGAAAAAGTCGTGATACGCCGACACTGAATACGTTTAGAAAAGGGTAGGTCGAAATGAAAGGGTTTATTACATTGCGACATAAAAAATCTACAGCATCCAGAGCAAAACCGCCCATTAATAACAGAAAAAAGTCTAAAGAGGTCACAAAAAGGAGAGGTCAAAAGTAGTATAATATTCCGAAATTTTTAAACGCTAATGTGATGTACCTTATTTATTTAGCTACTCGATTATAGTTAAATATGATTTTTTCAAGCGCCTGTTTTTGTAAAAAAGTGAAAAATGTTTCAGTAGAAACAAAAAGCACATAGCCTTTATTTATTCATTTCTATGCGATATAATTATTTTAAATGTGGCTAAAGCTTCCGTTTCTATTAAATACTTTCGAGATTTTATTACAATTTTAGCTGCAGCTCCATTAAATTGAGACAAAAAATATTGATTATCATGACAATGCAATATCAAAACGTGTCGAAAAAAAGTCAAATCTGTAAATATCAGAATGACTTTGAAATAAAAAAAACACCGTCCGCGTCCGATCCGCGAGGTGGAGTCAATTGTCATTGTCACGTCATGTCATTTGCCACAAGGCTGCCCAACCTAAAATATAAATTATGTTTGTAGTTAGTGATGCATTTTATTTTTCAACACTTGTTTAGAAAGGCTACTGTAAAAAAAATTAAATGCCCAAAAACATCAAAATAATTACCCTCTTTCAACCCATATAGCTCAGAAGGCTGTTTAAATATTCAATTATTTTATACCCATACATTTATTGAACGTCTCCTTTTATACCATAAATTAGAAGAATAATGGGTGTTCCATTGTTCTTCAGAAACATCATAATGGAGCATCTCATAATTTGTTTACCCCACCTTTTACAAAGAAATGTAGTCTGTAAGTGTAGTAAAGGACAAAAGGTGTGTTCTAAACAAAGGAGTGGCGAGACGTCAAACAATTGCTCTCAAAGAAAAAACGTACGTGCCCGTGAATTTATACGATAGACCTTTATGAGCTACAATAAAGTTATTATGCTACAAATTACAAACCGTAAAAAACAGAGCACAACGATTTGGTGTGTTTTTCTAAAAAGAGATGTTCTGAATTCAGATTATTTTTAGACAGTCTCACTTATGGTGATTTTTACCAAAATTTTACAACTACAGACGCCAGCACATCAATCTACTACAATCTGTCAAATTTATTATAAGGTTCAAACTTGATTGGAAAAATTTGACAGTTCCGGATAAATTAATGTGCTGGTGTCTGTACCTAGAATCATTCTGGGAATAAATTTAGAAATTTTGACAGTTACTCCATAGTAGAATTGTCAGACTTCAATTTTATTACACAGATAAAAAAAACTCTGACTATGGTAAAATCAGCCCTTAGTCGATGAATTTATCGACTAAACATGTTCCGTAGCGCGCGTCAGGAAAAACTTTTTGCTGTTTATGGCACACAAAGAATTCCATTTTCGATTTCAGTGAATAAATCGACTAAATGATATTGGTCACGTAGTGATTTAAGTCTTTTTGGTATTCTAAAAGCTTCTTGGATTTCCTCCGTCTAAAATGTCACGCAGGGCCAGTATTAAAAAAACTGGCCAAGTGTAAGTCGGACTCGCACACGAAGGTTTCCGTACCACAAGGCAAAAACGCCAAAAAAAAAACACGTTTGTTGTATGGGAGCCCCCTTAAATAGATATTTTATTCTGATTTTAGTATTTGTTGTTATAACGGCAACAGAAATACTTACATCATCTGTGAAAATTTCAACTGTCTAGCTATCACGGTTCATGAGATCTGGACAGACAGACAAACGGACAGTGGAGTCTTAGTAATAGAGTTCCGTTTTTACCCTTTGGGTACGAAACCCTGAAAATGATTTTAAAATGGCGCTGACCTTTTTACAGCTCTATTGCCAGTTCACCCGACTGTCAAATGTCTACCTTAATTTTATACAATACATTTTACAACAATGTTCATTAAATCGGCATCTCAAGGAACGCCAAATAAACACTGCAGTGGGTACAAAAAGAAACCCAAGTAAGAAATAATAAATAAATCTTCTTCTTTTCCTGTCGAAGGTACTCTTTTCTTTTTAGGGTTCCGTACCCTTATTACTAAGACTCCGCTGTCCGGCTGTCCGTCTGTCACCAGGCTGTATCTCATGAACCGTGATAGTTAGACAGTTGAAATTTTCACAGATGATGTATTTCTATTGCCGCTATAACAACAAATACTTACTAAAAACAGAATAAAATAAATATTTAAGGGGTCCCATACAACAAACGTGTTTTTTTCGGCGTTTTTGCCCTGTAATACGGAAACCCTTCGTGTGAGAGTCCCACTCGCACTTGGCCAGCTTTTTTTTTCTTTTTATTTGGCTTGGGGGCAGTAGGAGGCCACGCTGATTGCGGCATCACTGGCATTTTTAGGTCATCCAAGGTGCAGGTGAACGAGCACTTAGGACACTCCAGCAAGTGGGGCATGGTCTGATCAGAAAGAAGCACCGCACTCGCATGTTGGATGGGTCAGTAATCCCCCACTTCGACAAATAACTAAATAATTTGTTTATTTAAAAAACTGATAACATTGTCAACAACAAGAAAGGCTAGGAATATATATAGTTTGTTGGTTCAATACCTTTTGCTGGCACACGGTCGGACCTTGTCAATTTACTATACCATCGGGTTCAATTAAGGATCGATTGTTGATGGGAAGAACAATTACTTCGCTGCAGAAAAGTAAATAAACCTGTTGTGTTAGTAGAAATGGGAAAGGTCGAATAACATTCAAGGGTGTAAGGTGGCAGGAAAAAAATAGGGCATGTAAATCGAGCATTGTGTGGTACCATCATTTCGCATAGAGTTACAATTTAATTACTTGGCGACATTTCGTTTTATAAATCTAGAATCAACTACTTCCTGAAGTAAATAGGTACTGTGACGGGAAGGTTATTAAAATAAATTCAATCTACGGTAGAATTTTGAGATAACTGGTAACAAAGTTCAAGTACGTAGATATTTTTTGAATTTTTTTTATAAACTTCTTGTGTTTGATGTTTTAGAAATGTTAGTTTAACCAAAAGGTTTGCTGAAGTATTAGGTACTCAATGGAATAGCAATGCAGACCATTCAATTTGAGAGTTTAGAGAAAAGTAATATTTAGAGACAATTTCTGAGATTAAAAAAAAAATACATAAAAATTGGGTTTTCTCTAATCCCATGAATTTTCGTCTAGGCTTTACGGGTGATTAATTGTTGCAAATGGGCCCCACTATCGCGTCCTGGAAGGAATACACTAAATTACAAGTCACCCTGTATATAATTTTATAACATATTTGCTCGTAAAGGGTCTCTTATTTCACCAATTTCAATATCGTAATGTATCTTATTACGCACTTGTGCGGTAATGTAAAGTAAATCGCACGGTTTATCAAGATGCTCCGTCACAACGAACGGTACTTTTTTAAATCTAAGCAAAGAGTTTTTATTTCAGAAAAGATGTCAACATTTTATGAATAAAATTAACTTTGGGAGATAAAATATAATAAATAAACATTTAATTCTTTAATTTAATTAATTTTGACAGTAAATTACAACCATTAATATCTGTAACAAAAACAAAAATATTAATTTACTTTATTAATAATACTGGCTGTTTTGTGCCTATGCCTGAAAAAAAACTGGCACTCCGGTAGTGCCGACAGAAGTGAAAACTTGAACAATTACGAGTGTATTTTGTGAATCGTCTTATAAACAAAACACGCGTGTTAAGGTGTGTTCCTTATTTTATAGGGTTTTTTGCAAATCAGGTATGATGACCAAAGTGACTGGTTTATTCTTCTCGTGAAAGGAATTTATTCAGATTTACAAATAAGCACACAGGATAGACTTCAGTTCGTGGTGTTGGTCGCGGCAGTGGTAAGAGAAGCAAGCCCATGGAGCTCGTCGTCAGTTATATATCCGTGGTTCAGCGCCATCTCGTCGTTGTTGGATGAACTACGTAGTTAGTACGCGAGGCCCTCGTAGTTCTTCCCGATGTGCATAGATGGCGCTGTCCTCAACAACGCGCGTCTTACGTTTTACGTCTTACGAATCTTACGATCAGGGTCACGTGACCTGACGCGAATTTAGAAGTTTTTACCCATTCCAAAAAAAGTACACAGCGCCGCTAAAGAAGTTTTCACTTCAAAAAAAGCGCGAACGCGCGCGCATCGCTTATCTGTTAAGAAGTAAAAATTATTCCGCGCGCTTTTTCTTTTCGCTGTACTTTTTTTATTTGAAAATGTCGTCAATTAATGATGAATTTATTAATTCCACACCACCAGAAGTCTCAGAGGCAGCGAAAAAGGCTACTCTAAGCCTCGCCCGAAAAATCGACCGATAGATACTTACAAGCGTATCAAAATTTCATCATATGGAAAACAAGCAAATATGCAAGTTCAGTCCGAGTTTTATTTATTTCCTCGCAAATATGTTATAAAACGTCGTATGACATACGTGCGCTTTGAAAATTACAGCCTCTGCTTTCTTTTAGCCCTCGCCTACGGCTCGGGCAAGCAATATCGCCTCGGCTGTAATTTTCAACTTACCGCACTTATATCATAATGTACTATTACATGATAGCGTGTATCTCTTAATATTATGTCATCTTACTAATTATCACACTATAATATTATAAAGGCGAAAGTTTGTGAGGATGGATAGATGTTTGTTACAATTTCACGCAAAAACTACTGAACGAATTTGGATGAAATTTGGCACACAGATAGTTTATAATCAGGATTGACACATAGGATACTTTTTACCCCGATATTCCCACGGGGTCGAAACTTATGCGGGTGAAACAGCAGGGCGCTGCTAGCCGACTTACAAAATACTCGCGGAGGTTGCATGAAAACACCAAGAAGGGTATATTCTCTACAGTACTTACATTACAATTAATTACTTCCTTATCTGTGTTCCCTTCCAAATTTAACCCGTCTGCCTTCAAAACAAGAGTGAACAGACATCTTTTGGGCACGCTCATTCTATCATAGACCTCATACGTCGCTTTCCAACAGGCGTGATCGAGGTCAAGCTCAGGCCCATTATAATGAAAAAAAAAAATCAAGGTTGTCAAAGCAGTACACGGGTCACCACCTCGCCGCTGGTCATAGTTCAACCGTGTACAGTAAAAATTACTCCTTAAGGGGGAAGCGCTAAGGTAGCCCGCCAAATTAAAATTTTCTTACGTTTTTTGCAATTTGCTGGTCAGTATTAAGTTGTACGTCGATCCACGTAACTCCGAAGAATGACGATTTCATGAAACAGTTATTCTTTGGAGTAACGTGGTCTTAGAGAGTTGTGTTGATGACTTTAATGATTATAATTCTGTAAATACATATTTGTTACGGCCGCGAATCATATATTAATCAACGTACAACTTAATACTGACCAGCAAATTGCAAAAAACAAAAAAAATTGAATTTCGCGGGCTACCCTGGCGCTTTCGCCTTAATCCGTCTTTTATAACGCAGAGAAAGTAAGCTGGAGACATGTACAAACTTTTACTCCACAAGAATTTACACGACGTTAATATTAAACATTTCAGGCATAAAGTTCTCGTTCTTCGAGACATTCCAGTTGTAAGGCGAGAACTGGAGCAATTTCACAATTTTAAGCCCCGCGTGTGCAGAATTACGTAAGGTCTGTTCAGATCCATTTTCGCGACACCGATAGAGAGGAAACGATTGGAACGTGATTAGAATGTCCTCGATTAAACTCATTCATGTCGCGTCGCACTGATCAATGTACTAGTTTTTGATCAGTTTTCAGTAACATCTTGTTTTCTAGAAAATACATTTGTACTTGCAGCGTGCACTTCCAACTGTCGGTCAGCGATTTTAACTAAATGTATGTATGTTCATCTGTTCCCTCATAAATTCAAAAGTACTTATAATATTTTTTTAAACTATAGGTATGTGGTCGACGCTTCCTATCTGACTACTCTGAGAAGAAAGGTCGAAACAAACTCGGAGGTCAGTTCTCTTTTAAAGTCCAGACATAATCTTGGTTAGATCATGTGACGACCATGTAGATTGGTGTCTGAAATGGTCTTTTGAAGAAAGAACAACACAGATTGTGTAGACCCGTCCAGAGAGTGCACGCATTTGTCATAAATCGAGCAGCTCAACTCTTAAGAAGTCCTATCAGGTAAACTGATCTACATATTCCAGCAATCACTATCCGTGGCTATGCTTAGGGATAATAGACCTTAAAGTTATTATACTCTAACGTTGTTAAAGTGATTATTAGAAGATAGCTGCAATTCAGCAGTTGAAGTCTTCGCGAGTTATGACATTGTTATAAGTTAAGGGTCGGTTAAGGACGGTGAGGTTCAAGATAAAGACGCAACGGTGCTGAATTATTGCATCGTTTAAAGAAATTTTATAGTTTCTTAATAGTTAAAAAAAGGAATCTTCTTAGTCTGCGTCCATAAAGAAATTTGGAACAACTGCCACCTGAACCCAATCTTTTGCGGTTAAAACGTCGACTTTTAGGCTAATGAATTTACTGTAATGTGGCCTTTAAGGCAAATTCTACAAAAACAGCAATAATGTAATCGATTTCATGACCAATTCGTGCTAACAATAAGTTCCGGATCGATATTTTCAACTTTAGTTAAGGGGGAAGCGTAAGAATGATGCGTCCAAAGAATGATGATTTCTTGAAACAGTTATTCTTTGGACTTACGTGGTCTTAGAGAGTTGTGTTGATGAATTTAATGATTATAATATAATTCTGTAAATACATATTTGTTACGACCGCGAATCATATATTAATCAACGTACAACTTAATACTCTACAGCCTATTGCAAAAAACCTAAAAAAAATTGAATTTCGCGGGCTACCCTGGCGCTTTCGCCTTAAGTGCTTCTTCTGAAACAATGAAACGAATATTGATAAACGTTATGTCAAACTCAGTAAATACAAGTGCCTGAAGTAGTCTCAATATACAAGACTAACTTCTGCCTGCGACTTCGTCCGCGTGAAATTTCGGCCCCAGACCCCCGTGTCGCATCCCATCGTGCATCGTCCAGCTGCACTATTACCGTTTTTGCTTAACGTTCTTTCTGACTGCTTTTCTTTTTTGCTCGGTTCCTAAGGGTCGTAGCGTGATGGTAAGTAGCCTAAGGCGTTCCTCGAATTGGGCTATCAAATAAAAAAGATGTTATTAAAATCCGACTGGTAGTTCCAGAGAATAGCGCGTTCAAACAAACAAATAAAAAACTTTTCAGCTTTATTGTCTCAATATACAAGAATAAGGCGATTGAGAACATTGAGCTGAAAAACTTCTGAACGTGTTGTATCCAACAAAGTATGGTCTAAAGACACAAGTATCCGACGTCCGGAATACTTCTATCAATACTATTCTCAAAGGATACGCTCGATTTAAGAATTGATTTTGCCCTTTGCTGGTCATGAAAATCTGAACACACGTACAAAATCCGGAGCATGCGGTCCCTAGATAGACAATGAGATGGTAAAAGTAGTAATAGAAGTAATACATATGTATACTAAGTAAAATATATGACTGGCTCAAATTAAGGTGCTGCCCAAACGTAGTACAGTCGTACCAATACGCCCAAGAAACTGAGCGTTTTACGGTGTACGGTCAGCAACAAAAGTCTTTTAACACTTCAGTTTTTTAATCTCTGTTATTGAGCAAAATATTTGTTCAAAATTGTGCTGCAATACAAATATTTTGCTCAATAACTGAGATTTAAAAAACTGAAGTGTTAATCGACTTTTGTTGCTGACCGTACACCGTAAAACGCTCAGTTTCTTGGGCGTATTGGTACATATTACAAACCAGAAAATTTGTCAAATGTTCAAACAAAAGACGTATTCAAAAACATTTCATAAAAATAAAATAGTATCGTGTCATGACAAACGTAAGACAGAGCTTACAAAAATATTTTAGACGCATAATTCTTAAAAATTTTGAGCATAAACCATCATATCATATTTTATGTAAGAAATTTAATCAACTAAAGTAATACATAAAAAATCTTCCACCAAGCCGTGCATTTATTTTTTGATACTAACTTTATTCAAGGAATAATTTTGAAATTTTGACAGTTATTTCATACAAAAACTGTCAATGTCAATTTTATTTCTCGAATAAAAGTTATCTGGGGACGGAAAAATCAGCCCTAAAACTGTAAAATTACTTTTATTTTGGTGGTCATTTGATTCAACTAACATCAAAGACATCACTGTTTTAAACCCAAAATCTAGTCGCAGTCTCACCTCGGCGACAAAGAAATGTCAAAAACTTGTCAAAACTGTATGAAAATTAGACGTATTTTTGACAGATTGAGACCGAGATCAGACTGTAAACGTAAAACGAAAATTACGGGAATTGCTCCTCTGATTTGTCGCTGCGATGCGCTATTTATTTGTTCAGAATATCTAATAAAAGATGTACACAATACATGACACATAGAATAAAGGGCAATGTGACCTCTGCGCTGCCACCGACAACGCCGTGGAAGTAGCAAAGTTTTGGGAAAACAGATTTAAACTAGAACCTCCTAGTACAAGAGCTAGGGCCACACTGTTGTTTGTGTCTTGAAGAGGAAATAAAAAAAAATATTATAAAAAAAAATACAGTCGTGCCAGCGACACGAAGAAGATGAAAGGCAATATCAGGTAATAAGTAGGTGTACTCCTTCACTAGTGTTGCCCAAATGCAAGACCAAGACAAGACCTTAGCCAGTCTTGGTCTTGGTCTTGCGTCAATACACCTGGTCTTGGTCTTGGTCTTGGTATTGCGCTCTCAGTCTTGGTCTTGGTCTTGGTCTTGCAGCAAGAGTCTCGCAAGTCTTGCGAGACTCTACTACTTAGACTAGACTACATTCAAATACCTATTAGTCTATTGCTCAGGGTGGCAGGGACATCGACGCGGAACCGCTTACCATGGATTCAATACATGATTCTGGACCCTCCTGCGTTGAAATTTTTCGTCGGCTTTTTCTTAATTTTTTAGGTTTTTTTCTCCAATTTTTTTTACTGTAAACTGTATAAAATCATTATTTCTATCTGACCCAATGAGATTTTTTATTAAAAAATAGTAAATTCACTTGTTTCACTTAAAACAGCAATGTAAACAAAATTCGAAAGGGCTACCTGATCAGCTGTATTGCTAAAGTTCATTTGCGAGGTCAACACTGTCTTCGCGCTCACGCTATTCGCTTTCAAATGCCGCGACAAAGGGACCGCAGCGCCAAGCGGTCTCCTCGTATTATTAACGCACTTGAAAATAAACTTTAAAATTATTACAATAAAGTGCATAAATGCTTGAACCTGACAAAAAATGCGGAAGATTGCGGGTATCCCCGCGCGGCGTCGAGTCGGCCATGAATCCCAATGAATCTAACAGACGCGTCACATGAGGCATTTTAATCATCTAAGTAATTGAATGACCCATTTACTACTTTTATTTTAGATTCGTTATGAGGGGATAATTATTTTTCTAAAGCTTCATCGATTTAAGGGGGAAGCGCTAAGGTAAATCAACCATGAACCTTAATGCTTTAGCGATAAAGTTGAAAACCTGTTAAAGAAATATGGCAGATTGTAGTAGCTTGATGTGCTGGCGTCTGTACCATAACATCGGCTGGCTTAAAAACTGCTACTAGTACTAGACCTACTCGACTCGCTGTTAGTTTTAAAGGACATTGTTCAAAACCAGTCTAGGAAAGTTGCACGTATGAAAACCAAATTAATATACAAATTATTTGCTTATTTTTTACAAGCTTTTCACTTCAGGAATTTTGTTTTCGTATCCGGAATTATGATTTTAAGACAAACAGTAAATTAACGATTGCTAGGTACATTTCCGTATAGTGATGAATGATGGACGTTTCGTTCTCTTCATTTGTACGAGTTACGTAAGTATGAGCCTTTACATAAAAACATCACAAAAATGATATTAAACTCATAAATAGCTAAATAATTAGTAATATCATTATTATAACGTAGGTACTGTATATGTATTTCATAATTCCGTTGTGAAAATATTTATTTTTGTGTTTCGTCTCACGCAGATGCAACTGTCAAGGCAGATGACAGACGTACCGGTAGGGATGACGATTATTCCTAAACAAGATCGATTTTTAAATCTATCCGAATCGCAGGAAAGAATCGATTCAGCAATAAATTGAGTTCTGATAGATCTGTTCCCGCTATTATTCTACATCGACAGCTTTACCAGCATAATTAGTCAAATGTAATGAATAATCGAATACAAAATAGATTAAATAATATTGTTGGTTACAAAAAACAAAACAAAGAAACTGCGTATCAAAACTTAAAAGTTGCAATCCGCAGGAAAAACATTGGAACTCGTTTTCAAGTTTCTAAAATCGATTAAAAAATCGATCGCCATCCCTAAGCGCCGGCGCCTGCGGAAGCCGCCATTATTGTTTATTATTGTTTAAGTATGTGTCGATTGAGAATAGTCACCGCGATTAATCTCTCCAATTAAATAGTAATACTTACGGAAATTCGTTGGTGTGTTAGTTTTAAACAACTTAGCGTGTTTCATGTAACTAACGATACACAGTATATTTTTTGCCCAAAAATTCGGACATGCCTTTTTTATTATCTTATATCTTAGGACTTGCAATTATAAATGCGAGACGAGAACTCCCGATTGCCTATTTTTCATAAAAGACAGAAAATTAGTACTTGAAAAAAATTTCTATGATTTCCAGAAAAACCATAGAAACAATTGTAGCTCAAAAGTTTGATATCTTTTTAAGACTTTACTGATGGTATTGAACAGTGATTTAAAGACTTAACGATAGCAAAAAAAATCAGGCTTTATTTGTTCAAGATAACAGAGTTATAGCTGATTTTGTAAATTTATGATTTCTGTTTTTTACCGCCATATTATTACGTATTAGGATTTGTAACTAGGACTGAAATGTTCCTTTTATTTACACTTATATCCTTAAAAAGAAAGGAATCCTAATAAAGCAGGATATGGGAGTTATTGTAATTCAAACTTTTTTGATTAGGGTTATCACCTCGTAAATTTATTAAACTTTATATGTGAAGTTATTTTTTAATGTTAGTACGATTATACAAGAAGACATTTTTATCACATTCTAATTGTATTTTGAGTGTTAAGTGACATTCAAAAATTCTGTTTTTGAAATAAAAATAGTAGGAAAACTTCCCAAAAAAAAAAAAATAATTCCGTAATTTCAATTTGGATTGTCCCCTTATCTAAACGTAGATCTTGCTTAGCATATTGTGAACAAAAAGGTCTAGATACGGTAGATTGTATTTTTGAGGGGAGTTGAGGGTTTGATGGTAGTTCGGGTCAATCATTTTATAAACAGAATTTTTCTGATAATCAAGAGCCTGAAAACACTTTATTTGCCATTACATTCATCCCATTACGGATAAAAACAAAAAAAGACTTTGTACTTTGGTTAAACCCAACTCCACAATCATACAGATTTTGCCGTCCGATTCTTATTCAATATCGGAAAGAGACAAAAGATTTAATACTAAATGAACAGAAATTGATAGAAAACCAAATTAGGGATTTGACTACTTTAGAAGTAACTATGTACATCTAACAAAAAGAAAATAAGGGCAAAACCCACAACTTTATTTGACATGCATAAATGGCAAAGTACTAAATATAATAACAGAAACCTCTTCTCAACTTAAATGTCCATTTTGCAAAGCAACCTCAACGCAATTCAACAAATTAGACAATTTATTCTCAGCCAATTGATGTATCGGTTTTCAAATACGGAATAAGTCCCTTGCATGCATGGATTCGCGTGTTAGAGTTCTTACTTCATTTGGGCTACAAGCTTCCTGTAAAGAAATGGAGGGTAGGCAAAGATTCAATGGAATCAAAAACTGTTGAGGAAACAAAAAAACGTGTGCAAGAGAGAGTGCGAAAAGATTTGAAAGTGCTAGTTGATGTTGTGAGACCCAATGCTGGAACAAAAAATGACGGCAACACAGCCCGAACAGTTCTATCGGATAAAAATCGTGCAGTAGCTGCTGAAATATTAGGCCTTGGTCTGTGGTTGTTGGACGATCTTCACACGATTCTGATTACTCTTGTGGTCTACCTGTAAATGCTAATAAATTTGGAGATTTTTGCAAAAGCGTTGCATGTAAATACGTGGCAGAATATGGTTGGTACCCAATGACAGTAACAATACATAAGATTCTCATTCACGGGCAAGATATTATTAATAACTCAGCTCTTCCAGTGGGCTTATTATCAGAGCAAGCCGGTGAAGCGCGGAATAAGTTCTGGCGTTACGACAGAGAACACCATAGCCGAAAATCCGACCGCGAAAAAACCATGTTAGACTTGTTTCACAGAGCACTGGAATCGTCAGATCCAGAAATTTCCTACATAAGGCTACAGAATAGGTTGAAACAACTAAAATCCTTACAGTTACCACCCAGCGTAGTTAGGTTACTGAAACCGTATGAAATCTCAGCAGAAGACGATTTTGTGGGTGAAAATGACGAAAATTTTGAAATTAATGAAGGACATACCGATGTAACAGAAATTCTTTCGTCAGATCAAGCTGAAGAATGTACATCAGAAAACAATTAAGTAAAATGGCATAATGTAACTTACTACTAGTGAAAGAAATTTAAATATAGGTTCAGTACAGAGATCGCTTCCTACAAACTTTACCTTTTTATAATATTAGATATCGTCGTCCGTAGGTTCAATTGAGGTAAGGGACAAAATACCCAAAATGAGTTGAGTATACAGTTTTGTTCAGAATTTTTCGCTCTATCGAATGGTGTATATGAAAAAATTCTAGCTTAAGAAAAATGTCCCTTACCCTAATGATTTTTGGATCCAAATTTCGAATCAGCCCTATAATAATAATGTATCTGAAAAACTACGCAATATAGGAACTTGAAATGGTGTAATTATCGCCGCCAATCCACTTCAAATAAGGTAAGGGTCTTCCCAATCAACGAATTACCGTTACATGGTTTATTTTTTAAGAAACAGTAATATAAAGTGTGTACTTTATTTTCTGTCAAAAATCTTTTTACACTGTATTTATTCATAAATTTTTTCAACAAGTCCTTTACACTATTTTTCATTAATAGATTGGATCCAACGTAGAGGTCAATTTAATGTAAGGGACGGGACTACAAGTTACTTGGTCAGTAAGGGACATTACTAACAAAATACGTTGCTGTAAGGGACATCTATTTTCTTAAATAGCTAACTTATTTAAATAAATGTTACACATGTAGATAGAGCACTAAAATACAAGATTATGTGTGAAATCAGACCCGAAAACGGCTAATAACAAAAAAGTTATGGGCGATTTAGTCCGAAAAAAAAACTTTGTCGGCCTCTCCTGAAAAATCATATTTTGTCCCTTACCTCAATTGAACATACGGTCGACGATATAATATGTAGATTATGTTCAAAAAATTCCAAATTAGTATGGCAGGATTGGCAAGTCAAATGAAATTCATAGTTTTTTTTTATTATCTAAGCACGTCTAGGAAAACTGTGCTAAACCACAGCTCGATCCAAAAATGAAATAAATGGTAATCTTTTTTTTTTGTTTTTCGGTTCATTTAAAAACTATTTTTCTGTGTAAATAAAGTGTTCCGATGCACACGCCCCAACCTCCAGTTAATATATTATTTACGAATAAAAAGTTATGGTAACTTTTTGCAATAAATTCTATTTAGAAATATTGACAACCCTAAAATCATAATTACCATAGAAAACTTTAGAAGCTTCTAAGTTCGATATCCTTCAATATTTGGATCTGATTTTTTTTTCATGGATTCATTCACTTTTTTCTAACAATTCTGTAGAAAAATAGAATCCAAATAATTAAAAATACGACCATAAAAAAATAAAATAAAAAAAACATTAATTGTAAATAAATCTCTGAAAATTCGTTCAAAAAATATATAAATCAATCAGTATTATGTGTCTTAAGATTATTATTTATCAGGAAAAACAAGGAGATAATTCGTGAAATATTTCAAAAGTTATGGGCGATTTACAATTTTATCATAAAAAATAATTAAGTGGCTTTTTTTTTGTCATAATGAGAAATAGGCGCTTGTGAGTTCTATTCATTAATTTTATAAACCATTACAAACAAAGTTATCACAAAAAAAAAGACATGTCCGAAATTTTGGCCAAAAAATATACTGTGCGATAGGACGTTTTCATATTTAATTGTGTTTTATTACGCCAGGACGTTTTTAGGTTATCTCCGAATTTGTTTAATTACTTTAAAACTCGGATACTTGTGTGAAAATAAACACTTTTATTGAATAGTATATAAACCGTAGTATATAATAAATAAAGATTTATTGTGTTTCAACTTAAGACGGATTTCCATACATCAACGGTCATGATCCTTTGCTGAATAAAAGAATAATATAAACATTGAAACATAAATACCTAGGTACATAATTTTACCAACCTACTAACGTTAGATCTGCACATTAGACTTATACAAGTATAATATTACTTACACTCTAAGTAGGGATACCTACAAGGTATGAAATGAACTTTGCTAGAAAGTTATGCTAGGTACATTTTTATCACATATGGGAACTTTGTAAGTAACACGCCTACTTAATAAATAGTTGAAACATATAATAATTAATACAATACCTGTTAATGTTATGACGATATGGATACGGTTTTGATACTGGGGAACGTCTATCAAAATCGAGATTGAAACCAAATACCTACTATAACGCCCAAATCTCAGTTTGACTTAACTGCGAGACGCAAGAGTCTTGCAGGCTTAGTCTTGTTCTTGCTCAAGTCTTGCAGGGGTCAGTCTTGGTCTTGGTCTTGCTACAATAAGTCGGTCTTGGTCTTGGTCTTGGTCTTGCAAAACTGCAAGAACAAGACCAAGACTGCAAGACCAAGATCGATTTTGGGCAACACTATCCTTCACTATTGTCAATTACCTAAAAATTTGCTTCTTACCGCGCCTTGAGCATCGATTCCTAAAGGAGAAAATGAGCTTGCTTTATGCAACATTCCAGAAAAAAATATCTAATATCACGACTTAATAAAGAACAACATTTCACCATATTGTTTTCGTTAATCCGTTCCCCTATCTAATAGAAGTTCATTGTTCTATTATCGGGGCACTCCAATAACTAGTACCACAAATACTATACAAGTACATATGTAGATACCTAGATATAGTGAACCAGGTACAGAGTAAAACGGGTCAAGTATCGACGCTCTTTCTGCGAGGTATGCTTGTAATTAGATGAAGTATCTATTCACGCAACAGGTACGAAGTAGAGTTGTGTAGGTTTTTTATGCCGCAGAAAACATTCCACACTTTGTGAATACTTGGAATATGCTCGTTAAACTACAGCTTTATTAAAGCACCAAAACGGATTTAGGTTTTTGTGATCCACAATGCCTTTTCGTGTAAACGAAACGTAATAACCAAATCAACTGGATTATTTTAAGTTTATTGAGGTAAAGACAGTTAATCCCCATAAGACTAAGCAAGCTGCGGGGTAATTGAGTAACCCACTATCCGTAGCAATGGCTTTCATTTTGACAGTTCAACAACATTCATTGCGTTATTTACTTTGTGAGCAGACACATTTTTCGAACATATTAAGCAATGTATTAGCAATGTTCTTCAAAATTATTCAGATTGTGTGTTACGCAATTACCCCGCTGGTCATATAGCTATGAATCTGGTTGAGTCAACACCCTCAAATGAAATCTAGATGAAATATTATTTTTTTCCGTTAGCCTGTACTGTCCCACTGCTGGGCAAAGGCCTCCCCTATACTCTTCCACATTTCCTTGTTCTGTGCCTTCTCCATCCAATCGGATAGGAACGAGTCCAAATCGTCACGCCAGCGTTTCTTAGGCCTGCCTCGGTGACGACGCCCGTCTTCTGGCATCCACTGTGTGACGTCTTTGGCTCATCTGTCTGAATGCATCCTATAAGTGTGACCCGCCCAATCCCACTTCAGCCTCGCAGACTTGCCGCCAACATCGGCGATACCTGCCTTGGAGCGTATTGTGGTGTTGCGAATTTGGTCGGCGAGTTTAATCTTTAAGATACTACGCTCCACCGCTCTTTGGCTAACCTCGAGTTTGGACTTCTGAGCCTCTGTCAAAGACCAAGTCTGGGCTTCATAGGCTACGATAGGTAGGATACACATTTCGACGAGCTTGCGCTTTAGTGAAATTGGAAGGTCGCCCTTCATTAGCGCTAGCGCCTTCATGGACCAGTAGCTCCTCCAGGCATTTTCGACTCGACTGTCGACCTCTTTGTCCTGTCTGTTGTGGAAGGAAACTAGCTGGAACAGTTAGATATATTCGTCGACATAGTGTATTTCCTGTCCATCGAAATAAATATAACAGGCCCAAAATAAAAAAGCAAGCATTTATGAAGATGACAGGCGATTAACCCCCAAACCAATTCAACGCTTGCCAAATAAAGAACCAAAAATATTCCAAGAGAAACGGGACCCAATGAATCGTGAAAACCAATATCGAGACGTCAAGTCGTTCAGCTGTGAAGTAAGGAATCAAAGATAAGGCGGGGTGACATGTAAACATTACGAAGGTTTGTCCAAGAATAAGCCGAAAACTAATCATAGTCAAAATGAAATCATTTATTTGAAAGAAAGAAAAAGTATTTATTGCGACTCGTACAGGAAGATCACAAACTAAACTAAATACAGTAAAATAAAAAATCCAAGTTGTACAAAAAAAGTAACAAAAGGAAAATGAAACAAACTCCTACACGAGGCCAAAAGGCTCCTACTATCTCAGCATGATGCTGCGACATTTAAAAAAAATGTCAACGTCAAAATTTACAAAAACGTAGAATTGATTCTAGTCGCCCCTTCCAAAAGGTAGTTTCGTATGGAGAAGAATGGACAAGAAACTGCACCGTTACTCTTTTAAAAATGTTTTACAATACTTTGTATGGGTGGGGGTATTTGTAGGGTGCAACTTTTTCTTCCGAATTTCCCAAATTTTCCTTGTCCTGGCAATACCGAACACAATAAAAAAAGAATTATCCAATTTGGTGCTGCTGTTCGGAATTTATGCGAATAATTAATTAATACAGAAATTCGGCGACTTGATTTTATACAACATATGTATGTAAGGATATAAATAAAACAGTCGGATTAGTTACACCAAGAACGGCTAGACCGATTATTATGATTTTTGATTTGTTGGATTTATCTCCGCCTCGAATAGCAGAATACCTATTAAAACATGGGAAAATATACGAAAAAAAATCAATTAAGATAAATTATTTTCTCATAAATTCTTTTTTATTGATTCTGTGGCGGTACGAAGTTTGCCGGGTCATCTAGTTATACGTATAAACGAGGCATCAATTTGCTGAGACCAAAACATCGTCGAAGCATGTGAAAACATTAGACAAGCCATTTGTATAAAGGGTTTACAAAGGCCGATGATAGAGTATCGGGATTGGTGATTGGTGAAATATCGTGATGTACTTTTGAAGTACCGTCCAAACACGTCTACCTACTCAGTGAATCAAATGTTAGATCCTGAGAGCGAACGCTAATGAAAGCTCCCGAAACCTTATCGGTGTGTGATTAAAAGCTTAATAAACTTAACTTTATGTACATTATTCATCAATCTCTTCATGGTCGACCTTCTATAACTGCTTGTTTCTGGTCAAAGCCTATAAAAAGGTTTCAGCCTATCTAATCTGACTTAATCGCGGTACTCAATGTGAATGGGTCAAGCCACATATCGACGGCGAAGTGCCAATACCTCCTAACAGATTTTTTTTTGAGAAATTCACTTTTTTTTCGGTTTGAATTTAAAGGCGTTATCCGCATGTTTTAGTGAAATCGCAAAGTGTATTTTTATTACAACAACATTAAATTAAAATGTGGAAATACATATTACCTCCCAACTAAAACAACGTGTCTATTTTTAAACGTTTTTATCCAGTATGTGTAAATTTTTGACTTTGTCAGTTAGGAGTTATTGGCACTTCGCCGTCGATATGCGTCTTAAGCCTTACGATTCCGTTTCCTTTTTATACCACGTATTTGGTTTATTGCGAAAGGATTTGAAGGATCTGTGAATTTTTTATTGTCTTTGTAGTTATGACCCGTTTCAATTACATAAATTGTCTAGATGTTGTTGAATTACGCGAGTTCAAGCATTGGTGTGGACACGTGTTACTATTTATCCAAGGGGAGAAATTCATTATTTCTTTATATTATTAGACACTGTCAACCCGCCCCTGCTTAGCACAAGTTCTACGACTTGACTTAAGTTTAATACTAATGTATAAGCCGGAATAAAGTCTCTAAATGATAGCAAAAATCCGTTGCGAAGTTTAGAAGAACAACGCGGTCACACAGCAGACACATGGAAAGGCGACTTTAATCTTTATTATGTTTAGACATAGACCTGACGATTCAAGGCAATTTAGGGTCATATGATAACGCTACCGCTACCGACCGGACGTCATAGGGGCAGCGGAAAGAGCGGGGGAGGCGGGGTCAAGTCTCTTCTTTCGTGGCACGCATTGTAATTTGAACAGCTCCTAGCTTAAAGCTTACATTGATTATCTTTAAGTATCGAATTCGCGAATTAACATTTCTGTTCTGTATAAGTTGTAGTCCTTAAAGGAGACGTATCATCGTTGTTAGTCGGTTAGGAGTGTTTAGGACAGCTCAGTCGGTCACGACTGGAGGACCATCAATCTTCGCTATACGTGGCAACGGGCGTTCCTATAGCCAATGTTCGTTTGCTCACGGCCCTCGCGGCATTACATTTACCCAATATATACGCTATGCTTCAAGGTTTCTGATCCCAAATATGTGCAATACGAACGGGATTTTATATTGGTGTCCGCTGAAAAAGTTCTTATTGATCAGATTCTTTTTATCTGTTCCAACTTATCATCATAGAAATAACTAGGACGAATTTTAGAACCTAGAGACTATCTCGTCTTCTAAGGGTCTTCATGGATATTTTATGGTAAAAGCCCGCAATATGTCATAATTCAAGAGCAGTCACATGGAGGTGTGAGTTTATGTTTGTATGAGAGCAGAGGAATGCTGCACTTTTTAGCTTAAGATCTAACAGTTAACAGCTCCTGCCGGCCTTGGCCCAGTTCGGAAACTACACACATCAGAAAGCTTAGTAATAGTAGCTTCCTATTGAATTTCCCAGCACGGGTTTGGCACATTGCCCGATTGAACACGAAAAATCATCCTTTCACATTATTACAGTTTTCGATACCATGTTTAATGATGCAGAACCGAACACAGCAACAATCTGCCTAGCCTTTTCCCAAGTATGTTGGGGTCGGCTTCCAGTCTATCCGGATGCAGCTGTATACTAGTATTTTATATGGAGCGAATACCTATCTGACCTTTACAATTTAGTTACTAGGTAACCTTTAGTAAGATTAGTTATAAAACTTTCGTGCTTGTGACTACCCGTAACGACTATCAAAGATCTATGAATGAGAGCCGGGACCAACGGCTGAACGTGCTTTCTGAGGCACAGGTCTCGATTTGTAATAGATAGTTAGTTACCACCCTTACCTTCGACCGACCCATGCGCCTGATATTATTTAGCTACAAACCCCGAAAACTTCAAATGGTGTCGAAATAAATCATTGCACTTTAGTAACTAAGAAGCTTCTAAGGATTCAGCATTTTTCCACAAAACACACCCCTTTCAAAAGACTTCACGTCCTGCTAGCTTCATATGATTTATTGCCTCTTTTACCTCCTCCGTTAACCTAAATCGCGAGAAATGGAGTCTCCTTCCGGGCGGTAACATAAAACGTGTAACCAAACACTGGCCTTCAATGCTTTGATGGTGGCTAACGGAAGTGTGCACTTCTGTAAATGACGGGGTTCCAAGAAGGGAAGGAAGCATTACCTTTCCTTCCATTCCTTTTCTGTAGGTATATTTATTATTTTAGTTTAAGACGTCACAAAACAAATGATTTTCTTAGTAGATAACGAAGGTGCAGAATCTTGGTAAACAGCCACTGTCTCTTCGTGAATAGTTTTTTGACTCTTGTTCCTTGTTTGGTAAGGAATTCAATAACAGCGTGGTGCTTGATTTTCTTCAACATTGTCACGTTAGCCATTTCAGTTGTCGTTGACTAAGGATAACTAGCAAAGTAATGATCACAACTATATAGAAATTTTGCCTTTATACCCTTAGATAATGTCATTATTTAATTAACTAGTCAAATTACCCACATCATTAGTAAATTGAACACCCCTCGTACCTTTATACTCAATAACTAATACAGTATGTTGTAACTGTATCCATTTTACTGTGTGTACATAAATAATGAAATAAGGTTTTAATTTTATACGGAAACTGCGCTGAAACTGTCGATAGCGTTGAATCGTCGCAAAACGGTTGACGGTCAGGAAATGTAACACATTAAATGTCATTTAGAAAAGGCGAAACGGCGGTTTCTCGTTCTGTAACTGATATTGGTGCAAGTTAACACAATTGTTCTGGTGTAACTATTCTTTTGCGGTTATGCTAAAAAAACACTCTACAAAAGGTACTGTGAAGTTGGTTTTATTTAGTGGTTGTAGATAGAATTTATGTAAATGATTGCTCTAGCTGCCTTTGTTTGTTTGTTTTAGCTTTCATTTAATACAGGTAAACTCGTTTAATGAGGACCACAATTTAGATAGTGGACTTCAGTGAAGATAAATGTTAGGAGGATTTTAATGGCATTAAGACCTGCACGCAAGGAGCGGTCCTTCTTTTAACTTGATATTACTTACTCTAGTAATAATAAAAAAATAAAAAAAAAAACGGACTGCGGTAAAAAACTTAAGTTAAAAAAAACTGAAAAGCTAAAAACATGCCCATATTTTTATGATGTCACTTCAAATTACTTTTAACCATATTATAAGTTTTATATATTTTTGTAATCACCTTTTAAAACCCTTCATTTTGATACCCCACTCGATAGGTTTTGGCCATTTTTTTTTCAATTTCAATATACCCAGTGTCAATCTCACAATTAAGACGAATCTAACGGCACCACTCAAGCCGAAATCGATCAAGCCGTTTAGGCTACAGAGCGTGCCAAAAAAATGTACATACATACATACACTCGAATAACATAACCCTCTTTCTGGCGCAGTCGGGTAAAAAGAAAGTCGCGGGCATTCAAAAAATCGTGTGACCGATATCAGCATCTTTTTAACGCAGATATGGCATTATCGTGGCAATGGTATCGGTCATAACATGATTAGCGAATGGAAAGTTGATAACCTAATGCCAATCTCTCAAATTATTGTAGTAGGTGCTTCCTCAAGACCGGCTACCTTCACGATCGATCAGTAGAAGTTGAGGAGCTGGTAGAGAAAGTTACAGCACAAGGTAGCTGTTGTCACGGTCACATCCTGCAAGGTTAGGGGCCTTAAAATTAACAGGAAGCCTCACCTTCTCGGTAACAGCGAGACCAGCGTACTCCTCAGGAGCCAGGCAGTCGCCCTTCAGCCAACTCGCAAGGCGGCCTAGCTCCCCGAGCATATTTGATGGAGTCAACGAACTAAGCGCCATTCTTTTTGCACTGTACTTCGTAAACTTTATTTCATTAGAAAATGTTTGAAAACAAAATTTTCTTTTAACTTGTTTTTTTTTTGTACGTAAAAGTTCGTTTTATTTAGATGGCCAAAGTTAAAACAACCTTTTTTGACAATATCACTTTATTAAGTACCTACTTCACAAAATATTTACGTTAGAAACAAACTTTTAATTGCAAAGTATATGAAGAAGCTATCCATTGCGATTGGTACTAACGAGTGCGAGAAATATAAAACTTTTCCAATTACGTGTATTTGGCGGAAGGGTCTCGTTACAAAATTTTGTAACTGTAAAATTCCCGCCCTTTACCCTTTACCGAGAGGCGTCTACTCTCTGTGGCGGCGCGAATTCAACTGACAATAATCGGGAATCACAGTTATTTATCGTCAAAATAGTATTCGCATTTTCAAACTTGTGGCGTGTGATCCAAACGACTTTACACTGTATTGCGTACTAGTAGGGTGTATTTCAAAATGCCAAAGGGCAGAGTTTAGATTTTCGGAGCATGCGCGAGGAAAAGAGAAGTCAGTACGAATTTTCCGGTGGTTAGAAAGGGATGATGAGATTTCCTCAATTTATTTTCCATTTCTGATTTTGAAACACACGTGTTGTTATTAGTGACTATTATGTCGCAACACAATTAATTATTTGGGGTGGTAACTACCCTCGCCCCCTCACCACTTCCTAGGTGTCTGCACACGGGGACATCAGACGCATTTACATCAAAACGGTCATGATAAGCTTTTCATATCAAAGTACAATATTTGATTAATGTATATCATTGTGTGTGGATTACTAATTGTCTTCATTTAATTTGAAGTGTTAAGTCAAAGAGAAGATAATTATTATTGACATTTGCTTATTGTTATTTGTATTTTACACCATAATATTAAATTAATGAATGAAATCTTGATTTGTAATAATATAGTTTCTGAACAGACAATCAAGTTTAAATAGTAGACGTAATAAACAAACCCTGGTTTGTGTAAGGCTTTTTTCGAATAAATGCATTTTCATAACATAAATCACTAGTTTTATCCCTGGATAAAACTAGTAAATTTTGTTATTCATATTCAAAGGGACACTTGGCTCTTAATCTTCGGACATATTTATTTTTTCAATTAGCCTTTGTTCTATGACAAAAGATTTGATAGACTGTTTAATTTTAGGGAAGTTAACTTTGCCCAAGAGTGGGACAGCAGAGGAGTAAAACACAGGCAATCATTTAGTCACCATTACTAGACTAGGTGCTGGCTTTAGCAATGTGTCAGTGTCTTTTGATAAAGACTTCATCCAGATCTCATTTCCAGGAAACTGACTAAAACATACCACAGATAATATCATTATGAATACTTTTAGAAGCCAAATAATATTTTAATTTTTGTGGCACAGATATCATAATATTAAATGGGCTCACTTTGTAAGATTCAAAGCTTGGTCAACCAATGAAACATTCTACTTTATATTTCGTTTATTTATTTACTTATATCTAATACTTAATATTATACATATAAAGAGGTAAAGTTTGTAAGTTTGTATATAGGGGGTTAATCTCTGGAACTACCAATTGGATTTGAAAATTTTGTATTTGATAGCCCAATTCTTGAGGAAGGCTATAGGCTATTTAACATCACGCTATGACCCTTAGGAGACGAGCAAAAAGAAAAAATGTCAGAAAGAACGCTAAGCAAATAGGAAGTAATAGAGCGGGTGAGTGATAAGATGCGACAAGGTGGGTCGGAGGAACAAGAAATTTCACGGGGACAAAGTCATGGGCAGAAGCTAGTTAAATATATTTTTAAATTAAATTATAAAAAAAACATTTAAAAATACTTTCTAGTTCTATATTATCTACAATATATTTCAGTTAAAAGGGAGGACAAGCATCATGAGAAATTGCCAACCGGTCTTAAAAAAATGTGGTGATGATTGTGCCTTTTCTGTGTGAAGAGGTAATGCCTGCAGTGAGTCAATAATAGGTCTTATTGTAATGTTGTTGTTGTATCTTATTTAATCCTAGACAGTAAAGGAGTTTCGCCAAGTCAGCCACAAGCTATGCTTCATTCCAGCAGGTGAGTAATATCAATAATGTCTGATGTCCAATATGTGTCTCGTAACACTTTAACTTTATCTATTCTATGTTTGAAGAGCAGAGGTTCTCCTGCCCTTGTCCCAATTTATTTGGGGTTGGTGCCACATGTCTTTTCTTCCATACTACTCTATAAGTTGCCATCTCAGTAAAGGATTTAATGAGGATAAAATTATAAAAGTGCAGGCCAGCAAGAGAAATACTGTATGGGTTAATGGCTTTGCCTTGCAGCAAGATTATTAAGATCTAATACGGTGTTTTGGTAGCACATTTGACAAAATAGGTGATTAATTTATTGTAGCCAGGGCCAGCCTATGTTTGCCAAAATATATTATTTTCGCATTTTCTTACAAATGAAATCTGGTAAAAGATAATGGGTCTTCATAATAACATTAATGCAGCATGAACACAATGATGTTGTGGGATGACTAAATACGTATTTTCATACAGGATAGCATTCGATTAGTACAGCTTTGTACTAAAACAGATAAGGACACACCAACACAGATAACTATAACAATTCACAATGGCTATTGAATTTTTTTTAAATATATCATCAATTTTAGATAGTATCTAAAAGAGACCAGCTATCCTGTAGTAATTTGAACTAACACAGAGTAATTAGTGCAATAACTTTCTTACTTATGCGATCTTTTTTTAAAAGGAGGCAGTGTGTAGAAAACGTATTAGAATTTGCATAATAAACCATCAATTTTGTCTCATTTTTTGGTATAGGATTTAAGAGTAAAGTTCCTAACGATTAAATAACTAAAATCTAAACTCACCTTAGGTGTATCCATAGCAGCAGCTTCGATAATCGATAAAATAACCAATTCACATTAACTCGACATATGTTTTGGAAACATAAATTTCTAGTCACGAAAGTCCACGACACAAAAACGCGTAATTCGCTGCAAACGAATGATATAACGGCAATTTTAAGTCTTAATTCAACAAGTAGAAATCAACACAAACACAAAAAATCAAACCAAAAGTTTGATTTCTTACTTTGACGTTTATTTTCTGTAGACGTCGTTATACGAAAATCTACAGAGAAAATTATATTTTAAACATAAACTATAGCCTTCTCTCTTACACTTACGGTTAAGTGAAGCTATCACCTACACTATTGCGATTTTTCATGGATTTTTCATTTCGTCTCAAGCAGTCTTATGTCACAAATGACATGGTCATGACTGTCATTACTTCATTAGTAAACATTTCGTCTCAAAATCATTTGATCGATTTTAGGTATTTGTACAACTATAGAGGCAAAGAGTATAGTAACTATACAGGGAGCTAATGTCACATAGTAAGGTGTGGGAGAAAGTTATTGAAAGGCGACTGAGAGGAGAGAGTGAAATTTCGCAAAAACAATTCGGTTTTATGCCTGATCGAGGAACAACAGATGCCACCTTTGCCATCCGCCAGCTGTGCGAGAATTACAGAGGTGCGCATAAAAAGTTGCACGTTGTTGACCTCGAAAAGGCATACGACAGAGTGCTTCGTGAAGTTCTGCGGTGGGCGCTGAAGGAGAAAGGTGTGCCAGGGAAGTATGGTTCAGTCAGTGCAGTTGATTAGAGCGATGTACAGTCGATGCAGTACTCAAGTCCGGTCTACAGTGGGCACGACTGGCAGCTTCGATGTGACTGTCGGCTTGCAACAGGGTTCAGCACTCAGCCCGTACCTCTTCGTGCTGACAATGGATGCTCTTACATCGGATGTCCAAGAAGAGGCTCTCTGGTGTATGCTGTTCACTGATGACATTGT
This sequence comes from Luperina nickerlii, assembly GCA_963855955.1. NCBI lineage: Eukaryota > Metazoa > Arthropoda > Insecta > Lepidoptera > Noctuidae > Luperina > Luperina nickerlii. Next base: position 6,840,111 of record OY979671.1, read on the forward strand.
GCTGGTTGCCGAGAACGGCTTATAGTTCCAGAGCAGATTGGAGGTGTGGTGGGAAAGACTCGAGACAGTTGGCCTGAGAGTAACTCGGACTAAAACTGAGTATCTGTTTTGTGATTTTGGCGGTCTGTCCAGTCCTGTGCTCATATCTCTCGCCGGAACACCCTTATTGATCTGCTCCCACTTTTGGTACCTCGGGCTGCTTGTCCAAGGAGATGGCGAAGTAGACCGAGACGTAACGCATCGGATCAACTCAGGATGGATGAAATGATTACAGGTCACAGGAACAACTTGTGACCCACGGATGCTCAAGTTAGAGGAAATTTATAAGTCCGTGATAAGGCCTATCGTACTTTATGGGTCTGACGACCAGCATACAATGACCGCGCATATATCTGTTCATCACCCTCAGCCTTATCAGCAACCTCGGCACAGCATACAGCACCTTCGCCCGGTCCACAAGCAGAGCCTTAAAAAACCCTTTCCTGGTCGACGTCAGCAGTCAGCCTCAATCCGGCGCTATACAACATTCCACGCACTGGAACATAATGCAGCGCCACCCCGACTCATTAGGGACATCTTCGCAGACAGGTCCGACTCACCGTGAACTATGCGGCAACCGGTTCCGAGTCACTGGAACCTCAGCTGGCCTGGAAAGCATCGCAAGATACAAGACAGCCCACTATCGACCTCCGGTCTCCGAGGGGAAGTGATGTAGCGGTATCTACAACGCCACACGCCACGCCACGCCACGCCACGCCACGCCTCTTTCCCAAATTGTTACTTTGTTTTTCTGTTGCTTGTGTTTTTTATTTTTATGCGTCATGTTTGCCGCAAATAAACGTATTTTCTTTCTTTCTTTCTTTTCTTTCACATGAGAACAACGCGTCATACTGACGTCACGCAAAATCCTGCATCTCGCAAGCAGAGCAGAGTTTACCGCGCAACTAACATAGATACAACGGCCCGACATAAATCATCGGGCAGTTGCCCGCCAGACACAACACCCATCTGGTCGGAAGATCCTCCCTTTTCTTTGGAGGATGAGTGAACTTTACACCATGTTCCTCATCTCTATAGGTCTGAATCCTGGGCCGTGAAGAAGACGGATGAAAAAAGATTGCATGCAGCGGAGATGAGAATGTTGAGATGGATGTGTGGAGTGATGAGAATGGATAAAGTAAGAAATGCGTACTCTGTCTACACTCTACGCTCCCAATAGACATGGGTCCCGCTATTGTAGAAAGCTGACTCTGCCTCGACTAAAATTCTGTTAAAATCCTTGTTATATTAGTTTTTAACTAATATTGTGGCAACGGCACATCTCTAGCAACTGTCAGAATTTGTGACGTCGTGACGTCGTCCGTGGCTCGTTCGTATTTGTTTGCACTTTGCGTTTTGCGATAAATATTAAATTCATTTTGGAAGAGAAAACATCAAAATACATTTAATAAACAGAATTATGACGTCGACTATGCCAACCGACAGGAACGAGGAGCGTCGCCGAAGGGTAAGTGGTAGCAATATTGTCACACGTAAATATATTATTAAAATTGAGCGACTCGGTGAATCATTGTTTTCGGGATTTTTGGTCTATTTGGTATGATTATTAAGCCGAAGAACGCTATTTCGGGACCGTAAACAACTGTACAACCGGTACTAGTTAGCAATAAAAAAATCTTGTTATTGTATTTAGTATTATTAGAACGTAGGTATCGATTGGCGTCGCTGGGAATTTTCCAGACTTTACTTAGGATTCCTGAAAAAGGGTTTCAGACAAAGAGGAGGTCAATGACCTAAAATTTTAAAGATCTTGATAAGTCGTATGTGAGTATATACATAGGTATATACTCACATACGACTTATCAAATTCTTTAAAGACGCATCAATTTACCATAGGGTAAATTCATGCTTTGGTACAGTACTAATTGGATTTGTCAATTCATTTGATATGCTCTGTATTTACTGGTGAATCACCAAATTTAATCAATAGATAAGGATAGGCTCGTTGGAGTGGATTTCCTATATGTTGGATTGACTCATAGTATTTTTGTAAAGTTTTAGGCATAATAACAATTATGTACTAAACAATTATTACAATTTTATTAGGTATGGATTTCATTAGAGTTATAAATGCAATATTTTATGAACAACAAACCTGATATCATAAAAAAGAAATTCAAACAAGTTTGTTGATACCAATATTAGTATTTTTTGTAACTGGTTCTCAATATGAATCTAATTAGCATCATCATCTGCCATCATCTGTCTAGCCTTTTCCCAACTATGTTGGGGTCGGCTTCCAGCCTAACTGGATCCAGCTGAATACCAGTATTTTACATGGAGCGATTGCCTATCTGACCTCCACAACCCAGGTACTGGGTGGCTTTTGGGCTTCTGACTTCCCGTATCAACTGTCAAGGATCCACAAATGCCAGCTCTTCTTCATAGAGATCTATGTTTTGGAACGGGCAATGGACTTCTGGACAGTTCAAAAGTGCCTGGAAATACATACTTTATTTTTCAAATAAATGCTTTTAGTTAATTTAAATATTCTCCTTTGGCTGGCAATCAATCAACTGCATATTTCATCTTTGTGATGTAAAAGAGTTTGCAGACTTTATTACTAAGCCTCCACTGTATGTCCATCTGTCTGTCTGTCAGCGGGCTGTTTCTCATGAACCGTAATATGTGAACAGTTGAAATTTCAACAGTGTGTATTTCTATTACCGCTATGACCACAAATAATACAAATAAAATATAGTTAAAAATTAAAGGGCATCTCCATACAAAAACGTGTTTTTTACGACTGTTGCCGCTATAACAGCAAATACTAAAAACAGAATAAAGTAAATATTTAAGGGGGGCTCCCAATACACCAAACGTGTTTTTTTCGGCGCTTTTTGACTTATGGTACGAAACTTTTCGTGTGCGAGTCCGATTCACACTGCCGGTTTTTTACAAGTTTACTGTTTAGCCAGCCCAGTCCACGTTCTGCTGGCTGAGGTGTGTGGTACACCCACATTTCACTGGTTATGATAACTTACACATCGTTTTTGTTTTAGGTACTCTTAGGCCCCCTGCCTGCGGGTTTCCTCCGAGCTGATGGAGCTACTGACACTGTTGACGCAGACTATCAAGCTGCTCTTGCTCTGCAGCAGCAGTTATGTGGAGCTACAGTAAGTTAAACAACGCCTTAATGCCTGGTACATGGTGACATTAGTTACCACTAGCGCCATCTAGTATCGAGTAGCAGAACTCGTAGAGTCAAGAACCTTCTAGAAATTTCGATGCTAGAACTTTCTCTAGAACTATCAACATCTGGTCAGTCGGGGCCGGTATGTACTCGAACATTCTAGATGTTTTTACAGTAGAAGATTCTAGAACTACCTGAGGCACTATAGGCCGGTCTGGGCCACGACCCAGTCAGATTGGATAAAGCGATACAAGCGAATACTTCGATCTTCAAGTGCAACTTAAGAGTGATCAATAGTGCAATTGTGTTTTATAATTAGTGTGTTTGAGTTGTTATTAGTGTTGTTGATTATGACGAAGCCTAGACTCACTTGTACTCCCCGTCATTGTGATATTTTTTTTGTACCTACTGGAATACAAGTTTTTAACGTTATTACAGTTTTAGATACCCCCACGACCTCTGTTCTGTTACATTCACCCATAAGCACAATGCAAACAGCAAATTTTCGCACCAAAAATAAAATTCATCGGCTGTGTGATGGGTATTTTTACAACCTGTACTATAAAACTTTTTTTCTTGTAGGTCCCAGCCGCAGGTCCACCCTTGACAGCAAGGCTTAGCATTACAATAGCACAGGCTAAACTTTCCAAAAATTATGGTAAGTTTGTTATTCCTAGCAGAAATATTAGTTAGTCTTATAAATGAATGCATGAATTTAAGATATGGTAAGTAATTATATTATGAGCTCAACTGTCACTAATGAGGCACAATTACTCTTTCTCTTGTTACTGAACTTAATAAGCTTGCCTAAAAGATGAGGGGTTAAACTAATTTACCTAATAATGCGGATAATTATTACTCTGACTTTGCAGTAATTTAAATGTTAAACATAAAGTAATATGACGCCTGAATCCTCGCGAAGGCGAGAGTGTGACAATTCTATAATCACAAAATCTGAAGTTACAAGCAGTCTAAACAACTGAATGAAAATAGAATCCATACTAATATAAATGCGGAAGTGTGTCTATCTGTCTGTTACCTCTTCACGCTTAAAACACTAAACCGGTTTAGATGAAATTTGGTATAGAGATAGTTTGAGTCTCGGGAAAGGACATAGGATAGTTTTTATCTCGATATTCCCATGGGATCGAAACTTGTGCGGGTGAAACCGCGGGGCGCTGCTAGTAAGGAATAATGTAGAAAAACTACTAGCTTTTGCCCGCGACTTCGTCCGCGTGAAATTTCTTGTTACTCCGACCCACCCCGTCGCATCGCATCGCCTGCCCGCGCTATTACTTCGTTTTTGCTTAGCGTTCTTTCGTTTTTCTTTTTGCTCGGCTCCTAAAGGTCATAGCGTGATGTTAAATAGCCTATAGCCTGCCTCAAGAATTGGGCTATCAAATGCAAAAAGAATTTTTCAAATCCGACTGGTAGTTCCAGAGATTAGCGCGTTCAACCAAACAAACTCTTGAGCTTTATAATATTAGTATATTAGTATATGTAATTATGTAGATGTCGATCTTTGTTGCCCTCATGGAGTACGTACTTTAGTTAACATAATCCCAAGAAAGCATGTCATGCATGTGCATGTGTGTGTTATAGCATGCATTCACTTGGGAAAAAATGTATGTGAGGAACCTAGATTCATTTAATAAAGGGAAATATTTAAACTAATTCTCTAAAAACTTTTTGCATAAAGACAGACATAGTTCATAATGCTACAGTTTTTTTTTTTGGGTACTGTCCCCATACAAAATTGCCCATTGTTCTTTACCATAATTTTTTTCGAGGTATAGGTTTGGCATACCTTAACTCCGGTTATAGTATAAATATGTGGTTAGAATTGTACTCAAACCTTCCATTTTCCATACAGGTCTTACCCGCATGGACCCGTACGTGCGTCTGCGCGTGGGTCACTGCATATACGAGACCCACACGGACCCCAGCGGTGGCAGGACACCAAGGTGGAACAAGGTTATCCACTGGTAAGTGCGGATGAAACTATATGAATGAAAAATAATAACAATAGCTATTTGTCGAATTTCCAAGCTTGTGATAATTAATAGTGCACTCAAATTTGAATAAAATCTCTGGAACTACCGGTCGGATTTGAAAAAATGTTTTTGCATTTGATAGCCCAATTCTTGTGGAAGGCTGTAGGCTATTTAATACACGCTAGGAACCTTAGGAGCCAAGCAGAAAGAAAAAACTGGCCAAGTGCGAGTTCGAAGGGTTCCGTACCACAAGGCAAAAATGCCGAAATAAACACGTTTGTTGTATGGGAGCCCTCCTTAAATATTTATTTTATTATGTTTTTAGTATTTGTTGTTATAGCGGCAACAGAAATACATCATTTGTGAAAATTTCAACTGTCTGGCTAATATATTGAACCAATTCAATTGATAATCGCAGAAATGATGGTATTGTTTTAACACTAAATCATTGCGCGAATAGTATTTGCCTGTGAAAAGGGGTAAAAGTTCAGTACTGTGTTATAGCAAATTGACATCGTAAACATCTAAGAACTACAAATCACATTAGACATTAAAGTAAAAAAATAAAAACTGGCCAAGTGCGAGTCGGACTCGTACACGAAAAGTTCCGTACCACAAGGCAAAAACGCCGAAAAAAAACACGTTGTATGGGAGCCCCCCTTAAATATTTATTTTATTCTGTTGTTAGTATTTGTTGTTATAGCGGCAACAGAAATACATCATCTGTGTCTAGCTATCACGGTTCATGAGATACAGCCTGGTGACTGACGGACAGATGGAAAATGGAGTCATAGTAATAGGGGCCCGTTTACCCTTTGGGTACGGAAACCTAAAAAGTCAGAAAGAACGCTAAGCGAAAACGCAGTAGCGCGGGTAGGCGATGCGATGCGACGGATTGGGTCAGAGGAACAAGAAAATTGTCGTGGACGAAGTCACGGACAGGAGCTAGTACTAATAATAAAGCTGAAGAACTTGTTTGTTTTTTTTTTTTGTAGATTAGCGCGTTCAAATAAATAAAGTCTTCAGCTTAAATGAGTCTATAGAGGTATGAGGAACAGGGTGTAAAGTTCACTCATACTCTATAGAAAAGGGAGGATCCTCCGACCAGACGCGTGTGGTGTTGTGTCTGGCGGGCAACTGCCCGATGATTCATGTCGGGCCGTTGTATCTATGCTAGTTGCGCGGTAAACTCTGCTTGCGCGATGCAGGATTTTGCGTGACGTCAATGTGACGCGTTGTTTGCTTGTGGCGTTGTAGATACTGCTACAAGTCTATCAGTTTGGTGCCATAACATGCGTCTGTCCCCCAGCCTGCTGCCTCCTGGCGTGAACTCCATCTACCTGGAGATCTTCGACGAGTGTTCTTTCACAATGGATGAGTTGGTTGCTTGGGCACACATCACAATTCCCCCAGCAGTGCTTCAGGTAAGCTTTACGAATTATATGTGTTATGCTCAAGTTCTGAGTTCAGTTACACGATTACAGACAAATGCTTGAACTGACTGGACTGGTCCACTCAAATCTGTTTATTGTGTCTATTTTCCTCAAAAGATCATTTTAGACGTCAATGTACAGAACGCCAGCACATCAACTTACTCGAAACTCAAATTTTTTCCAATCAACTTTGAACCTTATGCTTTAGCGATAAAGTTGAAAATCTATTAAAGAATATTGACAGATTGTAGTAGCTTGATGTGCTGGCGTCTTTACATGGTCTTCACATGGTTTGACCAAGTTTTGTTTGATTTTGTTTCGGCCTTTCTTCTCATAGTAGTCAGATAGGAAACGAAGAACACATCTCGCTTATTTTTTTATGTGATGTGTAAAAGTGGTTCCGATATTCTATTTAGAGAATAAACAATTTAATTTATGCATGTGAAATTCGACGTAAAAGAGTACAGATTAAGGTTGAATTTCTTTTATCGCTAAAGAGATTTTTATGATGTTTTCTTTCTTTTGAATGCCATTGTGGGCTAATTCTTTCTTCTAATTAACAAAAATCTTAAATTCATTCACTGACCAACAATGCACCGCTGCATCTAGAAGCATGTTCCGCACAAAAGTTTTCTTACGAAACTGAGCACTAAGGATTTTCTTTAATTTGTTCCCTAAAGGGATAAATAGGGGATGAAAGTTTGTATGGAAGTTCTTAATTTTTGCCGATGGGAAAGTAGCCTAGACTTCAACGACGAACTCCTTATTTTGTAGCTTGGCGTATAGGACAGTCCACCACATACATACGCGTATGCCAGTTTATACCATGGCGACAATCTTACTCCTACTATACAGGGTGGTCCAAATAGTGACGTCGTACATAAAAATTTGATTCCTCATGCCCAATTCCGCAATTCTTATAGTTTTCGCGTGTTAATTATTTATTTAACTCTCTTCAAAAATTATGACAACCGCTTCAAAAAAATCTTATCTTTATTTTCACACGGCTTTTTCACATTCTGTTTTTGCACTATCCATTGTTATGGAATATTCCTTCAGACATAAAAACAATCATCTTCTTATCATTAACTCAAGATACAAAAAGTTTGATCGAAAAGGAGGAATTTTTTACGTTTGACTCATGTTTTTTCTTGTTTCAGGGCGAGACATTTGACAACTGGTTCTCACTGAACGGCAAGCAAGGAGACGGCAAGGAGGGAGTCATCAACTTAGTTCTCAGTTACTCCGTGAGTATATTTTTCTCCTGCATACAAAATAAAATTAAATAAATAACACGACAATTTGTGGTTGGTACAGTCAGCAACAAAAGTCGATTAACGCTTCAGTTTTTTTAATCTCAATTATTGAGCAAAATATTAACACTTCAGTTTTTTTAATTTTAGTTATTGAGCAAAATATTAACACTTCAGTTTTTTTAATCTCAAATATTGGGCAAAATATTAACACTTCGGTTTTTTAATCTCAGTTATTGAGCAAAATATTTATAGTATATGTTTATAATAAATATTTTGCTCAATAACTGAGATTAACAAAACTGAAGTGTTAATCGACTTTTGTTGCTAACCGTACCAGACTTTCTCAAAAGGATCCTTTTGTGTCGCTAAAAATCGCATTAAAATTAAAGAGTCTCGCCGATTAAAACAACTGACCCTATTTTGAGTCCAATTCTGGGTATTAAATTAATCCTACAACTAAACTATTCTGTTTTCTACCGTAGGTCGGCCCTGCAGCCGTGGCAACGTTCCCCCCGATGCTGGTGGTGCCGAGCACGGGCATGGGCTACGCCGCCATGCCCATGTACCCCGCGCCGCAGCCGCAGCAACACATGCAGCAGCCACAGCAGCCGCAACCGCCGCAGATCACTGCTGAGCAGCTGCAACAGGTCAGTCACCCTGTCATTGCCATTTAATAAAAACGTGACCCACTAGGATTTTGTTTATTTATTGCTGAATGGACATGCTCTTGATCTCGATCAATCCTGATTGAAAGCGATGGATGACGTCTATGATCGAACGAGCTTGCCCAGAAGATGGCTATTCATTCTTGCTTTGAAGGCAGACGCGTTAAATGTGGGTACACTTGGTAAACACAAGTGGTGTTTGGTTTAGAGTATAAGTAAAAACTAAGTACCTTTCTCAGATCGAGGAAATGTTCCCGAGTATTGACAAGGAAGTCATCAAGTCTGTGCTGGAAGCGAACGGTGGGAACAAAGACGCTACCATCAACTCATTGTTGCAGATGTCGGAATAATTCAATAATTTACGGGTAAACTGCAGTAATCTTAACGTAAAATATTTATTTACATATTTCATCGAATGGACACATTTTATGTTACTGCCGGATATTAATCGGTTGAATGCCGTAATTACAGAAATACTTAAAATGTTAAATTGCACTTTGTAGGTACATCAGTCTCAACTTTCTTATACATAATTGAAGTTTCTTATTGTGAAATGTGATTCGTCATAAATAAAATGTTTGTGATAGAGGGATTTAGGTCACATATTGTTATCTTTGATGTGGCTCGTTATCATTGGTCGATGGGCCCGCATGCGGGGTGTGGGAGATTTCTTTAAAGCATGCCATAGGGGCCGTATTCGGGGAACCGTTTTCATTAGTGGATAGGGAACGATTGCGGTGTACGGAGAACCGGCACCGCAAGTTTGAAGGCTGATTATCATTGAGTGAGTCTCCGCACGGTTTTTATGGACCGATGAATTTCATTGGTAGCTACGCACGCTACGGAGATTCCGCGCAAACGGTGTACCGACCGCGTTATCGACTTATGACTTTCATTAGTCATTATCCCATCTGCGGCGATTCCCCGCATGTGGTGAGTCCCCGCATGCTGTATATCGACCGAGTTATTGACTAATGAAAATGAGCCTTATGGGTCGAGTTTAATAAGTCGAAACTCTTAAAGGCTTCCTACTACAGGGATATATGCCGCAAAATTTATATTGTGAAGTGGCATCGCGCGCCTTTGTAGTCCCAGTCTTAACATAGACGTGTTTTATTACCTAATTCATACCGTCATACGCCTAGGCTGAAATCTGTATATTGAACTAAGTTTGCACTTTCAAAGAAATACCATCTAAAATAAAATATTTTGTAAAAGCTATTGTGCAATTTAATCGCATTACTCCCCAATTAAAAATGTACACAATAAGTAGTTCACTTCAGATTTCTAAATTCGAGCACTGAGATTTTAGCCTAGGACCGAATGTTTTGATTTATGGTCCAACATTATTAATACTGACTTTAACTTTACATACTTTTTATGACATTGTAAATCTTATGTGTATATATGAAATTGAAGTTAAGAGGGAAGCCCGCGTAATTCAAATTTTCGTACGTGACTATTTCATGAAATAGAACATAATTTTATTATGAACTAAGAGGTTTCTAATAATGATTTTAATGATTATAATTCTTTGAAGTCTTTTTACGCTCGCGAATCATATTTTAATCAACTTTCAACATAACACTGACCTGCAAATTGCAAAAAACGTAATAAAATTTGACTTCCCCTTAAGCCACTCGCTTTAGCCTCATAAAATAAATTATATGTGAAGAAAATACTAGTATTCTAAAAGCTAATGGCCTTACTATGTGCTTTGATACTAAAGTATTTTTGTATATAAACATCAGTTTATGTATTTTTAATTCCAAATCAAATATTTATTTTAAATAGAAAAATACATTTATCACTTTCGTGTGACGTTAATTTTGTTTTCTTATTTTTGCTCAAAATTGCCCATATTAATTATAATTTTAATCGGTCATTATTTTAAGTTACTGAATTGTTATTCCAATATTTAAGTGTGTAGTAATTAGATGAATTATTATTGTGATTTTAATGTTATATTAGAATTTATATCAAGTTATACTTTATGAGTAAGAGTAAATTACACTTGGCACGGTAAATGCTAGTAAAAAATGCAATACTTACACCTAATAATGTCATAGTTAAATGTTTAAATTTATACGAATGTCCTACGATTCTGTTTAACTACTTAACATTCGTAATATTTTTTTTTTAAATCGTCATATTTTTGCGAAATAAAATAATGGTGCCGATTCCCTTGTTCACAAACTAAACTAAATTTAATTGCAGTGCATCTTTTTCTTTCTATTTCATTAAGTAAAGGACAGAAGATAAATTGGACGTAGTTTAGCAGAAAGGACTTGACTCATGAAAATATTAACTGTATATTTGCCCATAGGTGACAATATTTCAAAATATTCCAAATACAACATCTTTGCAGCAATACACACCTAAACTTAAAACCTCGATAATTCAAAAATAAATTTTTGTGAGTTGAGTCCTTTCTGCTAAACTACGTCCAATTTTAGTTTAGTCCTGTCAAATTAATCAGCATCTGATGCTACTGCATACAAGTTTAGGCGTGATTAAAAACTTGCCTACTAAAATTACGTCAATTTACATCTGGCACTGATTAATTTGACAGGACTAAACTAAAATGTATTTCTGTCCTTTTTTTAATAAAATAAAATGAAAATGATGCGCTGAACTTAAATTTAGTTTAGTTTGTGGACAACAGAATCGGCACCATTATCGAGTTTTCTCCACTGTAGTTTTAACTAAGATCGACCATTTTCACAAAACTGGGTGACAGGGACATTGACGCGTAACGTGTTACCATAGATACAGTATCAAGGTTGTTTAAAAAAAAATGCTGTTCCATACATTTTGACCGCGTAAGTATTGCAGTTACTATGAAACGGCTGATTTCTAGGGTTCTTTACACAAAGGGTAAAAACGGGACCCTATTACTAAGACTCCACTGTCCGTCTGTCTGTCACCAGGCTGTATCTCATGAACAGTGATAGCTAGACAGTTGAAATTTTCACAGATGATGTATTTCTCTTGCCGCTATAACAACAAATAATAAAAATAAAATTAAAGTTAAAATTTAAAGGGGTATATAAGAAACGTTTTTTTTTTTCGGCGTTTTATGCCTTGTGGTATAGAACCCTTCGTGTGAAAGTCCGACTCGCACTTGGCCGGTTTTTTTTTATATCCGACTAAAAAATTCTACACTGTCTAAGTATCATACAAAAATACAAAATACAAAAATATTTATTTCAACTTGCAACATTGTGTCATACATAAATTGAGACAGCCCCAGTAAGTTACAAAAGTACTTGTGTCGGAGCTGCCTCGCTCTTCCCATAAGTGGTAACTTAACAAAGATGAGGAGGAAAAAAAATTTAAAACGAAATCGTGTGCTGAATTCTGGGTTAGTTTGCTTGTCGTTGTCCCTGCCACCCTGTATACGTTAAGTCACAGTTCACAGCTGGACAAAATCATGTACTATAGGTAGTCAAGTAATATATTCAAGTAAATGTATCGAGTCGTGAAATTATGACACGTAATATATAAGAGGCAATCCATACGAATAGCTTCGGCCTCGACCACGCGAAAGCTTTTAAAATTTTGTGCCAAATTATTTGCCATCGTCGCAACATTGCTTGAATATAAATATGTCATTGTTGTATTTATTTGTAATTTTACAATGTATAAAATGTAATAAATTATTAACTACTTAGCTGTGTACATTTTTTATTTCAATTCCCCTTAAATATTTATTTTGAGCAGTGGTGGACCAGAGCGGGGGCAGTGGTGGACCAGTGAGGGTTGCGGTGGCCCAGGGGTAACTGCCCCCGACTTAAGAGTTGTAGGTGGGTCGTGACATTACCAACCCCACTGAACTATATGCTGGACTAAATATACTACTATACGAAATGTGTTTTTTGTGCCAATTCAAAGCGCCCCGCTCGAGCGTCTTTTTTTTTCAGGATGGAAAGTCATCAAATAACCCTCCCGCTCTGGGTGGAGCGGAAGGTAGTGTCAAACTCTTACTGACTAAAACACGGGGGTACCGCACGATCTCGGGCGAGGCGGCAAGCCTCCTCGCCGGACTACCGCCATGGGATCTGGAGGCGATAGTCCTCGCGCGCCTGTATGAGTGGCGCGCGGAGGCACTACGCCGGGGGGAAACTCCGCTATCGCGGCGGAGCGGACGGACTTCCGGCGCGATCTCATGGCGGCATGGAAAGAGCGACTGTCGCAACCCAGCGCAGGGCACGCCACGATAGCGGCGGTAAGACCCCTCTTTGAGGAGTGGCTAGAGAGGCGTCACGGCGCCCTCACCTACCGCCTGACGCAGGTCCTCACAGCGTCTCAGGAACTAAAATTGTCACATTGTGTCAAATGGTCTTCGTATTGTTTTGGTACGTCTCCGATGATTAAGGCCTAAATCGTGGAATAAGATGTGTATTTTGTGTTTACTACGAGGATTTTTTTATCAGTATGCCAATTTTGTAAAACTCGCTATTAAAAATAGTTCCACGGACGCTCACGTTGCTATCAGCGCCAAAATGGCGAAAGATTGTTATGTTGGTTTTGTGTAATCTAATATTGACAATAAAACACTTTAAAATTACTTTTGAACTTAAACTCACCTACAACCTATGTATATGGTATCATGCGCACTACAGATGTTGCCAATTTTGTGTGACGCAAATCGCAACATTGTATAACAATAATAATAATATTTATTTGCAAAAAACACGGTATTAAAAGATGTTACAATACAAGATGAGACCAAACATGTTTTGCTCAATATTAAAGCATGCAAAATTATAGTAAGTATCGACATTATAGTTTATGCTCGAGAAAATCTTTAACATTATAAAAACTATGTTCATTCAGCCAGTTATACAATTTAATTTTAAAAAGTCTGTAATTTTGATCTTTAAATGTATTTGGTAATTTATTGAATATACGCACACACATAGCTACACAATTTTTATTATATTTAACACACCGGGGTATCTCGTCTAGTACCAGCCTGAGTATAGATATAGAGCGGTATGCAACATCATTTCAGTGACTCCATGCGCTTTTATAATTTCTAACATGACAACGTATTCCTCCTGTCTTAACCTATGGTGCACAGACTTGGTATTTGACTTAACATCCAGAAGTCCAAATTCAAGGTATGCCAACGAGCAATGGACCGCAGTAGGTATACTAGGCGTTAAATTAACGGATCGTGTTCAAAACCATACTGGGCTCCAAAACAAAGATAGCAGGACTACCTATACAGATACAGGGAAGTAAAATGTATGGAAATATATTACGCTTATTAGACGCTTTTAAACTTCCGTCCACAATATAGGTATAACTTGTACCGACGTTTTACATCAACGGTAAAATCGTAGACGTCGACGTCCAGAATAACGTGACGTGCAGAATTATAAAAGTGCGCATTTTGAGCAGCGACGGCGTAAATAAGGCTGTCATATTTTTACCCAACTATGGCTAAGCCAAAGGAGGCTTTGATTTTAAGGCGAAAGCGCCAGGGTAGCCCGCGAAATTCAATTTTTTTTAGGTTTTTTGGAATTTGCTGGTCAGTATTAAGTTGTACGTTGATTAATATATGAATCGCGGCCGTAAGAAATATGTGTTTACAGAATTATAATCATTAAAGTCATCAACACAACTCTCTAAGACCACGTAAGTCCCAAGAATAACTGTTTCATGAAATCATCATTCTTTGGACTTACGTGGTCTTAGAGAGTTGTGTTGATGACTTTAATGATTATAATTCTGTAAACACATATTTCTTACAGCCGCGATTCATATATTAATCAACGTACAACTTAATGCTGACCAGCAAATTGCAAAAAACGTAAGAAAATTTGAATTTCGCGGGCTACCTTAGTGGTGTCACTCCGGTTGTACGAAAACCGATGTTATTTTTAATTTGACTGTCTATGTTGTCTTGTTTATACCTGTTTTGGTGGCGTTTTTGTCGCAGTTTGGTTTTAGTATTTAACTTGATTTTTTTGCAATGAAAAACAATTCAATGTTTCAAAACCAATCATTTATTTTTCAACGAACCTTTACTTCCTTTCTTCTTCTTTAAACCAGTTTCTGCGACATCCTTCTTGATTTTAATATTTTCAGCTTTCCGTTTAATCTTAGTTATCTTTCCTATGACATCTTTGAATCTCTCATCTTTCTTCATAAGCGTTTTGTTGACTTTCTTTAAGCCATCCTTGATTGAAGCGTCAATGTCTTGCGTTTCGTTCTGAAGACGGTTTTCGCTTTGCGTAGGATTTTGAGTCTGGATCTGTGATTGTACTTCTTTGATTTTAGCTAGTTTCGCTTTTTTGGCCGCTTTTATTCGTTTTCGGCGCATTTCTTCTAGTCTGTGGGGGAATATGTAAGTTAATAATTATGTTACGTAGCTGAAAACGTTCGGATGAGTCTTAAAAAGATTTTTCACACAGAATTATTCAATTAATTAGTTGCTTGGCACGTGTTTTCTGTTGAATAATCCAATATATATTTTTCCATATTTAATCCATTTTTTTTATGAGATATGGAATCGCAGTTATTTCATTGGGATACTCAATAACATTTTTCGTGTACTCTTGTGCAATTAGTTGATGACCCCGATGATTTATGAACATTGACATCAAAACTCTACAAACCTGGCATTATAATTTCTACCATCCTACCATTACTATTTTTACCAACCTACATTATATTTTTTTCAAACCTGCAATCACCATTTTTTCATCCTACCATTACCTTTTTTTACCAACCTACTATTACCATGTTTACCAAACTACCATTATTATTTTTACCAACCTACCATTACCATTTTTACCAACCTACTTTGTCACTATTAATACTAAGCCTGCCTTCATCAACTGTTACCAGTAGCAATTTCCCTAAAGAGTGCTACAAGGATCTTTTGGTGCTTGAATGACATTGACAGGCGGGCATTGTTGGCAAACATTTGTGAAAATGTAAGGAAAAACAAGATGGCGGATTAGTTAGTTTCGGATCTATACAAGGTTCTTTTGCCACGCGCCAAAATATCCTTGTTCAGTTGTAAATGGTGGTTCCTCACCCTTGTTCCATCATATCAGGATCCACTCCAGCCTGTATCCACCGCTTAACGCGGTAGTTCTTCTTTCTCTGTTCAAACTCCTCGTTATCCAATTGAGCTTCCTGCTCACGGCGCGTCACGCTAACGGTCGTGAAGATTTTTACTGCTTCATCATCTGGGTACATGATAGACAAACTTTATTATTTGCTCCGTGGTTATTTGCCTAGCCTTCTCCTAACTGTGTTAGGAATTAACCGGATGCAGCTCAATACCCAAGGATAGTAAAGTACGCGGCCGTTTATATCGTTTATATGGCATATCGACTTTAGAAATGATAGTTTACTCTCTAAAACTCGAGAACTTTGTTTTTAGTTGAAATTAATAGTAGAGCAAAAAAAAACAAGCTCGAATAAAGTTAAACGTGGTTTTATAATGCGACCGTTTGTCTTTTCAGCTAAAAGTAGGAACCCAAATAGAACTCACCATCAATCTTATACTCAGTAAGTTTAGTATTGATCGCCTCTTCTATCTCGCCGAGCCGCAGTATGTCGTAGGGCGTGATTATGGATATCGCCAAACCGCTCCTTCCAGCTCTCGCTGTGCGGCCAACCCTGAGGTGAGACTAGTTTAATAATCTTTTATTTTGTATAAGGGCTTGAACAAATAACAGAAATCATCGGCAAAGGTTTCGTACAAAAGAGCAACAGACCAATATATCACGTGGTGTGGGCAGAGCGTTTGATACACCCACAAGTTTCACAACCTGTACCCAACAAACAAAAATTGCACTTGTAGTGACTTATATAGCCAAAAATAATATTCTTATAGGAGCCGCATTATCGCTAATAAGGGTGCATTTGGGCACAAATTATAAAGACAATAACCTTATACCCCTCTTATAGTTGCTTTATTGTCCATTTTTTTTCCTTATACGTGTTATATTATGACAACTAGCAAGGATGTTAAACTTATAATGGCCAGAAAATATGCTCCTAAAAAGCAAACACACTTGAAAGAAACATATAGAAAGGGTTAATATATCACCCATATACGTGTTTTATTATGTTTTGATGCAAGGGAGTTAAACTCATTGCGTCAAATCATAGGCTCTTAAAAAGCCGTAGGCCCTTATAGCCGTCTGCTTAGGATTCTGCAATAAGTTTTTTTCTTAGTGATTATTACATTTTCGCAACAGTTTGGCTAACAAAAAGAGAAACGTCAACCATTTTACCGAAAAGTGAACGGTAAGTTATTATTTTATGTACTTTATTTATCTGATTTATGTGCTCGTTTATAGTGAAAAGGAAATGGGAATTCAAATGCATGATAAAATGTGGTACGCTGTGTGTTGTAGTATCAACTCGCCCTTGAATTTAAGCTGTTTTGTGCTACAAACGGTATGAATTATTTAGTCATGTTATGAATAGTGGTATTTTATGAGAGCAAAACGATTCGCACATCGTCTACAAGGGGTCTATGAGACTGAAGACGTTGTAATGGCCACATTTGTTACTTGTGCTATCGCCATTTTACATACTTTCAGGGTTCCTTTCTCACAAACAAAATCCTGTACCTAGCAAGTCTTGTTCCCATAAATGAATAAAAATTATGTTCTTTAATAATACCTAAAACTAAAATGATCAAAGACTTATTGTAGTTGTTAAGTCTGTTCTACTTACAGACATTTTTTTTATTTAGATTTTTATACTTTGATGGTTGCGGGGAATAAAGCCACAATTGCAAAATAATCATACTGATAACTTTATTCCTTGTAACCATCAAGATTTGAGTGTACGAAAAGTGTTTCTTATTGTAATAATTTTATGACTGATTAATGATTAGGTTTCTAATTCTTAGAAGTAAGGTTAGTGTTTAATAGCTTGATAAGTTACTAGTTTTATTTAAAGAGACTGATTTTGTGCTGTTTTCTTAAATAAGATTGTGTTCAAAACACATCGAAAGACTTTACTTGTAAAAACTGAATCAATCTATCTATTGATGATGGTTGATGTAGTATATAAATAAAACTATATTCTAATATGTCTATGTCACAACATGCTAAGTTACTCTACTGTTTTATTATTAAACTAGCTGTTTCCCGTGACCTTGTTTGCTTATGTTAATTGCTAAGATAATATTTTATTTTTGAATTGTTGTTGAAAAGACTGATGATTGAAGTCCTGTTTTAAGTAAGGCTTAAAAAACGAGTTTCGTTAGAAAAAGACCAAGAGATAGCTCCCAAATCAGGCATCATTCACGAGTTATGTTCAAACAGCGATTTTTATTGTGAACCCACCATCTGTTTCGCGGGCTAACTGAGAGAGCATTGAGGTCAGTTCTTAAACTAACCAATACAAAATTAGCCTTCCTTTAGACAATGCCCGACTTGAGAGCCACTCTTCCTCTGGATTTTGATATATTGTGGCATGATAGCCTATGAAAAATAATAAATTTAATAAAAATACGTGGTTTTCAAATTTGTTGTTTTATTTTACAAAGTATGGATTAATGGTGTAAAATATTTTATTTTCTTCGAATTTATATTCTTTAACTCTTCATTTAAAAATATGCCTATATATCACTATCACTATGCCTATAATTATATTCTTTCTCACTGGTTTCCTTTTCGGTCTCATATTCCATTAAATAATTCCCTGCGGAACCACAAGCTAATTCGTTGGTATCGGCTTGGTCATTTTGTAGCATCATAGGAGTAGAGGTGGTGGGTGTAATGCTCCAAACCATGTTTTCGTAGACTTTTTTTACTTTTCTTTTAAACTTCTCCCTGTGTTTTGAATCCACTTTTTAAATGTAAATTCCACTACGTAATAAATTCACACAATCTGTTGTATTTTCAATGGCGAATCAAGTTATGTAAAACATTTTAATGTTACCATGTAGAGAATAATATATTCATAATCACTGTATAAGGGAATGCGGATTGCTTGTAAAGTTGTAAAGATCATATACAATGTTAGAACTCGTTTGTCGGATAGACGTCGTATCAAATGCTCCTATAAGTTAAAAAACATCATAGTTACCTTGTGCATTACTTTTCTAAGCATAATTAACCATATGAAAAGCCTTTATATGACTTTGAATATTATATGGCTAAAAAACAATGTAACTAGCCTCTATAAGAAGAACACATTTCAAACCCTTATTGTAGCCGTATTAATTGGATTTATTGACGTTTACTCAGCTAAATTATAAGAATAAAGGTAATATTAGCCAAATCTTCTAATAATGTGCCACTATAAGGCACATGAACATAATAAATGCTCTTTTATAACACGTATAAGAGTTTAGACCTTATAGATTTAATTTTATAAGCTTAGTTTGTTTGTTGGGTATTGGCTCAAGGGAAGAAACTGTCGTCTCTGTAGACACCAAACTCCTCATCTGCAACTCGGTCCTTAAGCCATTATGGACGTATGGGATCCAATTGTGGGGCGTTGCCAGAAAAATCAACATACTCTGCCTACAAAGACTCCGAAATGGTATCCTAAGATCCATAGCAAACGCACCTTGGTTTGCTGGGAACGACGAAATCCACGACAATCTACAAATGCCTATCTACTAACAACTAAACGACTATCTACTATGAAATTGAGCGATACAAAAGACAACACGCACGCGCAACATGCACAACTTACACGCCTAACCTTGCATCCAAACCTACTAGTTACTGAACAGTTAAACCCGACGGTAGCGGTGAAAAGGCAAAAGAGGAACCACCTCCTATAAGTAGGAGGCGCAGCACTGTCTGTTCCACCACAAGGCCATTTGTCATGGAACGAACTCGCTTATGATCCGACGACAGACAAATGAACAAGAAAAAAAATATGTTCTACCTGTGAATATACTCCTTAGGTTCCAAAGGCAGCTTGTGATTGACCACTAAGTCCACCGTAGGTATATCCAAACCCCTCGCAGCGACATTGGTGGCTACCAGCGTACATTTGAGGTTACTCCGGAACTGTGTGAGAGCGGATACCCGTTCTTTTTGTCTCATGAAGCCGTGGAGGCACACGTTGTCCATGGATATAGCGTTCAGCATCATTGATAGGACTTGGCATTCTCTGGTAGGAGAAAAAGGTGTTTCAATTTAAGTTCACTATTAAAAACGGTCAAAAATATCTAGTTTTTTACACACATTGGACATTTTATTTGAATTCAATATATTGGGCGATAAATTCGGATATGCTCTCTCATATCCGAATTTATCGCCCAATATATTCAGTCAGAACAGATTTATAATCCCGGCCTGAGAGGCAAATTATTGTAGAAAAGAAATAATGTTGACCACATTTTAAAGGTCTGTCGGTCGTCCGCTTTTTTGCCATCCTGTTGACTTCTACAGAATCGTTAGCGTCTGTTCAATGTTTTTACGTAACAGCAGATGATAATTTTGGTTTTCGTATCAATGTGAAAAAATCTTCGTGTACTACTACTTTATCAAAAAAAAATCTCTTTTGTTGAGGTCGGCTTCCAGTCTAACCGGATGCAGCTGAATACCAATATTTTACATGGAGCCACTTCCTATCTGACTTCCACATCCCAATTACTGGTTAACACCCATTGGTAAGACCGGTTGTCAAATTTTTGGGCATTTACTACCTAATGACTGTTAATGATCTACAAATGACAGCCGGGACTACCGGCTTAACATGCTTTCCGCAGCAGGGAAGAGTCTAAATATGTAATTGATGGGTGGTCACCCATCCACGAACCGACTGCGGCAAGAGTAGCTTAACCTTCAATGGACCCGTGCGGCTGTTATTATTTTCCACGAGCTCTTCTGTAGATGCAATAGTTTGATTTTTAATAAAAAGGCAAAGCAGTACAAATATTGATCACTTACTTCTTAGTATCAGTGAACACAATGATATGACTGCTCGGTTTAGTCTCGCGGTACTTCCGTAACGTCTGCACTAGGTACACGTCGCGTGCGTACGCGGGACTCACCACGTATCGCTGGTCTAGAGTGGTCACTGTCAGCTGGCTATCTGTCTCTGTCCATGTTAGGAGTTTCTAAAAGAGATGAAACAATAGGTCTATTTTCACATCACTGCTTATGGCCGATTCTTCTAATTTACGGACTGTTTTTGGTTAAAATTAAGACTCTTATATCTTTACCAATAATGAAGCAAAGACCTCATAGCTTTGCATAGTAGACCCTCCCATATGAAAGTAGCTATCACAGGTAATTCACCTAACAATTCATGACTACACCATATAATGATAATAATTGAAATGTTGGGGGTTCAAGGGTCGTTAGAATCAGACAACCAGCTTGATAGAATGTACTTTAATGAATATATCTAGTGAATTTATGTTACAATGCGCATTGAAGTAAACTGCTTACTTAGCTTAAAATGATACTTATATTCTAAAGGAGTGTACTTACTACGTTATGCACTATTAGGGACCATACATACACTTCATAATAATAATGCATACTTTGTAAGTCCCATGTGTAGTACATGAGAGACTTATGTGCCTAAATATATTATTTTTAAATAAAAGCAAGGATTTCTTCGGATCTGGCGTTGGACCAGCGATGGCGTTCACAAAACGTTAATACGCAGTGAGGACAAACGCTAATGCCCCTTCAATGCGACGTATTTTCAATAAACCCCTCCTAGGCAAAAGCTAGCTCAAAGAATAACTTTACGCAGCACCTGTGCGGCGTCTAAACCAGTTGGAATGCCGGGCATTCGTTGTGGTCTCTTGTAACCTATGCTATCTGTTATAGAGTACAGATTCGTATAAAGAAAAAAATTTGTAGGTGTTATTGTGACTTACAATAAATTATCTGTCGGCAGATGGTAATTGGTATGCAATATAGCATTACTTTTGAAAATCAATTGTAAGTTATTAAAAAGAAAAATACTTACATCTTTATTTAGTGGAAGCAGTTTGGATCCTTTGACATCTTCTGTGATAGTGGCAGAGAATAGTAAGTTCTGTCTCTGAGCTGGTAGTGCATTGAATATGGTCTCCAAGTCATCTTTGAATGATTCACTGAACAGTCTGAAATAAAAAACAATGTTTGTAAGTATGCACTTATTTTTGTGGTATTCGTAAACAATAAAAGAATTGTGTAGATCAGTATCAAGCATGGGGAATTAGGCATTTTCATTTAAATAGGTCATTCTGATATGGAAATCCCAATTCAAATGGGTAACTTTAGTACATATTATAATTTCAATGATTGGTAATATTGGTATTGTCATTTCAATTATTGATAATATTGGTATTACCATTCAAAATATTGGTAATTTTGGTATTTCATTATTACTATTCTATACAGGAATCCCAGTCAAGGATGTATTTCATTTTATACTGCTCTTCACAATCACCATAATGTTACCTGTCAGCCTCATCCAGCACCAAATACTTGATCTTCTTCAAATTAAAAGTGTCACATCCCGTAATATGGTCTGCTAAACGTCCTGGCATAGCAACAATTATGTGGGGACGTTTGGCAAGCTTCAGAGACTCTTCTAATTGATCTGATCCTCCAGTCACGATGCATACTCTAAGCTTAAGAGGTTGGCCTAGGATGCTGAATTGGTCTGCTATCTGTAAGATGAAATAAAGAGGATACAAAAATGTTAAATTATAACAATAGAAATATTGACTGGAAAATGTACCTGTAAAAATGTTGTAGAAATAAATATTATTTAATTTCTGTTTTATTACTAAGTTACCTTAAAAATAGTAAAAAAAATCTTCTATGTCCAAAATTGAATTAAATGTCCGATGCTTTTGATACAGATGTTGCTCTAACAGGTTCCATAATTTTAATCTAGCTTCAAGCCTTTTGTAAAACCATTTGTTGTTGTTATACATTATTATACCTGAATTTTTCAAGTGGGCTTGAATGGCCAAATCCGAAACTGTGAGGAATAGCGAAAAGTACTCAAAGGAGGCTCGATTTTGATGAAAACTAAAACTGCATCATTGGATTTTTTGAAAAATCAATATTTCTAGCCAGGAATCGAACCTGTTGAATTTGAAAAAAATACACTGTATTATTAAACCATTTGATAGTGTCGCTAATAAGGATCGAATTCTGGGAAGTAATGACGTACGGCAAACTAAAGAAAAGAGCTAATTTTAAACAAAGTACTTTCTTTATTTTTCTTCTGTTACCTTTACCTACTTGTTCAACCTTAACTGATTAATTGTTCAAAATTATTATGACCATTGTTTTCAATACATAGATGGATTCGACGTCTCAAGGATTATACTGTATTCAGGATTACACTATTATTGATTCCATTTAGAATATTTTCCAAAGATCGTAATAAAATCTGATTTTAGAACATAATGTTGTGAAGTTGACTGCACTTTGGGTGTGTGATAATAAAAATTTTGAGCATCATTTCGAACAAGGTACAGGCAATTTAGGAATGAATACTTTAAAATAAAAAGCAGTTTAATAAAATCCAACATTTTCCTTAAGTATGCCATATGTCATTACTTCCCAGAATTCGATTTTTATTAGCGACACTATCAAATAGTGTAATAATACAACATGGTTTTTTTTTCAAAATCAATGCATCCAATGATGTAGTTTTAGTTTTCATCAAAATTGGGCCCAAGACTCCTTTGAGTACTTTTCGCTATTCCTCATAGTTTCGGATTCGGCCATCCACACCCACTTGAAAAATTCACTCTGTACGAGTATATTAATTTAATTAGAATTTCAGATAAAATAATTAAAATAAAGTGTGACTTTTAGAAGAATATATTATGAGGATGCTGCTTTTATATGTGCATAAAGTAATAGGTTTTCTAATGGACACTAGTGATGGTGCCACACAAGTACCTAGCCGAATTCTGGGCCGAATCTATATAAATTGCCATTGGCACACTAAGGAGAAGAATAGGTTTTTTTCATTTACCTGATAAGCCAACTCATGTGTTGGAGTCAGCACTAGGGCAAAGATCCCATAGGGGTCCTCAGCCAAATGTTGGAGTATAGGGAGTGCAAATGCAAATGTTTTGCCTGAACCTGTCTTAGCTGCTCCAATACAGTCTTCACCAGCTAAAATGCGAGATATACAACCTTTTTGGATAGGTGTTGGACTTCTAATACCTGAAAAAAATAGAATGATCACAACCTTTTCAAAAATCATTTCTTAAATTTCCCAAGCGAGAATAATGTTTAAGCTCAGATGTAAACAACAAAGAATAGGAGAATCATAAACGTTACACCAAGACGAGCTACGGGGAATTGGTGACACCAATTCTGCCAAGGATTTGTATCTTAGAATGTGGTAATAACACTGATTTGATAAGAATGAAATACAGAAACATACCGAGAGTAAATAACTGCTTGATAAGCCAGGTCTTAACACCAAGTTCTGCAAACTCTTTTCCATCGTTTTCATTCATTTTGGGTTACTTTGGACGTGTATATTCTTATAATTAAAATGCGTATTAGTTATTTTATCATGTAATTAACCACATTCAACACTGCACTTCACACGAGTTCCTTTTGACATTCGCAGAATGACAACAATGCCATGTGATTTTGACATTGTCGTTTCGAAAATCGTTCAGAAATACTAAAAAGGTTTGAGAGAACTCGAAAAGATGCAGTTTTGTGTTAGTTTTGAAATGTAATATCCATTCGGACAATTTTTATCGAATTCAATTTTTGAACGTTATGCTTTATTTCCATTGGACGGGCTATCAGTTGCAGACAGGGCAGTGCAATCAGGCAATGTTACCCTCTAAAATTTTAATAACTACAATTTTTGTGGTGTCCGCACTTACACAAATACGTCACGTCAAATCACGCAGTCAGTGAGTGCGTGGTGCGTGTTACAGAATACTTTTTGATAGACTGAAAGTGCGTGTTGCTGCTTTACTAAAATAAAGGTTTTGTAGTGTTAGGTACCTCTGTTGTGTCGACTAGTCCTAAGTTTCAATCTGTTACAGTTATCTGATTTTTGTTGTTTGCAAGTTTATGTTTTAATCGGTAAGTTATTTATTTATTCATTAATTAATGTAACTGTTCGCCGTTAGGTACTAGGTGCAGGAATATGTGCACTTTAGAACTTGCCGGGCGTGAAGGGAAATTATAACTAATGTGGCACTGATACTTCAATCATACATTTTATGTAGAAATTTATTCAAATTGGTTTATCTATGTGTCATAATTTACGACAACGGGTAGATAAACCGACCGTCCCATCTTAATAAATTATTAATTTATATTATCATATCGTTAATCACTGTAACTATAAATAAAAAACACCATAATGTGCATAAATATGTATCTGATACACACTCAAAGTTGTTATTTACTCTTAGAAAGAAATATAAAAAGAGAATTCACTCTAAAAAACTGAAAATAATGAGTTCCTAAGACGACCCACTGACCGTTATGTTTAGCGGAAATAAATAAATACTCTCCATTTAGATAGCTGCTGCTATTTGGATACATTATCTATAATAGAGTAAATTAGGGATAACCTTGAAATTAATAACAAACACTGGATAGTTGCATGTTTGGCATCACTATTTTTCTGTATAATGTTGCTACTAGCTGGCAATTTTCTAAAGTACATCACTTATATTAACATAATATAACTGAAATTGGGCCATTTCCATCACAAAAAATAAATATTTAATCAGGGAACACTTGAGTATTGAGTATAGCAAGAATGAATAACAAGGAAGAACAACAGCCCTGCTGCTGGCCATAAAGAAAAACTATTCCATTTTTAAAACTTTTCTCTTTAGGTTCATAATAGAACAAACATTGCTGTTTAACAAATAAGGTTTAAAACTAAAACCCGACTACTGAAAAGGATGAAACAAGAAAGTAAACTTATTTTTTATTTGATTTTTTTGGGGCTTTTTTCAATAATATTTATATTTTTGAAATGTGCTAATTAAGCCCTTTCGTTTGATACCCAACAAAGCACCATCCCAAAATATTTATTTTTTTTATTACTTTTATATCCTCTAGAGGGTGCCATATTGAATTTAGTGTGATGTCATAGCCTATAACCAGCAGATGGTCAAAACGCTTCAAACAATACCTCATTTGTCAAATTATTATAAGTACTTTTGAAGTTATGAGGGAACAGATGAACATACAGATTTATTCCAGTCTGATCCCACATACATCATACTGGTCAAAATCATAACCCTCCTTTTTGCTTTGCCATAGTCGGATAATTAAATTTCATTTTGAAAACTCTGCTACTAATAAGTTTAGTTAAGACATTTTTGCTCATTTTGTAGATTGTTATAGACATAAAACTTATTTAAAAAACTAAAAGTTGGGATAGTAACTTAACTTCTTAGGCTAGTGACCAGCTATTGCAATATTGTTGTTGCACTTGCCAAAACCTTTATGTGTTTATAGTCACATTTTCAGGGGAGATAATAAACTATTTTATTTAATGATTGATGAACTTATCAATAAATTAATAATACAATATGGTACAATAACACACTTTACCTGTGCCCAAAGAATAGAACAACCAATGACTAATTAACATTTTATAATCAAGAGTACCTATGTATGTAACTGTGATAAAGTTGGCGCCAGGGATCAGAAGTCAATGTGTCATGTAAGACTTATTGTTTCAAACTATGAAACCATTATTTTGTAATTACAAAAGGAATAGAATGCTCACCTATTTCGATTAAATGACTGTGCAGTTGTGTCTTTCTTATGAAGTTTTGTTAAGGCGAAAGCGCCAGGGTAGCCCGCGAAATTAAATTTTTTATAGGTTTTTTGGAATTTACTGGTCAGTATTAAGTTGTACGTTGATTAATATATGAATCGCGGCCGTAAGAAATATGTGTTTACATAATTATAATCATTAAAGTCATCAACACAACTCTCTAAGACCACGTAAGTCCAAAGAATAACTGTTTCATGAAATCATCATTCTTTGGACTTACGTGGTCTTCCGGCGTTTGCTCGGCAATATTTTGCGTGATATTGCCTGAGGGACACTGGCTAAGTAATAACAGCCGCACGGGTCGATCGAACAGGTAAGTACGCGGTAAGCTACGCTTGCGGCGATTGATCCGTGGATGGGTGAGCATCTTTACATACCAAGATCCCTCCGTGCTTCGGAAAGCACGTTAAGCTGTTGGTCCCTGCTGTCATTCCTGGTTACGGGTCGTCAGAAGCTCGAAAGTCTGACAATCAGCCTTACCAAGGGGTATCGTATTACTCGTACCTCGTTACGTATGTGGATGCCAAATAGACAGTCGCTCCACGTAAAATACTGGTATTCAGCTGCATCTGGTTAGACTGGAAGCCGACACAAGCATAGTTGGGAAATGGCTAGGCAGTTTGATTGCCAAGCGAATGCCGAGGGCGCTTGTGTTGAACTTCCGTCCAACATCCTCAGGACCGTCTTTAACCTATTGGAGGCCCTGGGCATATAAGGATCACGGGGCCCCCTGTGTAGGTAAGAGAGGATAAGAGAAACATACTAATATTACATAACTGGGGGGCTAGAAACTTACTGTAAATCGCTCTGCAAATCAATTATTTTGTCATTGAATCGGGTACCAATAATGCGTAGAATGGAACGGTGGCTGCAAATAATGTTTTTTTTATGAGAGCAGGCCGGGGCCCCCGAAGATCGCGGGGCCCTGGGCACTTGCCCAGAGTGCCCAATGGAAAAGAGGGGCCTGAACATCCTTCAAATGCATTTGTATATCCGGGCTTGTGTCACGCATCGTAACGTCCGCTGCAGCAGCAGGCACTGGCATGTAGACACGGGGTTTGGGAGCTTGGTAGCTAGATAGCTGATCATACCGGTTTTCCTTGACCTTGGTGGTGTAGGTATGTCGCGCAGTTCCGTCTCGCAAATTTTAACAGCCAAACCTTATCATTGCTTGCAGTCAAAATGCTTTACTTATATTTACTGCTTGCAGATTGTATGTGTGTTTTACTTTCGAAGTCAAAATTATATGTGACAAGTTTCTGCCCGCGACTTCGTCTGCGTGAAATTTAGGAGAACGCGCTATGCATCGATCGACTTATGTCCGTGACTACCGCAGGACCACCAACGCCAATCGCTTCCATATTTGGTAAATAATTAGTGCTCAATTGGTACTAATTAGTACTCGAACAACAGAATTGGTACCTTAGTAGTTTTCGAGAAAATCGACTTTGAAGGTGGTCCTGCGGTAGTCACGCTCCTTTCAGCAGGACCACCATGAGCGCCGAAAAAGGGCCCACGCTACAGCAATTCTAAGTATACAAATAATTAGTACCCATAAATGTGATATATTTCGTAAAAAAAAACAGAACTGTAATATTTGTATTTACCGAGAAATCAACGAAGTTAACTTTCTCGCAATTGTTCAGCAGGACCACGATTTTGAATGTTGATTCCAAGTTAGAGAAGCTTGTCGCTTTCCTCAAACCTACATAGAAAATTAGTACCCTGTAAGATAGAATTAGTACCCAAAATTCAAAATTAAAACTCCAGTAGTTTACGAGATATACCATGCCAATGGTGGGGTGGCGGTAGTCACGGTGCCAAATTTTCATTTCAAGATTTCCCTATTAAAAACTCTGTGATTTCTTCCCAAATTTATACAAAAATTAGTACTCCTAAAGAAGTTAAAGCGACTAAAAATCCAGATTCCTAAGTGTTGTATTTTAAGAGAAATTAGCTTTCATTACTTTTCCATACTAAATCTCCGCGTATATCCCGACCAAATTAAGTTGTCAATTGTGCCATTTCCATTGTTCACAAACTAAACTAAATTTGAGTTCAGTGCATCTTTATCTTTCTGTTTCATTATGAAAAGGACAGACAATAAATTTTAGTTTAGTCCTGTCAAAGTAATCAGCGCCTGACACTACTCAATACAAGTTTAGACGTGATTAAAAACATGCCTACTAAAGTAACGTCTATTTACGTCAGACGCTGATTAATTCGATAGGACTAAACTAAAACTTAGCTTTTGTCCTTTTCTTAATGAAATAAAAAGAAAAAGATGCACTAAACTTAAATTTAGTTTAGTTAGTGAACAAGGGAATCGGCAACAATGGTGGTATTGAGCTGTTTAAGAGATGTCCACTCGTGCACATAAATTTATCGATGTCTGAATAGTATTAACAACAGTTCAATATCTAAATTTTTATACAAACTGTGTATTTAGGTACCTACATATTAAGAAAAAAAATAACCTATCGCTACCAATGGCCTGTCATACCTTTGTTATTGACGTGGGCAGGTAGGTAAGTACTCGAATAATTATTTTGACGTGACAACGTCTAATAAATCGATGAAGCTGGCTGCACACTCGAAAAAACATGACTCATGTAGCGTTACCTCGCGGCCTTGCTCTGCTGTAGCGTTGTACGCCATGGCGGCTTGAAGTGCAAGCGAGAGCGCGGAACGAGCGATGAGTAGGAGAGAGACAGATGTCGAACACTGCCGAATCGGCCTCCGCGTTCGGCAATTTCATTAATGTTTTGTTATGACGTTGTCACGTTAAACTATCGTCCGTAAACCGACTTTATTTCTGTAGGTTTTGTAAGTAGGTACCTACTTTCTGTATCATGGCGCGCAGGTTATTATTTGCATTACATGCCTACTAAAGTTACGTCTATTTACGTCAGACGCTGATTAATTTGATAGGACTAAACTAAAATTTATTGTCTGTCCTTTTCATAATGAAACAGAAAGATAAAGATGCACTGAACTCAAATTTAGTTTAGTTTGTGAACAATGGAAATGGCACAATTGACAACTTAATTTGGTCGGGATATACGCGGAGATTTAGTATGGAAAAGTAATGAAAGCTAATTTCTCTTAAAATACAACACTTAGGAATCTGGATTTTTAGTCGCTTTAACTTCTTTAGGAGTACTAATTTTTGTATAAATTTGGGAAGAAATCACAGAGTTTTTAATAGGGAAATCTTGAAATGAAAATTTGGCACCGTGACTACCGCCACCCCACCATTGGCATGGTATATCTCGTAAACTACTGGAGTTTTAATTTTGAATTTTGGGTACTAATTCTATCTTACAGGGTACTAATTTTCTATGTAGGTTTGAGGAAAGCGACAAGCTTCTCTAACTTGGAATCAACATTCAAAATCGTGGTCCTGCTGAACAATTGCGAGAAAGTTAACATCGTTGATTTCTCGGTAAATACAAATATTACAGTTCTGTTTTTTTTACGAAATATATCACATTTATGGGTACTAATTATTTGTATACTTAGAATAGCTGTAGCGTGGGTCCTTTTTCGGCGCTCATGGTGGTCCTGCTGAAAGGAGCGTGACTACCGCAGGACCACCTTCAAAGTCGATTTTCTCGAAAACTACTAAGGTACCAATTCTGTTGTTCGAGTACTAATTAGTACCAATTGAGCACTAATTATTTACCAAATATGGAAGCGATTGGCGTTGGTGGTCCTGCGGTAGTCACGGACATGATCGACTTGCAGACGACACGAATTGTTGGAACGCGCATTTACTAGATGCCTTGACTAATAGGTCCCAACGTTTGTCTACGACTTCATCCGTTTGGAATCTGTTTTTTTATTTCCCATTTTGAACTTTCGGCTTCTATTTTTCCAATTAGCGGTGGAGTTCCCAAAACTCTTTCCTTCGTGGTTTCCTACGCTATCTACTGTAAAAAAACTAGATTCTAACGCCTTTGGTTTAGGGCCTAAACACAGAGCATGTAACCTTTTGGCCTAAACTAGCCTAAAAGTTAGGCTGCGCGTTGATCGTAAATGTTAGTCAGACAGTTTATCCGTTTTTGTAAGTAGGCAGTTGAATGCAGCCGGCATTGCATAGCGCTACTGAGCGAAGTCTAAAACATCTAACATTCGATCTAGTTGGCGGGAGAGGGTATCGAACCCGCGACCCTGATCTCCAAACAGCGTAGACGTTACGTATAACAATAAGAAGGCAATGATTGGGCACTGCATGTCGATTCTGTAAAAATCTCACCGTGAATACTTGCGTGGAGTGAGCTGTCAGTGTCATCCCACTGATGCTAGGGATTGACCATGCAAACATTTACAATCATAAAAGAGATTTTAATAATATTTTTTAATAGTAATCCTATTGATATTTTTATATAATTCAAAGCTAGTATTTTAGTGGTCAAAAGATTCGCCAGCGCCTAACGCGCTTGCGCGGCGTGAAATATGGCTCATTCCGAATTAAGTCATCATCGCTCACATGAATAATTTGCTTTCCGATTTAGATAAATGACCACTATGGCAGCTGAGAGTCAGTAATATACCTATTCACTTGAATAGTTACTCATGGTTGGATTATAGTATTTATTTGTGTATACACCACGAATTTCCTCTTCTTTGGTAAGGTGGCGACTGTAGCCAGAAGCACAATTTCGAAAATGCCACGTTAGTTTAAAGATCGGTGATAATTATTAATTTAGGGCATGGTCGGTAGTCGGCGTTATCGCAAGATGGCACATGCCATGACTTCATATATGTCGATTCACGGGACATCGTTATCGCGTTCACGTTAATTCAGAAAAGGGCCCTAATTCACTATGACCACTTAATGATTCATTACTTCGAAACTACGTCAATTCCTTAATAACCTAATCACTACATCTGCTATTAACGTATTCTCTATGACACAATGACCGAAACCGGTTTGAACTGTCAAAATACCACGCTTGACAACCGTACGGCGTGGTAAGATTATGCGGGGAATAATAGATAAATACCATACAGCAGAATTGGGGTCAAGGTGTAAGCACGCTGTAGTCGATTACAGTGCAATTCGGAATGTACCATATATCACTCCACTCGAATCTCGTAACCATGGCAACACCACCTCGGCGTCAACACCTCCACCAGCCGCGTTTTGATTGGCGAATACCTCGTCTTTTTCTACTTTAGAGTTACACATTTTGAAAATCGCTCGAAAACTTTGCTTAATCTGCCCCTTGGCAGACTCTAAGGCAGGGTCGCCATGAAATGTTGGGGGTTCAAGGGTCGTTAGAATTAGACAACCAGCTTGATAGAATGTACTTTAATGAATATCTAGTGAATTTATGTTACAATGCGCATTGATGTAAACTGCTTACTTATATTCTAAAGGAGTGTAGGTACTTACTACGTTATGCACTATTAGGGACCATACATACACTTCAGGGTTGACACCAACCACTTCTTCATTTAAGGGTTACTAGAGGTGCAGTGCAAACACGGGCGCGCGATGAGTGATAAAATATTTGCACTTATTTGACGTTGGTATTGCATTTTCCTAATGTTCTTATACATGACGCCTTACAAGTTAAATATGTAAAAACAAATCTCTAATGTGATAATGAGTGACTAACGCGCAAGCGCGGCGTGATCTTATCACTTCACCTTCACTCCACCCGATTCACGACATTAAATGTCGTGAATCGGGTGAAGTGAAGGTGAAGTGATCACGCAATCTGCAATGTGATAATGACAGTGATTAACGCGCAAGCGCGGCGTGATCTTATCACTTCACCTTCACTTCACCCGATTTACGACATTTAGTGTCGTGAATCGGGTGGAGTGATCACGCCACACAAACTACGTGGGATTACATTCTATGGTCCGTCAGCTAGGCATCCGTTAGCACTCGATGACTTGACACACTCGGTTATCTCTTCTAATTCAATAGATTTGGGTTAATAACAACGCTGAACATCGTCGCAGTCTTTACTAGACTCGATCTACAATTGCTCATAATAACCAAACAATGTCGATGCGTATTTTCATCAGTCTAGCTGTCATAAACGTGAATGTTTTAATTTTATTTACTGTTCGTGCGTGACGCGCTCGCGCCTCAGTGTATATATGGACTTACTAGACTAGGGAAAAAATAAAAAAAACAGGATTGAGATTCTGACTGCGCTTCTGTTTTGCTATTTTATTGTAAGTAAAACCCCACAAAATATTAATGATTTGACCACTAAAATACTAGCTTTGAATTATATAAAAATATCAATAGGATTAGGCTAAAAAAATATTATTAAAATCTCGATTATGATTGTAAATGTATGCTTGGTCAATCCCTAGTATCTGGTAAGATGACACTGCCAGTTCACTCCACGCTCACTTCACCTAAGTTTTCACGGTGAGATGGTTACAGAATCGCACTGCTGGTGTCAAAATGATTATTACGTCGAATACAAGCAGCAGAGTAATCGTCAGATTTTGATTAATACTTCAACGTTGTTTTCTTTGATATTTGAAACACCCATTTGTACGAACACAGATTTAGTAGTAACGAAATCGTAACGCTATAAGATGATAGAGAATGGTCTGCATTTCCTGGTTATGACTATAGAACTTTACCATGGCGTCTATCCATCACCTTACACTTAATCATTTTGGATGTATGCAACACCGTAGAAAAGAGATTGAGATAAATGGTGGATGGTAGATATGGTCTATGTTCGAACCTTCGTGTCATGTCCTAATGTATTGAATAATTTAGTTATGTTTATTATTGCATGTAGCTAATGTCAATTGCGATTATAAGACCTTCTGGGCAAAAATACCATCGGACGCACAGTAAATGGACGATTACTCAAAATTGTTATTTATAAATTATTATAGTCACGAGAGGGATTTTGTTTTGTCAGTCAAACGAATGCTTATACATAGTCAATGTGCATCTTTAGAAGAGTGATTCGGTTATATTTTAACAGCTTCAAAAATATCTGCAAATTTAGCTGGATTTTGAAATTATTAAGCAGGTGTATGTGCCCTATTTGAAAATTTCTATAATTTCCTTTATTCCCATCATTGTCCTGACTCCTGACTTTTCTATTGACGATGTTTTTCTCATTTGCAGGTAAAATGAGTGCCTTAAAGAATGCAGTGTCATTAGCAGTGAACCATGGCAAAGTTGGATTAAGGAATGGAAAATTTGTAAGTACTATTTCATGCACAGTCACTACTTCTATAATATAAACGAACGCTACTTAGACACGACTCCGCACTAGATATCTCTTTGTGTGTTGTACAGACGCCAGCACATCAAGCTACCCGAAACTGTCAAATTTTCCCAATCAACTTTGAACCTTATGCTTTAGCGATATAGTTGAAAATCTATTAAAGAAATTTGACAGATTGTAATAGGTTGATGTGCTGGCGTCTGTACATACCTACATAGATATTGTACTACTAAACATTCATCAAACATACTGAATCTCTGCGAATATTTGCTTCATCCTCTATACCGCAGTTCGATTCGTCATCTTAAATCTGTAATTAGTTGAAACTGCATCGGCACAGTTTCAACTAATTTGGGAAACCCAACTCAACGAATACAACAAAGTTTGGAAAAGGTTAGGCAGATGATGAGTTATAGCTGTTGCAAAAGTAGTGTAATTTCCGTTGCCACCGCAGGACTCACCGAATACGCGGCCCAAATATACATCCCTGAGGGAACCCCAATCTCTAAATATTGAGTACTCTCTGTACTATTTTGTTAAAGAAAGAGATATTGCAGATTGTTGCGTTAAGAAAACCGGCCCCTTAAATCTTTTCTAAAATCTGAATGCATTGCAAAACAACACGGGTATTAATTTTAACAAGTCGAATGCGTAATTCAAGTCGAAGTCAAATACGTAAAAGTGTGAATCCAATTTTGACATAATCATCAACTGGAATCAAAAACTAACCATTGTTATCAAATTAATGTGCAATAAGTATGCATGCTCGATTGGCGTGATAAAAGAACAAACGACCTTATTTACATAAGTACATTGGACTTTGGACCCGAAGCATCGTGTCAAACGTTCGGAAACAAACACTGCAGATCCGAGGCTAAAAATAAGCCAGTTTGTCTCTTTTATAACCTCCAAGGGTAACCTAAAGGCAATCCAAATGAGTACTAATATTTTTATTTATTTAAACTTTTCGCACACAAAAAAGGTACAAAAGCGGACTTAATGTCTTAGGCATTCTCTACCAGTCAACCAAGGGTGGTGAAGAGATTAGATGGCAGGTGCTTTGGTTGAGAGGAACAATGATATAAAAACTATTAAACATATTATAATACAGGTGGTCCAAAAAATGACGTGAAAAAAAAATTGTTTTCTCACACCTGGGAATATCCGAAAATACTACATGAATGTTCCGCGATTTTTGATAGTTTAGGAGATATGAATATTCTTTTTAATTTTTGGGGAAATTCTTCAGGGCCATCTTTAATTTTTTTTTGCGATGTTTCTATCATGAAATACCCTTTCATGTATAAAAAAATATGCTCTTAATATTAGTGCAAGATAAAAATTTTTTTATCGAAAGTGAAAAATTTACATTCTTAGGTACGATTAAAAGTTGATTTTCTTTTTCAATTTTAAAAATGTTAACGACTGTTTCATGTTCTACTAGTCAACTCAAACTTTAATGATCTACATCTTTTAAACTAAAATCTACTTTTAAGAAGACAGAAGTGTAAGTCCTGACTCCTGTACAGACAGGACTTACACTTCTGTCTTCTTTTTGAAGCAGTCATAATGTTTTTGGCTTTCCTTGGGCTGCGGGGTAGTTACGTAACACACCAGCAGTAAGTAGCTAAGCAATGGCTTTCATTTTGACAGTTCAACAACATTCATTGCGTTACTTAAACAGACAAGATTTTCGAACATATGAAGCAATGGACTAGCAATATCCTTCAAAATCATTCAGATTCTGATAATAGATTTTTTTTTTATTTGGGATACGCAGGAAATACAAATAGTAAAAATAAAAAGAATCATTTAGAGCTAACAAAGTTTCATTCAATACAACCAAAAAAAAAAAGACGTGGGTGGCCAAAAAAGCTCCTATCTCAGCATAATGCTGCGATATCAAAATGAGTTACTTACGTGGATGATTCTTTTTATTTTTGAACACACTTTCAAAAATAAAAAGAATCATTCATGTAACTCATGGTGCAGGTAGAGATCCGCCTAAATAACTTTTATTGAATTTTACTCTGTTATGAACTGAAGTCCCGCTAGACCACAAGACAGGACCTACAAGCCGTAAACGCATCTCATAGTGATACGTCCGCTTGCCACGAATAGATAAGTATAATGTGCACTTGGCAACTACTCCAATGACGTCACGGTCACATGACTGTGCAGTGCACTCGCACACGACACGCCGACGATGCAGTGCACTGTGTATGGGTTAGTAGGGATTGTGTTGTGAAGGTTAAGGTTTAATAATATTTCATACGTTAAATGCATTTTATGTGTTGACATGGCGATGGCGCCATTTTGATATCATGGCTTCTCGTTCCCGTGCGTCTCGTGCCTTATGCCCCGAAATTTCGATAATTTGAGTTTATTTCATTTGTCCGAAATAACTGAATATGATTCTAAGTAACGGGTACGGGTAGTCAAAAGCCCGACAGTCTGACTACCAGTCTTACCAAGGGGTATCGTGTTACCCAATAACTGGGTTGAGGAGGTCAAATAGGCCGTCGCTCTATGTAAAATACTGGTATTCACAGGGCCCGATCTAGCTATTTAGCCGCTCCGGGCAAAAAACATTCGCCGCCCTTTACACTAACAGCCTGGCCACGGGACATTCGCTGCAGCGAAAATTCGTGCGAACGGCGAAGCCACAGTAATGGATATTATTACCGTGGCGAAGCGTCTTGCGACAAAAAAAAATGTATAGAAATGTACTAGACATGCCACGCGTAGCAGCGGGGCGGCGCGACCCGCGAAGTTTGCCGAGCGATCGCACGAGCGACTGGCGCGGGCGCCGCGGTGGGCGATAGAAACGAATGTTTGAATCCGCATGCCACGGACTCGCGCGATAGACGCAGCGAATAGTGCAGGAAGCCAACCAAATTTTTTTTTATTCCACGCGAAATAATAAACACCGAAACTATTAGCTCGTGGCCGTGCAAACTGCGCCGCGTACATTGCCGCACCGCCAGACGCACCGCCGTTCGCGACGCCCTGTCCCGTAGCCAGCGGGTAACTCCATAACTCAATTCAAAAATCATTACATGGCCACAGAATAACTAGGGACAAGAAAGGGTATTTCATGATAGTCCCATCACAAAAAAAAAAACATCGAAAGAGCTTGTCAAAAAAAGCTATAAATTTTAAAGATTCTCGAGGAAGGCCCCGGGATGCAATCTATCTCTCTGCCAAATTTTATCGAAATCCGTTCAGTGGTGTTAGCATGAAAAGTTAACATAAAGACAGACAGACAGAATTACTTTCGAATTTATAATATTAGTATAGATAGCACTTTAATATATGTTGGTCCGTCTAAAAACTTACAGCTGCAAAAATTGCATTTTTTTATGCAACCTCAATTGTGCCGCTCTGGGCATTTGCCCGGCTGCAATATCCCCCCCCCCCCCCCCCTCGATCGGTCCCTGGATATTCAGCTGCATCCGGTCAGACTGGAAGCCGACCCCATACTTGGGAACCCACCCCATATTTGGGAAAAGGCTAGGAAGACGGTGAAGGTTTTGCTATGAATTTCGGTAAATGGATCCAACTCTCGAGTAGGCCCTAACCACAGGTAAACAGGAACA
The DNA here is from genome assembly GCA_963855955.1 of Luperina nickerlii. NCBI lineage: Eukaryota > Metazoa > Arthropoda > Insecta > Lepidoptera > Noctuidae > Luperina > Luperina nickerlii. The sequence continues at coordinate 6,877,231 of OY979671.1, forward strand.
AGTTTGCGTTAATGTAAACAATGCACTTGCCAAATAGTGTGGTTACGGATAGTCATATTGAACCAAGCGTAGATATCGTACGTTGAGTTGAGTTGCACGATTTTTGACAAATGCGTGCAGTGACTGGACCGGTCCGCTCAATCTATGTGGTTTTTTCCTCAAAAGACCATTTCTGACACCAATCTACGTGGTCTTCACATGATCTGACCAAGATTTTGTCTAGACTTTAAAAAGAGACTGTGACCTCTGAGTTTGTTTCGGCTTTTCTTCTCAGAATAGTCAGATAGGATACGCCGACCTCATCATTTACTGCAAATAGCAGATGATGCCTCTGTTTTATTAGATGCGTGAGCTGCCTCAACTCGGTTATTACGATTTATTGTGGTGTCCAGTGGTTTTCAGTATTCATTGTTTTATTAACTGTTTTAAAGAACCAAATTAATGTTAAACTATTCGGCGCCCAAACATAACTTCTGTTTAGGTGACAACTGACATTTGTGTGTAGGTAGTACCTACTTGCTGGTGGTTAGTGAATTTAGACCTTCTGTCAACCCAAGGGTGACCTTAGTGGGGCTATAGACTGAAGTCGGTCAAGATAGTTCTGCTGCCTGCTCTTGTTACTTAGGGTCTCCGTTGCAGGTTTTTTCTTCTATTCTCCTTCTCGACGAGTCAGTACTCGTATCATTTACTCCTTTTTCTTTCGCATCAACCATCCATCCATATTTTCTTTGTTCTTCCTCACCCTCTCCACCCATCACCATTTATATTCATCACTCTTTTAGTTACACGCGTTTCATCCGTCCTCATAATCCTGCTGCCTGCTATTAACTGCGTAGCCAACATCATTTTTCCAAACCATCTTTTGAAGTCCACATTGTTCCCACATGATTCTAAATCTAACCAAACCAGGCTGGACTGTCCACCTGCAGGGTTAAGGCCTCTCTCTTTCCCTCTCTCTCCCACTTTCCTTTGGAATCAAGCCCGTCCTGTTTGCTTGGCGATGTCGTCGTCGGGCGTTTAATGGAACCCAATCGTTGGCGATTCTAAATAGGTAACTCACACAATTTTTCTTTGAAAGCATCAATCATCCTTATTCAAGATTCTGTAGAAATAAGCAATTATTATCCCGAACGAATGATTGAAAACAATCAGTAGTTGTTCTCGACAGTCGCGTGGAATCTACCGATATTACTGAGTTATCATCATTTGTATTGGACGAGCCAATCAGTCGGCACGCGCTGTTCAGATGATGTCTTCATTGTTGCTTGTAAATCATTGTTATTGAGAACTTAATGTATAGAAGCTCGGGTGTACTTATACCGATACACGGTTCTACAAATGTGATGAATGGTGATAGACTGGTATCGCTCAGCAAACGATTTCAGTTGTAAGGCCAGAATAACCATTATTCTCGCCTTAAAAAATGAAAATGAATTGCATAAATGAGCTGTTTGTTTTTTATTAATAAAATAAAATTTTATTCGAGAAAATCCACCGGTTTCTTACTAAACTTCAACTATATCCGACGATCCTGCGTACCTACTTATCTCTTTTGTTGACTGTACATAACTGCAACTACCAGTTTCTAACGGTCTGTGGGATTAAAGGCTCCTACAAACAGGCGCGACACGCGATATAATCGCGCGCGACACAAAGGCACCGCTCGTTGAGCGACTTGCGGTGCCTTTGTGTCGCGTGTCGTGTCGCGCCTGTTTGTAGGAGCCTTAATGGCAAATGGGGGTGCATTAAATTAGCCTTCACGAGTGGTAATCAATAAATGTACAGACGCCAGCACATCAAGCTAGGTACCCGAAACTGTAAAATTTTCCCAATCAACTTTGAACATTATGCTTTAGCGATAAAGTTGAAAATCTATTAAAGAAATTTGACAGATTGTAGTAGCTTGATGTGCTGGCGTCTGTACATACGCCGCATCCTTGATGATCTTCCCGCAGTGGCGGACTAACAGGGGGGCGGAAGGGGCGGCCCGCCCAGGGCCTCCGGTCTTGGGGGGCCCCCAAATGCCTCCGCGTTTCCCTGATAAAATCCTAAACAAGACTAAAAATGTGCTTAGTACCTACATAATTTCGTCAAGATCAAAACACTACAGCCATCTAGACTTTTTACGTGGTACTAATATTCTTTGAACTTTGCTGAACGCGTCCAATATGCTGGGAGAATTCCCGTTTTTGTAGCGGGTACTTCCCCAGGAATCCCTGAATGAATGAAGTGCAAATAATTCACTCGTACGCCTACATTTACATTCACTACATTCTATTTACGTCGAAAAATAAACATATTATTAATATTTGTTAAATGAGAAAATCATTTAACAAATATTGAATTTCAATACTTACGTTGATATGTGTGTACTGATATTTTCGCGAACAGATAAGCCTTATTTCAAATTGTAAAATAATAAACGCGATTTTATCCGTTCAAAGTAAAAGTGTACTTAATAGTGTTTTTGATTTTTGTTGCGGTATAAAAGTAAATAAGTTCAGAGTTGAGTTAAGTAGAGCATTTTCGAGTACTTATTTGAAAAAAGTAAGTAATTCTTCGTATAATTTAGCCTAGCAATTGTAATCCGTAGTTTCTAGTCAATATGCACCTACTAGTACATTGGTCCTTATTTTATTTGTAGTGCACGTTTATTAGGGATGTAGGTACCTATGTACTTGTTCTCATCGTGAGACTCAACATGGCAAAGTCTCTGTACATTTGTATATCTATATCGTCAAATCAATAATGAGGCTTAGTTTAGCTATCTTTTACAAAAGTTTCTTATTTATCTCATTATTTTTATTGAAAAGGATTCAACCATCTGGCTCTCAGAAAAGGAAACTAAAAAAACGAAGACTGAAGAGGCAAAATCGCTTGCTGGATCTTTATCCAATTACTTTTCGAATTCTGAAGAGAAGAAAAGTGGCGTTGCCGACGAAATTAACGAAATAAACATAAACACTTATTTATACATACAAAAATGTGAACTGAATAAAAAGTTTGTAAAACTACATATTTTTTTAAAGCTGGGGGTCTCATTCAGCTTTGCCGCCCCGGGCCTCTGACGGGCTTAGTCCGCCACTGTCTCCCCGGCTACCAACTTGCTGACTGATTTATCCATATTCTATATCTATCTATCTATGTTTATACTAATAAGAAAGCTGAAGAGTTTGTTTGTTTGAACGCACTAATCTCTGGAACTCCCAGTCGTATTTGAAAAATTATTTTTGCTTTTGATGTTCAATTCTTGAGGAAGGCCTTTCGAAAAATAAGGGCTTGAAAGTTTGTATGAAATGCCGTATGGCGTAGCGAAAACGAAGTAATAGCGCGGGCAGGCGATGCGATGCGACGGGGAAGGTCTAGGAAAACAGATATTTCACGCGGACGAAGTCGCGAGCAGTAGCTAGTTTTATAATAAAAGAGTGGACTGTATGAAACTTGCTTCAACTTTCCAACTGTATGTCGGTTTGTTCTACTCTTTACAATTCAAAAGTGCCTGTAATAAATGGTTTAAGTTTGAAGTAGGCAATGTTGTTTTTGCCGTGCTTATTACAAAACACGTCGCGGTAAAGTCCATGATGGAGCAATTAAAAACTTTAAAAAAACTGCCCATGAGCTGTTCTACAACACAGTGGCACGCTTTTCGTGGATAACTGACTTAGGTAGTGTGTGGACACTGCGACACACGTGGGTAACACGCATTTAAAAGATTATGCACGTTTATTTAGATAAGATAAGACACGATGCAGCCGATGCAGGTGTTTACTATCGGCATTTATTTGGCAACGCAATAAGTAAATATTTATATCTTATGATCTGTCTGTAACTACTGCATAATCTGCCTTTCATGTTGTCATTGTTGGGACACAGGCCTCTTATCTTCGAGAGGGAGTGGGCTCTAATCTACCACGCGGACGCAGTGCGGTTGGTAGTAGGGTTGCCAACATTTTTTTGTCTGAATATAGTATTTTTTTTAAAAAGCCATTCAAAATATAGTACGCTTCAAAAAAATATAGTATTTTACTAATGGAAGACTAAAAAAAAGACAAAGTTATTTTTTTTTTTTTGAAACTCAAACTCAAATTCTTTATTGGATTGAAAGACGCGTTCGAAAATTGCAGGAAGTTTTTGTCATTTTACTAATTTTAGTATTGCAAAATATAAACATTGAGCTATTGTACTGAAATATAGTATTTTCGCGTACTATATATTTCTTCAACAGTATATAGCACGGAGACCCTAAATATAGTACAATACTATACATATATTGTAGTACGGTTGGCAACCCTAGTTGGTAGTTGTCACGTCTTTGAATTTTAGGTTATGTCGGTTTATGAGGGGCCCATGGCTAAATAATAACAGCCGCACAGCTCGATCGATCAGGTTAAGCTACGCTTGCCGCGGTTGGTTGTGGATGGGATCTTTACATAACGAGACCCCTTCATGCCTCGGAAAGCACGTTAAGCCGTTGGTCCCGGCTGTCATTCGCGGATCTTTGATAGTCGTTACGGGTAGTCAGAAGCCCGAAAGTCTGACCACCAATTTTACCAAGGTGCGTCGTATTACCCAGTAACTGGGTTGTGGGGTTCAGATAGACAGTCCCACCATGTAAAATACTGGTATTCAGCTGCATCTGGTTAGACTGGAAGCCGACCCTAACATAGTTGGGAAAAGTCTAGGCATAGTATAATGAAGTTATGTCCGTTTCCTCACGATGTTTTCCTTCTCTGTTTTTAGAGCAGTGGTGATGAAATTGTTTACACAAAGTACAGCGCCTCTCTGGGTACGTACGATGCGAACCTAAGACTCATAAGTCGGGGCCGTTACCACAGGGCCGCAGGGCCACCACTGCTCCCTGCTCACCTACTGTACTATCACAAGAAAAATGGCTTCTTTTATTGCAAACAGTTTCAACACTGAAAGAAATAGGCATTTTGTTTACTTACCTTTAAAAACTTGTACCACGTTGAAACTATGAATATAAACATGCGAATTGAGAACCTCCTCCTTTTTTTAAGTCGGTTAAAATATATTATCGATAACTGAACTGAACCGAACTGAAGAAAACTAACTACATGTACCTAATGAAACATCTGTTAACTTACTATGGTGCGAAATAAACATTAAACCAATAATACTTATCTAATATTCCTGTTCGTAAATGTTTGAACAAGCTTCTGCCCGCGACTTAGTCCGCGTGACTTGTTCCCCCGACCTACCCCGTCACATCGCCTCGCGCCAGCCTACGCTATTACTTCGTTTTCACTATTTCTTGACTTTTTTGTTTTTGCTTGGCTAGCGCGATGTTCGGTTAGGTTAGAATTGGGCTATCAAATAGAAAAATGATTTTTCTTTGACTGGTAAGTAGTTCCAGAGATTCGAGTCTTTGAAATAAACAAAAACTCTTCAGCTGTATTATTATTAGTATAGATACAGACAGGTGACATACAAAACGAAGACATGATAATATAACAAGCTGTTACGCCCAGTTGCATTGAGAAAGTATGATCGTCTGAATCGCCTCCCGCGCAACGCAAGACAAATACATCACAAATCACAATACATTTGTGCGGATTCTAGCATTCCTTGAATAAGAGATTGAGAAACCCTTCGCTACTGGACATTACTGGCCAGATTTAATTCGGCATTAAAACAATATTTATGACAAAAGATAGCCCTTAGAATACCAAATTTAGCTGTTGAAAAAAAATATATAATGGCCAACAATGTAGGAATGTAGCCCAGACAGATAACTATCACCAATATGATTATGATATCAGTATCACTAAACGTAACCGGTTATATCTGATTACCACAGACACCGTATTTTTTTTTACCGAAAATATAATGTAAAAAAGTGTATTTCACAAAACATTGACGTACGAGTAAGTGATAAAACCTGAAAAAAAAATTGACAAATAAAAAAATATAAAAGCAAAACGGTTTGTCAGAAGTGGGATTCGAACCCACGCCCTCAGAGAGGACCAGAACAACTCGCACTCACGTTTAGTAAGCAAGGGAACCTTGAGTCTGGCGCCTTAGACCGCTCGGCCATCCTGACATGAGGACAAGTGGCGAAATTATCAACCCGTTTAGTGGGGACATTTTTTTTGCGTTATTGGTCTTCAGAATCAAGTGTGCCTACTTAAGTAGACTTGCACCTCCTCCAATCACTAAATGGGATCAGCCCTAAACGCATTTAGAACATTTTATTTTCCGTCATCTTCAAACGCTTTTAAGATATAGGTATACAACGATATTTTGAAATCATTTAGCTCTAAATGGAAATATTTAATGATTTGTGGTGCAAACTGGGCCCCACTTGGCCCAGTTTGCAATCTCTTAAATTCTTTGCGTTGAAAGAAAATCATCGTTCACTTCTAGACTGCTAGTAGTACTGCTACTGATTCTTCCATCCGTGCTGAGAGCAAGATAGGAATGGCAATTATAGCTATTTGCTATCTATTTTTTCATCGTTTTAAACGACGTATTATAAGAACTTGGTTACAATACTCAGTTAATGCCTTGATCCTGGACCGAAGCCACAAAACCTTGGTTAATTTTTCATCTCTAAGCCACACTCCACATTGCAAAATATCATTTTTCGGATCATTTCGACCTTTGGACTTTGCAAGTTGTTCAACCATAAAATGTACTACAGGTTATAAGTAAATGCTGTTTAGCAACGAAGAAACGAGATTTAATATTAACACATGCACCAGCAGGGTAATTGCGTAACACTATCAGTAGCAATGTGTTTAATGTTGACAGTTCAACAACATTCATTGCGTTATCTACTTTGTTGAGTAGACACATTTTGCGGAACATATGAACTTATGAAGCAATGGATTAGCAATATCCTTCAAAATGATTCAGATTGTGATTAATAGTGTGTTACGCAATTACGGTGCTGAACGAATAACTGATGCCTTTGTTTACATACTAGCTTCTGCCCGCGACTTCGTCCGCGTGAAATTTCTTGTTACTCCGACCCACCCCGTCGCATCACATCGCCTGCCCGCGCTATTACTTCGTTTTTACTTAGCGTTCTTTCTGACTTTTTTTCCTTTTGCTCGGCTCCTAAAGAGCATATCGTGATGTTATATAGCTTATACCTATAGCCTTTCTCAAGAATTGGGCTATCAAATGCAAAAATAATTTTTCAAATCCGATTGGTAGTTCCAGAGATTAACGCGTTCAACCAAACAAACAAACAAACAAACTCTTCAGCTTTATAATATTAGTATACATAGAAGTATAGATTTCCTCTATTGCAATATTACAAGTGAAACCATTTCTGGTGCGCCTACTACGCAATGGCAGAGCTGGCGTTTATTTCCGCGTAATATTGCCAAGTGGAACAATGACCTAGTGTTCGTATGTACACCAAAAGTACCTATCTGATCAGACTATGCCCCACATGCTAAAGTGTCCTATGTGCCCGTTCACCTGCCCCTCGGATGATCCAAAAATGCCACTAATTGCGCAATTAATGTGGCCACCTAGTCTCAAACGATAAATATTAAAAAAAATTGGTACAACGAGAAAGATTACCATCGACACGAAAAGAAGACCAAAGTTCTATTAATTCCAAAGTAAGTTTTAGCAGCTCGAACAAATAATTCGTTTGTGAATAAACTCGTCCGGACAAGTACAGCTGTAAAGGTCACCGCACCGTGCCGTCCCATCGGATTATGAGAGTCAGGGAAGAAAGAGTGCACCTGTGTCTGCGCACACGCTTGTGCACTATATCTCCCGCGCCGAAGGCTAATCTCTTTTGAGATTGACCGCTATGACCAAAATACGGTCTGGAGGCCTATTGCAGATGTCCTTGGGCTGCAGTAACAATCATCTAGTCAATATCATAAAGGAAGAATTTAAATCAAGCAATTTTTCTTCATTTCAAAACGTTTACAGGTAACATTCAAACATGTAAACAGGACTTTGGCTCCATTCGCACCTGTTACAAAAAATTAAAAGCTAACAACACATAATAAGCTATTATTAGAAAAGATCACAGATATAAATAGACCTAGATACGCAAGTATCACGAACTGTATGAAAACCAAGCATGCCATTTTTTGACTACCTAATATGACGTCACAAGCTCGCGCTCTCGCTCACGCTTACCCAACCAGCAGTACACAGGACTGAGCGCGAAAGTAGCGGCTTACGATTTTTGAACGTAACCTGGTGCCATTTTTGGCACGCGAAGTAGTTGCTCTTGTGTCATCTAGGTGTATCTATATCTGTGGTAACGATTATATAATTTAAAAAAACCAGTGTACGTATGGCCTAACTTTTTTATCCTCCATCTCGCTCTTGGGCGAGCCGTTGACTCGACTGACATTGAACCTGAGCTCAATAGTTTTGCACTGTTGCCTGTTCCGTCATCACCTTCACTAGTACATACATTATTGGTAATACAAGCCATGTGCACGACCCGAGGAAAAGTTACGAACTTTCTGCTGGGACACGGGCCTCCTCTCTGTGAGAGGGAGTGGGCCGTAATCCACCATCGTTGCGAATAATAATCGCCAATCTGTGAAAAATACTAATATTCTACAGTCCGCGCACTGCGGTAAAAAATTGTTTGTGAATTCGCTTGAAAAGGTATTTGCGTTTGCGATGTTATTTCGCATGAACATGCGATAAAAGAATCGCATCGCAGTGCGCGCTTAGCCTTATTCTACTCGGGAGTAGTGTGTCGATATAACATTTAGGACAGATGGTGATAGAGGGAGTCTTCCAATGAGAAAGGATCTTGATCATCCTCCCAGAGGGCCTAGAAGCCAAGTGGAAATTGCAACATTTCGTACTTCTACCAAAAACTATAGATACGTTGCCCGCGCTCTGTAGTGGCAACATGAATGCAAGGTAATTACCGGACCTCCATTTAATCGCGTACCAACCAGTGCCGCGGCTGTACGTGACAATAAAATAACTTGTGTCAATAACTTCCCCAAATAACAAAAAAGGCCGTCCTGTGTTTTTAGGAAATATTAAAAATATACTGCAACTGTAAAAGATTAAAAAAAACTAGCCCAGTGCGAGTCGGACTCGCACAGAAAGGGTTTCGTACCACAAGGCAAAAACGCCGAAAAAAACACGTTTGTTGTATGGGAGCCCCAATAAATATTTATTTTATTCTGTTTTTAGTATTTGTTGTTATAGCGGCAACAAAAATACATCATCTGTGAAAATTTTAAAAAAGTCTAGCTAACACGGTTCATGAGATACAGCCTGGTGACAGACGGACAGACGGACAGTGGAGTGTTAGTAATAGGGTCCCATTTTTATCCTTTGGGTACGGAGCGGAACCACAAAAAGTATCATTTCATGAATCATGCGTAAGTACCAAGAAAAATGTTTTTTTTCGATGCCTTCTAATGCCGGTTGGCGCCTGAAGACACGTGCCGTTAGGGGAAGATGGGGTACTTTGTATCTGTGTTTATAAAACCTACATTGTTTTTATTTTGATGGATTATATAGCTTGAATATAATATGTGTTATGAAACCTAATGAAAAAAAATACAAGAAATAGGAACACATTAGATCAACCACGAGAAACTTCTTTCCAACCGGGTCTTCCACGAAATCTGACAACTGTTTTTTTGCCCATGTCTGAGTCTCCCAAAAACCTAGAATGTATCGATTCATTTAAGATTTCTGACTCACATATAAGTACTACATTACATATATAAATATCTGATATCGCGAACGTTTCTAAAAGAATACTGATAAAGCGTGTTTTAGGCATTATTCCTTCACGTGTCTATTTATCTATAAGCCACATCTAGTACCATTTAAAAAATAATGCGATAGCATAAATTAATTCGTGATTTCTTTTATTTACCTGTTTTTCCTTAAAAGTTGAGTCATTAATTAATTCATGAAACTGCGTCTTTATTTTGCGGTTTATTGAACGATCCCGTCCCTATACAAAACAAATTGTGGTTTCATTTATCATTGTTTGTTGTATGCCAGTAAATAGGGCTTTTTGAGTCCGAATTTCCCGTCTATATGTTGTAGTGTAATTTTTGTATGACGACCATTTTGTAATCGAATCTGTCATGGACATGATGGAGAGAGCAGGTGCCTTATAATGGCGGTTTAATGCCATCATGATTCTAGTATAAGAGACGGAGGTATAATGACCGATAGCACCATCCCTTTTTCGCACCGGAACATCGTAATACGGCCCCGGGGTGCCCATTTTAGACACGTAAGGCCTGAAAATCATTTCCCTTGACACCTATGCGATGCAGAATGTAATGTACATATCGTACAGGAATTAGGGAAGTTTCGTGTGTGATCTTAACTTTTCACATTCATAATTTCTGTTCCACCAATTTTTTTTTCCGAGTGGCCCGATAGAAGAAGAGGGGAGTTGTAACGTTAACCTGTACCTTTCTTATATGTGTCTCAAAATATCTTTCTTTCCAGGCGTCATTCCGTCCGCTGCTATCCTGCGCCCCAGTCGCTATGGTGGCGCTGGACCGCAACGCGCACTCACAAGATATCACCAAAAATATCCAGTACATCAGCAACGATAAGATCAAGCTGAAAGCAGATCCGAAAACCATGAAGTGAGTAGCTGCTTTCATATCCATACTAATATTACAAATTCGAAAGTAACTCTGTCTATTTGCCTGTATTGTTACCTTTCCACGCCTAAACCACTGAACGGATTTCGATAAAATTTGGCAGAGAGATAGATTGCATCCCGGGGAAGGACATAGGATAGTTTTTATCCCGATATTCCCACGGGATCAACACTTATGTGAGTGAAACCGCTGGTGTTTTTCTGTATACCTGCGCAATAAAATAACCTCGACGAAGGGCGAGGTACGGACGCCAGCACATCAATCTACCACAATGTGTCAGATTTCTTTAATAGATTTTCAACTTTATCGCTAAAGCTTAAGGTTCAAAGTTGATTGGGAAAATCTGACGGTTAGGTGTAGCTTGATGTGCTGGCGTCTGTACATAAGTCTGGCAGATCATGTGCAGAAGACCCGCTACCACATCGGTGACTGGGTAAAATTTTCACTAAGGCATGACAGGAGCTTTAAATAAGAGAAGAAAGCCTAGTCTAGCTACTTTTCCTATATCGTACGTAAGTGCATTTACAGACATGAATCTCACACGCACAAACATCCAGACCCGGTACAAATATTTGTACGTCATTAATTTCCAGTCTTGGCGAGGGGTATTAAGTTAAACAGTTACTGGGTTGTGGAGGTCAGATAGGCAGTCGCTCCATGTAAAATACTGGTATTCAGCTGCATCCGGTTAGACTGAAAGCCGACCCGAACTTAGTTGAAAAAGGCAGATGATGAGGTCAAAAATTAGTTTCGTACAGAAATCGTAAACGCAAAGCTCAAAAACTTTTCAGATCTAGTTTAGCTTGTAACCAATTCACCTACTAGGTACAGGGTAACGTAACCACTTTGAAGACTTGTTTACTTATGAGCTAAAAATAATAGTACATTTCCTGCAAGAAGCAACTTGCAAATACAGTTAGTAGGTAATCATTTATGAACGACCTGATGTTTTAATTACACAAGTTGGCGTGTTTCTGTGCGGTTGACCTGTCCTATATGAATTAAGTGCTAAATTCGATTAACACAACTAAGTTAGGACTAAAACTTTCTATGTGAGTTTACTGAATTTTATATTTCTAACGGTGAAGGAAAACATCGTGAGGAAACCGGCATGTCCTAAAACCAAAAATTCGAAGACATGTGACATCTAGCAACCCGCACTGGGCCCGCGTGGTGGATTACGGCCCATTCCCTCCCACGGAGAGGAGGCCTGTGTCCCAGCAGTTGGAACAGTATAGGCTGATTATGTATGTATTATTTCTAAACCTTGAAATTTAAAAGTATGTTACTGGCTTCTTCTTCTTTTCGTGGAGATGGGTACTCATCTTCATTGTTTTTATATTGATAGAGGCTAAGTAGGTGCGAACGGGCACTTACGACGAAAACGGTTTCAGTCAGACCAATGGATGTGATGTGTGATGGGATCTTAACATAATTCATAATTATTGCCTCGCAAAGTTGCTAGTGGTGTGCAGGGCAGGTCATGGTTTGATTCAGTTTACATAGTAAAAAATCGTATGGCACTTCCACAGTTTTCGTCCTCCAATGTTGATCTGCTATAAATGATAAGCCCCAGGTTTTATCGTGATATTTTCCCTTGCAAGTCATACCCGATGTTCTGTTCAGACGAATCTATGTACTATCTCGCAATGCAGCCAACACGTGATATTGTATGACAAACGTTACGCAATCCTATTGGTACCCTGTGATATAATTATACTATTTGTTTCGCATCGTGAATTGGGAACCAATCGGGGGAGCGAGTCGATGTGACACTTATAAACACTGTGAACTGGTCATCTCCATCTGTTACTATCGTATGATTGGATTCGTGTCGTGATTCTGGCTAAAATAAACGAATGATGGGTAGGAATTTGAAGAAGGCATTCTTACTATACAAAGTTTCCTCTCAATGTAACTATACGAATTTTAGGAGGATCATTTCGTAGTCAAAGACGTTTGTTTCCGTATTATTTTTTATCCGGACTTTGTTTTGATGGGTGAGAGCTTAATGATAGCGCCAAAGTACCTTAGAGATAAGCGACATCTCTATACTGCTTTGAGTTTAAAGATGCCTTTCTTTTTCTATAATATCGATTTATTCCGGTCAGATCCCCTATTTATTAGAATGAGAATAAAAATCACTATGATTTGGACAGTGATGCAAAATCAGAGGTATACTAGAACACTGTCGTTTTGTTTCCTTCTTGTTCACAAAACAGCGGTGATATTCTGTAAAAATCTCACCGTGAAAACTTAGGTGAAGTGAGCGTGGAGTGAGCTGTCAATAGTATCAATTCTTAGCAAAAACAAACTCACTTCACCTGGGTTTTCACGCTGAGATTTATGCAGAATCGACCGGCAGGAATCATGGCACTGCCGCTAACATAGGCAGATGATGATGCGTCCTCGTGTAAATATAAACTTGTTTGTTGGTAAACCTAGAAAGTTTAATTTCAAGCATCCAGTAATAGTAGAATAGAATCGCACAGGTTTTTGCACAGGTTCTTGACCTTACAATGTTTACCTATTATTACGAACTCAGATCTACATCATGTTGAAAAATAAGAAAATTAAAAATAATTTCCTGTGGCTAAAGTATTCATTGGATTTGATTGATTTTTCGTATACGGGTAAAGTGCATGCCATTCTTTACGTGGTTTAAAGGAATGTCAATCGTCCTGCTCCACATTGTATAGTCAGAATCACCGGTACATTATTAGGTTACTGCCCCCACAAAAACGGTTTGAAGTTGTTTTCTAAAAGAAAAGAAAATCTTCAACAATGTGGTATGTCGTGATAGTAGAAGTTTACTTCTCGATTGAATCTCGGGTGTGCTGTTTTAAAGCAGTTGTTGGCTGCCATACTAGCCTTGCTTGAGATCTCCAATTTTGTTAGAAATCAGAAATAGACTACATACAGGGTGGAAGTACAGACGCCAGCACATCAACCTACCCGAAACTGTCAAATTTTCCCAATCAACTTTGAACCTTATGCTTTAGCTATAAAGTTGAAAATCTATTAAAGAAATTTGACAGATTGTAGTAGATTGACGTGCTGACGTCTGTACATCAACGCGCAAACAGTAACCATGAATTCAGTACATGATTCTACACACCTAGCGTAAAAATGATTCAGCGTTTATCAAAAAAAAAATACAGCTGATTTATGTATACAGGGTGGCAGGGACATCGACGCACAAACGTCGTGAAAAGGTTACACCTGAAGCCTTAAATAAAATTACGAAAGTCATTAATCTCGGAAATGACCCGTTAAAAAAATTGACATTTTTGAGCGCGCAATGTATTGCAAACAACGCGATCAAAACGCTCAGCGGATGGCGCGCGCCGCGCGCGCTATTAACCCTACACACACACACAAGTCTGTGGCGCGGCCGCCAGCCGCGCCGCGCCGGCGCCGCCGCTGCCGGACGAACGTGAACGTACCTACGAAATATCGCCAAACAACAACAACATAAAATCATGTTTAATTAGTCTTGATAACCGATGGTAGTTACTTATTAAGTACTTACCCGTTATGGAAATAAAACTAACAATAAGCTTATTCCCATAAAATAGCGATACCGATGAGGATTGATAACAAAAAAGATGCTTGAAGAGAACTTAGCGATCCAGTAATGTTTAATTAATGAACTTACCTTAATCTCGCTCATTCCTAATGAGATAGGGTTCGAAGTGGCCGCCACCATCTCGCTCGCAGATCTGAGCGCGGCGCAGAGTTTCAGCGTGGACACGGGGCAAAAAAGTGGGATCCAGGACACACTCCTCACGCAGCGTCGCAAACACATTCAACACATTCACAATGCGATCTCTCATTTCTGCTACGGTATCGCACTCGGTCACAAACACCTTATTCTTGACGTAACCCCAAAGAAAAAATCTAATGGGGTCAAGTCCGGTGAGCGAGCTGGCCATGGCTGTGGAGTCCACAGCCATGATTCGGTCCACAGTGTGGACCGAATTTCCGTCACTCTCAAACAACAAACACACACACACACAAACACACACAGAGAGAAAATTACTTTTGATTTTAAAAACTACGTTAAGATCACAAATTCGCGACAAACAGCACGTCCGTTTGCGATCAACAAAATCTAGGAACTAGCAAAAATCCGTTAAAATCGGCGAAATGCAAAAGAAATGTACTGTAGGTACCTACAGTGCATGCACCGAACACAGATCAACAAAATGATAGAGTGTGCAAACTCATTTAGTTATACCTTTTTACCTACTCACGAAATTAATTGCGAAAATGGATGTATTTTTTTTATGAAACAGTAAAATTACATTGTTGAATTGCATTCAAAACTAAAATTAATGTTGATAATAAAAAAATATCGAAAAATTTCGTGATTATCAATACACTTCTACACGTTTTTTTTTAATCTTCTTTACTTAAGGCAAAAGCGTTAAGTTAGCCCGCGAAATTCAATGACCAGCAAATTGCAAAAAACGTAAGAAAATTTGAATTTCGCGGGCTACCTTAGCGCTTCCCCCTTAAATCGATGAAGCTTTAGAAAAATAATTATCCCCTCATAACGAATCTAAAATAAAAGTAGTAAACGGGTCATTCAATTATGTAGATGATTAAAATGCCCCATGTGACGCGTCTATTAGATTCATTGGGATATGTCGCCTTATCGCCTAGCTTCTTACGAGGAGACCGCACGGCGCCGCGGTGTCTTTGTCGGCGCATTTGAAAGCGAATAGCGTAGGTACGTAGAGACCGGTCGGCGCCGCGGTCCCTTTGTCGGAACATTTGAAAGCGACTAGCGTAGGTACGAAAACAGTGTTGACCTCGCAAATGAACTTTAGCAATACAGCTGATCAGGTAGCCCTTTCGAGTTTTATTTACATTGCTGTTTTAAGTGAAACAAGTGAATTTACTATTTTTTAATTAAAAATCTCATTGGTTCAGATAGAAATAATGATTTTAAACGGTTTACAGTAAAAAAAAATGCAGAAAATACGTAAAAATTAAGAAAAAGCCGACGAAAAATTTCAACGCAGGGGGGTCCAGAATCATGTACTGAATTCATGGTAAGCGTTTGCGCGTCGATGTCCCTGCCACCCTGTATAAAAGTGCAACCCTACGCGGTCAAAAGATATCGAACAGCAATTTTTTTTAAATACCGACAAAAGTATTCAGAATCATGTCCTGAATCTATTGTGACAGGATATACAAATAAAATAAAGATACATACCAGAAAATGCATTAAGGCTCCTACAAACAAGCGCGACACGCGATATAATCGAGCGCGACAGAAAGGCACCGCTCGTTGCGCGACTTGCGGTGCCTTTGTGTCGCGTGTCATGACGCGCCTGTTTATCGCGTGTCATGTCGCGCCTGTTTAAAGGTAATAAAGTCACTAAACGTGCTCCCATCGTCACCAGGTTGGACAAACAGGTCGACAAACCCATGTGCGTCATGATCAACTGGCTGCTAGCCAGACAGAAGCACGTCATGAAATACGCCACATTATACCTAGAGCAAGGCTTCGACGTGCTCTCCGTGTCCTGCACACCGTGGCAGCTGATGTGGCCACAGAAGGGAACACAGGTTTGTGACAGCATTCTAAAATTTAAAACTGTTATGCTAATGCGACAAGGTTGATATTAAAATTAAATGTCACCGTGCCTTTGTTCCGTGGAGCTAATTTAGGCCATCTATTTTAAACCTTAGGATAAAAGCTCATACAAACAAGCCCGAAACGCGATATAATCGCGTGTCGCGCCTGTTTGAAGGAGCCTTAAGGCCAATAAGCTTCATTAGCAAGTTCAGTTTGGTGTAAACTTGTAAAGGATGTGATCAAGATCCTGATTGTGAATGCAGTTATATTTTTAACTCCGACGACGTTTACATTCAAGGGAGTTTTGGCCAAAATCCAAATAAATTAGTCTTAAAAACATCCGACATTTTGCCGGCTATCCAACAAGCCATGAATGCAATAAAAATATTCATAAATGCTCTTTATTAATTGAAAAAAGTTATTCTATCGTCATTGTTTGAAAGTCTGACAACCAGTCTTACCAAGGGGTATCGTATTACCTAGTAACTTACTGGTTTGTGAAGGTCAGATAGGCAGTCGCTCCATGTAAAATACTCGTATCCAGCTGCATCTGGTTAGACTGGAAGCCGACTCCAACATAGTTGGGAAAAGGCTAGGCAGATGATGATGACTCGTTCTTATTTGATATTGTCGACAAAGGTAGAACATGACAGACATAGCAAAATACAGCTGTTAAAATTACTTACCTTTTTTGTAGTCACTTTTACGAATTCAACAAAAAAGGTCAGATTGGCTACAACCATCGTCAGAGGTCAATCGCTCAACTAAGATTAAAGCCAAAATATCTACGTGTATACAATGCGTGCCACGAAAGATGAGACTTGACACACCAGGTGGTTTGACTTGCGCAGTACACGATTTAAGGTATCTTTAGCGGTATGAGGTCTAAGTGCGGGACGGGACCGGACGTCATAGGGGCGGCGGAAAGAGCGGGGGAGGCGGGGTCAAGTCTCATCTTTCGTGGCGCGCATTGTACCTACTAATAAAACATCTTAGCACAATTTTAAAAGAACTTTTGCGTCCACTGTATATTAATTCTTCTTTTATTTATAATTTCACATTACCGTGCCAATCATCTTAAGCTCCTCTCGCTCTCACATCGAGACGTTACCATGGATTGTTTACTGTTGTTCCTGTGCATCTTTGGAATCCTCTTCCATGTCCATGCATAGTTTTCCGACATACTCCTTACGTGATAGCAAGCGTCACCAGCATCATCACTTACCATCACGTGAGATAGTTTCAAACGCTAACCTACCATATACAGGGTTATTGGTAAAACATTAACAACCTCTTAAGAGGTCATTGTAAACAACTTTTACTATGGGACCAAAACGAAATCGCAAAAAAAAAATCTGCTGATTCCTACGTTTTGACCAGTTATACGAACATAAATGTAGGGAACAGCAGATTTTTTTTTTCGCGATTTTATAGTAAGGGGTAATTTTTTATCCACACATATTTTTCATTTATTTAAGTACTTATACTTATTAAGTTATTTGTATATTGCAAATGCACGACTGCTGAGCGTGCGGTCCTGGGTTCAAAGCCCAGGTCGGGCAAAATGCTAAAAAGCTCTGCAGCTTAGAGCCTCGTCTTTTTCACTTATATCTATGTGACAGTCTCTTTTCAGAGCACGATGTACAGTGCGTGCCACGTAAGAAGAGACTTGACCCCGCCTCCCCCGCCTCTTTCTGCCGCCCCTATGACGTCCGGTCCCGTCCCGCACTCAGACTTCATACCGCTAAAGATACCTAAAATCGTGTTCTGCGCATGTCAGACCACGTGGTGTGTTAAGTCTCTTCTTACGTGGCACGCACTGTATCATACTTACTTCCAGCTATGATTTCCGGGTACTGTAAATATTACTATAGAAGATATTATTCTGTATTAATAACGGTTTCCCTTACAGTTGGTGGCTGAAGACCTGATAAAGTTCATGGCTATGAATGAGAACGAGCATCCGCTGGTGGTGCATGGCTTCTCCGTTGGAGGATACATTTGGGGCGAACTCTGTGCCCAAGTCATAAATAATAAGGAGCTGTGAGTTTACTTATACAATATACAGGGTCGAATTAAATTAGCTAGCGAAACTCCGCAGACGTGGTGATATTAAATTAGGATAAAACCACAAAAAGATAACTCTCCATTTCTAGTAACTACAGCTTACTACGGGGTCAAACGGTCGCTGGTAGTGTTGAAACTTGAAATTATGATTCTATTTATTTATTTATTTTATAATTTATGTGCAGACGCCAGCACATCAACCTACCACAATCTGTCAGATTTTCCCAATCAACTTCGAACCTTATGCTTTAGCAATAAAGTTGCAAATCTATTAAAGAAATCTGACAGATTGTGGTAGGTTGATGTGCTGGCGTCCGTACATACAGTAAAATACATAGGGATATGACATGATTATAATTTGAGTACAAAGGTACTGCTTATTTCTTAAGAAATTTCTTCCAGAAGACCTGCGAAAGGAGAAGTAAAAAAAGAAATAATATAGATTTTTTAAATGTTTTTTTTTATTATCTTTAGTTATCGATACCATCACATCTGCGGAGTTTTGCTAGTTAATTTAATTTAAACCTGTATTTATTTTGATTTTTAAAACAAAGCCATTACAACATACACTACAGAAACACGGACAAAGTGGGATGTTTCAAATGCTTATGTACCCATTGTTCCACTGATCGATTTTAGTGGAAAAAAAAATAATCCGAGTCCCTTTAGGTCAAAAGCGTACTTATGAGGCAAGCGCCGAACACTACCTACCTTGACTTGATTTGCCTTAAACAGATTAACATGGCAAATAACATTCTCTAGCTGTTTCGTTATCCTTGTTCGACTAGCGTCAGATTTTCCCAAAATGCCACCTAAAAAAGGGCAAATCTTAGATCTGGCTACGGCTAGCCATTAATAATAATAATACCATTTATTTCAGGCTACACAGGCCCATAAATAAATACCTTAAAGCGAAAGCGTCAAAATAGCCCGCGAAATTTAAATTTTCATACGTTTTTTTGCATTTCGCAGGTCGCGCTCTTTGTATTTTCAACACACTGCTTAGCGCCTAGAGTTGAAAATCCAAGTGTGTTTTTTGACGCGCTGGGATGTGAAAATCCAGTGCGCGATAAAATCCTGCCGCGATATTTAAAATTTTAACGTCCATGCGAACTTGGGCTAAACATACATATTTTTATTAAAAACAAAATTGTGTTACTTAATTAATACGGCTTAAGACTATGTTAGTATTCTTAAATTTGATGATTATCAGTTTTGCGTTAAATCCTCGACCATCATTGACAGCTTCTTCAATATTAACTCCTCTTATCTTCAGCTATCAGCCCGTATTGGACCGTGTGGTAGCCCAGGTGTGGGACTCAGCGGCGGACATCAGTGAGATCACCATCGGCGTCCCAGCGGCCGTGTTCCCCAAGAACCAGATCATGCAGAAGACACTTCGAGCTTATATGGAGTGAGTACCATTTTTATATGACTTTTTGAGTCCTTGCAAACAATATTATATCCTCGTTTTTCGTGTACGTCTATGGGCTAAATGTTATAGTAAGCTTGGTGACCTATTTCATATTTGCTGAGTCTGTATTCTTTGATATTGCACTTCAGATCCTCTAGGAAAAACTTTTGCCATTAGATTGAACTCTGAAATATGAAAAAAACTTCTTATAATGTTTTTCTTTTGTGTGGTGTCAAAAGTGGTCCCATAGCAAAAATAAGTCACTTCACATCATAGATCACCTATTATTACCCTTTAAAATATTTTGGACTATTATTGTAAGAAGTTATTTACATAAGGAAAACACTACAGAAACTGCAATTATCAAACAATTACCTATGCACAGTTCCACACGCTCTTCGCACGTGATGATAATTAAAATTCTAACTAATATTATAAATGCGAAAGCAAGTTTGTTTGTTTGCTACCTTTTCACGACTAAACCACTGAACCGATCATCCTGAAATTTTGCATATGCGTTGTCAGGTGTACAGAAACGGACATAGGGTACCTTTCATCCCGAAAAAAAGGTGCTGTTCCCGAGGAAAACAACAATACAGTTATTATGATAATAGATGGCGGCACGTGTCTTTCTAATAAAAAACAGGTCATCGTCTATCTGGTCAGCTAGTTACGTAATAAGATTAAAAATTATTCGCGATTAAATTGCTTGTTTGACTTACAAACGACACCAATATCGGAGATTACTTAACATTATTATGCAGCTTAAATGATATGATTACATAAATGGATATTTTTAATAGGATGCTTCTGTCCAATGTCTTTTTTCTTTAAACGTTATACCTATAATTTGTGTATATGTTGCAGTCAAAACTCTTAACCAGTCAAAAGTACTATTGACTAGCAAAATCAGTCAAAAGTACTTTTGACTGAATAGGTTGGTCAAAAGTGGTTTTGACTGAAAATTATTGGTTATTAGTACTTTTGACTGCAAATTTGCGGTTAAAAGTACTTTTGACTGACGCTCTTCGTCAAAAGTAGTTTTAACTGCAATAAAGCATCAGTCAAAACTCAAAAGCACTATTAACTCGTTAGATGTGAATAAAAAGGAGGTTCATCCTTGTTTGGTATAACAACTTTTGATGTAATGTTACTAATTCGAACAACGTTTAGGATAATAATCAATTTGTATAATATCGATTAACATAATTTTCATTTCATCGAATATTTATTTGCGATAACAACATTTGCGCTGTTGATCAAAAGGTATAATGTTCATTTGATGTAATGTTCCCACCCCGAGGTTCGGTTTTGTTAGGTTACTTTAAACCCTTTTCACTGAAATAGGAGCCCCGCGAAGCGGGGCTCCGTCGACATTGGATGCAAGAGCGAGTGAATGAGAATACAAATACCTTTAGGTACCTCATATCATATTAAACAGGCAAATTAGTGCATTTGAAAATTCGGTCAAATGACATTATTTCAAAGAAATAAATATGCTAAATAATTTTTAAGAGTTTTGACTGATACAACCAGTCAAAACCACTTTTGACGGAATCACTTAGTCAAAAGTACTTTTAACCAGCTCCATTGGGCAAAAGTACTTTTAACTGTTATTTTAATTATTGACTAAAGCATACGGTCAAAAGTACTTTTGACTGATTTTGCTAGTCAATAGTACTTTTGACTGGTTAAGAGTTTTGACTGCAACATATACATTGTACAGTGATACCTTGCCTAAATACTTTTGTAATCCAATGTTGAATGTACTGACGCCAGCACATCAAGCTACCCGAAACTGTGATTACATAGTCACACCACCTTCGCTGCGGTCTACCTCGAAGGCGAAGTCCTCTATCGGGCGTCCAGTGAGTGACAATCTTTGCCCATCTCTTCGGGTGTATTCATACAACGTGGCCAGTCCACGTGGAGTCGTGGACTTTGATATTAATAAAAAAAAAAAACAACACATAATTTATAAACTATGATACTACTTTCAAAGATTACTTACAATCTAGGGGAGATTGTAAGGAATCCTTTTTATAAACTTGTACATATTATTATTATTATTTCAAGACTTAGCTTTTAAATTTTGTAAATCATCTAAGAATTTGCAACAAAAAAAACACACAAATACTAATGTTCAAATCAGTTAATATTTAACTCAAGGTTGCTCTACGTTGGTACGAAACTTACGCGATTGACCGCTTCGCTGGAGTAAATGACCGAAGAAAACCTTGGGAAACAATTTGACAAAAACTATTACGTATGGTTTAGTAAGTACGTCGACACTTTTATGTAAACTAGCTGACCCGACAGACGGTGTCCTGCTTTTTATTTGAAAGACACGTGGCGCCATCTATTATCATAATAACGTTATTATTGTTTTCCTCGGGAACAGCACTTTTTTCCGGGATAAAAGGACATTTTTTGAATAGGTATTTTAACTTTTATAAATGTTATTTTTAATAACAAGCAGCGCCCCGCAGTTTTACCCGCATAAGTGTCCATCCCGTGGGAAGTGGGAATATCGAGATAAAAACTAGGTAAGTACAGTTCCCGGCACGTAACTTGGCAAGAATCGTTAGATGTGTTTTTCCTTTCTTTGACTTTCTTGTAAACAGACATGTATGGCAATAACCATAGTATAATGACAAACAATAAAAGTGACCATTTTCTTGTTACACTAAGTGAACATGCGCTAACTTACTCCCACTATGTAAAAACCTTGCCAAGTTACGTGCCGGCGACTGTACCCTATGTCCTTTAAGTTGCGTGTTGCGTGACTTGCAGTGCCTTTGTGTCGCGCGCGATTTTATCGCGTGTCCCGCCTGTTCGAAGGAGCCTTTACCGGGACTCAAACTATCTCTACTTATACCAAATTTCATCTAAATCGGTTCAGCGGTTTAAGCGTGAAGAGGTAGCAGACAGACACACTGCTTGTTTGTTTGAACGCGCTAATCTCTAGAACTACCAGTTGGATTTGAAAAATTCTTTTTATATTTGATAGCCCAATTCTTGAGGAAGGCTATAAGCGATATAAAATCACGCTAAAACCCTTAGGGGCCGAGCAGAAAGAAAAAAAAGGTCATAAAGAACGATAAGCGAAAACAAGTAATAGCGCGGGCAGGCGATGCGATGCGATGGGGTGGGTCGGGGGAACAAGAAATTTCACGCGGGTAAAGTCGCGGGCAGAAGCTAGTACGTAATACATGTAAAGGCGAAGTACTAGATATTCTAAATAATGTAAGTTCCATATTTTATAGATAAGAAATATCTACTTTCCCAAGCAGACACATTACGTAAATAAAAGATAAAAATATATAAACGGTGCACTGTTTCTTACTAGAATGCATGTTCCTGATAAGTTTCAATGCCAGACGTTTTTAATGTTTAAAAGATTAAAAAAAAATCTCGGTAAGTCACAACACGATAAAAATAAAATTTTGATAAAGTCCAAAGTTCGTTCGACGACACCTTTCGTATAAAGTAATCAAATCTCAAATCGTTTATTGCAATCCATAATGTACAGACGCCAGCACATCACAATCTGTCTTTATTTAATAGATTTTCAACTTTATCGCTAAATCATAAGGTTCAAAGTTGATTGGGAAGATTTGACAGTTTCGGGTAGCTTGATGTGCTGGCGTCTGTACAATAACAGGTGGTAAATAAAAAAATAATAATAATATAATAATAATAATAAGTTTAATTTATTTTCTCTTCACAAATGTACAGTAGTGGTGCTTAAAAAAACTAGCTTAAGGATAAATTTACATTTGAGAGAGACTGGTGCTTGAAATAGGCATTGCGAGCAATGCCTGTAGTACAAGTCACCAGGGCCCCCACGACGCTTCATAATATGTACATAAGCTTAAATTGGGTGATTTTATGAGACTGAAGAGAATTAACATTATAAGAGAAAAAAATACAAAAATTATAAAAAATAAAGTAACGTAATTAGAATAACATAACGATAAACGAAACTTTAAAGCGTGAATTAATCTGAGTGTTGTGTGCATGTATAAGTGTAAGTGAGTTGATGTGTGTAAGTGTAGCGTAAGTAGTTTTATATGAGATAATTGATGTAAGTAAGAAGTGTCAAGATAAGGTAATCAATAATTTTTCAGTTGCTTCATAGTCCATACTTTTTAGCCATTTACTCACAGAAGCTTTACAACTACTTCTGGGCTTCTGGTAAATGGAAAGAGCGGTGTTTGCCTTGTTATAGATGAATGAACCAAGGAAGCAATAGAATTTGTGGGAAAAGCTGGTTTTAAATAAGGGGTTGTAGTATACCGTACCCTTCCTGCGTTTTCCTTTAGATAAGTCCTTATTGTACTTTAACTGGGAGTGTTTTTTTAATACTATGTGTAATAAGAACGTCTGTCTGACCGTCAGGAGATCCCATTTTTTGTAAACATGTGCAGTAGGAAATCGAAAAGGAAGTCCGGCGCCAACCTTGAGAATTGCCCGCTGCGCCCTTTCAACCTCCAAGATGTGAGTTTTTGCGGCCCCTCCCCACGAGGTTACGCAATAGTTAATAAGAGATTGGCAAAGGGCATCATATATATAATAGAAACGATTATGGACCACCCTGTAATCCCCCCCTATACTTGAATGTGGCTGCGTGACTGGACTGCCTTTAACTGTAACTATTATCTAGATAACAAAACATCAAGCCTCAAATCCCAAAAGGGTGAGAGAGAGGTGTACCCGGGCGCGGATACAGGGGGGTGGGAGGTAAAGTTGACATAAACATAGCTTTATCACCTGTGTTTTTACATTGTATAGATTAATAAAGGCTAGTCCTGTTCAAATAACAATAATTCATACAAAAATCCCATAGAAAAAAGGACTTTCCAAATTTTCCTATTTTCCGCGCACCTCTTCTAATTTTTATTTCCATAAAAACCAAATTCGAATTTATTTTATATTATTTTTTATTTTTATTTATTACGAACATATTTTGAACACCAAAAAGCCAATCAATCCGTGATACGCTTACCAACAAATAGCATTTCATTATTATTTTTATAGATGAGAGACTTGTATGGACTGTGTGAACGCGAACTGACAAAATGACCAACTCAATCCGCTATTTAGCATCGACTGCGCTTGCTTACAAAAAAAAGATTTTAGCAAACAACCGACCCTATGAAAACAATACTAATACTAGAAGAGTTTCCTACATATAAAATTATTAAACAATACACGTCCATTCATAGCCACTTCCGAGTAACCATATACGGTGGCTAAGTCATGTCTGCAGACGCGTTTGTTTTATTTGATAACCACACTCTGCACTCTGTACTCCAAAGGTCAAAACAATGTCGGAAATCTTTGCTCACATTTTTTTAACTTAACCTACAGTCCTACGGCTGAGCATTGGTCTCCCTCAAATCCTTCCAGGCAACCTTTTCTACAGCCATCTCCATCGAGGTTGCGGATGACCTAGACGCGTACCGCAAGGGTGGTCAGCGGGATTGTCCGAAAGGGTTACCGCTAGGCGCTAGCCCGGAACATAAAGGGCTAAGGAAGGAACACGGGTGGGTTTTAGTCAGTAAGAGTCTGACACTCCCTTCCGCTCCACCCAGAGCGGGAGGGGTCAATTTGATGATACCCATCCTGAAAAAAAAGGGGGTTGTTCACAGTTAAAAAAATCTTGAATTATATAATAGAGTTTTGACTGAAAGCTCAAATTCTAAAGGTACTGTTGATAAGGGCGAATTAAAATCCATAATCTGTCCGTCTGTTACCTCGTCACGCCTAAACCACTACACAAAAGGGGCTAGTGGCTAAGTAGTAACAGCCGCACGGGTCGATCGATCAGGTTAAGCTACACTTGCCATGGTCGGTCCGTGGATGGTTGACCTTTTTTTACATGCCGAGACTCCTCCGTGTCTTGGAAAGCTCTTGAAGCGGTTGATCCTGGCTGTCATATGTAGATCTTTGACAGTAGTTTCGGGTAGTCAGAAGCCCGAAAGTCTGACAACCAGTCTTACAAGGGGTATTGTATTACCCAGTTACTGGGTTATGGAGTTTAGGTAGGCGATCGCTTCATGTAAAATATTGGTATTCAGCTGCATCCGGTAAGACTGGAAGTCGACCCCAATATTATTAGAAAAAGGCTATACAGGCAGATTGACACCGCCAAGAACAGAGTGAATCACCAGTGTACGGTGCACGTACATGGGTTTTAAAATATATTTATAACAATAAGTTAGCCAGTAGGCTCGCGTATTTGCACTTTGGACGCGACCTACATTTGGCAGTGCATTGACACTGACATATTGCATTGTTCTATGCATTTTATGTATATTACATTTTAGTGTTCAATTAGACGTGGTTTGAGTCGGACAACTTGCATTTTTATTTAGATTCATCCCGTTGAGCACTCACTGACATATTCTGCATTTAAGTTTAAGTTTGACATTTGATATCTGCACTGACATTACTTATGGTAGGGAAGCACCCTACATAGTTTTTTGGTCCTTCGTAACCATTGCAAGTACTATACAGTCCGATACGTCGGTCGATAAGTCGCCGCGCGGGATCTGTGTCGTGTCGTGTCATACCGTGCCACGTGTGTTGCCGTGCAGGAGCATTCGGGGAGGTAGCGGCGGTCCAGGTTCCAGAGCGTCGCATTGCACTGCATTTGCATACAGGGAGAGTTCCTGAGTTTCAAGTAAGATCGTTCATTATTTATCTTACGGCTTTACAATGGAGGGTTTCATCGTGCGTCAAGCGGAGATCCTCGAGGAAGTGAAGAGAATCCATTCTAATTTTAAGAAGGATTCAGCGAGTAGGAAGAGCACCGAATACATTCGTGAAAGGCTTGAGAGGTTAGATGTACTATGGGCGGAATGTGAAGAGAAGAACCGGGAGCTGAGTGCAGTAAAGGAGAAAGATCATCAATATTTCACCGGTAACATTTATGAGGTCATTAAAAGCTGGTACCATGGAACGCGTCAGGAGATTGCAGCGTTCGAGATGGAGAATCTTGCTGGACCCAGTAACGCCGGTCATAGTAAGGTAAACATTGGGTTCGACAAGACCCTGTTCGAGACATCTGTAGGAATAGAGGACAAGCTACTCGAGTTACAGCAGTTGCAACAAGCTAACTTCCGTGCATTCACTAGGTTAGTAAATCGAAGCCTAGACGAGGTTAAGGAGAAATGGGAAATTGAGGATATGCTTAAGACTGTAGAGTTTCGGTGGACTGCGATTGACAAATTACATTTACAAATTGATGGCATATTAGAGGGGAACTCACAGGACTATTATGACGAGTTCTGTCGTCACGAAAATGCATTTACAAATATGAAACGGGCGCTGAACACGAAATTAAACGCTTCTATACATCAACAGCAAACATTGCCTAAAATTGACATACCTATCTTTAACGGCAACTATACCTTATGGCCTACTTTTATGGATCTCTACGTAGAAGCGATTCATAATAATTCGGCGATCGCAAAAACTCAAAAAATGCAGCATCTAAAGGGTAGACTTCGCGGTGAAGCGGAAAAGCTCGTTCAGCATTTACACATAGCACCCGAAAATTATGACACGTGTTGGGAAATATTGAACCATAGATATAATAATAAGTTTCTGTTATTTACCACAAATTTCCAGATATTTATGCGTCAACCTAATTTGCAAAAACAATCTGCGTTTGACCTCAAGCGGTTATATGACACTACCAACGAAACCATAAACGCGATACACAACTTGGGCATTGATACAAGCTCATGGGATCCCATTCTAGTTTACGTGTTGTGCGAAAAGTTAGACTCCGAAACGTATTCGGAATACATGCAGTCCAGGTCGGATCCGCGCGAGATACCAACATACAATAATTCATCGCTGCATATTGAAACGCACGAAGAGACGTTCAAGAAGATTGACACGCAACTACGCTCTATAGAAGAACAGTCTAAGCAAGACACCTTATCCTCTCACGACGTTCATCACTACATTGCAATCTATGTGGTTGTTGCGATTAGCATTGCACTGTTTGTAACATCGATGTACTTTTGGCGAAAGATGGCCACCCAAAGAAAAGGGGAGGGTCCGCAAGACGCGAGAAGCAGAAGCAAACGAGAAGATCATGACATCGAGGACAGGAACAGCAAGATCGACAAACGGGACTCAAAAGTGAATAAAGTGTCGTGTGGTAACCCTACCTCAAGTGAAGTGAAATTTGACACTGAAAAACATAGTGAGATGTGCTAATTTATTAATATAGTGACATTCTATTTATAGACGTTAGTTATATTTCTTCATAGTAGTCGTAGATCAATTATATTTACATTAGAGTCCTGCATTTTTACATTTTTTACATTATTTTTACATTGTTATTTTATTATCTTACATATTTTGGGATTGTTTTATTTAGTTATTCTCTTTCTGTGTTGTGGCAATATGTACGGTGCACGTAAATGGGTTTTAAAATATATTTATAACAATAAGTTAGCCAGTAGGCTCGCGTATTTGCACTTTGGACGCGACCTACATTTGGCAGTGCATTGACACTGACATATTGCATTGTTCTATGCATTTTATGTATATTACATTTTAGTGTTCAATTAGACGTGGTTTGAGTCGGACAACTTGCATTTTTATTTAGATTCATCCCGTTGAGCACTCACTGACATATTCTGCATTTAAGTTTAAGTTTGACATTTGATATCTGCACTGACATTACTTATGGTAGGGAAGCACCCTACAACCAGCATACTATAACCACAATATTTTCCTCTTTCTAGGTACCACATGAAGACTTTCCACGACGCAGCGACAATCCACTACATCAGGTCTTCGCAACTGTTCCACACGAACCTGTGCCACGCGCCGGCTCTGTTCCTCCTCTCGCGCAGTGACCCCGTGGGCGCCGAGAAAAGCAATCGCAGCGTTCATGACAGCTGGGTGCAGATGGGCATTAAGGTAAAAAATAGTAGTTAATAGAGCATTTTCGGGGAGGAACGCGTCCAATAAGTATCTCCTTGGATGAGATACCGTCAAACCTACGAATATTTCTGCCGTCAAACAGCGTTTAGAGGCTCCTGAGACATTGCAGGTTCGCCTCTGGATTTCCAAGCATAGTTTTTTTGGGACTCGCCAAGCATTATAGTGTTGCCGCTTTTCTGGTTGATCGCCACTGTAGATTCTGGCTAAGTGTCAAGTGTCCGAGAGACACGCGTCGGCGGCTGCCATCGACGACATGCTGTTTTGAGTTCGCCTACATGTCGAGTACGGTGCTCAAATAGACGAGCGACAGGTTGTCGACGGCGGGCGTCGACGCGTGTCGACGAATGCAATTACCTCTGTTGTCGACGCTTGTCGCTCGTGTATATGAGCACTTTCATGAATTGTAGTGGTTGACAAAAATGCTACAATCATGTCGTCATGCTTCTTAGCATATCGGTAATAATTTAAATCGAGTCAGCCCAGAACTTTTAGTTAACGCTTAAACTCGATATACAGCAGGGTACTGTAGAGGCTATCTATGTAGCCTTGCCTTATATATTGCAGGCTGGCTAAAATTTTGCGCGGGTTCCATACGAACATTCAAGAAAGTGTCATATATTTTTATTAGGCATTTTGTTTAGATAAGTCAGTGCTAGTTTTAACGTAGTGATGTAAAGTCTTTCTCTCAATATAAATATAAAGAAATCCTATCGCTGTTTAAGTCCCTTATAGTACTGTAACTACAATTATCGCATGATTAATCCCCAATTTCTACCAAGATCTTTTTATTTTTTTCTCTAACATTTTCTTTTTTTTTGTATTCACAGTGCACCTGGAAGTGCTGGGACCGCTCCCCCCACGTGCAGCACTACACAAGGCATACCAAGGAGTACGTGGCGGCCCTGTACCAACATCTGGACGCCTATGGACTCGTCTCGCAGCCCGAGAAGATGAGGATGAGGTTATAAGTGTAAGGTCTAATGAACTATGTAGTTAGATGGGTTAGTTTCTGAAAGTTAATGGACCCTTGTGATGTGAGCTGAAGTATTGGGTTATAACATAACGCCTATAATCCCCTAGGGTTAGGTAGAGATTAGTGGTGAGTCGTTGTCGTATTTTTGACGGGCGAAACGCAACCGTTCTCCCGACGGCGAAAACAGTTGCAGAAAACGGTCGTCGTTGCAACTGGTTTGAAGACGGTTTAAAGGACGAAACTTATCCAAGATGGAATAGAATTGTGTTTTCGAGGTTTTCGTTTGTAAACGACTGTTTTGTAAACGTATACGAACGCGGAACAAGAGACGACGCAAACGCAACGACGCGACGGCCAAGTGTGATAGAGTTGAACCATTGCATTACATTAAACTGTATTTATAGGCGTAAAAAAAATCGCATTAAGTAATTCGAAAACTGGTTTGTGCTACGAAGTCTGTTTGAACCCAGGACGTAAAACGGTTGCATCGTTGCAGAATGCAAAACGGTCTTTGTAAACGATTCGTCGTCGCAACGCCTACCCCTAGTAGAAACGTATAGTTGGTACACCCGCATTTCGTCGAGTTATGTTTCATTTTGTACCTAGTCTAAAGTTCGGTTCTCTGCCTTTTGCGTGCCAGTTTGCCCTCGCTACTTATAAATAGGGCTTAAAATACGTGGCGATTTTGTGTTTTTTTTATCGCCACTGTTCCAAGTTTGTACCTTTGTTCTTTGGGAATATAAAGGTAAATAAGGGTTGGAATCTATACATCTATACATACAAATAAATAAAATTTATATGTCTGATTGTAATATCAAAATAACAGGTTTTTACTGAATGCATATGAAAGTATATACTTTAAGTAGCTATAACAAAAAAAAAACAGCATTTGTGGTAGAAGTGAAACCTTCAATCTTAAATCTTATGAACGTCTCTTTTTACTGTAGCTTTTTCGTTTCATAAACTTTCAAATCACAACGATGCTAAAGAACTTCCATCCATCCATCCACCCACACCTACACCCACAAATTAGTAGCATAGGATTGAATGTGATGTCATTTTTAAGAATGAAAAACAAAAACACTGTATAATGCTTCCCTATCTCATTTTCTCCCACGTTAAATCTTATGTCTATTTTTACTGTCGCTTTTTCGTTTCATAAAATTTCAAATCACAACGATGCTAAAGAAGTTTTCACTTCAAAAAAATTCTTTTTTTTTCTGTCTATTCCGGCTAATTTCCGAAACGGCTTAACCAATTTTGATGAAATTTGGTTGGCTTTGTATCCTGGGGAAGGATATTGGCTTTTATTGCCATACCACGCTCACATCATAAGGAATGAGACTTAAAGTTGCTGTCATAGAGTTCACATTCTAAAATCATTCTGGAAATGACCTGTACCTACCGTACGTAGTTAAAAGCTCTGTGATTCTATGTTTGGCTTTTTTGAGTTTTCTCAATTGGGTGAATAATCGGACATGAACTACAATATCTTACAGATACACTCCGATTAAGACCCCTTGTACGAACACGCTTTTCTTGGTGTAAAAAAACTATGGTTTTGCCGTGAAAACCCCGGTTGATTCGCCATGTGAAGGCACTATGGAAGCTTGTTGACAGATACTGTGGCTCTACGGCACGGCACGGCACAGACGCCGTATGCGTCGTCCGGTGGTTTGCCGTGCCATATACGAACTCAGGCCCCTTGTTAACAAGACAGCTTTCCTCCGGGTCTAGGCACGGTTTTACGTCGTTCGTGTCTATGTCTGGTCGTCAGTTGGTTATGGGACACTATGAAAGTTTTTTAACGACACCGGCGCTAGCTTGCTCTTGAAAAAGCTTAGCCGGCACCGGCCCGGATAGAAACCATCTCGCCGTACCGTAAAAAAACCGTGCCGTGTATAACGTGCCTAAGAAAACTCTAGAAACCGTGTGTAATTTTGTTTGGACGCAATATAGCATGTGGATTGAAATCCGTGAACAGCTACTTCAGCATAAATGTGGGCAAGACTATAAAATTAAATTAAACTAGCTTCTGCCCGCGACTTCGTCCACGTGAAATTTCTTGTTACTCCGACCCACGCCGTCGCATCGCATCGCCTGCCCGCGCTATTACTTCGTTTTTGCTTAGCGTTCTTTCTGACTTTTTTTCTTTTTGCTCGTCTCCTAAAGGTGACGTGGTGGCGTGATGTTAAATAGCCTATAGCCTTCCTCAAGAATTGGGCTATCAAAGGCAAAAAGAATTTTTCAAATCCGACTGGTAGTTCCAGAGATTAGCGCGTTCAACCAAACAAACAAACTCTTCAGCTTTATAATATTAGTATAGATAAGCAATGAGGGACTTTTAGAGTGCCGGATGATATTACTTTATAATTTTAAATAAGGGGTGCTCTGTACTTTAACCGCATGCGCCATAATGACGTAATGAAAAACTTAAAATATCACTTGAAAAGGCAGTTTTTTAGCTGCATCTGCAATATTACACGAAATTATTTGTTGTAGGCGGATCTGAATAAAGATTACGTCGGTCTGTTAATACCTTTTTTATATCAGACCATAATGTTTCCAATACTGGGACACAGGCATCCTCTCTTGGGATGATAGGCATTAAAATCTGCCACGCGGGCCCAATTGGCACAGCAATGCCTTACTACTATTAAAATAAATAGCGGTTTTAATGTGAATTTTAGTTAGCGACTCTACTGCTAAAGCCGAGTAAACTAACTGGTAAAGTAGTCTCCACGTAAGTCTTCTTCGTCGTGTCAATGGCACGACTGTTTATAAAATCTTGCTGGCAGAATACTTCGCCACTTTCATGGCGTTGACGGTGGCAGCGCAGAAGTCACTTTGGCTGCATTTTTTGCGGAACAGAGGGCAGAATCGGTGGAGCATAGTTTGCTCCACGTCCACAGCCTACTTACGTTCCGTCGAGGTAACCCCACTATACGAGGTTATAACTTACTTAAAAGTAAGTTATAACATAACATACTTATGTAAAAAGAATTGAATAATTTATTATTACAAGTCGCTAACTACAATGCAAGCATATTTATGACTAAATCTTATCGTTCATATGAAGTAAATGTAACTCTCAGGAGAATAATTTTAAAATATAATGCTCGGGCTTTTGTTTTAACAAGCTCATGCAATAAGCTTTTTTAAGCTAAGCTAAAAATAATGGCGAAACTGCTCGTATTTTTTCCTAGAAAGAAGACTTGAGGGGTTGCGCTGAGGCAGCCCGCGAAATTCAAATTTTCGAGAGAAGAGAGTTGTATTGATGAGTTTCATGAATAAAATTATATTGATGTTTATTTCTGACGGTCGCGAATCATATTTTGATCAAAATAGAAATACAGCTTGGAACTAACTTGCAAATTGCAAAAAACGTAAGAAAATTGTAATTTCGCGGTCTACCCTGGCGTAGCCAACATTGATATGTTGAAATTTTGATATCGATTGAAAACTATTGGATTGTTGTACAGACGCCAGCACATCAAGCTACCCGAAACTGTCAAATTTTCCCAATCAACTTTGAACCTTATGCTTTAGCGATAAAGTTGAAAATCTATCAAAGAAATTTGACAGATTGTAGTAGCTTGATGTGCTGGCGTCTGTACTTTTGTTATGTTGCTTGCAACACTGAGTGACAGTGTTGCTAGTTTTATTATGTTACTGATGGATTTGTTTAATCGCACCGACCCGGCGCGTACCACTGGTGGCACATTACAATAGAAAATGAATTGTGTCTCATTAGTCGGCCTTAGCTAGTTAAAAACGTATTGGTGTATTGAATCAACTGTTAATTTTAAACTCGTTAAAAATAAAATGATGTTTTGTCTCGCTTCGTCATTTAACTTCAGCTATGAGAATGAAAGGGATGTAACACTTTACGGAATCTAACATTAAAACACTTGATTATTGTTAAGTATTTCTTTTGTTACTTTAACTTGACTCGACTTCGACTTGCAGGACGCGTTTACATTAGCAGAGTAATTAGTTTAGTTCGGGTACTACTAGTGATATAAATGTCATTCTTAGTTTTTACTAGCTAGTTATCTTTGAATTATTTGTCTATCCAGCTGGCTTTTTTTATGGTGTCAGTCAATATTGATTCAACTCGATTCAAAACTATGGCGGCTCTGAAGTGCGCTACGCGGTGCGCAGTACCTCACCCCTCACCTCCGCTGACACGTGGGTTTGTTACTGCGCAGTTTTTCGAGCCTACATAAAGTTTGAATCGGGTTGTACAGTCATGAGCACTAATATGTCAACACTTGGCAACTTTCAATTGCTATTTTTTCATGAAATAACGAATACAACATTGAAATACGACACTTTACACAAACCTATGGATTCGAAAATACTTTGTTTGTAATAACATAAAATTTCATTCAAAACTAAATCAGAAAATTGTCTATGAATAAAGCCAAATGTATACATACTTATGCTCGTGACTGTACCAGCTCTTTTAGCAGAAGAAGTTGCTGTATGCTTTGGAAGCGAATTTGGAAGTATCAATACCACTTTGCTTCATGATATTTTTATGTTTTTAACAGAACTTGACCGCGCACTCTACTAACCACTCGAACAATGTAAACTTAGCTTTAAGGTAACTAACTCCTTTTTAATACGTTTTTTCGGTTCCTAAATTATTATTATAATATCACAATTATTGTCAGTTACGAGAATTCTACATAAGTCTAAAGTATAAGCGAAGAATTTTTATCATGTTTAGTTTATAAGATTTTTTACATTATAGTTTTAGGTTAAGAGAATATGCACTTTAGTTTAATTTATAGAAAATACACTTATATAAAAAAACTCTTTTGTCGTTTGATTTTAGCCTGTCCCTAAGGAAATAAAATACATTATACATTAAGTCATCATCTGCCTAGCCTTTTCCCAACTTTGTTGGGGTCGGCTTCCAGTCTAACCGAATGCAGCTGAATACCAGTACCTATTTTACATGAAGCGACTGCCTATCTGACCTCCATAGTCAAGTTACCGGGTAATACGATACGCCTTGGTGAGACTGGTTATCAGACTTTCGGGCT
Source organism: Luperina nickerlii (assembly GCA_963855955.1). Classification (NCBI taxonomy): domain Eukaryota; kingdom Metazoa; phylum Arthropoda; class Insecta; order Lepidoptera; family Noctuidae; genus Luperina; species Luperina nickerlii. The sequence goes on from OY979671.1 coordinate 6,911,912, forward strand.
TCTGACTACCCGTAACGACTGTCAGAGATCCACCAATGACAGCCGCGACGGAGGGCTCTCGGTATATAAAGATCGGCATCCATCCACAGACCAACCGCGGCAAGCGTAGCTTAACCTGCTCAAACGACCCGTGCGGCTGTTATTACATAGCCACGGGCCTGATCACACTAATATTATAAAGGCCAAAGTTTGAGAGTGTGTGTGTGTGTTTATATGTTTGTTACTCCTTCACGCTGTTACGGCTGGGCCAATTTTGATAAAATTTTGTATGGAGGTAGCTGACACCCTGGATTAACATATAGACTACTTTTTATCCCGATGTTCCCACGGGATCGGAACTTATGCGGGTGAAACCGCGTGGCGCAGCTAGTTGATATATAAAATTCTTGTGTGACTTTCGTTGCTGACCGTACCAACATGAAACAATCGCTATTTATCTCATTCCTCGTTCCCATGACGCACATATGGTTCAGATTGATAATTTAACCATTGTATCTGTTGATAGTGAAAGTGTTTATTCCAACTGCCTAGCCCTATTTTGCCGGATGCAGTTGAATACCAGCATTTGGATGCTATTCAAATGCACTCCCAAAAACAATAATGTTTCTGCGGTTGCTCTTCCTTTAAACATAGTTGATTTTAGGAACGTTTTGCAGTTACAATTCCTGAGAAGACAATCAGTTAAACATGATACTAATAAGGAACTAACCTAATTAGCGTTAATAAGAGTTATGCACGGCGCGATATTCGATACTTCGTACAAAACATCCTGAAGAGATGTTTCGAAAAATGGGTAAAAGGATACATGCACTACTGTCAAAATTATTCTAATGCAATATTGTACAGTACCCGGCGATAAATATTGCACATCGACCTTTGGAAAGAGACAATCGGCTAATTTCGGCTTCGTAGAGCGTTACTCTGTCGCACGAAATACAAACAGTCCGGTATCTATTAGGAGCTGTTAAAACAGTTATGATTTGCTTCTTTTGATAATTATTTTTATTCTTTGTATAAAATACAAAAAAGGTAAAGGTCGATGTGCAATATTTATCGCCGGGTACTGTATTTACTTTTTAAAATACAATAGCTGGCCATGGCTAACTTATCCAATGGAATTTAAATTCTCCAACTATAATGTCCGTTCCATATTTGAAGCCCGCCTTACTTACCTATACTTACTTACCTTACTTTTCTTTATTGATTTCCCTGTTGGTCTCATTGTCGTGGATCATGGGGTCCTGCTGGGTTCGATTCCCGGATCGGGCAGTGTTATTGGGTTTTTCCATAGGGAATTTCTTTAGTAACAGCCGGGAGTTTTAGGAACTTGGCGGTGTGATACTCCCGTGACTGAACCCTACGCGTGGTCGGTTACGCGACTAAAACGAGAACACAGGAACGATAGTCCGTACCTGCAGGTACGGACTATCGTTCTCATTTTGGTCGCGTAACCGACGACTGCGTGTACATTGGAACGCATAGTCTGTACAAGGCTTTATGTTTCCCGCGCAGAAGGCTGGTTTCCGCTGAGATTGGTCGCCATGGCCGAAATTCGGTCTGGCGAACTTTTTTTGTTACCTACATTATGGGCTGTTTTTTTCATTAGTGAATTAGGGCATGAACTACCAACCCATACACTCAAAGTTCCTACTCACCCTACATCGCCAATCTTAGCGAACTGCGCTTCAATTACTACTACACATAATCAATAAAAATACCACAGTCAATTGCCTAGCTCCAGCCTTCCACAGACACACAGAGCAATATCAATACATCTTTCACAATAACTGGAAGCAATTTTAGACATTTCGGCTCCTCATAAATGTATCCTTGAGCTGATTTTGGCGGCGCCGCGCGCCGCGTCAGTTTACACGCGGCTTGCGTCCGCTACGCATGTCTGCGTACCAAGGGTCAATAACCTACTTTCGCTTTCGGGTCATACTTTTGCATAAATAAGTGACATTTAAAACAATTTTTGACTGTATGTATATTTTTCTGTGATTTTTGAATGTAAAGTGTTTTAAATTGAGCTGGATTTAAGGTTTGTGGCTTTTTTGTTTTGTAGTTGTAATTTAACATTATGCATGCATTGTTTGTTATTCTTGTTAGGCTGACGGTACAAAGGTTAGAGAAAGTATATATTTTATGTAAGTATAGTAGCCAGTGTCCACATAATAATATTATATGTAATCAAATATAAAAAAAGTCTTATATTTTTTTTAATATTTGAATAATTTCTTCCTCTGCCGGCTTACGGTACCCTAATAATATAATAACTATTTTGTTTATTGCTGAAGTATACATTTGATAACAGCTTATGACGTTCAAAAGTGACTTTCATGTGCCTATATGAAATAAATGCTTCAACCCCATCCACGGACCAACCTTCGGCAAGCGACTCGTGCGACTGTTATTATTTAGCCACGAGCCCCTCAGCGAAAAATATTTATTTTAAAGTTCATAAAGAAAGAAAGAAAGAAAATACATTTATTTAGCACAGACTAAGAGAAACACAATACACCAGATAGATAATTATAGTCGTACATCAGGAAAAAAATAAGATTAAAAAAAATCATGCATTTATGTACATAAATGCATGTACATATACTGTTATCAATGTCTGATTGAAATGAGATCCACTTTTATAACCGACTCAAGAGTCGAGTTGGGTATAAGTGACTCACTAGTCACAATTACTAATTAATTGACCTATATTCGATAGCATTGTCGTTAGAATTAATTATTTAAAAGCAAGTCTTGAAACTGAAACGATACGACGATTTTACAATTTTCATCGTAAAACATTATGTTTAAACGCCTCTTTTATTAATAAACCTCAAAGAATGTAATGATTAATGATAGCGATGTTGATAATGTCATTAACTAAAGATACTTTAATAACAAAATTAGACTGTGTGACCTGTGTGTATGTTTGAATCGTTTTAAAATCAAAACTGTCAGACCGATTTCGCAAGTGCATTTGAACAATAAGCTACACTCATGTGCATTCAATGCATAATTATTTGTTTTAATTACCCTAACTGTAAAAAATAAAATACTGGTATTCAGCTGCGTCCGATTACTCTAGAAGCCGACCCTAACATACTTGGGAAAAGGCTAGACAGACTGATTTTTTACTAATGATATAATCATTATTTATTGTTTGTTTATGTTTGCATTAGCAGCAGTTCGCGGGTTATTATGGAGGCGTTTCGGTTACGGACTGCAGTTTGCTTCGCCGCTAACCACGGAAAACGATTACTTCGTTTCAACAATGTAAGTAATGTCTTTTCGTACATCTTATAAAACTACAAAACATACTTATTTTTACTTGAGTATGTTGTCAACCAATACATTATGCAGTCCATTAAAATTCTTGTGAGGATTGTCGAGTCCCCCCCTGTGCGGGCCCCTATTTGTTATAACGGGCCTTGCGACAGAGGGTCGATGCGCCTTACCCTTCGATACGTGGCGATATATATGTAGGGTGTAAACCACTTCCTAATTAAACTAAATCGATTTAAATGAATATTCACAAAATTAAAATTTTGTTTTTATTAAAAAATAAATTAATTTATTTAGGTAGGATTATGTGAAATAATCTGGGGGAGGCCTTAGCCCAGCTGTGGGTCTGGGACAGTGAAGGTTAACCAAAAAAATACCTATATATGTACCTACCTATATTAAAAGATAGCTGCAGTAGTAAGTAATTTAAATACAAAAATATTTATAGGCTGACCGCTTAACTGAGACGTTGCCTGAGGTAGCTGCGCGGTGCGGGAGGGGTGATAGTTGTCACAAGTTGACGAATCACAGCTGTCGCATCACGTCACCACATCACCAGGGGTCCCGCACCGCGTTTTTTGCGTTTAGGTCCTGTAAGCAGTTGCAGCAGCTGCTAAGCAGTCGCTAACACTTAACTTTAAGGAACTTACAGGACCTAAATGCAAAAAAAGCAAGTTTTAAAAACAATAAAAGTATATGATCGCCTACAGTAAACAAAATCAGAAAAATATATTATATTCTCCAGGATATACATAAATGCTAGGTAGATACTGTGTTGAAAACATAATACAACTAATTTGATACAATTTGATTTGATACGATAGAAAAAAATCATGAAGATATCTCTAAAAACTTTCTTTTTACAATAAAAACCATACATACAATCACTCTGATTTTTTGTCAGATTATTCTACAAGCAACATACTAAAAAAACACTACTGTTTTAATTTTTTAGTCCAAACAATAGATTTTTTGTAATTAAATAATTGCTTCATATTTTGCAATAAATTACCAGCGTTGTGTCATCGAGCTTCTCTTTCTTTTCTATGCAGTCCGACAGAGAACGGTTATGAATATAGTATATATATAGTAGATTCCTACCAACAGTATCCATACTAAATCCTCCCTTTTTACAGGCAGCTTCCCGTCCGTTGTTGTCATGCGTTCCCGTGGCGATGATGTCAGTGGATCAGGGTGCGCACACGCAGAATATACACCAAAACATGGTGTACATCAGCAACGATAAAGTCAAGTTAAAAGCAGACCCTAACACTATGAAGTAAGTTATATTAAAGTTAAAAAGATTTGCGTATAATTTAAAGAAATACGGAAAGTATTTCTGGAGGAAGAATAGGGATGTACCTCCTATTATATGGGCCCACCTCTATCTAATTCTCGAATCGAGAATTTGGTAGAGGTCGAGAATCTTGATGAAACCAGGTGTGATGTTCTTAGGGTCCGGTAGAAAATAATAAGTTCCTATCTTTAGAAACGAGTTCGAGATCACGGCTGATAGAGATGATAAATTTGGAAAAAAACGAACTACACCGATCTGAAATAAATTGGTCAGGATGGATAAATATATATTAATTTCAAATGAATTGAAAATAAAGTTTGTTTTTTAAACCCAGAAAGTAATTTGACAGCTATAATGTCAAATTCCTATACTAAAAAGCAAACACACAAAGACTTGAAATGTCAGATTACTATCTGGGTTTAAAAAACATTTTAAAATTACCCAAGACATTTTTTCATCTCACTAACTCCTGCATTTCAAAACTTCTGACAGCTTAATGATGTGATACTATAAAAATGTTGATTTTAATTGTTCTATCTGATGGCTTTTGGTTTTCTTTTTGTTATCAACTTGTTTTTACCTTGTGAAACGCAAATACATGAATATGAAATTAGGTAGGTGTACGTAAATAGTTCATTACGGGATTTTAAAAATAAATGTATTTACAAAACGGTTTTCAGAATTTTTCCTTTACTTGTGCTACGTGACCTTGCTTCTTGCCAAATTTCATAATTCTAGGTCAACGGGAAGTACCCTATAAATTTTGATTCCCTTGAGAGTGTCGAAATATACGTTTTTTGCGGCATAAACGGCGTATCTTTTTTTACGTTATCTTAGAAGTTTGATTTTTTCACAGCTTCAAGGGACTGTAGACCTGAGTAGTATATGGTTTTAATTTCAACTCGATACCTCCACGCGTTCCCGAGATAAATGGTTTTGACAGACAGACAGACAACAAGTGATCCATAAGGGATCCGTTTTTTCATTTACCCCAAACGGAACCCTAAAAAGCAATAATTTCAGCCAAATTACCTATTGTTCTGTAAATTTTTGTGGTATATTAAGCACAATTAGAGACTTTTTAAAATATATTTTTTATCAATCTGCATGGTCCCACTGCTGGGAAAGCTCTCCCCCATAACATTCTACGGTTCCTTATGTGTTACCTTCTCCGGTCAATCTCCGTAAACGAATCTATGTCATCACGCCAAAGAGATTCCTCTGCCATCCTCCATCGCTTTCCATCAGGCTTGATCGAGCTCGAGAGCAGGCCATTCAGCAATAAAAAAACTTATTAATCTTTTTTCAGGTTAAACCAGAACATAGACAAGCCACTTTGCATAATAATGAACTGGATGATGGCCAAACCTAACCATGTCGATAAATACGCTAAACTGTACCTAGAACATGGATTTGACGTGGTTTCCGTGTCCTGTTCACCTTGGCAGCTGATGTGGCCGGTGAAGGGATCACAGGTATGCATGACAGCTTACTTTGAGCAGGGATGGTTCTGTTTGGGTAAAGAATACAGGATTAAATTATATAGCGAAACTATGTCGACGGTATGGGTATTGGTATCTAAGTACGATAAAATCAAAATAAAAAAAAATGTTTTTTTTTTTTAGGATCAACGACTGCTGGCAGTATTGTTGCTTGCAGTATGAGTTGAGAAAAACAATTTCCTTATGTTTTATCGTGTTTAGATATAGGATACCATCTCGTCTGTGAAGTTACGCAAAAATAATCTATCTACAGCTACACTAACTCAAGCGACTTTCTACACTAATTGCGGTCGATGACCCTAGAAAAACGACATTAAATCAATTTATTTTTAGGTACTTTATCATATTTGGATATCGATACCCATTTTTACTGACAAATGCGTGCACTGACTGGACAGGTCCACTCAATCTGTGTGGTTCTTTTCTCAAAAGACCATTTCAGACACCAATTTACATGGTCTTCACATGATCTGACCAAGATTATGTCTGGACTTTAAAGGAGACTGTGACCTCTGTGTTTGTTTTTGTTTTTCTTCTCAGAGTACCTAATCAGATAGGAAACACCGACTTTATGATAGATGGCCATTTCTGATATCACTAGCTTCTGCCCGCGACTTCGTCCGCGTGAAATTTCTTGTTACTCCGACCCACCCCGTCGCATCGCATCGCCTGCCCGCGCTATTACCTACTTCGTTTGTGCTTAGCGTTCTTTCTGACTTTTTTTCTTTTTGCTCGGCTCCTAAAGGTCATAGCGTGATGTTAAATAGCCTATAGCCTTCCTCAAGAATTGGGCTATGAAATGCAAAAAGAATTTTTCAAATCCGACTGGTAGTTCCAGAGATTAGCGCGTTCAACCAAACAAACAAACTCTTCAGCTTTATAATATTAGTATAGATTGACAAGCGTGTGGCAGCGTTCTATATCGCTACATGCGAACAACGCATCACAACGACGTCACGCAAAATCCTGCATCGCGCAAGCAGAGTTTACCGCGAAACTAGCATATACAACATCCAGAGATAAATCGTCGGGCAGTTGCCCACTAGACACAATATCCGTCTTGTCGGAGGATCCTCCCTTTTCTATGGAGGATGAGTAACTTTACATCATGTTCCTCATGCCTCTTTAAGCGTGTTCCAATAATAATGTTATAGTTATTATCTTTTGAAGAACTCGAAGACGTTTAACCATTGCGGTTTGGTGGAGACGGGAGAGTAGTCCCTTTCTCACTGAGAGGAGGCCTGAGTCCCAGCAGTGCGAACAATCATTATAGGCTGACCATGGATTTATCTTAGAGGCTTCTGGAGTAACAACGGCCGCTCGGGTCGATTTTCAAAGTAAAAAAAGGCTAGGAAAATGACGATATGGTATTATCTTAGTCTTCGGTTTTATAATTTTCTTTATATTCAGGTTATTGCAGAGAGACTTCTAAAGTTTATGGAGGTGAACAGTCAGAACCCGCTGGTCATTCACGGGTTCTCAGTCGGCGCGTATGTATGGGCGGAACTGCTGGTACACGCAGTGAATAATGAGAAGCAGTAAGTTAACATATTTTTTTTTCCTCGTCTTATAATGTTCTCTCACATTTTATTTTGAAGCAAAGTTCATGTAACTTCTGGCCTTTCTGTTAGGGGAGACCCCCTACTACCTTTTGCTCAAAGCACTTGAAAACATCAGCCGTCATTACAAAGTAAAAACTGTCGTTTTTCCCCAGATTCCAGCCAGTATTAGACCGCATAGCGTCTCAAGTGTGGGACTCGGGCGCGGATATCCACGAGATTCCCGTTGGCTTTCCCAGCGCCGTGTTTCCGCGGAACAAGTTCTTACAGGAGCTGTTCAGGAGTTATATTAAGTGGGTAACAGTACGTGTTCAGTCAATAAAAGGGTAAATACCGGCCTAGCGAGTCGGTTTAAGAAGAATTTGTAGTTAGACGTAACAGGATTTTTACTCATACATGGCTATGCATACAAGTCATAGAACCAATAATTCGAAGACATGTGACATCTACCAACCCGCAATGGGCCCGCGAGGTGGATTACGGCCCACTCCCTCCCACAGAGAGGAGGCCTGTGTCCCAGCAGTGGGAACATTATAGGCTGATTATGGCTATTTAGGAGTAAAAAAACTGGACGAATGCATAAACTCCTCCTTTTTTGAAATTAGTTAAAAATCGAAACAAGAAAAAGTCAGTTTATAATGTAACGACATTTTTTCTTTATGACGTTGACTACTATCTAAACGGAAACTTGCAATTTCATAGTGATGATGATGAACTTAAATGCTACAAGAAACTTGGCTAAAAAAAACTATCCATGTAAACTTTGATGATAACGTATCCACCAAGAATTGGTAATATAATTAGTAATTTACTAAGTATTGTTTCAATGCGACTGTCTTGCTGTAGCATACCTACTTATTGGATGGTCAGCTAACAATTGACAAATGTACCAAGTAGGACAGCCTGATTGAGATATTAGGTACATATATTCATAGATCTATAGGTACAGTTAGCAACAAAAGTCGATTAACACTTCAGTTTTTTTAATCTCAGTTTTTGAGCAAAATATTAACAATTCAGTTTTTTTAATCTCAGTTGTTGAGCAAAATATTTGTTCAAAATTACATTGTACTTCTGCTGCAATTTTGAACAAATATTTTGCTCAATAACCGAGATTTAAAAAACTGAAGTGTTAATTGACTTTTGTTGCTGACCGTACTTAGGTATATTATTAGGCAGTACCTAGCATAATACGGCTAGAAAGAGTTATTGTTGAGAGTTCTGTTTTCGATCCTCGGGTCGAGAAAGTGCTTTTGGGTTTTTACATAGTAGCAAGCAGAAGTCTATAATGACAATAGCCCTCGCCCCTTATTACGTGACTGGCGAAAGTGTACCTACTACAAACCTTGCCAACCTCACAGGCATGTCATAATTATATAATTTTACCACTTCCCCAGAACCCATATGAAAGTCTTCCACAACGTAGCGACGAAACATTACATGAAAGCAACCGAGGTGTTCCATGAAACGCCCTGCAGAGCCCCAGGGCTCTTCCTGGTGTCCAAGACTGACCTGGTGGGGGCTGAGAAGCGGAGTAGAAGTGTTCATGATTCCTGGGTTAGGAGTGGGATGAAGGTAACATACTTTTTAGCAGTAATGAGTAGAGTTGGCTGCGTCAAGGATTTGTGGTTGTAAGTGCAACTACTGAGTGGAGTCCTGGGTTTAAACCCTGGGTAAGTGTTATCCGGCGAGATGGGCGAACGATATTCTTGCCGTCGGATAGGACCTGGATGAGGCTGGAGGAGCGTGGAGATTGGCACATGAAATGAGAGGTATGCTCGCTCAGCAGTGAGTGAATTCGAGCTGTGGAACATTGTGGATGATGAAGTGTTATTGGGTTTTATCATTGGGAAATTCTCATTAGCGGCAATCTGTTGCGTACTAAATACTTACATGTACATACATAAACTCTCCTTTTCCCATGGCAGAATCTACATACTTAATACATAAGAGACTTTAAAATTCAGTGACAAAATGTATTTTACTCTACAGTCCCGCCTACCCTATTCTGAAAATGTTAAGTCAGTATGGATGTTGTTTCCATAATGAGTAATATCGGTTATGGGTCTGGGTGAGTACCCAGTATGAAAAAGTAGAGTAACGGTGGACGGTATAAGATTTTATGGATGAGATGAGATGTATGTAAGAAAACTGCACTCTAATTGCTTAACACATTAAATATCAATGGCAATCTGAATGATTTTGAAGAATATTTCTAATTCATTGCTTAGCTGCATCCGGTTAGACTGCAAGCCGACCCCAAATAGTTGAGAAAAAATGCTAGGCAGATGATGATAATTGCTAATTCATTGCTTCATATATACGAACAATTTGTCTGCTAAACAACGTAAATAACTCAATCACTGTCAAAACAAACGCCATGGCTACTGTTATTATGTTACGCAATTACCCCGCGGTTTTTATCTCAAATAAATTGCGATAAGGGCTGGAGTGTGATGATGTTGACGATGACTTACTACCTTTATATTTACCAACAGTGCAACTTCAAATGCTGGGACAAGTCTCCGCACGTACTTCACTACATCAAACACCCTGAGGAATACAAACAAGTGTTGTACTCACACCTGGACGAATGCGGACTACTCAAAAAGTTATAGTGAACCAATGGTGCAGGAGTTACTAAATATTTGTAAGAAAGTAGCGTAACATAATTTTATAAGCCCAGCATGAGTGTTCGAATTACACTGTTTATCTATCGCCACGTCAATGGTATGTCACTGAAAACGAGATTACGGCGGAGAAAATAGCGGTTCCGTCATATTACAACGGCCGTGAAAATTTGTAATTTACACCAGCCCTGCTGCACAGATATTTAAATCGCTAGATTTGCTCTCAAGTCTCACCGTACGTACCCTCGCGAAAAAGTGTCCATACTGAGAACATTGAGTTCACGCTTAATTAAATAGCGTGTCCGTGACAATCAAATCAAGTTACTGGGTCATTGTGTGTCAGAGGTGTCAATGTATTTATTTCAGACACAGGCCCATACATTAATACCTTAGGCTTAACCTGAACATACGTATGTTCAGGTTCACATATCCTTATTATAAAATAGTACTTCACTAGCTAACTCTTGAGCAGTTCTGTGGTACTTGTCCGCGGAAGCGACGGAACACCACGTCCTGCGGCCAGAAGTCTTAACTTAAGTTGACGTTGTGGTGCGACTAGTAACTGCACCCTCGACGCGTACCTCGTCTTCTGGCGCACGTACTCCACGATGTCATTCGCCTTAGTGGTGTAGTGTAGGCAGGAGATGTACACCGGTGTTTCGGCTTTGCAGGTCGCAAGCTGACTTCAGGCTCCGTAGGAGCTTTGCCGCAGCGGTTCTTGTTCGTTCGCGACCGGCGTTTCTTCCTTTGCACCGTCACCCAAACCCACAACATCAGCCCTATTCGGTGCCTTTTTTGGCATAGGCTTAATACTTGGAGCTCCTGGGGCATTCGCGGTGACGCTAGCGGATTCCTTTTCTATAGGCTTCACCAGGGCTGCAGACATTGGCATGGCACTGGTTATGCCAAACCCAAACTTAAATCTCGAAAAAATTATGGTTAATCTGAAGCTTATACTAGTTGTTACTTCACTCCGCGATTATTAACAAAGGGTATGGGATTAGTCACAATTTATTTAAATCATTTCCTACTTAAACTGACTCGACCAAGCATTTATTTCAATGGGCGTTATGTTTTTAGAAAAATAATGCTAATGTTTGTTCCATTATAATGAATCCTACATTTGGGCAAGGGACTATATACATCTTTCTAAGTACATAAATATACATAGTATATAATTATAATAGCATTTATTTCAAGTCATTTTTACCTAAGATTTAAACATTTTTTCTGTCGACATAAGAAAACCGTTAAATATTTATAAGCATAATAATTATGTAGGTACACTTTTGTTAACTAATGGTATTTTTTTCTATTATTATTGTAAGGTGTTTGAATACAAACTGAATAAAAAATGTACTTAAATATTGGCTGTTTTATTTTTTAATAATCGTCACTAGCTATGATCGTGGGCCATCCATGTAAGTACATAATTATTATATAAAACAAAGACCTCCCGCCGCGTCTGACGTCTGAATGCGATAAACTCAAAATTACTGAAGAGTATTTCAGTCGGTTTTCACCAATGAACGGATTGATTTGAGTGAGGAAGTTTTAAGTCTATAATTCGTTAAAGTTTTGTGTAAATTGGCAGAAATTATGACAATGATTGAGATATCGGATACAGTCATGCTGACTGGGAGCTTTACTGGCGTGCGCTGCGTAAACATTGGATCGGCACATACAGTTTATTTTCTAGATAAGCACAAACTTATAGCAAGATAATCAGTACGGCTACCGATCTAATGTCTCCACTGAAGACTGACACTGTTTATGGACCTAACGCAATCCATTACTAAGACTGAAACAAAAAGTGTCTTGATATATTTCGGAACCTGTCGAAGGCCTTCGAAGCAGTTTCTGTTCCTAGACTAATAACTAAGATAGAATTTTAAGTGTACGTGGCATAGCTCTAGAGATCTTCACAGATTACCTTAGAAATTGTTGCCAGCGAGTTAAAATAGACTCGAATCACAGTGACGAAGAAATTGTGGTCATACGGTGCGTCACAAGGAAGCATAATAGGTCCCACACTCTTTCAAATCTACATAGACGACCTTTGTAGAATGTCGATCCCAGCTAAATATACATACAACACCCCTCACCAACACACACACCTACACATTCCCGTGGCCCTGCCACCCTGTATGGCTTTGACGACTACAGTAATCTAATTTTTAAAGGATCGAATACGATCAGTGGCACGTATTCATTAAGTACTCTTTTTTTATTTACTCGGCCGGGGAACATGATGTCAATGTAGTGTAATTGTGTTACTCTTTCTTGGTTTTGTATATTGTTGTTACATTTTTTTAAGAAAATGCTCTATGCTCTTAGTTAGTAACATAGTATTTAAGACCATTTTCGTTTTTTTTTCAATCTCTTATGAAGGTCGATATGTTGTTACGATTTAAATTCCAGTACTTAGCATACCTAAGCAGGCTAATGTAACATCAGACTCCTTACGTACCTCGCAAAACATCGTCTCACTATCCACAACCTGACTTCACCCAATGGCCCAATGGCATAGGCCTCTTTTCACGTGCCAATTCTCATGCTCCCGTTACGACCTCAACCAGGTTCTACCCGCGATGGTAATAATGTCCTCCGCCCATCTCGCCACCCACACTTCGTCTCCCAGTCCTTGGACGCCACTTGGTCACTCTTTTTTTTTTCGTTCACTGCCTTACTCCATCTTTCATCACTGCGTGATGAGCTCCCTAGCGTATATATATTCTGTGGTGATGAGTACTGCTACGTTGGTCTCGATCGGACAAAGTATTATTTTTGTGTCGGATTGGGGTTGTCGAGGGCTATAAGAGTGAGGGAAGACTGAGTGCACATGTGTATACGTACACGCTTGTGTATTATAATATCTCCCACGTAAATGGTTGGTCTCCTTAAAAATTTGGTCTGTAGGACTATTATTAATAGGCGAATAAAAAATTAATACTTTAAAAGCAAAAATATAATTCGCTTATAATTATTTACAACAATGTTATCACGTAACAATATACACGTAAGTTGCCTTATGGAGTAGACAGAGAGAAGCCTTTTACACAAAAAACTTCTTCATTACAACAAGCGATCGAACTTCGATCTATTATGGTTCTTATTCCTTTTCTTAGTAGGATTCTTATTGATCTTCTGTTTCGGACCCTTTATCCTCTCTTTCGCCGCCATTTTGAGGATCTGCGACCTCTTGCTGTGCTTTTTCTCTGTTTTGACAGTTTGTCTATGGATTTCGGCCTGTGCCTTTAGTTTATGGTTACTCCTCATTTTGTGTTGAGAGCCTTCTTTGGCTGTTAGACCTGTGAATTCTCCATATTCAAAATCTCTGGGTTTTCGCACAAACTGTCCTGGTTCATTCCTACGGGGCCCTTGGTTCCTGTTATTCTTATTAAATTTGTTATTAGGTCCGCCTTGGTTTCTGTTATTATTTCTGTTAAATCTGTCTTGTCCTTGATTTTGATTATCATTATTAAATCTGTTATTAGGTCCGCCTTGGTTTCTGTTAAATCTGTTTTGTCCTTGAATTTCGTTATCATTGCTAAATCTGCCATTACCTTGGTTTTGGTTATTTTTATTAAATCTGCCTTGCGCTTCATTATTTTTATTAAATCTGTTGCCTCCTTCATTTTGATTATAATTATTATTAGAACCACCCCCTTCTTGACTATCATTATTATTAAACTTATTCAGTTTGCCGAACTTCCTTCTCTTGGCGTAACTTTCGTCTGGTGCTATTTCCGGCTTCCGTTTCCTGTTTTTCTTGTCTGTGGTTGAGTAATCCCCGCCATTTTGGTTAGCTAGAGGGTTGTTGGCTATGGATTTTTCTAACCTTTTCTTTCTCGCGTTTAACGCTGTTCTGTCTTCTATTGAGAATGAGACGATGGGTCTCTGTGGAATAGGAAAAAGGCAATTAATTCTTTTTTCAAGCTTTGCTTATTCAAATGTGAACGGTTAAGATCCTGATTTTAATTACGCCAATGTCATTCATGACATCAAAGGTCTCAGACCTCCACAACCCAGTAACTCGGTAATACGAAACCCCCTGGTAAGACTGGTTGTCAGACTTTCGGCTTAATGTGCTTTCCGAGTAACGGGGAGGTCTCGGAATGTAAAGATGGTCACCCATCCTCGAACCGACCTTGGCAAGCGTAGCTTCCTAATCGATCGACGCTTGTGGCTGTTATTTAGTCTTTACGATGATACAATTTAAACTCAACTGCGTTACTTTATACTTACGTTGTTCTTATCAAATATATCAGGATTGTTGTTCAATTTCCTTAGACACGCCAGGGCGTCTTCATGTCGCGTGAACATCACGAAACCGTAGCCTTTTGATCTGCAACAACACACAAAATTATTTTACGGGTATTGTCAAAGCACCATAATTTTTAGTTGGCAGCATTTGGCGGGACGAGCTTTACTTCTGCCGAAAGGACTGGTCGGCACTAGCATTATCTGCCTAGCCTTTTCCCAACTATGTTGGGGTCGGCTTCCATTCTAACCGGATGCAGCTGAATACCATTATTATACATGGAGCGACTGCCTATCTGACCTCCACAACCCAGTTACTGGGTAATACGATACCCCTTGGTAAGACTGGTTGTCAGACTTTCGGGCTCCTGACTACCCGTAATGACTATCAAAGATCCACGAATGACAGCCGGGACCAACGGCTTAACATGCTTTCCGAGACACGAAGGGGTTACGGTATGTAAAGATGGTCACCCATCCACAGACCAGCCGCGGCAACCACAGCTTAACCTGATCGATCGACCTGTGACCTTGGTTATTATTTAGCCACGGGCTTCTCACTGGTCGGCACTAGCAAAAGACAGAATTGTGTGGAAAAGAGACGGAGACCTTTGCTCCGCAGTGGGTCAATACAGACTACTTAGATTAACATCTTTTACGATGAAAGTAAATTAACCTTATCAGTTTTGTATGAGCTTACCAAACTGTGTTACAGTAGTTTGGTACATACCAACGTTTGGAAGTGGTATGTTTACAGCTAGACTGGGCCGCATTTATATAAAACTAGCTTCAGCCCGCGACTTCGTCTGCGTGAAATTTCTTGTTCCCCGACCCACCTCGTCGCATCTCATCGCATCGCCTGCTCGCGCTATTACTTCCGTTTTCGCTTAGCGTTTTTTCTGACTTTTATCTTTAAGTGTCTTAGCGTGATGTTAAGTAGCCTATAGGCCTCAAGAATTGGGCCATCAAATGCAACAATATTTTTTCAAATCCGGCTGGTAGTTCCAGAGATTAGTGCGCTCAAACAAACAAACTCTTCAGCGTTATTATTAGTTTAGGTTACGTCGAGAGTACTCCTTCCCTATGACACAGAGCTGGGACAAATCTGAGGTGGCAAACGCGGCGGAATTTCAAACAATTAATTCCGTTCTAATGTAGCAAGTACGCTTGTAAGTATAAGAACCGTGTCTTCGATTAACAGACGGCGATTATGACGTGTTAAAGAGGGGATAATACTCACGGGTGCTTCCCGTCGTTTCCAGTAGGAGTCCTCAAGTCCCTCATGACGCGGCACTCGGTGACGGTGGCTCGCTTGTCCGCGGCTGTGACGCACACGCGACGTAGTTTAGCGTCATCGAAGTGTGCTGGTAAGTTTGATACGACGAGACGGTATCGCGATACGAATCTGGAAACATAAATATGAATAACTAGCTGCGCCCCGCGGTATCACCCGCGTAAATGTCGATCCCGTGGGAATATCGGGATAAAAAGTAACCTATAGGGGCCGTCCATTAATCACGTGAGGCTCGAAAGGGGGGGGAGGGGGTCCATAAAAATCACGAAATATCACAAAGGGGGAGGGGGGGTGTAGTAATATATCACGTGTATTTATTTTTTTAAAAACATCCTGCAAACTTTCTAATAAAATTAGATGATTATACCTGTATTTTATAAACAAAAAAAAGGTCCGATTCTTTGTAGGTACTAAAGATACACGTGATATGAGGGTGGGGGGTAAGTCTTAAACCTCACCATATATCACCAAGGGGGAGGGGGGGTTAAAAAAATGCCAAAAACACATCACGTGATTAATGGACGGCCCCATATGTTAAACCAGGGTGTCAGCTACCTCCATACAAAATGTTATCAAAATTGGTCCAGCCGTTTGAGCGTGAAGAAGTAACAAACATATAAACACACACACACACACACAAATTTTCGCCTTTATAATATTAGTGTGATAAAATACATTGGTTATTCTGTAATAACCCATGGATTTAGACGGGCCTATAATAATAAAATAATATATTTATTTCAGACATTCATACAATCCATATTAGCACATAGAAAGAAATAAAGAAAATACGTTTAATTGCGGTAAATATGACGCGTAAAAAGAACACAACCAAAAAAAATATATTAAGTTGGGGGAAAACATGTGTCACATCCAGGCAAAACGGCCATCGCTCAGCATAATGCTAAGACCCTATGCGAGACAGAGTCCCAGCAATGGTTTTCAGCGACGTTGCCGTTGCCAACGTTGACGTGATGACGTCCACCGTTAACATTTTAGGAAACTATAACTAACCTAACAATTAATACCGGACTTGAACCTTTTCATATTATAAGACAACTGCAACTAACACAATTTCCTCCAGTTTATGAAAGCTTATTAAATTTGATCTGTGGTTTTCTATATTGATTAGCTTTTCAGAAATCGATTATCAATGCCAAAAAGTGCAGATCCCTAAAATTGGCGTATAATTGCATAAATGTAGGTAAAATCATGAACATTTTCGACTGCTGCAATGTTTGAAAACGTACCTGTTAAGATTCTTCAACATCTGTGTCTTGCTGCGTTCCAGCGCGAGTCGCTTGGCCATGTCGGACGCGGACACTCCGAGCGCTGCCTTCGTACCGGCTACCACCACTGTAAACAACATGTTTATTAGAGGAGCATTTTCCATTCCTTTGAAATTTTAAACATGAATGACGGTCGGTGAAGTAAAGATAGTGACGTTAAAGTCTATTCAAACTTATGTAAGTTAAACAAATATCAACTTTATATTAATGGTAATTAAGTTGATTTCAGAGTGACTAGCGCTATTGAAAAAGTAATAAAATAAAAATGTTTGAAGGTGTAGCGTAAACTGAACTTTATTGTGTAGCATTGACAGTTATTTTTCCATAAACTCATACTTGTTTACATTTTTGGCAAATACATCGCGAATGCAGATTAGTTACGAACGCTTGCATGTTATTGGAAACTCGGAATGTATTGGGTTTTAGTAACTCAACTACGCAAGACAAGCTACATTTTATTGGGCTGCAAGTAATCTTATTTGGTCAATGGCCTGCCGTCTCCGCAAATCATTCAAGACAAAGATGGACGGATGGATGAATGGTCTCATCTGCCTCATCTGCCTGTAATTACAATGGCATTCTTGCCCTTTAATCCAGAACACCGCAACTGGCTTGGCGACCGAGAAAGGTTGTCATCTGCCTAGCCTTTTCCCAACTATGTTGGGGTTGGCTTCCAGTCTAAACGGATGCAGCTGGATACCAGTATTTTACATGAAGCGACTGCCTTTCTGACCTCCACAACCCGGTTATTGGGTAATATGATAACCCTTAGTTTACCAAGGGGTATCGTATTACCCAGTAACCGGGGTCGGGTCTGGGTCGTCAGTAGCCCGAAAGTCTGACAACCAGTCTTAACTGGCTGTCAGACTTTCGGGCTACTAAGACCCGTAACCACTGTCAAAGATCCACAAATGACAGCCGGGACAAATGGCTTAATGCGCTTTCCGAGGCACGGACAGCTTCGGCGACAGAGAAAGGTATGGAGACATTTTAGCTGTATATTGATCTATTGGCGCATGGCCAAAATCAGAACTATCGCCGCCATCTTGCCTTTGGAATACATTTCACAAAACAATTTCACAATTGATTACCAATAGCGCCACTCTGTCAACGTCATTCGAACACCAAAAAACCCTTGTATGATACAAGGGTTTTTAATTTAAGGCTTAATTTTGTTAACCCTTTATTTTAGCTTTGCTATGCTATGCTGCTTTATTTAATTTTGTGTATTTTACCTCCTTCTTTAACCAGGTACAAGTTTCTATTGTCCTTGGCTTCCTTGGTGTTTCCCTTCTGCAGGTTCTCTCTCTTGAGCGCCGGCTTCACCTGCAGCGTCTGACCTTCCAACTTGAGCTGGTCTGCTGGTAAGGATAGGAAGGTTTCTGCGTGTTCTTTGTCCTGCGATCAACATGAAAAACAGAGATTTCTTTAATTTATATTAGTTTAATATTAATGTTTTCATACACATGAACCTTCCGCAATAAATTATCTAACGGCTTATCTATCACCAGTTTTGTCATATAGGAGGTAGAAAAGCCTATCTATCTCTGGTTTTAACGTCCCAACAATCTATATCAGAAGCGATCTGTAAAATTAAAAAAACGTAGTAATAAATAAATATAAAAATAGAATAACGTCACGGCTAAATGGCTGTATTTGAAGGCAGATGTTACTCACAGAAAACTTGACGAAGCCGGATCCTTTAGAGTGCTCAGTCATATGATCGACGCACACAAGTGCGTACTTGACAGGGCCCACCGCCTCCGCGAACTGGCGCAGCTGGTCGTTGTCCACGCTGAACGGGATATTCCTTATGAACACTGTGCACCCGTCTTCTGCGTCGTTTAGCTTTATGCTGGAAAGATATATCTTTATATTTTAAAAAAACTTGCGGAAAGAAAAGGATACGCAGGGTGATTTTAAGATGTGCACTTGCGAAAATAACGGTCACGCAATTTCCACATCATTCCTTTCTGCGTACTTCATTAATCTCCTAAGGTAGTATTACATTCCGCGACTGTACCTATTCGAACACCCTGTATATCCCTTTAGGATGTTTTCTAATACGTAAGGAGGCGCATTTAAATAAGGTTTTATACGCCTTTTTATACTTTGGCGAAGCGCCCGTTGGCAAATGACAACATGCATTTAAAAACTCTACGTAAAATGTCTCACTATAGCAGTACAATTTTTAAACATGTCACTATCCCATTAACAATTAAAACTAACCGTTGATAGTCCGGTTTCACTTCATCCTCTGCTTCATCCTCATCCACTTCATCATCATCATCATCATCATTTTCTTCATCACTATCCTCCTCATCATCATCTTCGTCCGATTCATTCTTAACACCATCCTTATCATGATCACTCTCTGAGTCACTGCCTTCTTCTTCAGAATCTGCATCGGAATCACCTAAAATGGAAGAACATATTGTTAGAGATCTTTTCTATCTACACCACAATTATTATTATTAGACTGTGTCTTTGACATATCCCAGGGGTGCCACACCTTTGGAGGGCGTACGAGGAGCCGAAGCCAACTCGCAGAGGCCATTACACGTTTTTAATGAAATTAAGCACCAACCAATGATTTATTACTGTCAGCCGTTTGTATGTCACTGCAGGACAAAGGCATCCTCACATCCCTTCCTACTACACTACAATACAATAAGAAATGTTTTATACAGTTTTCAAATGGATGTAGAATCCTAACTGAAATTCTTGACTGTCTAACTAATGTTATCCTCCATATAAAAGCGAGGATCCTCCGAGCAAACGGGTGTTGTGTCTACTAGGCTACTGCTCGATGATTGATGTCAGGACGTTGTATATACGCTAATTGCGCGGTAAAAACTACTTGCGCGATGCAGGATTTTTGCGAGACGTCAGTGTGATGCGTAGTTCGCATGTGGCGATGTAGATGTTGCCATAGTATAATTTTGCTGTCTCGCCCATCTATTCGGTACGAGTGATCAAGGCATTAGTTTAGCCTATGAGCTGTTTACATTTTTTTATAAAATAACATCTTTTATACCTATACATAAAAAAAAATATTTTATCTCTTGTCTCATAGTTTATGCTGCTTAACATAGATCTGTCCTAAACAAAAGTTTATGCTCAAGAGTTGAATATTGACAAACTTTTTAGTGCACTCCTACATTCTCTCACAATAGTCCAGTCAAAATAGACATTTGACTTAGCCAAAATTCGCATAGAGCTGAAAATTGGCAGAGACGTTATATACATCATTATAAATGAAATGTCAAAAATCCCCTTCGATCCCACTTCTGCAAAAAAAATTATTCAAGGTCAAAAGTACAAAATTAAGGTTTTTTTCCATTTTTCTCGAAAACAGTAAGTATTATCGTGAAAATAGATCAGACAAAAGTCGTAGATCATACAATTCTCTACAAAAATGGTCCAGTCACTTTTTCTCTTACGACTCACCATTCGTGAGATATCGCGATTTTAATCATTAGAAAATTCATATTTTACATAATATGCACACATTTCCGCACCACCTATGAGGTAATAATGTACTTGGCGCATTTTTTTAACGTGGTTTCCCCAGTAGGTATATTCCATGATCTATTGTTATAAAGAAAGTTTGATCAGATCGTATCCTATTAATTGCAAGAATAGTAATATTGCTAATGATCAAAGTGGAATAGGTTGTTTTTCTACATGTTATATTGAAAGAAATACAACAGATGAAGATATTAATGAGGAGACAATTGATGCATCCCTTTTTTTAGAACAGCGAACTTCTGCAAGAAGAAGAAAATAAAGACGAAGAAATAATTGTCGAAGTAGAATTAGACAATTATCTTATGTAATGACGACATGTGTAAAAAAACAATCTATTCCACTTTACTCATTAGCAATATTACTACGAGGATTCTTTCAATTAAAAAGATACGATCTGATCAAACTTTCTTTGTTACAATAGATCGTAGAGTATACCTACTGGGGAATGATGATGATGACGGGACTCCCTTTCCCACATTCGGGCCGTTGTGCGTGGGGATTCTGGCTAACAGAGCCAGCCTAGCTCCGCCCAGAAGCACAGAAGCTTCCTGGGAGCTTCACAGGCTTCGCGGAGCGACCTCATTGTTCCGAGGATTTCTGCACGTTGAGAAGCCACGGCCTCGCAATCCAGGATGACGTGGGCGGCTGATTCCTCGGCATCAAGGCAGCCCCTACAAAGGGGGCTGTCCGTGGCGCCTATGTTGAAAAGATGTTTGTTAAGGAGGTTGTGGCCCGTAATTGTAGCTATTATTATTCTAAGGTTAATCCTACTCAGGCTGAGAAGTTTTTTGGTTAATCGCGGGTGTATCATTGGTAAAGCCAATTTTGACTGTCTACAGTCTGTTGCCCGTGACCATCTGTTGTTATGAAGTTCGGTCGATCTTTGGCGAATCCACGCACGAAATTGTGAGAAAGGCAAAGGGAGAAGTGGGTACGGGCCTAGCACCCTCATATCAGAGCCTCTCTTCGCAAGTTCATCTGCAGCATCATTGCCCAGAGATTCACTGTGCCCTTTGATCCACTGGAGAGTAATACGATTAGACGTCGATAAACTCTCCAGAGCTAGATGGCACTCAAAAATTAGCTTATTGTTAGTTTGTTTGCTTCCTAAAGCTTTGAGCACAGATAGGCTGTGGGTAGATAGATAGATAGTTCCGGATGCCTAAGCGCTTTACTGCTGTTGCAGCTTGTGTTAAGGCAACACATTCGCATTGAAAGATCGAACTATGTGTGCCTAGTGGTATGTGAAAGTTAATATTTAGGGTTAATACTTAAGGGAGTGCACGCCAGCACCTGAACCATTTTGTGTTTTAGAGCCGTCTGTATAAATGCGCACTTCATTAACTCCTGACTGATCCCTTTCTTCTTGAACTGTTTGTATAATGTAGTTCTTGTTGAACATCGGTTGGTTTGGTGTTCTGTCACACGGGGCAGCGATGAGAGGCTGGTACTCAATCGCCCGGTCCAGTATTTTAGCGTGTGGACTAGTAATGTTTTTGCCCCATATGCCCAGATGCATTAGCCTGATGGCGGCTAGCGCCGCTTCCTGCTGTATGTACAGGTCAAGGGGAGTTAATTGAAGGGCTATCTCCATCACCTACTGGGGAAACCACGTTAGAAAAAATGTACTAAGTACATTACCTCATAGGTGGTGCGGAAATGTGTGCATATTATGTAAAATATGAAATTTCTAATGATTAAAACCGCGATATCTCACGAATGGTGAGTCGTAAGAGAAAAAGTGACTGGACCATTTTTGTAGAGAATTGTATGATCTACAACTTTTGTCTGATCTATTTTCACGATAATACTTACTGTTTTCGAGAAAAATGGAAAAAACCTTAATTTTGTACTTTTGACCTTGAATAATTTTTTTTGCAGAAGTAGGATCGAAGGGGATTTTTGACATTTCATTTATAATGATGTATTTAACATCTCTGCCAATTTTCAGCTCTATGCGAATTTTGCCTAAGTTATGACTTATTTTTGTCTATTTTGACTGGATTACAAACATACTTTTGCAAATTGTATAGTATGTTACTGAAGATAGTATTTGCAGTTTAGTCTGTGCATTATCAGTCTCAAAACTCTTTGAACACATTAAAAAGAAGAACAAACTCACTCTCGCTCTTAACTTCATCTTTAACATCTTCACCGGTCACATTCAACGGAGACTTGTCATCATCACTGTCAGACTCTTCCTTCTTGATATTTTCTTCCTTTTCCATCTGTTGGTTGACCACATGCTGCATGTACTTGTTCTTGGCTACTGCCCAATCCACTGATATTGGACGACCTGCAAGAAAAGTAGTAATTTAGACCTTGATAACAGGCCTTTGCGCAGAAGTGGGAACAAGCAGGCTAGAAAAAAAATCATAATATGGAGGCCTGATGTTCCAGCAGTGGGAAAATGAAATTGAAATTAGTGCAACTATTTATGATTTGTAAAAAAATTGCGGACCTAAGATAATTAATTCTCTATTGTTTTAAATGCAATGTTCTTTCTTTCTTATTACATCTGCTAAGTTAAATAGAGTGTAAGCCGAGCAAAAATAAAGTCAGAAAGAACCCTCAGCAAAAACAAAGTTATTGCCAGGGTAAGCGATGGGGTGGGTCGCGGAACAAAAAAATTCACACGGACATAAATGCCGGAAGCTCGTTTAAAAAAATTAAATAAGCTTGCATACTTTCAGCCACTTTTAAGAACATAGTTACATCAAAACACTTACCCAAAAATGGTTTCATATTAGTGTTCAGCAAAGCCTTTTTAGCCATTGGTACATTTTTAAAATGTACAAATGCACATCCCACAAGTTTTCCATCTGGCTTCTTTAGCAATTTCACCTCTAATATATCGCCATAGGACTTAAAATGCTCTTTTAGTGTTTCTTCAGTGGCCTTGAATGACACATTACGGATTATAAGACGAGCATTGCGGTTCACTCTCTCTTTCTTTTGTTTTTCCTCTGTCTGCTTCTCTGTGCTTTCTGGTTTTTCTTCTGCAAAACAAAATGCTTGATAAAACTCTCAGACTGTTTGAACGAGACACAATAGATGTTTTATTGTTATTATATAGAGGAGCGTTAAGTGTCCCGCAGTGTTAAAAGCCATTTGATTGGTTGAAACTAATTTTAAGTAATTGTTGGTTCTGTAAAACATGTTAAGTTTTGTTGGTCCTGGCTGTCATTTGTGGATCTATGACTGTCATTATGGGTCGTCAGAAGCCCAAAACTCTGACAAACAGTCTTACGAAAGGGTATTGTATTACCCAGGGTTGTGGAGTTCAGATAGGCAGTATCCATGTAAAATACTGGCTATTCAGCTGCATCAGTTAGACTGAAAGCCAACCCCACCATAGTTGGAAAAAGGCTAGATAATAGTAATCTAATGCTTTGCAATAATAAGAATTATTTAAAATAACTTACTCTTGAAAGGCTTCTGGTCATCTTCAGAGTTGGCACTATCAAACCTCTGTCTTGCATTTTTATTTTCCAAATTCTGTACATATGCCTTCTTTGATACTGCAAAAGCCACATGAATTGGGCGATCTGAAAGAAAAAAATTTTATTGAAAGTATAATTTATTTGGAGCCTATAGACTGATTTGCTTTAAATACTGGCATGAGAAAATGACTTTGATTTATGTGTGTGGATGTTGTGCATGTTTTTCTGAACTAATATACTTAAGAAAAAATATTTGTTTTTTTGTTTGTCACACATTTACGCTAAAACGACAGAATGGATTTGAATGACATTTTTCGAACCCGCAACACGCAGCGCAGCAGTCAATCGCTTAACCACCGCGCCAACCGTGCCGTCGCCGTGCCGTGTAGTCGTCATGTGGCTAGAACATGACCTGGCTGGACTAGGACATAGGATAATTTTTATCCAATATTTCCACAAGATGGAGACCTATGTGGATGAAACTGTGTGGCACAGCTAGTCTCAAATAAATTAATTACATACATATAAATGTATATAAACTTTCCTGTCCTCTGGTGAAGATTAGTGATGGAGATGTATCCATGTGTAAATGAAAAGTAGTTATAACAACTGGCGATAATGACTGTTGAGGTCAATTGAAACTAAAAATAAATAGCAACCTTACCTAGAAAAGGCTTCTTGTTCGTAGCAGCAATAGCCTTCTCAGCCATAGCCACATCAGCAAAATGCACAAAACCGCACCCAACCAGCTTCCCATCAGGTTTCTTCAACAAATTTACTTCTTGCACCGTTCCATACTTCTCAAAATGCTCTTTTAAAGCTTTGTTGGTTGCTTTGAAAGATATATTCCTCACGATAATCCTACCATTGCGTTCTGCAGCCTCTTTGTTAGCTCTAGCGTCGTTAACGCCAGAGTAAAACTCATCATCCATTTGACCCATCTTCTTCAGTGTCTTCGTATATAAATTCTTGCAAAAAAGACCAGAATCCGAGGTAAAAATTCACGTGGTGGACCAAAACATAACCTTTATTTTATATTAATGTTTACAGTTAAAAGTTCACTATGAATAGGAAGAAGCGCTTCAGATTAATTAACAATTGAATTGTTCAGAAAATTAAATTATTTATATTGCCCACTATTTAAAAAAATCGATTACATGCGCATATATTGCGCAAAGTTGAAATTTTTTTTTTGTTTGACAATTTTGACATTGACTTTTAAGAGTTATATGTGACACTGACAGCAGGTGACGTGACAATTTCGATTTTTCGAAGTTCGAACTATGTAGTTTCAAATGAGTGGACTACATGGCTGCTGCTACTTACATTAGCGATGGGCCGAGTTGAATTTTTGGCAACTCGAGTAACTCGAGTTGACTCGCTTACCAACTCGGGTTGCAACTCGAGTTGACTCGACTCAGTCTGCCTTAAGATGCGTCGCGTTGCCGCGTTGTCCGTCCGAGTCAGGAAATGCTCAACTCGGTGCATCGTTCCGCGGGTTGCTAGTTTGCTATGTTCAGTCGTTCACGGTTCGCCGGGTCGGGTCCGGCGGGCTGCGTGTCGTCGTGTCGAGTCAATGGTAGTCAAATCAAATTGAGCCCGTTCAAAAATCAGACATTTATTATTATTAAAGGTGTTTACAAACATCACATCACAAAACGAAGTACCTACTTATGTAGCGCAAAAGAACGAGGTAAAAATGTTAATTTTTACCTAGTAAATAATAAGAAACTAAAATAAATCTAATGGCACTTTATTCCTTAAATTAAACACCGCACCTTTTGGTATTTGGTCATCTATCTATCAACTAACATCTATAAAAAAAGCTAATCAACATCTAAGTAATGGCACTTATTTCTGAAGGAATACCAGTCTTAAGTTTAAAAAATATCTTGTAACTCTATAAAAATAACTGTAATATAAACTAATCAGCTTTGAAATAGACCGTATATAGGTACCTATAAATCTAAAGGCTCTGATTTCTAAATATCAGTTTTAAATTCAACAATACTTACTTGGTAAGTAATTATATAAAAATTATTATGTATAATGGCACTTGTTTCTGAATTTCAGTCTTAAATTCAACATAAGAAACCAAGAACGAGAACTATCTCTTTCACTCGCGGCTCGGACGTTCGGCGTCGGGCTGATTCGGGCTCGCTCAGAGTCGTTCGGGCCTCGCGACTCGCGGGCTAGGCGGCTAGCCGCGGGCCGCCAACCCACCGCACCGAGTTGACCCGGAGAGCGCGCGGGACGGGCGCGCCCGTCGCGCGCGCTCTCCGGGTCAACTCGGTTTGCAGATATTTTGACTCGGGCTGACTCGCTTACGGTCTGACCCGAGTTACTCGAGTTAGATAACTCGAGTCGCACATCGCTAACTTACATTCAAGCTCAAGCTCAACCCCGGGTCTTCTGTGTAGTCTTCTGTGAGCTCAACCCACCCAACACACTGCTACGGCATTGGCCGCCGCCGCCGTTGGGTGTGTAACGCCGAGGTGCGGGGCTAATAAGAAGTATGAATAGTAATGGTCTAAGCTAGGGAGCCACATGGTGCTACACCATAAATGTATGTGCACAATACACAAAAGAAGAAGGTTCTGCCTGCTCAAAGTAATTTTTAAAAAGCAATTTTTTATCTCTCAGATACCGATATTTTCCGATACTTTAATTTTCCCGTTTGAAGTTGTTGTTTTTGTCATAAATTAATTCATTATTTGCATTTGCTACTCAATGAACTGCTATTTTGGTTAACATAATAAAAACAATAAATTTTTCATTATTATTTAATTTCTTGTTAAATATTTTCAGAGTAGACAAAAGTTCTGCTTTTGGAACTAAAGACAAAATCAGCTGCTGGGGCTGTCATGATGATAAATGTCAAAACAATTTTAACCTCTTCGTCGTAAATATTTATTACAGATTTTTTTCGATAAAATGAATTCCCGACACATATTTAGGATATGTGACAAACTCCTGATACAACAAACAATATCCCGAAATTACGGTTTCAAAGTTGTTAAACGTCCAGACCCAAAAACTTTGAAAATGCCTGCGCCGGGTTCGGCTCCAAGCTTAATGGAAATAATTAGAGAAAAAATAAAACTAAACGGTCCTCTAACTGTGGCTGAATACATGCATATTATAATTACTAACCCAACTGAAGGATATTATATGAAAAAAGATGTAATTGGTGAGGCTGGTGATTTTATTACATCGCCTGAAATCAGTCAACTGTTTGGTGAGATGTTGGGGGTTTGGTTCTATGCTGAGACTCAGAAGATGGGCTCTGGAAAGCCCCTGCAGATCGTCGAACTTGGACCTGGCAAGGCAACATTGTTGCTAGATATTTTAAGGGTAAGTCACTGAGTTAATAATTAAATTACACTAAATTATATTTTACTAGTGACCTGCCCCTGCTTCGCACGGTTTTAACGACTTGAACGAAACATCTAGATCTCACTAGTATAAAAATAAAACTTCCATAATAAATTCTATAAATCATGGTGAAAACCGCATCATAACCGGTTGCATAGTTTAGAAGAACAGCGCGCTCACACAAACAGAAACAAAAAGTGACTTTTTATAATATGTGTAGAAGCACTAATGATATGTTAAATAATGATTTTAGAAATTGTTAATTGTACAGACAGCTACCTTAATTTACTACCCCTTTTACTAAGGTACTTTGTTCAAACTCAATTTAACTATTGCTACACATTTCAGCTCAAAATGAAGTTATAATAATATTCTAAATTGTTTCTAGGTACTCAATCGTCTAGGCTACAAACCTCCAGACCTGAGCCTACACTTGGTGGAAATCTCTTCAACAATGCAATCAGTGCAAGCTAACCGACTATGCATATCTCATAGAGAAGTTGATATTGAAAAGCCACATAACTATGAAGTAAGGAGAACTCTACGTCGTCATTAATGTATTGTGTTTAATCAAAGTAGTCTTTTAGTTGAGTATGAATGTGGATGCCTATAAGACTAGGGGAGAACCAAAGAAAAGATAGATGGGCTACATAAGAGTAAGTCTGAATGAAGGCACCAGTGACTGAAAAGTTGTGTGAAAATTTGTTGTCTTGGGATGAGCATGTAATGCGAAGGAATGAGGAAAAAATTGTAAGGAAAGTTTTGACTTTTTGAGTATGAATGTGGATGAAGACTAAGGGAAGACTAAAGTAATGATGGATGGACTGTGTGAAAGGCGATATGGCTAGAAAGAGGGTAACTAATAGACAAGTATGGAAGAAAATGACATGTTGCGCCAACCCCTAATTTGGATAAGGGCAAAAAAAAATGATTATGACAACTCTTTTGTTATCGTTAATCTGTTGTGCAAATAAAATCTGTAACAAGTTTAACCTAAAACAAGTTACAATTTGTAATTATTTTGGCTGAAACACACAATGCACTACTTACATCCCCATTCAAACTTTATGGCGTCTCTGAAGTGCGCTACCCGCTGCGCCGTACCTCACTCCTCACCCCTCACCCCTACTGACACGTGAGTTTGTAACTGCGCAGCACTTGCCTCATGTTCCGAGCCAACATAAAGTTTGAATCAGGCTCTAACATACTGTCATCAAAGCACTTATGCTTTTTAACCATATATTATGGCAGTTTGTTATGATAACAACTAAAATCTGCTATGATAAAGATACTGGTTGATGTCATAGATACATGTGATCATATAATTTAAAATTTTATTTTCTAGGGTGAGACAGTGAGTGGTATCAAGGTGTACTGGTACAATGACCTGAAGAAAGTGCCCATTAACTTCTCTTGGTATATTGCACATGAGTTCTTTGATGTACTGCCAATACATAAGTTTGAAGTAAGTTGCAATCAATTTGAATATACATATTTCATTTGATGTAAAAGAATTGTTAGGTACACAGTATTGGAAACAAAAGGATACATGATAATTATACAAGCTCATTTATTTTATTATTGAAGTGCACTTCAATAAGTACCTAAAGTACCTGTCAAAAAGTCCCTAAAGTTCACTCACTGGAATTGTAAAAGATTTAATTTGGTTTTTTTTAAGTACTTGGTATTTTTTTATTAAAGTTTTTTCTCACATTCCAGAAAACTGATAAAGGCTGGCGAGAACTCCTAATAGACCTAGATGGACAAGATAAACTTTACTACAGAATAACCGCAGAAGAGACCACCTCTTGCAAGTCCCTCATTAGACCACCATTAGATTCTGGTGACAGAACAGAGCTTGAGATCAGTGCCCGAAGTCTGGGTCTTGCAAGACAACTGGCCACAAGGGTGGATAAGTATGGGGGAATAGCCCTTATTGCGGATTATGGACATGAAGGAGAAAAGGGTGATACTTTTAGGGTAAGTAATGCAATTTGGGAATTGAAAAAAAATATGATAATGGCTTCCATACTAAGATTGTGAATTTGCGTTTCTTTATGTTGCATCCTATGTATTTTCATTGTTTCTCTTCTGATTTTGATTTTATTGAATATTATCATTATCATCATCAGCCTATAGCAGTCCACTGCTGGACATAGGCCTCTCCTATTGCAAGCCATACAACTCGAAAAAAAAAATTATATTATTATATTTTTTTATTAAATATAAAATCTGAATATCATTATTTTCAGGCTTTCCACAAGCACAAAGTGGTGAACCCTCTAGAAAATCCTGGCAAGTGCGATTTGACAGCTGATGTGGACTTCTCGCAACTAAGGGTCGCAGCGTCTAAGACTCCATCTAGTGACAACTATGCCTTGGTCATGGGCCCTGTCAAGCAGAAAGATTTCCTAAATAGATGTCAAGCTGAGGCTAGGCTTAAGGTGATAAACTGATAAACTATCTTGATCTTGGAAGGAAAATATTAACTATTATTTATTTCGCCCACGTGAAATTTCGTGTTCCCCGACCCACCCTATCGCATCGCATGGCCTGCGTTTTCGTTTCGCGTGCTTTCAATGTTTTTATTTTTGCTCGGCTCCTAGCGTGGTGTTAAAGCCTATAGACTTCCTCAATAATTAGGCTATCAAATGCAAGAAGATTTAAAAAAATCCAACTGGTAGTTCGAGACATTAACATTTTCCACCTCCTCCTCCTCCTTAGCTCCTTGACTCCTTAGCTTTATTATTAGTATAAATTACATGGATCAATCCTACTATTTCTTGCACAAATCCAGTGCAAAATGGGTATTGAATGTGACTACATAAATCTTGGCATACTAAGACCTAATAAGCTAAACTGAAAAAAATTTGGAAATTTTACTCATTTTTGTGGACAACTTGTAACTCTCCCCAGAAATCTTATGGATTCAAATTTTCCCATATTATTCCAGTAATATAACATTGTCTATGGAACTCTTGTGCAAAAATTAAAACTGTCAATGAATGTATACATATAACATGACCATACTAAAAGCAATTTTATATTTCCAGGTACTCATGGATAATGCAAAGTCAGATGAAGACCGAGAAAAAATAAAGAAGTCCTATGAAATGCTTGTTGATCCCGCGAAGATGGGAGAAAGATTCAAGTTCATGGCTTTTTATCCTTCAGCTATGGCGGAGATGTTAAATAAGTACCCTCCTTTGGGTTTTTCAACTCCTCCTAAGTCTTAATTAGCACTTTTTAAAATTATTTAATATTTATATGAATTTCATAGTAGTTAGACTTTTGTAGGTATATTGATTAAATGATTTAAGTATTTGTTTCGCAAGTGTTTCTTTTATAAGTCTGGCCGATATTTTGTCACGAGGGCGACTCACAGATGGTGTGAAGCGAGCCAGTGGTCACCCAATCCATCATAATAAGAGTCATCAGTTCATCCTCCCTAAAATCCTATCTGATTTTTTCTCTTAAGATTTATTGTCAAACAAAACGCTAAGTTTTAAAACGCAATTATAGGCTCATTATCTTATTATCGATAAGGCTCGTGTGCGAGTTGTGGGAAATTCCTGTAACGTATGCTATACGGTAGTTATTGTATTTGCTTTTAGAATATTTTGTTTGTTTTTTGTTGTAGAGGGTGCGGTGTTTACATTTTTCTGGAGTGACAGTCTTAATTGCTATTCATTTGAATTATTTGAAGCCAATAGACACATACGCATGTCAAACCTGGCCTCTCAAAAAATCCTTCCTAAGTAAAATAAGAAGCTGTCAACGAGGAATTGAACGGAGTTACTTAAGTATCAGATTGAAGGACAGAGTCAAAAGTTCACTGATAAGGAAAATAACCAAGGCAAGAGATGTGGTCAAACAGGTCCTGACACTGAAATGGAAATGGTCAGGCCATATTCAAAGAACTACCGATGAAAGATGGTCACAAGTCGTTACAAATTGGTATCCAATTAGTAAGAAGAGAAGGAAGGGTAGACCACTTAAAAGAATGTACATTTCAACCGCGCGGCCAACTCATAATATTTGACGAAACTTTGCCAGGAATTAGTGCTAATTTGTTACTTTACACACCCCTTTTCGTGAATTTGTTACAAAAAAAACTAAGACGCTATGACAAAGAATAGTTGGCCGCTAGAACCGCCACTTGCCGTAATCATCGCCCGTGATTACACAGAAACTATATAATACAGATAGACGAATGATGCATCAAAAGAAAGGTCTTAATTTGTTCAATTTGTTACAAAATTTAAAAACGTCATAACGTAAATAAACAAAAAGTTACGCAATATTTAGTTCTCAGGTTATGAGTAGGTAGGTATCTCACCATAAATATCAAATTAATAGAGGCTAATGTGTATGGACAATTAGTTACTAATTTGTTACAGCTAAAACCAGAAAAAAAATACTAGAAAGTAGGTTCAATAATTTGTTAGAATCGATTTTAGTTGGCCGCTCGGACGGCAATATGCCTAAAATACAATGGCGTTTATCTCGTTATAAAAAGTAGGTTTAAGCTAAGTTTTAGTACTAATCGCCAGGTAACGTAACATAGTTTGGATAAATATGGCGAACATAACTGCAGCATCCATATTTTAGAATATATTTACAATAAATAGTAGTATGAAACCGTATCAGAGTAGGGTGACCATGATTACATTAGTACCTACGAAAGCATGTTTTTAATTTTGTACTCTGTTCGAACGAATATGCGGTTCGTTTTGCGGCCATATTGATGTCTATTGTTCTTAATTCTTTAAAGTATTTAGGTAGGTACTGATAAAATTATCGTTTCTTTGACTTTGACTGGGAACGATTCTAGAAAGGATCTCTTTTGTTTCCAAACTATTGTTAAAAATATTTGTTGCAAAGGGTTTGCAAAGCGATTATTTTTTGTTGTGAATATTGTCATTACTGTGCAGTATTTTGTGGAGTGTGCTCGTACGTATTTAATTCCCGTGATTTTCATACTACAAAGTTATTGAGACAATTATTACTAAATCCAGAAGTATCTAAAAGTGCTTAGCTATGAGTTGTGCACACTTATATGTTGGATTTGTTAATGTAGAACTCACCACCAAAAAGTGTATTGCAAATTTTAATCGATTTGTGACTTTTACTTTTATAAAGTTATGCTACAGGATGCCTTAACATTTATATAAGCACTCGCCCTAAAAAAATAAGATATGAATATCGAACATTCCAATAATCACTATTCAGTCTCACTTCATTGTGAAAATTCATGGTCAACCTACTTTCATACGGTTACATACTACTGTTTTTTGTAAATATCTTCTAAAATATGATTGATGCAGTTATGTTCGCCATATTTATCCAAACTATGTTACGTTACCTGGCGATTAGTACTAAAACTTAGCTTAAACCTACTTTTTATAGCGAGATAAACGCCATTGTATTTTAGGCATATTGCCGTCCGAGCGGCCAACTAAAATCGACTCTAACAAATTATTGAACCTACTTTCTAGTATTTTTTTTCTGTTTTTAGCTGTAACAAATTAGTAACCAATTGTCCATACACATTAGCCTCTATTAATTTGATATTTATGGTGAGATACCTACCTACTCATAACCTGAGAACTAAATATTGCGTAACTTTTTGTTTATTTACGTTATGACGTTTTTAAATTTTGTAACAAATTGAACAAATTAAGACCTTTCTTTTGATGCATCATTCGTCTATCTGTATTATATAGTTTCTGTGTAATCACGGGCGATGATTACGGCAAGTGGCGGTTCTAGCGGCCAACTATTCTTTGTCATAGCGTCTTAGTTTTTTTTGTAACAAATTCACGAAAAGGGATGTGTAAAGTAACAAATTAGCACTAATTCCTGGCAAAGTTTCGTCAAATATTATGAGTTGGCCGCGCGGTTGAAATGTACATTTAAAAGATGGAGTGACGATTTAAAGGAAACAGCCGGAAACTTATGGCCGAGACTGGCGAAAGACAGAGTCAGTTGGAACAGTTTGGAGGAGGCTTTCACCGCAAAAGGCGGCCCTTACACCTAACAATACTAATCTTATTTTAAGTACGGTCGCCAGCACATCAACCTACCACAATCTGTCAGATTTCTTTAATAGATTTTCAACTTTATCGCTAAAGCATAAGGTTTAAAGTTGATTGGGAAAATCTGACAGATTGTGGTAGGTTGATGTGCTGGCGTCTGTACAAACACTAACATAACTAACAAATAAATAAATAAGTGCACAACATTATAAAATATAAAACTAAATGTAAGGGATAAAATAAAGCTAAATAATAATAATAATGCTATACGGTCCGCATGCAGGGAAAGGAACCGTTTTGATTAGTCGGTATGGTATCATTGCGATATACGGATAACCTACACTGCATTTTTGGCAGTTGCTTTGCCATATTTGGTCATTTTCATTGGACTATGGGGATTCTCCGCAGACCGTGTACCGACCGAGTTATCGATTTATGATTTTCATTACCTAGCCATTAGCACAGAATAAAGAAATACAGTATTGTTACTCGGCCGTAACCTTGATGTAAATGCCTACAGCCGCGCGGTACGTAAACATGCGATAGGGCTGCCCGCCTCCAGTATTTTAATTACATTTGCCTACTTTGTGTTTCCATTTAGTTTTGTTATTGTATTTTACTGTGTGTACATAAATAATTTTATATAAACAAATAAAATACTTTGTGAATTGAATAGGAAGTGTTTAATAAAAATGCGTGTTGTTTTGATCGCCGCCGCACGACTCCAGCTAGTGAGCAGCAGCGCGCTGTTGCTATTCAAATTTCGAACTAATCGCCGCGCGGCGCCAGTCAGTAGGCAGCGCTAGCGCGCTGTTAAAATGGCGGGAAAGCAAGTGTGCATTCACAGATTGATTTTATTTAAAATTAAAAAAACAGTTTATTCGGTAATTTAAAAACTTGGCTGCATGCTCTAGTGTCTTTGCCAACATTTTCACGCAGCCACGGCAGAAAATAATCCTCGCGCCATTTTTTTTCAAATTTTCTTTTCTTTGTACTTGTATTGTGAAATGTTTTTTTTTCTGTTTCCTCGCAAATGTGTTAAAAAAAGTCGTACGATATACGTGCGTATTGGTTATAACATCTTAACGCACTAATATCGTAATGTACTATTACAGAATTATAATCATTAAAGTCATCAACACAACTCTCTAAGACCATGTAAGTCCAAAGAATGATGATTTCATGAAACAGTTATTCTTATTACAGTAACAGTTATTCAATAAAAATAATTAATTTTATTCATAAAAGTATGCAATCATTTCATTAATGTTTTGTTATGATGTTGTCACGTTAA
Organism: Luperina nickerlii; assembly: GCA_963855955.1. Lineage (NCBI taxonomy): Eukaryota > Metazoa > Arthropoda > Insecta > Lepidoptera > Noctuidae > Luperina > Luperina nickerlii. Next base: position 6,946,712 of record OY979671.1, read on the forward strand.
ACTATCGTCCGTAAATCGACTTTACAGACAACCAATTTTTTTGTAGTAAGTATTATTCATACACACAGTACAATAAACAACTATTATTAATAATAAAAACCACGTCTTTACTTTGAATTATACAAACTAACAAAACACACATGCGCCGAGGTTTTAACACAAGCGTACCTACCGTTTAATGATTCATGAACCGCCTATAACTACCTACCTCACTCGTGTTTATCACTTTCCTTTACTCTATTCACTTCATTTATTAATCCAGACATCTTTTTTTCGGGAGATAAAATGAAATACTTATCCATTAAAAATACACACATTATGTACGGACGCCAGCACATCAACCTACCACAATCTGTCAGATTTCTTTAATAGATTTTCAACTTTATCGCTAAAGCTTAAGGTTCAAAGTTGATTAGGAAAATCTGACAGTTAGGTGTAGCTTGATGTGCTGGCGTCTGTACCTACCTACAAGTAAGTAAAATTATTTTATAGTCTTACCTTTCAGAGTTTCCAGGTAATCTAAAAAAAGTTATCTCTGGATGCGTTATTGACGAATTCATGCAACCAAAAACAGCACAATATAGCCTACTCGTCATATTAAATATGTACTTGAACTTATTTTTAGTGCAAAAATCGCGCGTTTATTGTTAAAAAAAACAACACACCGTCCGTTCGTCACTGCAGCACAGTCGCGACTGTCTGCATGCTGAGCTCATGCCGTGGTCGAGGCGCGTAGGTATAGCTCGCGTTTCGTCCGTTTGTATGAAGACCTCGTACTGTATGTCTTTATACTGTGCCATTAGCCTGCAGGGAGCCCCCACTTGCCGTATATCGGCCGAGTTATCGACTAATGAATATGTGCCTTTAAGTAGGTACTAAGTTGTACTACACCTATGTTTTCGCAGCAACTGCTGAGCAACAACAGTGGGTGGAGATAGGAAAGAAACTAACGCAAGGTAGGTAGTAAAGTGAGCTACCACGCCTACACTACAACGGGCTTCAATGTGGAGTCTCGTATTATTTTGGACAAATCCGTTACTATACTCGGACTTTTAATTAGCTGCAGTAAAATGACAGCTTATGTGTTACTTAGATGTCTGAAATTGGCGTCTTTTTGTTTTTTCACGGCCATCAACCAAATCTTGTTTTTGTAGTAAGTACAGAATCTAATAAACGAAAGTTATTTGACATGCATATCTCTAAACTCAGTCGGAAATGAGTTACTAACTAAATGAGTTACTACTAAACTAAATGTCATTTTACTGCAGCTCATTATATGCATTCCAATGTTATCCAACAGAAATTGGTACGGTAACTTGTCGAAAATCAAATTAGTAATACCCCACGCCGTGTGCCCCAGGAAGAAGCCTATGCTTATGTAATAATCCATTTAATTTTAAATAATCTACTTTTAGGTGTACGTATGAAGGTGTGTTAAAAGCTGTGAATTGCAAAGACTTGCTGTAAGAAATTAATTTCGAAAGTAAAAAACCGATAAGTTAAACATGACGGTTAACGCCGGTTATTGTTGCATTCACCGCACTAGCACAATCGGATTTCGCTCGTTCGGGCTGGTTCGGGCATCCGTCGATTGATTCGCATATTTTTATTTTTATTGTTTAAAAAAAAGGCTCAATCATATTTTCTAATCATCGCCGTGTAATTAATTAGATATATTCATTACCTATATAGTGATTAATTTGGTGCAAAACATTAGATAGTTGTCTTTGTTTCGTGAATTCAATAAGTACTGTGTATTCATCGAACTGTGATGAAATGTCAAAAATTTTCGTGGATTGGTGCCAATGGTCATGAAATTTTTCTGCCGTGAAAATTTTGTGATGAAAGTGCATTTGTGAACTGTTGATATTGTTGAATTTTGAGCAGTTGTTGTGTTATTGTACGCTTCACAGCGGTATCTTGGTTGTGACAGTTGCATGATTTAACACATTTCGAGAAAGTGAAGGTATGTAATGATTCGTTTCTTTTGTTGTGGCTGTACATAATCAATTGCACAGCATCGTGAGATTGGTTAGTTTTTGTAGTCATGCGAAACCGTAGCATGATTTTTAGTTATTTGAGATCCATCAGAGGTTTCACAAATCTGCGCATTCCCCATTGTTCCGTGCGAAGAAATGTAAATATTTACGAAAATCTTGCAGACAATGGTCTGTATCGTTTGAGATTCATTAAAATATTTTTAACACGTAATTACGAATTCGCTTAGATACACTAAGCGAATGCGTAATTACGTGTTAAAAATATTTTCTTAATGAATCTCAAACGATACAGAACAGACCATTGTCTGCAAGATTTTCATTCAGATTCATGGAATGTTGCATACTTGTGTTCTGTATATCAAATAAATAGGCGTCTACTTGCTTTCCGTAGCTTAGTAACAGATAGAAAATATTTTTATTGTTAAGTATTTATACAACAAGGACTGGTAATTATTGAAATAATTAAACATGAATCAAGCAAAATGTCCTTGAAGAATTAACTACTACATTATACTCACTAAAAATCATTATCATCAACATCATCTGACATAAAAAAAATTGAAATAAGTAATTGCCCATAGGCACTGTACTGCTGTTTTTAAAGACTTCACTACTCGCATTGCTAGATAATAATCTATAAAATTATGCTTTGTCATGTTATTCAAATGCATGCGAACAATTATTGTTAATTTCTTGACTATGTACAATATATAGTATAATATTTTAAGCAATATTTCCAGGGCAAAGGCCTCCTTACTCACCTTCCATTTTTTTTTCTTTATACGAAACTACTATCAACTGGTCTTCCTGTATGATCATATCAAAGTAAACATCCTACAAAGATGATAGAGAAGTATTTAAGAAAAAGACATGTTGCACCAAGCACAAATAAATTTGGGATAAGGGCAGGAGAGGAGAATGATGGTGATTTATCAAAGTGAAAATAATTATTATTAGTAAATTTATTGTTACTAGCTTCTGCCCTGCGGTTTCACCTGCATGAGTGTCGATCCTATGGAAATATCGGGATAAAAACTTTCCAACATCCTTTCCCAGGACTCTATACCAAATTTCATCTAAATTGGTTCAGCAGTTTAAGCATGAAGATGTAACAGACAGACATACACTTTCACATTTGTAATATTAGTATGGATTAACATCATGGGCAATTGCAGTGATCAAATACAATGCAATGTTAAACATAATTTTTCTCTTAGATTATAAAACATGGCAAATATTGATTTCTGTACTAGTATTTTATGTTGTAGTCAGATAGGCAGTCAGTTGCTCCATGTAAAATACTGGTATTCAGCTGCGTCCAGTTAGACTGGAAGCCAACCCCAACATAGTTGGGAAAAAGCTAGGCTAGGCAAATTGAGTTTATGTTGTGCATGACTAATATTTAATGAGTTTTAAATCAGTATTTCGGTTTTTAATTACAAACCAGAGGGGTAATTCCATCTGTTAAAAATAGCTCTAATTTCCCTGCATTTTTGATGTTGATTGTAGCCGAGATGAGTTTGCAATTAGATTTTGAACATTTCAACTGTGGAAATTGTCCTTCAGGGTTCATCCCTGATCTATTTCTTCATGTTATTACACCCGCACACATGAGAAAATAAAGAAAACGATCAAAAGTGCCGTTTGTGTGGCAGAAAACTGGGCTAGCAAAATATGATATCGACGGCAAAGTGCCAATAACACCTAACTAACAAAGTCAAAAATTTACACAAACTGGAAAAATACGTTCAAAAATAGACACGTTGTTTTAGTTGGGAGGTACATATTTCCACATTTTAATTTAATGCTGTTGCAACTAAAAATACACTTAGGCGATTTCACTAAAACATGCGAATAACGCCTTTAAATTCAAAACGAAAAATAGGTGAATTTCTCAAAAAAAAATTCAGTTAGGAGGTATTGGCACTTCGCCGTCAATATGTGCCATAGACACTATAGAAGAAGAAGACAAAGCACCCAAAAACAAAAACCTACTACCATAGATAAAATCTTCATATTTATAAACATCCTTTTATGAAGGACAATACAAACAACTTCAAGGAAGTGGAATTTCAAGTTTCTATTATAATACTAGCAGCGCCCCGCGGTTTCACCTGCATAAGTCTCGATCCCGTGGGAATATCAGGATAAAAATTATCCTATGTGTTAATCGTGGTTGTAAACTATTTGTGTGTCAAATTTCATCCAAATCTGTTCAATCGTTTTTAGTGAAAGAGTAACATACATCCATTCATCCATCCATCCATCCTGCATCCTCACAAACTATATTAGTAGCATAGGATTAAATATGATGTCATTACAACATTGTTATGTTGAATAACAATGCACAATGTTTTAAAACAATTGTACATTAGCACAAAATTATTCTAACTTTAAAATTATTTAATTGCATAATAATTTTATTCACAAATAATAACTTCTTTTTTTCTTTTGTGAGACCTTAAAATCTTAATTTGTGGTTAATGAGGTTACATGCTACTTTATTATTTTAAACTTTTACTTTTCATTCATATTATTATGTTACTGCACTAATGTTATGTCAGTTGATACTTACAAAAAATCTATATTAATAATAAAGGTGAAGAGTTTGTTTGTTTGTTTGAACATGCTGATCATTGGAACTACCAGTCCAATTGGAAAAATTCTTTTTACATCTTATAGCCCAACTGGCTGTGCCCCCCGGTTTTACTCGCGTAAATGTCGATCCCGTGGGAATATCGGGATAAAAAGTAGCCTATATGTTAATCCAGGGTGTCAGCTACCTCCATACAAAATTTTATCAGAATTGGTCCAGCCGTTTGAGCATGAAGAAGTAACAAACATATAAACGCACTCATAAACTTTCGCCTTTTTAATATTAGTGTGATTTTTGAGGAAGTTTAAAGGTTAGATAAGTCAAAAAGAATGCTAAGCAAAAACGAAGTAAAAGTGCGGGCGGGTAATGCGATGCGATGCGACGGGATTGGGACGGGGAAACGAGAAATTTCACCTGGTCGAAGTCGCGGGCAGAAGCTAGTTTTAATAATATTAGTGAAAGGCTATTGAATTTCAATGTAAACACAGCCTTGAATCCTAACTTTGTTATTATTAAATACATTTGAATTTGCAACTTATCAATATAGTGATTAAGTATATAATCAGTTGCATTTTATACTTCTCAAGTATAGTGATAATGAACTTGCATCTTTGACTTTGGGATTTGTAAGGACAATGAATTGACCTAATATGATTATCATCAGGTATCAAGTTTATTTCATGCATTATAAATAGGTTGATATGAATAATAATTATAGATATTATGTTTACTATTAATTATTATTTATTATACTATATTACTTTACTATTACTAATTACTAATATTATAAAGCTGAAGAGTTTGTTTGGTTGAACGCGCTAATCTCTGGAACTACCAGTCGGATTTGAAAAACTAACATCACGCTATATCCTTTAGGATCCGAGCAAAAATAAAAAAGTCAGAAAGAACGCTAAGCAAAAGTAATAGCGCGGGCAGGCGATGCGATGCGACGGGGTGGGTCGGAGTAACAAGAAATTTCACGCGGACGAAGTCGCGGGCAGAAGCTAGTGATAAATAAAAAATACAAATGAAATGTCTTCGGATGGGCTAACTAACTCAGGGTGTTTATGAAAATTGACGCGGGTGTCTCTGAGGGGCAATTCTCGTAATTTTAAGAATGTTCGCAGTCTGATCTCAGTCTCAATCTCTCAAAAACACCTCCATCGTCATTTCCCTATAGTAATTTATATGTATACAGGGTGTTTGGTAGAAGGACCTACACAATTTTCTTAGGGATAGGAAGTGTCGTATTAGCCTAGTTTTCACCCATAACACCTGTCTTAAGTGTCACGGTCACGGTAGTTAATTGAGATTATAATTATGTTCCTTTTTAAGCACCCGTAATATCGTCACAAGTTTTTTGTTTGTGTTTGTAATAGAGCGTCATAATTTTTGTGTAATCTTCAATGTACATTTTTGTACAATCTGTTCTAGAAAATTACGTGCCTACGTAGGTGCTAGGTGCTTCCAAAGTCCTAAAATTGTGTTATGGAACGAAAAATTTCAATTAAAAAAAATACACTAATATTATAAAGGCGTAAGTTTGTCAGTGTGTGTTTATATGTTTGTTACTTCTTCACGCACAAACGGCTGGACCAATTTTGATAAAATTTTGTATGGAGGTAGCTGACACCCTGGATTGATATACATAGGCTACTTATTATTCCGATATTCCCACGGGATCGACATTTACGCGGATGAGACCGCGGGGCGCAGCTAGTTCATAATAAAAATGATAATTAAAACTATTTTTTCATAGTAAATGACATCCCCAATCCCTCAAATAATTGTGTCGGTCTTTCTACCAAACACCCCGTATAGTTGACGCTGTGATGTGATTGCGACTAGATTTTAAAGTTTAAAATCTAGTCGCAATCTCATCACAGCGTTTAAAATTTAAACGTTTTTATTTATGGGAATTGGCCATCTGATATGCTCTGGAGTAATATAGGTTTATCCTAATTCAATTAGTAACGCTAGGGATATGAATATTCGTTTATCACGTCAGAAAGACTACGGAATCGGGTACTGCCGTTCATAAAGGTTGTTTCGCAATTGAATCTTGTGCGTGATAGAAGTTGGTGACACTCAACGCAGATAACAATCACATGCATGTCACCATAATGGTACAAATGCGGACGCGGACAGACGAAGAGAACAATGAGATTAGACATGCTAAAAAGCAAAAGAGTCCTGAAGTTGTTTCGGGCGTAGCAACGTGCATTTCATACCAATTCCGTATCCCTGACAGACATATGATTAGTTTAGGCCTGAATTAAGAATGAATGACAACACGATTTGTGACAGTTGTCCGCACTCTCGAAATATTTAATCTGACATTTGTTTTGACTGACTAACTACTTTCCTACGGGCACGTATCTTCGTTAAAGGACTTAGAGAGTAGACCCCCAGGTTAGAACAAAGAAACAATCTAGAATCAACAGCCCTCTTAATACGCCAGGGGTTAAAAAGAAAACGCACTAGGAAAGGCAACAAAAAAACACACTATGGACATTTTGGAGTTCTGCATTTAGTCCATTGTGAACATCTAGCAACCTTGGTTTAAGTAAGAATACATTATGAAAACGGGCTTTGTGCTGTGTCCCGTGTGTCTGTCCACATCTTGTTAATACACATTCCAGGTCATCGACTCGTAGATTTTATCATGTAAATCTGACACAAATTACTGTGTAAGTGTCATACAAAGCAATTTCTACAGTGCGATGACCGTTTGAGGTCATACGCAGAGCATTACCTCGTAATTTTTGAATTACCTACTTAGAGTTTACTTGTTCGCAACCTCTTGAAAAAGGTTAAGTTATTTTTGGACCGAGAAAAGTGATAAATAATATTGTTTTTTTTTTTAATAAACAAGGTTACTTTCGTCACCTGGCTTTAAGGGGCCGTATCTGAATGACTCTCTTTTGGTGATGGTCAAGTCATTCTGCACGCGTAGGATGACCACCATAGAAACAGGTTTTGTCGACGGAAGAATAGACAAAATAACAGAATGATTTGACCACTTGTGTGTTTCTAGTTGCCTTGCCAACCACACCAAAATGATTTGAGCAGAATAAAATTTTAAGACGACACTGGACGAAGTTGTCCGAAGATGCGTAGGAACACAGAATTACAGATACATCGTTCATAAATTACACTCGTTAGTCTAAATTCCATTGGCATCCGAATTGATTTTAACGGCCATCGGTAGCGTGAATTAAGAACTTACTTTCCTTCTGGATTCAATTTGAGTGCCATCTCCTCTAGGTTCGGTGGCTGTCTGCTAATAACAACTAACTCATCATCTGCCTAGCCTTTTCCCAACTACGTTGGGGTCGGCTTCCAGTCTAACCGGATGCATCTGATTACCAGTATTTTACATGGAGCGACTGCCTATCTGACCTCTACAACCCAGTTACTGGGTAATACGAAACCACAGAAGAAACCCATTCGTAAGACTGGTTGTCAGACTTTCTGGCTTCTGACGACCCGTAACGAATGTCAAAGATCCACGAATGACAGCCGGGACCAACGGCTTAACGTGCTTTCCGAGACACGGAGGGGTCTTGGTATGTAAAGATGGTCAACCAGAGAGAGTTAAAATCTCCATAATTTTACATAGATGGTGGACCCCGTGCTGTTACTTTTACTTCATTTTATGAGTTTCTATTGGACGTTGCTTGATTCTGATTGGCTCAAACAACGCGTCTTCCGATCCTCCAGCAAAAGACATCAAACTGTCAAAACCGCTAAAATTTACTTGGTGTTAGAGCTTAAAATGTATAAAGGGGTTAAATAGGGGATGAAACTTGGTATGTACATAATTATATGGATGTTCGACATTTTGGCGATTTGAAATCCCATCGGGCGCACGGCTTGTATTAACAGCACCCTAATTGCGTAACACTATCAATCTCAATCTGAATCATTATGAAGGATTAGCTGTGCCTCACGATTTTACCCGCATGAGTGTGGGAATATCGGGACTCAAACTATCTCTATACCAAATTTTATCTAAATCTGATTTAGACGAAAGTGTTTTTGTCTGTCGTTACCTCTTCAGGTAAAAGACAGACAAAAACACTGGCATTTATAATATTAGTTTGGATACTGCTAAACCATTGTTTCATGTGTTCGAAAAATTTGTCTGTTTAGCAACGTAAATAACTCAATGAATGTTGTTGAACTGTCAAAATGAAAACAATGAGGGTTTTCTGAAATGACGTTCGCCAGGTGGCAGCACTGACACGTCAGGTCCAGGCATCTGTCAAAGAGCCTATATTTTCTTTAGTCATGAATGAATGATGAACGAATGAATGAATCGAATGATGAACGTCATCATATATTTTATATTGGAAGACCTCGTCACAGTGAATAGAATAGAATAGAATATTTATTTGCGTAAAACATGGTATACAAGGCGCCAGTGGCGCAAGTGGTGCCAACTGGTGTCGTAAATTTTCACGAAAACCCTCATTGCTACTGATGGTACGTTATACAATTACCCCGCAGGACTACCAGGTTACCAACAATAGTTGCTTAATTTTTTTGCATATTTCAGGGTGTTGACGATTGGTGATCACCGGACATGAGCTCCCCGCCCCCCGTGCAGTTGGAGGTGGAAGTTGGCGATGAATCTATGGAGGACGACGCTGCTGACATGATTCCAGCTGACAGGTAAGCACATAAATAGGTCTTCTATAATCCTGCTGCGGGCAAAAGCATTTTCTAATGAATCCGCTCCAGATTTTCCGAGAAATCCGCCACTAATTCTCGGAAAGACTACAAGAATATCGGTCTGTAACGTCCCATTGCAGGCAAGACCTGTTCTGAGGAATCCTACCCCAATTTCCTGGGAATTCTACGATAGTAATTTTCGGGAAGAAAATCGCAATTTGCTCGAAACGACAACCCTGCAAAAAACATAGCCTCTTCTCTTACAGAAAAGGATCGAGCATTGATTACTATGCTATGCTTAGTACGGTTACAGACCATGATAGTTAGTATTTTCATATGTTTATAAATAAGTGGAAAATCGTTTATGGTAATTAAATTGCTTCTAGACATAGCCGTCTAACCAAAGACAGTTTATAAGTCGGCGTTTTTCGAGACGCGTCGCGAAAACCGGTACTTCGTCTTCCGCATCTAATCTTGACATTGGCTCACCGACTGATTTATTGGACTGCTACTATAATAATATACTTTATCCGGTATTCTTTTGTTTTGAGGTGTAGCCTTTCAGGATAAAAGCAGAGGTATTCCACTCAGAGCACTGCGTTGCTATTCTGTAAAAATATCACCGTGAAAACTTAGGTGAAGTGAGCGTGGAGTGAGCTGTCAATAGTGTCAATTCCTAGCAAAAACAAACTCACTTCACCTAAGTTTTCACGGTGAAATTTTTACAGAATCGACCGGCTGGTTTCAATTTTCATTTCAAAAATTCGTACAAAAGAGAAAAAAAAACCGCTCTAGGGCAAACCGCACCTGAGCATTCCCCTAACCGCATTGAAACAAAATTTTGTAACGTGCGGGGCACACATGGAATCTTTCATACAACATTATCCTTTGACGTAACTACGGAGCAATTCCGCATCACACTAAGGGCGCATTCCACCAAACTTTTATACCAAGAATAAGTCGTATTCTGAGAATAAATTTTGGATTTTTGACATCCATACTAGAACTGTCAGACGTAAATTTTAATCCACGAATAAAAGATATCTCACTTTGGTAATATCAGCCCTTACAGTAGGAATGGCTTTCATTTTGACTGTTCAACAATGTTCATTGCGTTATTTACGTTGTTGAGCAGACACATTTTTCGAACATATGAAGCAATGGATTAACCATATCCTTCAAAATTATTCAGACTGTGATTGATAGCGTGTTACATACAATAAGATTGCTGCATGGACTCATTCCTGACCGATTGGCCAGAGAAGAAAAAATACAAAGAATTATCTAAATATATAAAACTAGCTTTCGCCCGCGGCTTTGCCCGCGAGGTGTCGATAAAAACTATCCTATGTCCTTCCCCGGGATGCAATCTATCTCTGCCAAATTTTAACGAAATCCGTTCAGTGGTTTAGGCGTGAAAAAGTAACATACAGACAGACTTTAGAATTTATAATATTAGTATGGATTCAAAGTCCTGACTGACATATCAACGCACAGCCTAAACCGCTGGTACCAGGCACAAGAAATTTGGAGGGTGTGTTCTTTGTGAAGAGTAGGTTCCACTAATACAGGGTTTTTCGAAATCCTACCCTTAAGAGGGCTGAATGGAGGAGGATGAAATTTGACTCGGATGAAGTCGCGGGCAGAAGCTACTAATTAATAATTGGCTAATGAGGATTCTTAATGTATACAGACATCGAGATTTTAGACCATTGACCTTTTGTAACATCCTCTGAACCTGTGTTATGCAAATAAATGATTTAATTTGAGATAATTTAACCCATATTTTAACAAACAAATAAACGGTTCTTCTAGGACCAGACAATTTGACATTTAAATTACTGATTATTTATTTATAATTTTTACTCTATAAACTTGTTTAGACCTGCCTGGATCTATATCTATAGGTACTTATAATAAAGCTGAAGAGTTTATTTGTTTGAATGCGTTAATCTCTGGAAGTTCCAATCGGATTTGAAAAAATCTTTTGGCACCTAATAGCCCAATTCATGAGGAAGGCATTAGGCTATTTAAAATCACGTTACGACTCTTGGGAGCCGAGCAAAAAGCCAGAAAGAACGCTAAGCAAAAATGAAATAATAGCGCGGTCAGGCGATGCGATGCGATGGACTAGGTCGGGGGAACAGGAAATTTCACGCGGATGAAGTCGCGGACAGAAGCTAGTAAAAAATACGGTCTAATAATAGTCATTCTGAAGCCGAAAAACTAATCAGTGTTCGACAAGCCTGAGGGCTGTGATTGGATAGAGTGTGTATAAAGTTTTTAGGTTATGTATAGTGTTTAACCTTTTGACCGCCACACGTCAAAAAATCAAAAACGTACCCTCGGCGTCAGCCTGTCATATAGTCGAACCGTGGCGTGCTGGGCACATTAAGGTTTGTCATCTATACATGACTGTGGCGGGCAAAAGGTTAAATAATGTGGTCATTCAAGTGATGGTATATCCTGCAAAATACCTAATTGAGATTGATCTAGTGTTACGCATTTAGGCTGCTGGGTTGTGGAGGTCAGATAAGCAGTCGCTCCATGTAAAATACTTGTATTCAGCTGCCTCTGATTAGACAAGAGCTGATCCCAACATAGTTGGTAAAAGGCTGATGATAGTTTTCGAAAATCATTTAAGGCTCGTACACACAGGCGACACGCGACACAAAGGCACCGCTCGTTGCGCGACTTGCGGTGCCTTTGTGTCGCGTGTCGCGTCGCGCCTGTGTGTACGAGCCTTTAGCCTCTATTACGTGTCGAGTTGTACGTCTGTAGTTTAAAGATAAACTCATTCATTCATGACAATAGCAAGTTTGTATTTCGTGCGGAACAAATGCTGTCTGACTTCCGCAAGCCTGCTGAAAGCCAGACATTACGTTGCATCTAATTGTGTGCCAATTCATTCTACGCATATATTGATATGCAATGGTTGGAATAGATACCGAATTTAATATGGCTGAGAGAAGACTGAAATACTGATGAAGTGATAATATAAAAAGAAGAAAGAAAATACGTTTATTTGCGGCAAACATGACGCATAAAAATAAAAAAACACAAACAAAAGAAAAACAAAATAACAATTTGGGAGAAAGTATGCGTCACATCTACGCAAAACGGCCAATCAATTAATAATCAATTCAATTTAAAAAAAAAAACAATTCAATTCATCAATTTGATGCTGATAAAAAACAGACATAATAAAAATTGCCTGCTTATACACGTACAGAAAAGGGGCAGCCTGTTAATGCAGTTGACCGTACATTATTTTAGGCTACTCAAAGGAAGTGGCAAGGATGGTGGCTCATTTGACCTCTCAAATACATTGCGATAGCTGGCCTGTAGGGTAATTGCGTAAGAATCTTACAATGGTTTAAATTCGAAGGCATGTGACATCTACCGACCCGCACTGGGCCCGCGTGGTAGATTGCTGCCCACTCCCTCTCGAAGCAAGGAGGCCTGAGTCCCAGCTGTGGGAAAATTATAGGCTAATTATGCTGACAATGGCAATGCCTTTCATTTTGATAGAGTTTAACATCATACATTGGCTTATTTGCGTTGTTGAGCTGAGGAAATTTAGAAACGAATGAAGCAATGTATTAGCAAATTCCTTTAAAATATTTCGGATTGTGATTGAAAATGTATTACGCAAAAAGGACACTGGCTTAAAAAAAAAAACAATTTGATAAAATTCAGAGTACAAATGTTGCTCCTATCAAAAATAGTAAAAGAAACCTAATCATTGAATTAAACCAGGTCCTCTGGCAGACTATCAAAGCATCTAAGGCTTTAAAAAAAAAACAATTTGATAAAATTCGGAGTACAAATGTTGCTCCTATCAAAAATAGTAAAAGAAACCTAATCATTGAATTAAACCAGGTCCTCTGGCAGACTATCAAAGCATCTAAATGGGTCGCGGATAAAGCTGTGTCTGCAGTTCAAAAACCCCTGTATCAACAAAATAGTACGCGTTGACGGAGTTGTCCGATTCCACAAATATACGGGTAGATTTGATTTATGGGGTGCAAGTAGTGACGGGTGTAGCGAGTTGAAATAGTTTCTGATTGGCTGAAGGCGATGATTTATTTGTTTACCTCTTTGAGTTTCCTATGCAATTGCAAAATTACGAAAGCATATTAATAATTGATTTTAAATAAAAAAAAACCGACGCATTATTATTTTTCTTTAATAAAAAAAATATCACTAAACTACTTAGGCACCTCTGCCCAAACCTTTGACTGCAATACAGGTGTGAAGATACGTGTATTTTTTTTTTATCGGACTGACACAAATCGTCATCATCATCAGTCTACAGCAGTCCACTGCTGGACATATGCCTCTCCTATTGCACGCCATTCAACTCGATTTTCGCCAACTCTCATCCAGCTGCTACCAGCCACCCTGCGAAGATCGTCGCTCCACCTAGCCCGAAACACATACTTTAATTCAATGCAATCTTTATTGCACTTACAAGACTCTATTGAAGATGCCAAAAAAAAAACAAATATCCGAATTGAGAACCTCCTCCTTTTTTAAAGTCGGGGTAAAACAACGACAAATTATTGTATCATTTCGAAAAAAATCGCTTGCTTGCGTAGTTTGTAAGTATGTATAATTAATTTATGATGTAATGAAGATAGAGATCTAGATAATGTTTGTTATTATTAAGAAATGCATTAATGTAATGGTTTTCACCTTGGGAAAAAAAATCTGAATTGAGATCCTCCTCCTTTTTTGTAGTCGGTTAAAAATACATCACACTAATAATTATTATAAAGGCGAAAGTTTGTGAGTGTGTTTGTATGTTTGTTACTTCTTCACGCACAAACGGCTGAACGGATTTGGATGAAATTTGGCACACAGATAGTTTATAACCAGGATTAATACATAGGATACTTTATATCCCGATACTCCCACGGGATCGACACTTATGCAAGTGAAACCGCGGGGCGCTTCTAGTAAGAATAAAGTTAATCCCTAAAAATAGATCTTTAACAAGGCAATGTCATCAACTCATAGATAAAATTAAAATATTTTTGATCAAAGAAAAAGAAAGAAATATTAAGAAACGAGTGTTGAAATTAATTAAAAAAGATATAAAATAAATTCATCCTTGATTGTAAAACCGTATCGCAATATTTTGGGTTTTTTCTGATTATTGTTACTCGAATTTGACAATTTACAACTAAAGGCTCCTTCAGACAGGCGCGACACGACACACGACACAAAGGCACCGCAAGTCGCGCAACGAACGGTGTCTTTGTAAAATAGCACTAAGCACTTACTCATGCTTTACATACTTTGCGTCGCGCGATTAAATCGCGCGTCGCGCCTGTTTGTAGGAGCCTTAACGAATGCATCGTTTATACTATTAAAGATAACAGGTGCAATAAGGTGCGTGCCGGACGGCGCGTACGTGTTCCACGCGCGCCTAAATGAGATGTCAGCATCAAATGAAGGGGCCCGTTAGGGCCGAAGCCTGCCGGATCAGCGGGATTGTCCGTAAGGGTTACTGCTGGCCCGGAACATAAACGGCTAAGGAAGGAACACGTGTGGGTTTTAGTCAGTAAGAGTCTGAAACTCCCTTCCGCTCCACCCAGAGCGGGAAATCATCAAATGAAAGGGGTCATTTGATGATTTCCCATACTGAAAAAAAAAGGTGCGATAACAAATGCATGACGAATATTAAAGTAATATTACATCTATGTACTTTTAACAAAGCAATTATTTTTTTACGATATGGAATATCGAAAAAACTACGATAAAGTTCTAGATAAAATCGTTAATGTTTCATTCACAACCAGCGCCCTAATTGCGTAACTCACTTAATCACACTGAATCATTTTGAAGGAATATTGCTAATCCATTGCTTCACATATTTGAAAAAATTCTGTGCTCAACTATGTAAATAACGCAATGAATTTCGTTGAACTGTCAAAATGGCAATAACCCTGCGGGACTAAAAAATGCCAAAGGTTAATGAAGTAATCACACAAAGTGTCAGTGCTTAAACGAATAGGACTACGACCTATCTTAATAAACTAGCAGCAAATTTAATGAAGCCCAAGACATTTAACCCTCCTGGGGTTAAAAGATTGGCCCACAAGACTTGATATGAAAGCGACAAACGCCGACGATTGATGTGGATGAGCCAGAGGGCGCATAGCAAGAAAGACTAAAACTTAGAACACAAAAGAAACTGAATGTCAATAGACGGACGCATTACATCAGAACTAAAGAAAAAAATAAAACCGGGCAAGAGCGAGTCGGACTCGCGCACCGAGGGTTCCGTACATGTTTTTAAATTTTCATCGGCGAGGTAATATTGCAGTTTTAGGTCAGCGCCATTTACATTTTTCATCAAAAGTCGAAAACTATTCGGCCAAATAAAAAAAGAAAAAGGTTTGAGAATGTGCAAACTGCGCTTTTTTATATGATATCCCACATGCCCTAGTAGCCCCACTTTGAATTTTTCAGACCCCTTTTCAGTCCCTGTTGCAAAAAATATACATTATATATTTTTATTTCTTTCTTATTTGCAAAATAGTTGGGCAAACGTCATCTAAAATTATTCCCAATTTCAAGTTGATAGCATTAGGAGTTCTTGAGATATCCAGCTGTGACAGACAGACAGACAGACTGAGTATCACCATAAGGGTTCCGTACCAAAATCCTAAAAACGGTCACGATTTTATACTACTTTTCGAGTGGAAAGAATTCCCAATTCTGTCATGGTGACTTGACATTTTGAGCAAAAGGGCGAGAACTAAGTAATAAATACTCGCTGCACGGATGACATCATTCTAGTGAAAGGGGAAGTGCTCTAGTGTCCACCTTGGCACGCCTTTCACGGAATCGCAAGTCATTGTCATTGCAGAGTCATTATAGAAGCTTCTGTCCTCGACTTGATTCATTCATACAGTTTTTGCTTTATGTTTTACGCAATGATAACTAAGAAATATTTGAGTAATCCCAATTAGTTTTTCATGCATGGAGTAAAGCTAGATTTAAGGCTCCTTCAAACAGGCGCGACACGACACGCGACATAAAGGCACCGCAAATCACGCAACGAGTGGTGTCTTTGTGTCGCGCGCGATTATATCGCGTGTCGCGCCTGTTTGTAGAAGCCTTAATGGAGTCATTAGTCAGACAAAATTACCATATTATGTTACTTACTGTATTCATTGATTTTATTTTGTAGTATTTACAATCAATTCTGTTGCAACACCGCATAACCCCCTATATTGAAATTACTAAACGCCGAAAAGATAAAATATGTGCTCCTCCAAAAACCCAACTGTCGTTTACGAAAAGAATATATTTAGGTCCGTCTCTTTACAACACAATAAACAGAAAATGCCCAACAGCCGCATAGGTCGAACGTTCAGGTTAAGCTACGTTTGCCGCAGTTGGTCTGTGGATGGGTGTGACCATCTTTACATAACGTGACCCCTCCGTGCCTCGGAAAGCACGTTAAGCCATTGGTCCCGGCTGTCATTCGTGGATCTTTGACAGTCGTTACGGGTCGTCAGAAGCCCGAAAGTGACAACCAGTCTTACCAAGGGGTATCATATTACCCAGTAACTGGGTTGTGGAGGTCAGTTAGGCAGTTGCTCCATGTAAAATACTGGTATTCAGCTGCATCCTGTTAGACTGGAAGCCGACCCCAACATAGTTGGGAAAAGGCTAGGCAGATGATGAGTATTTGGGAAAGTTTTTAAGAATGTTCCGAGTATGAATGTGTGAAAATGCTATTAGAGTAGGGGAACACCAAAACAACGATGGATGGACTGTGTGAAAGATGATATGGCTATTAATGGGGTGACTACTCAGATGTCGAATAATACAGAAGTGTAGGAAAAGAAATGCTGCGCTGACCCCAAATAAATGGAATAATGGCAGGAGAATGATGATTATTAAAATTCTCCTTCGGCATCTACTTATTTCCCCGCACTGGATACGCGTGGTGGATTACAGCCGACTCCCCCTCCTAGAGGTGTGTCCCAGCAGTGGGAAAATTATTGGCTGATTATCTTTGTGCTATCTACTTATTTTCATTAAAAAACCAAACAGTTGTTTTGTCATGATAAGCAATACTTTATTCGCATAGCATTTTTTACGTAATCTCACCTTGAATATTTAAATAATCGAACGCGATGATATTGATTTCTCGAGGATATTGTAACAGGAACAGATGATAATGATAAAGATGATTAGATAAGTTTGATTTCCAACGTTTCCTGCTTCTGATAAACTCAGCCTTCATTGGTATTTTGTTTACGTTTTTGTCACTGATATTTTTTAGAGTTCTTCTACGAGTGTCAAGTTTACACTGTGATTTTTTTTCTTAATATATTTTTTTCTAAGTTCTAAAAATTAATTACGGTGAGATTGTGTTGTTATTTTGGAAATGGATTTAAATAAGTATAGTGCAAGTGATGAAAATAAAGCAGTTGTATCGACTTCAGGGTCTGTGTGGCTTCATAAGATATCTCGTTCGTATCTCCGTTTAGTGTCACTTTTTTATAATAAGGGACAAGACGCTGCTTTGATGAACTGGAATGACAGGTATTCCGTTTATTTTAACTTTATCTGCTGTTTTTATCCTTCCTGTTTCCTAGTGTGTTACAAGATAAAAAGGAAGAGACCCTCTTTCATTGAAAAAGGCCTTCAAAGACATTTATGTTAAACTAGCAGCGCCCCGCGGTTTTACCCGCATAAGTGTCGATCCCGTGGGAATATCGGGATAAAATCTATCCTATGTCCTTCCCCGGGATGCAATCTATGTCTCTGCCTAATTATATCGAATCCGTTCAGTGGTTTAGGCGTGAAAAGGTAACATACAGACAGACGACAGAGTTACTTTCGAATTTATAGTATTAGTATGGATTCAGTGATCTGGGAGGTAGAACCGTTTCCCATTTATCAACATTTTTGGTACAATAAAAACAACGAATTTATTTCTTTTATTTATTTATTTCAGGCGACGCAAGCCCATTCATAAATACCTTAACCTAGACATACATAATATTTTTATTATAAAAGAGTACTTCACTAGTTAACTCTTGTGCAGTTCTGTGGTACTTGTCCGCGGAAGCGATGGAACACCACGTCTTTCTCTCCTTCTCCATCCATCATCATCTCATCTGCCTAGCCTTTTCCCAACTATGTTGAGGTCGGCTGCCAGTCTAACCGGATGCAGCTGAATACCAGTATTTTACGTAGAGCGACTGCCTGTCTGACCTCTACAACCTAGTTACTGGGTAATACGATACCCCTTGGTAATACTGGTTGTCAGACTTTCGGGCTTCTGACTAGCCGCAACGACTGTCAAAGATCCACGAATGACAGCCGCGACCAACGGCTTAACGTGCTGTCCGAGGCACGGAGGGGTCACGGTATAAAAAGATGGTCACCCATCCACTGACCAACCGCGGCAAGCATACGCGTGGGGCTGTTATTACTTAGCCACGAGCCCCTCAGCATTTACCACTCTTTTAGTCACATGCCTTTCCTCTCCAAACCAAACGATTTCCTTTACGTTATGACGTCACAAACGGTTTTACTACTATGCTATCAAACTATGCTGTTAATATTGAACCTCGTTGCATTGATTGACCCACATCTATTTGCTTATCTCTTGACATTTGTGTGTTCACACTCACAGATGATGTAGACTTTACACGGAAATTATATAATTTTTGTTTGGAATTTAATCAGCTCGATAAAATGTAAAACTTAAACATAATGCTAGACGCTATGCGCGATGTTATGCCTGTGTCACCTTGTATAAAATTTATCAGTGGTCTCATGGTCTGGCAGTTTGAGTAATTTATGCGGCCTACCAAAATTATTTTCTTTTTGTATTGTTCGTTGAATCGTTGAGCTCCAAATGTTCTGAGTTGAGCTACACGATTACTGAAAAATGAACTGACTGGACAGTCTGTTTGTCTGTCTGTCTGTCTCAAACGACCATTTCAGACACCAATCTACATTATCTGACAAAGTTTATGTCTGGAATTGTTTGTTTCAGCCTTTTTTCTCAGAGTAGTCAGATCGGAAACGCCGACCTCATCTAGTTTTAAAAATATGATTTGTATACAATACAAACCTACTTACAGAAATAAAATCATTTATCGAATTGAATAGTTTAGAATACTCATTATTATGTACACCATATAAATTACAGACATAAATATATTTATATGTGTAAATAATATTAAGTATTCTATTATAGGAATCTTTTTCCGTAAATGTCGTATTATGTTGTAGTTCAAATAAATAAATAAATAATAAGTACTCTATGAATAAAGTCTATGGTTGTCTACGGTCTCGCAAGTCTGTATTATTTCTTAAATCTTTTAAGTCTTTTAATCTTTCATCGTTTATTTGGTTATTTCTTTTATTTTAGAATGAAAATGCAGAAAATAAGCACGTTAAGTTGTGCTCCACAAGATTATACGTTAATGTTAATATAAACGGTAGTTTTACATTGTTTAGTTTTATTATATTCACTAAAACGGAAAATAGTGGCCACTATTATCCGTTTTAGTGAAAGAAAGAAAACATGTTTATTTAGCACAAAGCCACAAGTCCACACAACAAACAATAAAAATTGTTAAAGAAACTAAAAAAACTAAACTGAAAAAAAAGAGTGTGTGCATCTCACGGCTGCGCCAAATAGGACCAGTTCAGCAAACTGCCGAGCAGCTAGTGCCCGACGCTGGTGATTGTAATAAGACTAAACAATGTAAAACTAGGGTATTCAACTACTCCGTATGAACTTGCTAAAGACTTATCTTAAAACCCGCCTAGTGCCACTCCATTTTGAACCAACAATCTTATTTCCGCAAAGTAATTAAAAGCAACCTCCACTGTATAAGGAACACTGCTTTATAACCAGCCTTCGCATTTATTAGATTCCCCATAGACTCACTACATAATTATATGTCTATATATCATACTATACATGCGCCACCAACGTGTTTTGCGTTGGGAAATCATTTGATTACAGTAGAGCGGTGCTGAACTTAGAATGCCTAATTGTAGATGTTTTATGGCATCTAATTTTTTACTGAGTTTATTGTCTTTCTGAAACGTGGTCGCTCACAATGAGCCTTATAAGAAGGCTAAAATTCACCCAAAGGGCAATGGAGAGGGCTATGCTTGGAGTTTCCCTGCGTGATCGAATCAGGAATGACGAGATCCGCAGAAGAACCAAGGTAACCGACATAGCCCGAAGATTTGCCAAATTTAAATGGCAGTGGGTACGGCACATTACTCGCAGAACAGATGGCCGATGGGGCCGAAAGGTTCTGGAGTGGCGACCGCGTACCGGAAGACGTAGCGTTGGAAGGCCTCCCACAAGGTGGTCCGACCACCTTGTGAAGGCCGCAGGAACCCGTTGGATGTGAGAAGCACAGAACCAGTCGAAGTGGAGGTGCTTGGGGGAGGCCTATGTCCAGCAGTGGACGTCTTCCGGCTGAAATGATGATGATGATGATTGTCTTTGTCTTTCGGTAGAATGCTTCGTTTTGTTTACTAAGGCAGTAGATTATTAGAATATTCTTTTTTGTACACTCCATAAATTATTGTCGACAAGTCGGGTGCCAGATGGGAATTCCCATCGGCAAAAATGACAAAATTCCATATAAACTTTCATCCCCTATTTATCCCCTTTCATAATCAGCCTATAATGTTTCCACTGTTGGGACACAGGCGTCTCTGTGAGAGGGAACACCCAAGTAACACAAAATCGATATAATGGAAAAAGTGGTGACCAGAAACTTTCTTCTAGCTTCGTTATAGAATTTGAAGGGTTTTAGCAATGTCTTGCTTCTGTATAACAGCATTTTATTAACTTTGTAGTTCCTAAAGCTATATAATCCTCTTTTTCAATCTTTTGTGCAGCTAAAGGTTTTATTTTAGATATAATTTATGTCTCTATACAGCTTCTAATACAGCTGTAAGCATTATACAAAAGTGTAGGCCGTATGTTAGCATTAATTACGGCTTAGGCTATTAAAAAGCATTTTAAAATTCTTTAAAACTGCTCTATGTTTTATAACGACCTTTCGCATGGGTCACAACTGTTTAAAGGTGTACATTGGTGCTGTTTTAATGCCAGCTTTTTAAAAGCATTTCATCATAATATTATATAGCCTTTATCTATACAAACGTATAATGACAAGAATTTTAACAAGCAATAAGTTGTATACCGGCCATCCGCATGCCTAAAGTTTTTAATTATGCTTACGCCATTTTGCTTTTTGTCTCGATAATATTTAAAATTTAATTTTATGGTAAATAGTCCTTTAGAAAGGACTTCAACCTATGGTATTGACCGGCCGGTACAATACAGGTATCATAATGACTAAAACTAAAGATTTCTTCGTAAGAGCATAATTTTTTTTACAATTCCACATATTTTTATAATATTTTTGTAATAAATAGCTCTTTAACTCTTTCAGGTTTGGTGGTTAGTTAACTAACCACTTATTCTAACATTTTTAAATATTATTTCCACGCTATCTATTGCCAATTCGCTAAACAA
This sequence comes from Luperina nickerlii, assembly GCA_963855955.1. Taxonomy (NCBI): domain Eukaryota; kingdom Metazoa; phylum Arthropoda; class Insecta; order Lepidoptera; family Noctuidae; genus Luperina; species Luperina nickerlii. The sequence goes on from OY979671.1 coordinate 6,968,541, forward strand.
ATACGGTTTTGTAGGGTATTTTTGATTGTTCGGTGCGAGACTTTGGCGCCAAGGCGTGACGGTTGGAAAAATACATTGATTTGAAAATGTGGTGCAGTGCTGGTTTTGCTACCAGATATTTTAAAATTCAATAAAAAAGGTAAGAGCGATTATTAATGTTACGATTTCAGTGGTAATTTGTTACTTAGTGTCTGTTTGCTTGATTTTGAATAAAAAAAATATAAAATGTTTTGTACTTTTTGATAAATAAAGGAAGTAATAAGGTGGTTAGTTTACTCACCACTGTGACTGTCGTACGTTTTTAATTGTGATTTTGGTTACGTAATTTTATGTTACATTTGCAGGATGCCGCGTGTACTCAGTAAACGTGATATCCAAGATATCCTTCTGGAAGACATACCTTCCGACGGGGAGAGTGTTTGTAGTCTGGAATCAAGCGAAGAAGATAATGTTGGGGAACAAATACATGCGATGGTGCTCGGTGACATACCCCCAATGCTCCAACCAGCACCTGATGATGAATCCGAGTCTGATGTTGATGATGACACACCTCTATCAAATTTGGCCGGTAATTCAGTCATGTATCTACAATCCTTTAGCATCATCTAATCAAAAAACTGTTGTGGAACCGAAATGGAAGAGAAACTTCAGAATGGAAGAGCTAGGTCAATACACAGGATGTGGAGGTATACCAAATGATATAATAGAATTAGAGAGTGCCACGCCTACACAGATTTTCCGTTTGTTTTGTTCGGAGGATTTGATTGAAATAATCTGCTTTCAAACCAATCTATATGCAACACAGAAAGGTGCACCTTATATACCTACCACACCTGAGGAAATCGAAGTATTTATTGGTGATGGGGATCAAGGAAATGCCAAGTTATAAAGATTATTGGTCTTCCGCTCGTGATCTGCATGATACTTACATATCATCTTTTATGACGCTCAACCGCTTTGGCTGGTTTCTCAATAACTTGCACTTGAATGATAATAACCTCATGTAGGCATGAGGTAAAAACTGACGCTAATTATGTAAATCCCGCAAATGGTGTCATCGAATTTTTTTCACTTTCTAGATTGCCCTGTCATAAACTCATATTTAGTGTATAAAGAACTTCAGAAAGAACACCACCCAGAAATGGACCACAAAAGACTTTCGCAGAAGTGTTTACCAAGGGATCCTAGCACCAGTTCAGGCCAAGAACAGCAGATCCAGCTCTAATTACTCCTGCAATAGCTCTGCATCATATTCTCCATTACCTGTCTTGATAAAACGCCACGAACCATCAGTTCCAGAAGAATTACATCTGGAAAGTAGCTTGCATCAGCCAGAGAGATGCACTACACGAGGATGCGCAAAGTGCAGCACTAAAAAGAGTCCAGCTCGTACTGTGTGGCAATGCAGTACCTGTAAAGTCCCTCTCTGCATCCGAAAAGATAAAACATGCTTTTAGATTTTCATAAAAAATAAAATTCCTGTATATATTTTCGCCTGTAAATCTTCTGTAAATACGAACTTGTCTTCATTATTGTTATGTCAACTGCCATGGTGGTCAGTAAACTGACCACCTTATTCCATGAAAGCCTTCAATGCAAATTTTTTTTTCTATTTTTTTTCATAATTAATAAACCCTTATTGAACTAAAAATACAATTATTTTATTTATAAAGTCATCTATAAAAAACCGTGGCTGAAAGAGTTAATTTGAAGGCGCATGAAATATTTGATTCAAATATATACATACTTTCACAGTAAACTGATACTCGCAATCTTAATTCACTCATAGAGAACAAAAACAAGAGTTTAATTACTTACCTTGTAGCACTTATATTTTTTTGTTGAAAGTGGATCCATGTTCTTTTTACACAAGATTTATTAATAATAACAGAAATTAAAAATAACATTTGAAAATGTTTTTATTTTGCCTTTGTAATGGCACAAGCTGTATAAGAGCCGCATTTAACATATGCGCACTGCTTTAACCTGTTTTGACAGCCCATTATAATGCGTTTATCATTCCGGTAGACAACCAATATAATGCTGCTAAAATGCCATTCTAACACTTAAGTCTGTATAATTTGGGGCCCAAATTAGCATTACAAGAGCTGTATAGTGGTTTATAATGCCTATATGTAACTTCTTATAAAGCTATAATAATAAGCTAATTCTGTTATCCATCGATTATAAAGCTATTTTGTGCTACTTGGGCAGGCCGTAATCCACGACGCTGGCCCAGTGCGGGTTGGTGGATGTCACATGTCTTCGAATTTCAAGTTCTAGTACATTTATCCACTTTAAAGATTTTTGTAAATTCGTCCCCAATTTACAAAAATCTTTCCTTAATGTTCACCTTCGTATTATAAGGAACTCTTGATGCAAAATTTCATGCTTACGGACTAGACAGACAGCAGACAGCATTTGCCCAATGGATATATGCTTTCTAGGATTTATTTTATGTTTAATCGGATTAATATTAAGTTGGTAAGGACATGTGATGACGAGTTAGGAAACTCATGTAACTTAAAGAGTTTCGAATATAAATGTTGATGGATGGAAAGGAAGTGGAACGCCAAAGAAAAAATGGATGGAAGGTGTAAGGAATGATATGAAGGCGAAAGGAGTGAATAATAGCGTGACGGTTGTTATGAGAGAATGGAAGAAGAAAATATGTTGGGCCGACCTCAAGTAACATGGAAGTCAGGAAGATGATGGTAGATAAATAGCAAGTTAAGTATACGATAATTTATTGCCTCATGCATTTTCGCAGCTAATCCAGAGTTGGGAAATGTTTTATTACGCTCACCTTGCTCGTAACGATAACGTATCTACGTCCATTACACGCTTTAAGCCTTTAATGGCACCACATTATATAAACATGAGTTCCGAGTGAAACGGCTGATAATGATTTATGGTGTACTAGCTTCTGCCCGCGACTTCGTCCGCGTGAAATTTCTTGTTACTCCGAACCACCCCGTCGCATCGCATCGCCTGCCCGTGCTATTACTTCGTTTTTGCTTAGCGTTCTTTCTGACTTTTTTCTTTTTGCTCTGCTCCTAAAGGTCATAGCGTGATGTTAAATAGCCTATAGCCTTCCTCAAGAATTGGGCTATCAAATTCAAAAATAATTTTTCAAATCCGACTAGTAGTTCCAGAGATTAGCGCGTTCAACCAAACAAACAAACAAACTCTTCCGCTTTATAATATTAAGTATAGATAAGTATAGAAAATTTACTCAATTTGTAGAGAGCGTGTTCTGTTATTGGGAAAGAAGCACTTTCAGTTTGGTTCACATATGAAAGTGTGCCCTTGACATGAACGGCTAGACGTGGTGATGGCAGGTGGAGCAGAGCCCTAACGGTTGCCGAGAAATGGTAGTAGGAGCGTTGGCAGAACAAGGGCTAGGTTGGTGGACGACCTACAGAAGATCTCAGGGAAAACCTGGATGAGCCTCGCACAGGGAAGCATGACACATCAGAGAGGAGGTCTAGACTCAGCAGCAGTGGTGGAACAAGGCTCCCAAGATGATGATGATGATGATGATAATAATATCTTTATTTATTTCTCACCACAATCATCATCTGCCTAGCCTTTTCCCAACTATGTTGGGGTTGGCTTCCAGTCTAACCGGATGCAGCTGAATACCAGTATTTTACATGGAGCGACTGCCTATCTACCTCCACAACCCAGTTACTGGGTAATACGATACCCCTTGGTAAGACTGGTTGTCAGACTTTTGGGCTCCTGACGACTGTCAAAGATCCATGAATGACAGCTGGGACCAACTACAACGGCTTAACTTGCTTTCCGAAGCACGGAGGGGTCTTGGTATGTAAAGATGGCCACCCATCCACAGACCAACCGCGGCAAGCGTAGCTTAACCTGATCGATCGACCTGTGCGGCTGTTATTATTCTAGCTACAGGCCCCTGTATTTCTCACCACAATATCCTTATAAAATAATAACTAAGAACAATATTGTCTAATCATGGTATACTATAAACTTGTGGGAGACTGGTTTCCAAGCTAAGCCGAAGCCTCTATTTCAGGCCACGAGGTGATGATGAATGGCCCTGGGGCATCAAGACGATCTGGCAAAATGTAATGAAAAGCGCTTCATCTTTTGCTGCAGCTTTCTTAGAAATGACTACTTATGAATGTTGTATGTTTTCTATGGAAGCCGATCCCAAAAATATCTAAGAAAGGCTTCGTTCAGTTCCTTTAGTAGTTTAGTGTGAACGTTTGTAGGAACGTGTTTATTTTGGTCATGCTAATCTTAAAAGCATGTCTACATGCAAGTTGCGTCACCCTACTATTCACAGGCGTTCAAATATGGCACGCCGCACTTGCAAACGTCATCATTTCTGAGTCAGAATATAGAATAGAATATAATACTCTTTATTACTCTTCTTCTTTCTTTCTTTTCTTCTTTATTAATCGTTTTCTTTTTTACTCTTTAATTATTATTTTTTTCTCTTTTTCGAGTCAGGTCAATCTTTGTCTCTTGGACTAATGTAGATTATATGCCGCTAGATTTTCCAGGCATTAATGCGAATGCTTTTAAGACCAGCAAAGCTATTCACAACCATTCGATACGCTTCCGTGCACATCCTTCTATATCCTTCTTTACGTAGATTGTGGGTAGTTTATGATCGTTAGTGGTTTTTGGGAAGGTCTCGTCTTTACAAACAGTTAAACTCATACAACCACAGAACACGGTTTCGCCACGCCCGCCGCCGGCATTCAAGAAACAACCGTACTTATAGAATTCGTGACTCCGAAAGTGCGTTATGTGCACAACTTTTGTCACGGCCCGCCATGCCATAAGAGGAAATGCGTCGGAGGGACTTTTGAAATATCCTAAGTAAAAAGTCGTAATTCGAGGTTTGGCTCGAATTACGACTTCTTACTTAGATACATATTGGACCAATTTAAAAGATATTTCATGAACTGAATAAGAAGGATATATCGACGGCGAAGTGCCAATAACTCCTAACTGACAAAGTCAAAAATTTACACATACTGGATAAAAACGTTCAAAAATAGACACGTTGTTTTAGTTGGGAGGTAATATGTATTTCCACATTTTAATTTAATGTTGTTGTAATAAAAATACACTTTGCGATTTCACTAAAACATGCGAATAACGCCTTTAAATTCAAAACGAAAAAAAAGTTAATTTCTCAAAAAAAAATCAGTTAGGAGGTATTGGCACTTCGCCGTCGATATGTATACTGTGTCTCTATGTTTTTCTTTTTTCATTAATAGTTGTCAAATTTGTACACTAGGCCTCTGTAGATAGCGGTTTAAATAAGCATTTTTTGAGGGTTCTAGTGCTTATAAAAATAATGTATCACCAAAAAAAAAAAACATAGGGACATACAAGTAGTTAATATTTATTATTCTGTAAAAAATCATTGCTTTACGGTCATTAACCAGAAAGAAAACAAGCGAGAGCGTTTCTAAGGAGAAACGATCACCCGCATTTCCTCTTAAAACCGTCAGTTTCTATGCGATATTAGTATCTAGTGCGACTAAACGGTGACACCCTTGGTTTCTATGGACAGTGTTGACAATACGGCCCCAGGCAGCGAACGACGGCCGAGGCGTCTTTGTGTTCTATGCATGCAATTATGCAACCTTATTAGAACCACCAGCATCAATCGCCATAATCATATCGACTGGAATAGCCAAGTAGCTTGCAACATTATGCATACCACGAGACGTTCCGCTGTGAACTGCAACCTTCGCTGAATGAGTTCAGTGTCAGGCCCAAGGTCTTAGGGAACAGGTAGTGACGCTGAAGTGGATGTTGGCACTTTGCCAGTAGCCGTTGTCTTACTTGCCTATACGAATACGAACGTTATGTGTTAGGTGATAGAGTCGGTAGTGGGTTGATGAAGGTGGTTGACCGAGTTTTTCTGGTTAATGATCTAGTCTGGATTCTATAGCGATAGATGATTTAATGACACGAGGTTGTCTACTATGTATTTGCTGATACAAATTCTGTGATGTATGAATTGATTGAGTCTTATTTCTCTTAGTTGTTACCTATAATGAGAAAATGTGTGATTTGTATGTTGTGTCACTTTTATTTATGTAGATGAATGAAATTCAGCCTTGTCATTCCTAGATCTTTGACAGTTGTTACGAGTAGTCAGAAGCCCAAAAGTTTGACAACCAGTCTTACCAAGGGGACCATGTTACCCAGTAACTGGGTTGTGGGTTGTGGAGATCAGATAGGCAGAAAACGAAATCCTAAAATATTTTTATGATCTGACAAATAACTAAAATGATGTTAAAACAATATTCATTGTGCAATGAGGTGAACAATCTCACCAATATAAACATCTATAATAGCCAACAAATTCTACCGTTTTAAAAAACACGCATTCATTGCATGCAAGAAGCAGCAGAGAGAAATACTTCAGTGTATTTTAGAACCGACGCGACGTAAGATAATCATGAAAATTTAGATTTTCTCATCGTAATTATGTGGGCGAGCTGTAGTTAACGATTCGTAGGTTAATGACATCTTTAGATAAATCAGTTGTTATATATGTTTACTAGCTTCTGCCCGCGAATTTTTCTGTTCCCCCGACCCACCCCGTCGTTTCGCATCGCAACACTTGCCCGCGCTATAATCAAACCTGAAATCGCGAAAAAAGATCAGCTGTTCCCTACATTTTGACGAGTTATACAAACAAATGTAGGGAACAGCTGGTTTTTTTTCGCGATTTCAGGTTGGGTCCCATAGTAAAAGTTGTTCATAATGATGAGTACAATGACCTCTTAAGAGGTTGTTAATGTTTTACCAATAACCCTGTATAGATAGAATTAGGATTTACGTGGATTCATGTGATGATAGTTTCAGTCACAGACATGAGAATGTATGTATTCTCAGTAATGAGTCAGAGCGAACTTGAAAATATTATTGTTATGAAGTGTCTCACAATGAGACACTTCAGACTCTCACTGCAAAGCAAAATACTCTGCTCTCATTTACTTCACACGTCTATATTTTTCTAGAAAAATCGTTGGCCTGCCATTTATTTGAATTATTACATCATTGACCATAAGTAACTAATAAATAGCACCGGTTGTGACTGGCACCATAAAGGGTGCTATAACAACTTTCCCACTCAAAGTATTAATTATTATTATCTCCTCTCAATTAGACACACACACACAGACAGACAGACAGTTGACAGTTACAAGTTAATTAGTTTTGATAGTTGTTACAGGTAGTCAGAAACCCGAAAGCTTGACAACCAGTCTTACCAAGAGGTATCGTATTACCCAGTAACTGGGTTGTGGAGGTCAGATAGGCAGTCGCTCCATGTAAAATACTGGTATTCAGCTGCGTCCGGTTAAACTGGAAGCCGACCCCAACATAGTTGGGAAAGGCTATTCAGATGATGATGATGATGATCTCCTCTCAATTAGAGCACCTGCCATCTTAAGTCTTCACTACCCCTGGTTGGCAAAAAAACTGCTGCTGGTTGAAAGGCGGACGTAATGCCTTCATTAGGTCCGCCATTGTACCTTATTGTGTGCGAGAAGTTTAAATAAACGAAGTCTATGTCCTTTTCAATTTCGAATGGGGCTCCAGGCGGGCAAGCCTGGACCTAAGAGCTCTGCATTCCTAAGTTTGATTATTTAATTGTGAATCCATACTAGCGTAGATACTGATCACTGTTAGAGCTTATGGCTAAAGGCTCCTTCAAACAGGCGCGACACGACACGCGACACAAAGGCACCGCAAGTCGCGCAGCGAGCGATGCCTTTGTGTCGCGCGTGATTGGCGTCGCACGTCGCGCGTGATTGGCGTCGCACGTCGCGCGTCGCGCCTGTTTGCAAGAGCCTTAATGGTTCTTAGGCTCAAAAACTGCACCCTAATTGCGTAAGAAACGATAAATCACAATCCATTGCTTCATATCTCAGAAAAAATTGTCTGCTCAACAACGTGAATAAAATAACGCAATGAATGTTGCTGAACTGTCAAAATGACACCCATTGCTACTGCCGGTCGATTCTGTAAAAATCTCACCGTGAAAACTTAGGTGAAGTGAGTTTGCTTTTTCTAGGAATTGACACTATTGACAGCTCACTTCACGCTCACTTCACCTAAGTTTTCACGGTGAGATGGTTACAGAATCGCACTGCAGTTAGTGTGTTGCGCAAGTACCACGCAGCATGTCGATTCTGTAAAAATCTCACCGTGAAAACTTGCGTGGAGTGAGCTGTCAGTGTCATCCCACTGATGCTAGGGATTGACCAAGCAAACATTTACAATCATAATCGAGATTGATCGTTTTATATAAAGTCAAAGCTAGTATTTTAGTTGTCTAAACATTAATATTTTGTAGGGATTTAAAATAAAATAGCAAAACAGCAACTCAGTCAGAATCTAAATGTTATTTTTTTCTTTTTCTTTTTTTCCCTAGACTAGTAAGACCTTATATAGCCTGAGACGCGAGCGCGTCACGCACGAACAGTAAATAAAATATACACGTTTAAGACAGCTAGACTGATGAAAATACCCATCGACAGTGTTTGTTATTATGAGCGATTGTAGATCGTCTAGTAAAGACTGCGACGATATTCAGCGTTGTTATTAACCCAAATCTATTCAATTAGAAGATAACCGAGAGTGTCAAATCATCGAGTGCTAACGGTGTGCCTGGCTGACGGACCATATAATTTAATCCGACGTAGTTTGTGTGGCGTGATATTATTAAAATCTCGATTATGGTTGTAAATGTTTGCTTAGTCAATCCCTAGCATCAGTGGGATGACACTGACAGCTCACTCCACGCAAGTTTACACGATGAGATTTTTACAGAATCGACTTGCAGTGACTAACGCGTAAGCGCGGCGTGATCACTTCACCCGATTCACGTAGTTTGTGTGGCGTGATCACTTCAATCTGCAATGTGATAATGACAATGACTAACGCGCAAGCGCGGCGTGATCACTTCACTCGATTCACGACATTAAATGTCGTGAATCGGGTGAAGTGATCACGCCACACAAACTACGTGGGATTAAATTCTATGGTCCGTCAGCCAGGCACCCGTTAGCACTCGATGACTTGACACACTCGGTATCTCTTCTAATTGAATAGATTTGGGTTAATAACAACACTGAACATCGTCGCAGTCTTTACTAGATTTGATCTACAATCGCATTATAACAAACAATGTCGATGCGTATTTTCATCAGTCTAGCTGTCTTAAACGTGAATGTTTTATTTTATATGAGGCTGAAACTAGCAGCTACGCGCCGCGGCAATCAAAGCCAGGGACGAACCGCAGCGTGGGGCCCGGGCCCAAAACAGCTCTTTCAATAATAAATGACTGGATTAGTATTAGCATCAAACATTTTATACAAAACATACTCATAAACGTATTTTCTTTCTTTGTTTCTTTCTTTCGTTCATCTCCCAATGTATAAAACGTTTTTTATCGGGAGAGATATGGTATTCAGTGTTAAAAATTCATAACTCTGGTTCTTGCCACCAGAATCTTATAAAACCTGACTAAAGAAGTTCTAGGGCAAATTTCAGCAAGTTCGTATGTGTAGAAGAAAAGATATAGCTTTTTAAATAAACAAAAATCATTTTACTGAGACAAAATAGTTTTTTACAATTAAACTATTAGAGTATCTTGGCTGGTATTACACTCACAACTTTTTCACACTAAAAAGAAGTTCTAGGGCAAATTTTAGCAAGTTCGTATGTGTAGAAGAAAAGATATAGCATTTTAAATAATCAAAAATCATTCTACTGAGACAAAATATTTTTTTACAATTAAACTATTAGAGTATCTTGGCTGGTATTACACCCACTAATTTTTCACACTAAAAAGAAGTTCTAGGGCAAATTTCAGCAGGTTCGTATGTGTAGAAGAAAAGATATAGCTTTTTAAATAAACAAAAGTCATTCTACTGAGACAAAATATTTTTTTACAATTAAACTATTAGAGTATCTTGGCTGGTATTACACTCACCACTTTTTCACACTAAAAAGAAGTTCTAGGGCAAATTTTAGCAAGTTCGTATGTGTAGAAGAAAAGATATAGCTTTTTAAATAATCAAAAATCATTCTACTGAGACAAAATAGTTTTTTACAATTAAACTATTAGAGTATCTTGGCTGGTATTACACTCACCACTTTTTCACACTAAAAAGAAGTTCTAGGGCAAATTTCAGCAAATTCGTATGTGTAGAAGAAAAGATATAGCTTTTTAAATAATCAAAAATCATTCTACTGAGACAAAATATTTTTTTACAATTAAACTATTAGAGTATCTTGGCTGGTATTACACTCACCACTTTTTCACACTAAAAAGAAGTTCTAGGGCAAATTTTCGCAAGTTCGTATGTGTAGAAGAAAAGATATAGCTTTTTAAATAATCAAAAATCATTCTACTGAGACAAAATATTTTTTTACAATTAAACTATTAGAGTATCTTGGCTGGTATTACACCCACTACTTTTTCACACTAAAAAGAAGTTCTAGGGCAAATTTTAGCAAGTTCGTATGTGTAGGAGAAAAGATATAGCTTTTTAAATAAACAAAAATCATTCTACTGAGACAAAATAGTTTTTTACAATTAAACTATTAGAGTATCTTGGCTGGTATTACACTCACTACTTTTTCACACTAAAAATAAGTTCTAGGGCAAATTTTAGCAAGTTCGTATGTGTAGAAGAAAAGATATAGCTTCTTAAACAATTAAAAATCATTCTACTGAGACAAAATATTTTTTTACAATTAAACTATTAGAGTATCTTGGCTGGTATTACACCCACTACTTTTGCACACTAAAAAGAAGTTCTAGGGCAAATTTCAGCAGGTTCGTATGTGTACAAGAAAAGATATAGCTTTTTAAATAAACAAAAATCATTATACTGAGACAAAATATTTTTTTACAATTAAACTATTAGAGTATCTTGGCTGGTATTACACCCACTACTTTTGCACACTAAAAATAAGTTCTAGGGCAAATTTCAGCAGGTTCGTATGTGTAGAAGAAAAGATATAGCTTTTTAAATAAACAAAAATCATTATACTGAGACAAAATATTTTTTTACAATTAAACTATTAGAGTATCTTGGCTGGTATTACGCCCACTACTTTTTCACACTAAAAAGAAGTTTTAGGGCAAATTTCAGCAGGTTCGTATGTGTAGAAGAAAAGATATAGCTTTTTAAATAAACAAAAATCATTCTACTGAGACAAAATATTTTTTTATAATTAAACTATTAGAGTATCTTGGCTGGTATTACACCCACTACTTTTTCACACTAAAAAGAAGTTCTAGGGCAAATTTCAGCAGGTTCGTATGTGTAGAAGAAAAGATATAGCTTTTTAAATAAACAAAAATCATTCTACTGAGACAAAATATTTTTTTACAATTAAACTATTAGAGTATCTTGGCTGGTATTACACCCACTACTTTTTCACACTAAAAAGAAGTTCGAGGGCAAAATTCAGCAGGTTCGTATGTGTAGAACGAAAGATATAGCTTTTTAAATAAACAAAAATCATTCTACTGAGACGAAATAGTTTTTTACAATTAAACTATTAGAGTATCTTGGCTGGTATTACACCCACTACTTTTTCACACTAAAAAGAAGTTCGAGGGCAAATTTCAGCAGGTTCGTATGTGTAGAAGAAAAGATATAGCTTTTTAAATAAACAAAAATCATTCTACTGAGACAAAATAGTTTTTTACAATTAAACTATTAGAGTATCTTGGCTGGTATTACACCCACTACTTTTTCACACTAAAAAGAAGTTCTAGGGCAAATTTTAGCAAGTTCGTATGTGTAGAAGAAAAGATATAGCTTCTTAAACAATTAAAAATCATTCTACTGAGACAAAATATTTTTTTACAATTAAACTATTAGAGTATCTTGGCTGGTATTACACCCACTACTTTTGCACACTAAAAAGAAGTTCTAGGGCAAATTTCAGCAGGTTCGTATGTGTAGAAGAAAAGATATAGCTTTTTAAATAAACAAAAATCATTATACTGAGACAAAATATTTTTTTACAATTAAACTATTAGAGTATCTTGGCTGGTATTACACCCACTACTTTTGCACACTAAAAATAAGTTCTAGGGCAAATTTCAGCAGGTTCGTATGTGTAGAAGAAAAGATATAGCTTTTTAAATAAACAAAAATCATTATACTGAGACAAAATATTTTTTTACAATTAAACTATTAGAGTATCTTGGCTGGTATTACACCCACTACTTTTTCACACTAAAAAGAAGTTCTAGGGCAAATTTCAGCAGGTTCGTATGTGTAGAAGAAAAGATATAGCTTTTTAAATAAACAAAAATCATTCTACTGAGACAAAATATTTTTTTACAATTAAACTATTAGAGTATCTTGGCTGGTATTACACCCACTACTTTTGCACACTAAAAAGAAGTTCTAGGGCAAATTTCAGCAGGTTCGTATGTGTAGAAGAAAAGATATAGCTTTTTAAATAAACAAAAATCATTATACTGAGACAAAATATTTTTTTACAATTAAACTATTAGAGTATCTTGGCTGGTATTACACCCACTACTTTTGCACACTAAAAATAAGTTCTAGGGCAAATTTCAGCAGGTTCGTATGTGTAGAAGAAAAGATATAGCTTTTTAAATAAACAAAAATCATTATACTGAGACAAAATATTTTTTTACAATTAAACTATTAGAGTATCTTGGCTGGTATTACACCCACTACTTTTTCACACTAAAAAGAAGTTCTAGGGCAAATTTCAGCAGGTTCGTATGTGTAGAAGAAAAGATATAGCTTTTTAAATAAACAAAAATCATTCTACTGAGACAAAATATTTTTTTACAATTAAACTATTAGAGTATCTTGGCTGGTATTACACCCACTACTTTTTCACACTAAAAAGAAGTTCTAGGGCAAATTTCAGCAGGTTCGTATGTGTAGAAGAAAAGATATAGCTTTTTAAATAAACAAAAATCATTCTACTGAGACAAAATATTTTTTTACAATTAAACTATTAGAGTATCTTGGCTGGTATTACACCCACTACTTTTTCACACTAAAAATAAGTTCTAGGGCAAATTTTAGCAAGTTCGTATGTGTAGGAGAAAAGATATAGCTTTTTAAATAAACAAAAATCATTCTACTGAAACAAAATAGTTTTTTACAATTAAACTATTAGAGTATCTTGGCTGGTATTACACTAACTACTTTTTCACACTAAAAATAAGTTCTAGGGCAAATTTTAGCAAGTTCGTATGTGTAGAAGAAAAGATATAGCTTCTTAAACAATTAAAAATCATTCTACTGAGACAAAATATTTTTTTACAATTAAACTATTAGAGTATCTTGGCTGGTATTACACCCACTACTTTTGCACACTAAAAAGAAGTTCTAGGGCAAATTTCAGCAGGTTCGTATGTGTAGAAGAAAAGATATAGCTTTTTAAATAAACAAAAATCATTATACTGAGACAAAATATTTTTTTACAATTAAACTATTAGAGTATCTTGGCTGGTATTACGCCCACTACTTTTTCACACTAAAAAGAAGTTCTAGGGCAAATTTCAGCAGGTTCGTATGTGTAGAAGAAAAGATATAGCTTTTTAAATAAACAAAAATCATTCTACTGAGACAAAATATTTTTTTACAATTAAACTATTAGAGTATCTTGGCTGGTATTACACCCACTACTTTTTCACACTAAAAAGAAGTTCTAGGGCAAATTTCAGCAGGTTCGTATGTGTAGAAGAAAAGATATAGCTTTTTAAATAAACAAAAATCATTCTACTGAGACAAAATATTTTTTTACAATTAAACTATTAGAGTATCTTGGCTGGTATTACACCCACTACTTTTTCACACTAAAAAGAAGTTCTATGGCAAATTTCAGCAGGTTCGTATGTGTAGAACGAAAGATATAGCTTTTTAAATAAACAAAAATCATTCTACTGAGACGAAATAGTTTTTTACAATTAAACTATTAGAGTATCTTGGCTGGTATTACACCCACTACTTTTTCACACTAAAAAGAAGTTCGAGGGCAAATTTCAGCAGGTTCGTATGTGTAGAAGAAAAGATATAGCTTTTTAAATAAACAAAAATCATTCTACTGAGACAAAATAGTTTTTTACAATTAAACTATTAGAGTATCTTGGCTGGTATTACACTCACTACTTTTTCACACTAAAAAGAAGTTCTAGGGCAAATTTTAGCAAGTTCGTATGTGTAGAAGAAAAGATATAGCTTCTTAAACAATTAAAAATCATTCTACTGAGACAAAATATTTTTTTACAATTAAACTATTAGAGTATCTTGGCTGGTATTACACCCACTACTTTTGCACACTAAAAAGAAGTTCTAGGGCAAATTTCAGCAGGTTCGTATGTGTAGAAGAAAAGATATAGCTTTTTAAATAAACAAAAATCATTATACTGAGACAAAATATTTTTTTACAATTAAACTATTAGAGTATCTTGGCTGGTATTACACCCACTACTTTTTCACACTAAAAAGAAGTTCTAGGGCAAATTTCAGCAGGTTCGTATGTGTAGAAGAAAAGATATAGCTTTTTAAATAAACAAAAATCATTCTACTGAGACAAAATATTTTTTTACAATTAAACTATTAGAGTATCTTGGCTGGTATTACACCCACTACTTTTTCACACTAAAAAGAAGTTCTAGGGCAAATTTTAGCAAGTTCGTATGTGTAGGAGAAAAGATATAGCTTTTTAAATAAACAAAAATCATTCTACTGAAACAAAATAGTTTTTTACAATTAAACTATTAGAGTATCTTGGCTGGTATTACACTCACTACTTTTTCACACTAAAAATAAGTTCTAGGGCAAATTTTAGCAAGTTCGTATGTGTAGAAGAAAAGATATAGCTTCTTAAACAATTAAAAATCATTCTACTGAGACAAAATATTTTTTTACAATTAAACTATTAGAGTATCTTGGCTGGTATTACACCCACTACTTTTGCACACTAAAAAGAAGTTCTAGGGCAAATTTCAGCAGGTTCGTATGTGTAGAAGAAAAGATATAGCTTTTTAAATAAACAAAAATCATTATACTGAGACAAAATATTTTTTTACAATTAAACTATTAGAGTATCTTGGCTGGTATTACGCCCACTACTTTTTCACACTAAAAAGAAGTTCTAGGGCAAATTTCAGCAGGTTCGTATGTGTAGAAGAAAAGATATAGCTTTTTAAATAAACAAAAATCATTCTACTGAGACAAAATATTTTTTTACAATTAAACTATTAGAGTATCTTGGCTGGTATTACACCCACTACTTTTTCACACTAAAAAGAAGTTCTAGGGCAAATTTCAGCAGGTTCGTATGTGTAGAAGAAAAGATATAGCTTTTTAAATAAACAAAAATCATTCTACTGAGACAAAATATTTTTTTACAATTAAACTATTAGAGTATCTTGGCTGGTATTACACCCACTACTTTTTCACACTAAAAAGAAGTTCTAGGGCAAATTTCAGCAGGTTCGTATGTGTAGAAGAAAAGATATAGCTTTTTAAATAAACAAAAATCATTCTACTGAGACAAAATATTTTTTTACAATTAAACTATTAGAGTATCTTGGCTGGTATTACACCCACTACTTTTTCACACTAAAAAGAAGTTCTATGGCAAATTTCAGCAGGTTCGTATGTGTAGAACGAAAGATATAGCTTTTTAAATAAACAAAAATCATTCTACTGAGACGAAATAGTTTTTTACAATTAAACTATTAGAGTATCTTGGCTGGTATTACACCCACTACTTTTTCACACTAAAAAGAAGTTCGAGGGCAAATTTCAGCAGGTTCGTATGTGTAGAAGAAAAGATATAGCTTTTTAAATAAACAAAAATCATTCTACTGAGACAAAATAGTTTTTTACAATTAAACTATTAGAGTATCTTGGCTGGTATTACACTCACTACTTTTTCACACTAAAAAGAAGTTCTAGGGCAAATTTTAGCAAGTTCGTATGTGTAGAAGAAAAGATATAGCTTCTTAAACAATTAAAAATCATTCTACTGAGACAAAATATTTTTTTACAATTAAACTATTAGAGTATCTTGGCTGGTATTACACCCACTACTTTTGCACACTAAAAAGAAGTTCTAGGGCAAATTTCAGCAGGTTCGTATGTGTAGAAGAAAAGATATAGCTTTTTAAATAAACAAAAATCATTATACTGAGACAAAATATTTTTTTACAATTAAACTATTAGAGTATCTTTGCTGGTATTACACCCACTACTTTTGCACACTAAAAATAAGTTCTAGGGCAAATTTCAGCAGGTTCGTATGTGTAGAAGAAAAGATATAGCTTTTTAAATAAACAAAAATCATTCTACTGAGACAAAATATTTTTTTACAATTAAACTATTAGAGTATCTTGGCTGGTATTACACCCACTACTTTTTCACACTAAAAAGAAGTTCTAGGGCAAATTTCAGCAGGTTCGTATGTGTAGAAGAAAAGATATAGCTTTTTAAATAAACAAAAATCATTCTACTGAGACAAAATAGTTTTTTACAATTAAACTATTAGAGTATCTTGGCTGGTATTACACTCACTACTTTTTCACACTAAAAAGAAGTTCTAGGGCAAATTTCAGCAGGTTCGTATGTGTAGAAGAAAAGATATAGCTTTTTAAATAAACAAAAATCATTCTACTGAGACAAAATATTTTTTTACAATTAAACTATTAGAGTATCTTGGCTGGTATTACACTCACTACTTTTTCACACTAAAAAGAAGTTCTAGGGCAAATTTTAGCAAGTTCGTATGTGTAGAAGAAAAGATATAGCTTTTTAAGTAAATAAACAAAAATCATCCTACTAAGACAAAATAATTTTTTATAATTCAACAATTATTGTTAATAAGCAGATGTCATGTTAGTTTTTAATATTATTTGTAATTTTGCAATGAAGGATCCTAATTTTTCAAAAATATTTAGGGGCCCGGGCCCCTATCTGTTATGTTTCGTCTCTGTCGGCTGCTAGCTGGTAGCTGCTAGTTTCAGTTTCATTTATTTTATTTACTGTTCGTGCGTGACGCGCTCGCGCTTCAGGCTATATACTCGTATAAGGACTTACTAGTCTAGGGAAAAAAAGAAAAAAAAGACAACATTGAGATTCTGACTGAGTTTCTGTTTTGCTATTTTACTGTAAAACCCCACAAAATATTAATGTTTTGACCACTAAAATACTATCTTTGAAATTATATAAAAATTTCAATAGGATTAGCATAAAATAACATTATTAAAATCTCGATTATGATTGTAAATGTATGCTTGGTCAATTCCTAGTATCTGGTGGGATGACACTGACAGCACACTCCACGCTCAATTCACCTAAGTTTTCACGGTGAGATGGTAACAGAATCGCACTGCTGGACTTTTTATGTTATATTATGTAAAACAGACCAATGAAGATGCCGAAATAAACGGAAAGTAAAATATATTTAAAAAAATGCTCAATGCTATGATCTAGATAAAAAATCGTCCATGGCCATTCAGCCTCCAGGCCGTGTCTGTATATCCGTTGCTATCTCAGAAACTAGGCTGTGTAAAATAATTATTTTTTCCTCGACTATAAATCCATTTGTCCCCTTTTTCTAATAGCCTCCCGGTTTCTTTAAGTGTTTCGGTTTTTCATCGTATTTTTATCCGACTGCGAAAGAATAAAAAAAAATAGTAATGTGTTTTCTTCAGGTTTATAACGTTTTAATATAATCGTTGATAGTCGAAATATGTTTAGAAACATTTTTAGGTGTATATCAATATAAAAACACTAGCCTATGAGCCTATAATAATTATTTTCCCAGGGCTCCCAAGGCTCTGGATGAGAAAAAAAAGTAAATAAAAATGGATTTGATATTGGCTTAATTTGTGGAACAGCCTCTTAGAAATAGCAAAGGATTGTATTAAAAACTTCATAGATAATAGAAAAGATAACCGATTTGTAAATACACAGTTAAAGCGATCAAAGTCGTGGGCAAACGCTATAGTTATCGCGTTTTAGCATGTCAGTAAACGGTTATTGCCGATTCCCTAATATCTCTCCGTAGGAACCCGAACAATAAACTATGTACTTATGGTTTTTCGTTACCCCGTCGCATTGGATCACCTGCCCGCCCTATTAATTTTCGCTTTCGTTCTAACTTTTTCCTTTTTGTTCGGCTCCTAAGGGTGCTAGCGTGATGTTAAATAGCCTATCTATAGCCTTCCTAAAGAATTGGGATATCAAATGCAAAAAGAATTTTTCCAATCCGACTGGTAGTTCCGTAGATTAACCAAAAGGTTAGAAAATGAAGGTGGGTCAATGACCGCTATAGCAATGCTAAAACGCGAGAACTATAGTGTATTTTGGTTACGGCACCTGCTTTATCTCTTGTCCAACGATAATAATAGCGCTTTCTATGGCACATGTTTCCTGTGTGCCATAGAAAGCGACTCTTATTTAGATGGAATGTGAACCAACCTGCGCCCTGATTGCATAACACACTACCATCCACAATCTGAATTATTTTGAAAGATATAATCCATTGCTTCATATTTTAGAAAAAATTGTATGCTCAACAATGTAAATAACGCAATGAATGTTGTCGAACTGTCAAATGAAAGCCATTGCTAATATATACTCGTATTCACAAACATTACAATGCGTGCCACGAAAGATGAGACTTGACCCCGCCTCCCCCGCTCTTTCCGCCGCCCCTATGACGTCCGGTCCCGTCCCGCACTCAGACCTCATACCGCTAAAGATACCTAAAATCGTGTACTGCGCATGTCAAACCACGTGGTGTGTCAAGTCTCATCTTTCGTTGCACGCATTGTACTATGAGGTCTCAAAGTGCGCGCGGACGCACATGGTTCCAATAACCTTCATAGACAATACTTGAGTGGCGATCGGCACTATGCGGTTCTTAATATTTATGAATTTAAAGGCTTGTTATATGAAACGCATTCAGAAATGCCTTACTTCGCATTGTATTTCTACTTTACTAAGGGCTGATTTTTCCAACACCAGATAGTTTTATCCGAGGAATAATTTTGAACTTTTGACAGTTCTTCCATACAAAATCTGCCAGACGTCAATTTTATTCCACGGATAAAAATGATCTTTCGATTGAAAAATTTGCCCTTAGACAAGTATTGTTTTTGAATACATCTCAGAAAACAGGGTTATTCTAAAACCTACCTAGAATAAAAATAACTAAATCTCAACATACCCACGTCATTCTACTTTATTATTAGATAGTGTTGGTATGTCTGTACGTGTGGTGCGATCTCGGAAACTACTAGACTAATTCTGAAAATTATTTCCGATGGGAATGTTCTCGTTTTCAAATAGACGTACAATACTTAATATATTCTTATAACTAGGTTTATAGCAAAAAATTGAGGCTTTAGCCTATTATATGTATAACGCATAGTTGGCCACGTTCCATTGCAAAGAACAATGCTCAAAACGTCCCCACCCTTGTAGCACTTTAAAACTTATGTTAATCGAAGGGCCATAGCCACCTTATCATTTTATTGTATGACAGCGAAACTGAAATGTCCATCCGAAAAAAGTTATATCGACATGAAGAAATCGGAATCAGTCACAATTATGTTGCCATTTGATGTTCTTTGTTATTAAAAATATGGCACAAAATAATCGCAGATATGTTGCTGGCTAAGTAAAAACAGCTGCACAGGTCGATCGATCAGGTTAAGCTAAGCTTGCCGCGGTTGATCCGTGAATGGGTGACCATCTTTACATACCAAGACCTCTCCGTGACTCGAAAAGCATATTAAGCCATTGGTCCCGGCTGTTGTTCGTGGAACTTTGACAATCGTTACGGGTAGTCAGAAGCCCGAAAGTCTGATAACCAGTCTTACCAAGAAGTATCGTATTACCCAGTAACTGGGTTGTGGAGGTCAGATAGGCAGTCGCTCCATGTAAAATACTGTTATTTAGCTGCATCCGGTTAGACTGGAAGCCGACCCCAACATAGTTGGGAAAAGGTTAGGCAGATGCATATATCCTTCATAATCTGAGCGTCTGATTTTCTGGCGGAGTAGGGTCCTAGAATGTCTGTTATGTACCCGTCTGGGCACACTAAAAGGAATGGCTTCAATAAGTTTTTAAACTTGTGTAAAATTTCATCACCACTGCTCTCAAAACGGTGAAGATAAACGTCGTGAGAATCCTGCCTTTACTACACCCAAATCAACAATTAAATTAAAGGGAATTTGTCTTAGCACGCTTAGTTGGAATCTGGAGTATTGAGATTTATTTAGACAAGTCAGTCCAGCTCATGTGGACTAAAATAACTGGGTGCTTCATACTACACATATTTATTCTATAAACGACGCAGTTTCGAAACATCTACTTGTAAACTGAAAGAAGCACTGGTAGAGGAATGGAAGAAAGAAAGAAGAAAGAAAGAAAGAAAAGAAAATACGTTTATTTGCGGTAAACATGACGCAAAAAAGAACAAAACAAAAAAAAATACAAGAAGAAGAAGAAGAAGAAGAATATTCCTCAGCATCGGCTCAGAAATCTGGTGGAAAGCATGCCAAACCGTATAACAGCTGTATTAACAGCTCGCGGTGGCTATACAAAATACTAAAATGTGTCAAAATTGCATATTTCATACCGTAGCACATTTTTCGAAATCTAGGGAAAATGGACATTTTTACTTACATTCAACATAAACTTCATAATCTGGATCTTTAATTAATTTAATTTTATTTATTTATCAGACAACAAATAAGGTCCACTGTGTCAGTAACAATAACTTTTAACCTATGTTAGTACTTAACTAAAACAAGATGAGCAAAATGAATATTGGATCAGGACCGCACCACTCGCACATGTAGCTTTGTCCAATGCACCATGAACGAGCAAATCCACATCTATTCTCCCTGCAATTTTAACTATTTTTACCTGCCCGACGCCCGATATATGACATTGATTTAGGCACTATAAAATTGTCTATAATACAGTCTTTATTTCATAAAGCTAGCGCCAAAAACCTCAATAACTTTTTTTTTCTGGATGGGAAATCATCAAATGACTCCTCCCGCTCTGGGTGGAGCGGAAGGGAGTATCAGACTTACTGACTAAAACCCACCCGTGTTCCTTCCTTCGCCCTTTATGTTCCAGGCCAGCGGTAACCCTTTCGGACAATCCCGCTGAAACCTCAATAACTTCCAATATTTTGGAAGTTATTGAGGTTTTTGTTACCGACCCGCTTTCTTTACGGCCTAATGTAGTTAGGAAAGGCTAGGCAGAGCGAAGGGTCATGAGACCTATTCAGTGGCAACAACCGAATTCATTGCTTTTTGTATTTATTTGTAAATAGGCTATGATTAATCGTGTAACTAACCGCATTAGCATCTATTGAATAATGTAGACAATTATACAGGGTCCCATTAAAATAGATGGAAAAATTTTAACACAGCGCTCAGTTCGTCTAACCAAAGATATCCAAGCAAAAAAAAGCACTGATTAAGAGTGATTTTATTTTGACCTAAAATAATAAATTGCCGACACATTAGTGTAAGTATTTATTTTTCTATTATGGAGTCCCCTTGAATTTTTAAATTTATTTTATTTTAACTTTGTCATTATAGCGGCAATATAAATAAACGCTATGTGAAAATTTCAACTGTCTACCGTTCATGAGTTATAGCCCGCTGACAGACAGACGAACGGACGGCCGGACACGCGGAGGCTTAGTAATAGGGTCCCGTCAGCACCCTTTGGTACGGAACCCTAAAAAGGATAATGAAGAAGCTTATTGTATGCCCTCATAACCCTTGTCCAATCGATATTGTGCATTGAATCTTTGCATACATGCATAGAATTACCCCGTAAAGTTTTTTTCAAAGTTCCGTGTTCAACATGGCAACAAATATCCATATAAATTATCTGCTTAATCATTACCTCTCAAATTCTATCGCCCAATAATGAGAATGCATCGAGTCATTTGGCAAAATGACTCATGTAAAGAAATGATTAACTCACAGGTTATGAGGGAGGACAAGCAACTTTGGAATTATATGAACAAACAAATAAACGTCATATTGAAAATTTGCATTAAATTTGCATTGCATTGTTTTTATTTGTTCTTGATTTTTATTTTTGTTTAGATTTTTTATATATAGAACGGTTTCGCGTGGTGGCGCGTAGCCAGGTTTTTAGACAGTATACTGTTTACTGCCGTAGCGAAAGGTCGTTACGTTTTTCTTCTTAAAATTTAAAGTTTTTTCTTTCGTTCGGGATTTTGTCAATGGTAATACAATAAAAAAAAATTGAGACCAATGTCGAGAGTTTGGAAGACTGAAAAAAATGCGGTGCTTGCGTATGTTTTTGTGATAAATTGACGCTTGAGTTACTTTTAAATATACTTACTAATTAAATAAAAACTATCTGTGATAACTGTCCCCTGAAAATTAGTTCTTGATACAAATCTTACTTACCAAACACCGAAGTGCAACACTCCCCAAATGACGCTAAAATCATTGACCAAGATCTAATTAAAAATGTTGGTCTAACAAAAGTGCATTAGTGACAAAGTGACAATGTGTGACAGGTTCACGTTGCCCGGGCGAGCTGATGCTGTAATAGAGCTATGGAGGTCCAGGATGGAGGAAGGTGCCCTCGCACCAGCGCACTTCCTAGACCACTGGAGGGTCACTGTTCCCAGGATATACTCTCCGCAACCCAACAGGACATGTCTAGGTGAGTGGTTAAAATTATGATTTACTAGCAGCAGTGTCGATCCCGTGGAAATATCGGGATAAAACTATCCTATGTCCTTTCCCGGGACTCAAACTATCTCTATACCAAATTTCATCTAAATCAGTTCACCGGTTTAAGCTTGACGAGGTAACACACAGACAGACACACTCGCATTTATAATATTAGTATGGATTTTTCTATGCTATTTGGTCACAAATGATCAAGGTATCTAATGGTCAGTGGACATCAGAAGGTCAATTACTTAAAAATCCTTCAAATTCAAGTCGCAATTTCATCTTAGCGACAATCCATGTGCAAAATATTGTCAAAGCGTATATTGTTTACAGATTGAGACTGAGATTAAAACGCGAACGTTCTTAAAATCACGAAAATTGCCCCTCTGGACTCTGGTCGAAATAAGCGGAATTCTGATAAGTGGTTCTCAAGTTAGGTATAAAAGTGCACTCGGAAACAAACAAACAGATTGCGCATTAATTATTATCTAAGAACAAGCCGCGTGCCATGGGATTTCCCATCGGCAAAAATTACGTACATACTTTCATACAAACTTTTATCCCTTATTTAACCCAATGAAGGGATGAATTTAAAAAAACCTTTGTTAGTACCTAGTCACTTTCGCTAGTAGGGTGAAATTGAATAGGTGCGACAAATTAAAACATCTAAAGGCTACTGCAAACAGGCGCGACGCGCGACACTAATCAAATCATCATCAATCATTGCACGCGACACAAAGGCACCGCAAGTCGCGCAACGAGCGGTGCCTTTGTGTCGCGCGCGATTATATCGCGTGTCGCGCCTGTTTGTAGAAGCCTTTAATTCAACGTGTTATAATGTAAATTTAGTGCGTCGTCGTGCGCCCTTTTTTTCGTACGAACGGTCAAATTTAGGTAAATACCGCTAGTTCAACACGTTGTCGACTTGCGTCATTTTGTAAGTTGTAACTCGGCGATGAATAGATGTATATCGGGCGCGCGCAAAAATTGATACTTACTATAATTTTCTTATTGGTTTCGATAATTAAAAAAAAAAGATATGGAATACGATAATTCCTGCCTACTTCAAGACAATTACTTAGTTTGCACTATCTTAAACGATAATTACACGATTATTTTCAAGAATTTAGACTGAGGAAATGTCAATTTAAAATGATTATGCCGCAGTTACTGCACCTCCTATTTCGATTTGTCGCTTGTCGCATGTTTTCAATTTCATCCTAATTCACTCTTGTGCAAGAGATTGGTTGGACTGGTTCTCTACCCAGCGGTTTTAGGATGTGCGTTGTTCTTTTAGTGAATGAATGAATTTAAGATTTTTATTAAGTTGTAGGCAAATTACTGTCAGTGCTGATATTTCCGTTGTTCCGATTTACATTTCTTTTTATCAGATTGTATTTTGATAATGTTTCTAAAGGCTTCTTCAAGGTAATCTGTTGTCAATTCGTATGTCGAGTGAATTGATTTGCTGTTATTGATATGTTTAACAAATCACAACTGATAACAACAATTTTGACAGCAGATTTATGTCAGAAATCGGCGTTAGTGGGTACAGAGGGCTCAAAGATTTCTCTTTAAATCTTTGAGTAGGTAGGTAGGTAGTGCCAAAAAATTAAGAAAATCCAAAAGTGCACGACTCATGGTCGTATAAAAAAAACATAGTTATAGATATTACATTATTTAGTCAGTTTTTTATTAATTATAATTAAACTACTTTGAATAAAAGAGCCATTATCAATAGGGTTCCTCCGACGGGTGAAGCGAATCTTTAAAAAAAAAATTACTCAATTTCAATTTTTTCACAAGCTGCTATGTTTTCAGGTTTCACACTTGATTGACGGGAAACATTTTAGAAATATTTTGAAGTTTTTTCGTTTCTACTGCATTAAATCAATTTTCAAAAAGTACCGCACAATGGTATATAAATTAAGTAGGTTCTGTGTGCAGGAGTAGGTATAACAATAGAAAGTTGCAGAGAGGATGCAAAAAAAAAACAGTGGCACTCCAGGATTGCCGACAGAGGTGAAAACTTGAAAAAGCATAGTAATTTTATAAATATGTTTGAAGGTCATTCTTCACAAAGAAAATGTGCCGCGCGTTGATGACTTTATAATGGCCAAAACTTAAAACACAGGTGTCGGTTACGGAAGCCTACAGAAGCTTTCACTTAAAAAAAAAATTCCGAAGCCGTGTCGTCGTCATCATCATCGGCAACCTTGTTCCACCAACTGCTGAGTAGGCCTCCTCCCTTTTGTGCCATGCTTCCCGAGTCCGCGCGAAATCTCATCTAGGCCTTCCCCGCGATCTTCTGTAGTCTTCAGAAGCTGTGTGCCCGATGGGATTTCTCATCGCATCGGGAATAATGACGTCCTTCCATACCATCTTTTATGCTCTATTTAACACCTTTAACGGCCGAACCCAATTACCTGTCTATCTCTGGTTTTAAAATCCCAATCACACTAATATTATAAAGGCGAAAGTTTGTGAGTGTGTTTGTATGTTTGTTACTTCTTCAAGCACAAACGGCTGAACGGATTTGGATGAAATTTGGCACACAGATAGTTTATAACCAGGATTAACACATAGGATACTTTATATCCCGATATTCCCACGGGATCGACACTTATGCGGGTGAAACCGCGGGGCGCAGTTAGTAATCTATATCAGTAGCGATCTGTATGATTATATTATACTGACAGTTAACAATTATACCTGCCACCATCAGTAGCTGTCTGTCAATACGTTATTGGGTTCGGCCGTAAGGAATGAAAAGAAAAAGACTTTTTGCGCAAAATTTCATGCTTCTAGACCCAGCGGCTTCGGGCCTTAGGGCCTTAGCACACCTCCGACGCGAAAATAATGATACGAAACCGCTATACGAATTCCGCTCTGAAACATTACTAATGTGCATTCGCGATTTATTTGCCAAAAATGTAAACAAATATGAGTTTATGGAAAAATAATTTTAAATCCTACACTATAAAGTTCAGTTTACACTACAACTTCAAACATTTTTATAACTTTTGAAGTGAAAACTTCTTTAGCGGCGCTGTGTACTTTTTTTGGAATGGGTAAAAACTTCTAAATTCGCGTCAGGTCACATGACCCTGATCGAAAATTCGTAAGACGTAAAACGTCAGACGTAAAACGTAAGACGCGCGTTGTTGAGGACAGCGCCATCTATGCACATCGGGAAGAACTACGAGGGCCTCGCGTACTAACGTCAGACGTAAAACTTAAGCCGCGCGTTGTTGAGGACAGCGCCATCTATGCACATCGGGAAGAACTACGAGGGCCTCGCGTACTAACTACGTAGGCCTCGCGTACTAACTACGTAGTTCATCCAACAACGACGAGATGGCGCTGAACCACGGATATACAAAGTTGATACGACAGAGGGGCTTTTCTTTAAACTGCCTATACTAGATACCATTTTCAAGCTCTGTACCAAAAATCAATTAAATAGGAGCAGTAGTTTAGTCACAAATGATTTTTGAAGTTTTTGCTACGTTTGAACACGATGTATATTTCCTAACAGCTGATTATCTCATACGCATAGGTCATGCACCTT
The DNA here is from genome assembly GCA_963855955.1 of Luperina nickerlii. NCBI lineage: Eukaryota > Metazoa > Arthropoda > Insecta > Lepidoptera > Noctuidae > Luperina > Luperina nickerlii. Next base: position 6,994,901 of record OY979671.1, read on the forward strand.
AAAACGATAATCTGAGTATAAGATACATTGTTGCCGCACAAGTACAACCAAATATTTCACGAAGCAATAAATACACACACACTTGCACTTTCACTATGAGAGTGACAATCATAGCAAAACCCCCGCGCCTTTTTCCCGCGCGTAAAAGGAATAGAAATAGGTCAGTATGTTGCTATTGCATTCTAGATCCTTGGGAATTTGCTAAAAAACTTTCTTTCAGTGGACAGTGCGCAAGCGTCATCCATTCGGGACGTACGTTACGTAATACGGGAGCCCCCCGCCGCCGCGCCTTTATGTTTTGTCGAACTCGCTGACAATAATTGTGATTTTGTTTTGTTATTGTGATAGACACTAAATAAGTTTAACTTGGGAATATTATTATTTAGTGTTAGTGTTTTTTTGTGTTTGACTGTTTTTATTGTGATAGGATACGTAATTAAACGTTGGTTGTGTGTGTGTGTAATCATTAAAGTGTTCAGCAATGCCTCGTGTAACTTACACGGCGTCAGAATACACTTACATGATTTTAATTTACGGTGAATGCCGTGGAAACGCAGATTTAGCTCTGCGAACATACCGAGAAAGGTATGGTGACCGGCGCAATAGCCCTAGGAACGCCGCGCGCCGGCACCATACAATTGGCAGTACAAAGATTACGGGAATTAAAGTGCTTAGCGACGGACAGTGATTTAATAAATAACAATATTCTCCGTCGGTATAATTTGTGCATTAATATGAATCGAGGACACATCGAGAATTTAAAAATTTTGTGTTTTTGTGTGTGCGCGTACTTAACAACCAGCCGGGCGCGGACGGCGCGAGCGGTCTAAACCGCCCGCCCCCCGCGCCCCCGCCAAGAGAGATAACACACACGCACACGCGCTCCTGCGCGACTTTGTTACCTAGGCATCTAACTAAGGTCAGTCAAATTTATTTATAAAGGGTGGTTGCGTTTCACTCTGACTTTAAGCTATTTAGTTTGTTTGAAAAAAAAAAAATCTCATTTTTGGCGCTTTCTATTTTTGTACTGTATCGAATTAATACTATACACGTACAGTATACGTAGTGTAATTTAATGCCCCTCTGTCATATCAACTCTGTATAACTGACGACGAGCAAATCTGAATAAATTCCTTTCACGAGAAGAATAAACCAGTCACTTTGGTCATCATACCTGATTTGCAAAAAACCCTATAAAATAAGGAACACACCTTAACACGCGTGTTTTGTTTATAAGACGATTCACAAAATACACTCGTAATTGTTCAAGTTTTCACTTCTGTCGGCACTACCGGAGTGCCAGTGTTTTTTTCAATAGTGCTAGTTACTCTGAAATCAACTTAATAACCATAACGACTTAATCATTTCAATCAAGGCATACTAGCTTTTTTCTAATAATAACGTTCGTGCAACATCTTATTAGTTGACAAAACTATGACAAACCTTGCATCGAATCATTGTAAAATTGAAAATGCTACCTATACATTTTACTTAGGTAAGTACTCGTTTAATAAATATTGTACCGTTATATATTAACCCGCCGGCTTTTCCCCGAGCGGGGCCGTCAATTTTCCACAAGCTTGGATACAGGAACATTGTTTACTGAAGCCGAAACTGTTGACTCATGTAAACATGGTCGTAGAAATAAATATGCGAATATTGGACCCGGTAAATTAATATTAATTTATAGTAAAATGCTAAAGGTCGTTCAATTAATTTGTACTTTCTGAGTTCAACTTGGACACTAGCTGTGCCCCGCGGTTTTACCTGCATAAGTCTCGATCCCATGGAATTTCGGGATAAAAAGTATCCTACTTCAGGTCATGGTCTACCCATGTACCAAATTTCATCCAAATCCGTTCAGCCGTTTTTAGAGCGAAAGCGTAATAAAAATACAAAAAAATCAAATCCTTCTCTTTATAATATTACTCTAGATCTGACTTTGAAGAAAAAACATCGTGAGGAAACCTGGACTTATCCATACTAATATTATAAATTCGAAAGTAACTCTGTCTGTCTGTCTGTGTGTATGTTACCTTTTCACGCCTCAACCACTGAACGGATTTCGATAAAATTTGGCAGAGAGATAGATTGCATCCCGGGGAAGGACATAGGATAGTTTTTATCGACATACCTCGCGGGCGAAGCCGTGGGCGGAAGCTAGTAGTTAATATGTCTGAAATCGCCAACCCATCTTGAGCAAGCGTGGAGATTGTGCCTTCTCTGTATGAGAAGGGGTCTATGCCCTGTAATGAGATAATAATAGGCTGGTATTTTTATTATAATATTAAGGTCGTGACCACCTCTAAGGATCTTCTTTTGTTTGACTATGTAACGCCATGTCTCCTCATCATCATAGGGTCTGTTTTCGGTAGCAAATGTATGCTATTATCGAGGGTTAGAACAACCCATCGCACTACGACCTCGTAGTCTCTTCCGTTATATCTTGTAGCCACCGGGGTCTGTCTTTTAGAGACAACCTGGCTGATGGCCGATTTATCATCATAGCTCATCATCATCCTCATGACCTTATCCCAATTTATTTGGGGTCGGCGCAACATGTATTTTTCTTCCCGACCGACATCTCGTCTTCCAGTCCTTGGACGCCGCTCTGTAACAGCCTTACTCCACCTGTCATCACAGCATCTTGCCAGGTCTCCTGCCCGACTCCATTTGAGTTCCGTAATACGCTTTCTGCTATCGAAGACCTTCCATACGTCTTCGTATTTCGGCGTTTGGAACTTGGGACTATTAACCTGATGCCAAGCATGGAACGCTCCGTGGTTCTCTGTTCAATTCTCAGCCTTTACACAACCTCCTACGTGAGCGTCCACGTCTCAGCACCGTACAATATACAGCCTGGCAAAAAATCAAGACTCTTGAAGGAACAAAATCTCTTGCATCTACTGCGCTGCGTTACAAGCTGTGGGTTCATTTACCGCACACAATAAATATTTGTATGGCCTACTACGATGTTTAGTTTGTTCCGTGTCTGGTGTTTGTGCATGTGAGATTTGTGACTATAAACGGACACACGATAAAGGTGAAATTAATTGAGAGCGGCAAATGTTTTCTTTTATAATATTTTCCTCTCAAAATGTGTGCGAAATGTTTGTTTAAAATGTCTAATATCACTTCGGAGATGTCTAAGGTTATTTTAATGTAGAGTAGCTTACTAGACTGCTTGTTTGGTCTGCTGAGGGACCCGGTTTCAATCCCTAGGTTGTTTTATTTCTCCACTAGCATTTGCCCGCGGCTTCGTTCAATTGTGAAATTGTCGCCCGCCCGTGCTGTAACTTCGTTTTCGCTCAAGTATTCTATCAGATTTTTTTTTGCTCGGCTCCTGATGATATTAACGTTATGTTCAATAGAATTGGGCTATCAAAATGATAAAATATTTTTTCAAATCCGACCCGTAGTACGGTCAGCATCAAAAGTCGATTAACGCTTCAGTTTTTTTAATCTCAGTTATTGAGCAAAATATTTATTCAAAATTGCAGCATAAATAGTTAAATACGATGCAATTTTCAACAAATATTTTGCTCAATAACTGAGATTAAAAAAAACTAAAGTGTTAATATTTTGCTCAATAACTAAGATTAAAAAAACTGAAGTGTTAATCGACTTTTTATGCTGACCGTACCAGACAGCGCGTTCAAACAAACAAATTCTGTATTTCTGTCTGGATTTGTGCCAGGTTAGTGCCAATAGACTCGCCCCCTATTGCATGGGACTTAAACATTACTGGCGAAATGTGGGTTGTTACACCTCTGCCACCACCTCATCTCTGTGGAGGTGCTTGGGGGAGGCCTATGTCCAGCAGTGGACGTCTTTCGACTGAAATGATGATCATGATGATGATGATGATGACGATGATGTTGATGATGATGGTGATGATGATTATGATGATGATGATGATGGTGATGATGATTATGATGATGATGAAACCTCTGCCCTTCCCCTCTCACCCTTCGGGGATTACAGGCGTTATGTTTTGTTATTTGATCCCAATCGAATTTAAACGTAAGTAATTACGGGTGGAACGTAATTTATTAAAATAGGTTACGTCAATTAAGCAGCTTGTCCTTGACCAAAGGTTTTATCGGGAAGAATTATTATAGTACGGAGTTTTTTTTTCGATTTATTTTGAATTATAAATGAGAATTACGATAGTGTTGGTTAAAGGTTACGGTTACCCTAGCTTGTAGAACAATTTATATGAAAAATTCATAGAAATTTTTCTACTATGGTCGGACTTTTAATTAGCTGCAGTAAAATGACAGTTTATGTGTAACCAATTTTTAACGAAATTTAAATAGTGATGAGACAAAATAATCAATTCATTCAAGTAACATTCAGTTCAAAATCGATCCATGTTAAATTGATTTTACAAAAGAGTATAATATTTATAATTAGGGATGCATCCGATACCGATACCGATACCGATATATCGGCGATACTTCAGGATTGCCGATATATCGGTATCGGCGATATTTTTATGGCCGATTCAACGATACTTTTCAAATTTCGCGCTTTAAAAATGTAATGTAAACGCGCGTGTTGTCCCGTCTATTTCGTTGCAAACGAGCCACGAACTAACTATGCTCGGGGAAACCCCGCGCTTTATTCAGTGTTTTGTTTCGCCCGCCCGCTTTGGCCTCGCACTCGCACATCTATACCATTTCGTTAGGTTGAATGTTGTTGCGCGTAGTATTTTTCCATGCAAATAAGATTAAGAATTACATATCGTAATTGTTTGTGTATTGTATGTCATTTATAACTAGTCGTTTGAGTCAAATAAAATAAATAGTTGTCATATTAACTTCAAAACACAAAAGTGCTATATGGAATCACTTTGAAATTTCGACAATTGATGATTCCATAAAAAACTTATAAATGTTAATTTTGATTACTAAAACTATTAATTAATTGTGTTTTATTTAATCTACCTTCCTTTTTGAATTCAGTAAGCGTATCGGTATCGGTATCGGTATCGCCGATATTTTTATAAGAGTATCGGTATCGTATCGGCAAAAAGGCGTATCGAGGCATCCCTATTTATAATGAAATTCAGGATAATATAAGTTTACAAGAAAAATGAATATTTCTAATCACAAACATCTATTAAATATTCTTTTTTTTTTGAGGATTTTGGTGGTTTGCAAATAATCCTGTATAGTAAACGTCCTAATGAAAACTTTAATTTATTTAAGAGCGTTATTACAAAACCGAAGTGCTCAGTTTTAGGTAAATTCGACGGCGCGCGGCAGCAGATGCGCACGTGTGCGTCTAGGGAAGAACGCTATGCACACATACAAACCGCTATGCGTCGGACGCCAGGATCAAACCAACAAGAGCCTTCGTTTTCAAAATAAATTAAATTACTGTTATTATAGTTCATGAAATGTTATTTGTACCGATGAGTGTTACCTACAACGGTTTGAGTTACAATAGGGTCATACAAATTTACTTCACTTTTAATTTTTATTTTATACCACTAAAGTGACAAACTAGCATACGGCCCGCTTGATGGTGTGTAGTTACCGCAGCCTAAAGCAGTGTTGCCAGTGACAGATAGTCAAATGTAACATGAGAGAGCTCAAAAAGTAACATTTTCACGAGAAAAGTAACATTACCTTATTTTTTGTGGAAAACGACTAATAATAACATGGCACTTTATTACATAAAAAAAAGCTGTCCCCTTAGTAGGCTTCGAAAGAATCGTAATAACAAACTGAACTGAACCAACACGGATGCCACTACTAGGCTGTCGCTCACTCGCCTAAGTAAGCGGGATGGGTCATTTAGAAATTCACGCGAGTGAGTGAATATGCGATACGACAAACGAAGTGAAAAATTTTCGCGCTGTCGTCGCGTCAGAATTTGGTCACAAAATCAAGACAATCAAGTGCGCCAACATGACGAACGAAACCTTTCTTGTATGCGTTCCGTTTCATGTTTATTTTTTGTTTTCTGTGAAATATTTTTTATTAAGTCTTAAAAGTAACATTTTGAGGCGTGTAACATGGAGGTAACATGAGAGGGTCAAAAGTAACGTAAAATGTTACAAAAGTAACATACTGGCAACGCTGGCCTAAAGACGCTTGCATTGCCAGAAGCTGCATTACTTGAGCGTTGCCAGCCTCTAACATTACTTACAAATACTTTTGTGCTGTTTTTATAAATACTTTTTGTACCTACTTTTTTTACGAAGTTTAATATATTATGTAATTTATTTAGCAGGTAGGAAGACATTTTAGTACTTATGTATAGAAATAAATGCAATGTGATGTTGTTTCTACAGTTTGGATAAAAATCGGTTGTCTGTAAAGTCGGTTTACGGACGATAGTTTAACGTGACAACGTCATAACAAAACATTAATGAAATTGCCGAACGCGGAGGCCGATTCGGCAGCGTTCGACATCATCTGTCTCTCATCGCTCGTTCCGCGCTCTCGCTTGCACTTCAAGCCGCCATGGCGTACAACGCTACAGCAGAGCAAGGCCGCGAGGTAACGCTACATGAGTCATGTTTTTTTCGTGTGTGCAGCCAGCTTCATCGATTTATTAGACGTTGTCACGTCAAAAAAGTCAAAAGAAAATAAAAAAGACAAATCAAAAGTCGTTTTATTAAAATTAAAAATTACAACTGTGAACTTGTAACGGTTCATGAGACACTAGCAGACAGACGGACGGTCGGACATCGGAGCCTTAGTAATAGGGTCCCGTTGGCACCCTTAAGGTACGGAACCATAAAAAACCAGTATAATAATTGTAAAATAATTAAAATAATATTCTCCGAAGCGGCATAGACCGTGCTTTCCTCGAATCTATGATTTCAGGAAGCACGCACTCCTCATAAAATTCTTACCGCTGAGCTTCTCTTGCGCGTTTCAAATTATCGGCCAAAACCTTTTTTTTTATTTTGACAGCACCAAAAGTTCTATTTTGCCCATTATTGTGAACTATTGTCTGAAAATAATTAATTAAATTAATGTTGGAGATAAATAAAAAAGTCAGAAAAATTAAAAACAACAACTATATTTACGTATGTTTTTTTTCTATAATTATATTCGCGTTGGAACATCATAGGAAAATAATTATATTATATACATTACAATCAGAACATAACTAATTAAAAAAAAAACTCACTTGTATCAAGAAGTGTTGGTCGCTTTTTATTCGTGGCGAATTGTCGAACGAGATCACGTGACGGCAGCAGCGAGTGAGCGCTACGTCCTCCCTCTGAAAGCGCTCGGCGCGGACTAAAGCTAAGACCGTGCAGTGTTGCCAGTGACAGATAGTCAAATATAACATGAGAGAGCTCAAAAAGTAACATTTTCACGAGAAAAGTAACATTACCTTATTTTTTGTGGAAAACGACACTAATAATAACATGGCACTTTATTACATAAAAAAAGCTGTCCCCTTAGTAGGCTTCGAAAGAATCGTAATAACAAACTGAACTGAACCAACACGGATGCCACTACTAGGCCGTCGCTCACTCGCCTAAGTAAGCGGGATGGGTCATTTAGAAATTCACGCGAGTGAGTGAGTGAATATGCGATACGACAAACGAAGTGAAAGATTTTCGCGCTGTCGTCGCGTCAGAATTTGGTCACAAAATCAAGACAATCAAGTACGCCAACATGACGAACGAAACCTTTCTTGTATGCGTTCCGTTTCAAGTTTATTTTTTGTTTGCTGAGAAATATTTTTTATTAAGTCTTAAAAGTAACATAAAAGTAACATTTTGAGGCGTGTAACATGGAGGTAACATGAGAGGGTCAAAAGTAACGTAAAATGTTACAAAAGTAACATTCTGGCAACGCTGAGACCGTGCATCCCGAGATTTATATTGATAAAAAAGCATTGCATAAAACAATTCCTTAAAAATATTATTTTACTATAAAATAGAGTATTTTTTTTTTTTCAAGCAAGGTTACAAAGTAACCTTAGTTATTAAACACTTTTTGTTTGAATTTCTATTAAATAAACAGAGATAAAAAATATCATTTCGGCTGAAAAAATATCATTAACTCTCTGTTTTACGGAATTATTTTTGGTTTATTACTGTATTAAACATAATAAATTGATGTATGCATTCCAAAGTAGAAGATACAGTTGTACCGTGGACATTTTTATAAATTATTAAACTATTATATCTTCGATGTAACAGAGCATCGCGAGATGCCCGAAATTAAATTTTTATGAAACAGCCTTTGCAGGAACAAGTTTTTTACTGATTTATGTAAACAAACTGAAATATTTATTGAATGCGCTCCCAAAAGAAGGAATTAAACTTTCTCGGGCATGTATTTTTTTTACTATTGTGACTTTAGTTAAACCATAATCACAAATCAAAACTCGAGTCAAACGCTCTAAACAAGAAAAACTTGTGATAGCGCTCTTAAGAAATTGATCTCTTAGATCGATTTAGTAGGAGTTTTAGAGTAAAAATTTTAACAAAATTATCTTTAGTAGACTTAGATGTATTTACGCTGATTTGAAACTACAACATATATTTTTATTCTATCAATACAAAGAATATTTGATTGTTTACGGTTAAATTAAAATTGGTCGATTTCGAATGTCTAAATTTAAACGATTTTTATTGCGTTTTAATCACATCACTAGTAGAATTTTTTTTAACGAAATGACAGTAAGAAGTGTCATCTTACTGCAGCTAATTAAAAGTCGGACTATAGAGTCTCGTCGCGTCTGTCCGCGGGAGCCTTAACAGAAAAGAAGGGGTGAATTAAGTGGCTGATAAAGGTCAACCTTTGGGTAGACTTCAAATTAATTGGTTCCAAAATAAGAGCGCCATTGACTTATATATTATTTATGAAATCATTGAAAAGCGCCATTTGTGTCGATGATGTTGTAAAGTTCATGAGTGAATGAATTTTTGGTTACCTATGCCCATATTAAGGCTCGGCCGTGCTATTTTTCATGTAATCATAAAGAATGAATCATCAATCCTGTAGAACTAAGACGCTAACAAAAAAGTTTACCTATTCATAGTTTCATACAAATGATGTAATAAATTTTCATTCCACTGATTTTAGTTCACATCGCACCTACATAGCTAATAAGCTGTCATATGCAAGACTAGTATACCAAATAAACAATTGTATGAACATTGCAACATTTTTACACAACTTTACTTTTACCGGGTTAACGCGTTCGTCGAGTGTATTATGGAGGAAGTGCAGTCACCGGGTCGTTGGCGTTCATTCCATACTAATATATTTCTGTTTTCTCCCTGGTTAATAATACTAGTTAATTTTTTTTTACAATGTAATGTATATAGATCTACCACTGCCATGTCTGTTTTTGCTTTTATGGCGTACCTATTTAAATGTTTTTTTCTTAAATTAATACAAGGGAGAGACGACAATCATCTGCCTAGCCTTTTCCTAACTATATTGGGGTCGGCTTCCAGTCTGACCGGATGCAGCTGAATACCAGTATTTTACATGGAGCGACTGTCTATCTGACCTCCACAACCCAGTTACTGGGTAATACGATACCCCTTGGTAACACTGGTTGTCAGACTTTCGGGCTTCTGACTACCCGTAACGACTGTCAAAGATCCACGAATGACAGCCGGGACCAACGGCTTAACGTGCTGTCCGAGGCACGGGGGGTCAAGGTATGTAAAGATGGTCACCCATCCACAACCAACCGCGGCAAGCGTAGCTTAACCTGATCGATCGACCTGTGCGACTGTTATTATTTAGCCACGGGCCCCTCAAGGGAGAGACGACAGTACGACAATAAAATAAACTTCGTATATCAATATCTTATAATGACGTTCCCAGTGTGTATACAAAAATTCAACCAAATATATTCAAGTTTAGTCTCTATATAAAGCTAACTCAAAGATGGCAAAACCATAGTCGGCTTCTCACTACTATTTAGTTTGTTTGAAAAAACTCCCTTTTTTAATTACGATGTTAGGATTTATTTGATAGTTCCAAAATTCTCCTATGCAATTAGTATTGTCAGTGGTTTTATTTAAAGTCGTATTGTCGTCTCCACATTGTATAATTACGGGGGACCCGGTACCCGGGAACCAGGGAGAAAACAGAGGAATACTTTTAGTATGGAATTAACGCCAAAGATCACGTTTCCAGCGTTTCCTCATGAAATTGTTTGTTATTTCAGCGTAAAGAATGTTTTTAATCAAATGTGGAAGAGTAGACAATGGATTACTTGTGTGTTGGGGTCAACGCAATTTATCATAAGCGAAGATAATTAAGTATGCGGATAAGAATATTCAAGAGATATGTTCAATTCGAATACTTCGTAACGTAACGTACAGACGCCAGCACATCAAGCTACTAAAATCTGTCAAATTTCTTTAATAGATTTTCAACTTTATTGCTCAAGCATAAGGCTCAAAGTTGTTTGGGAAAATTTGACAGTTTCGGGTAGCTTGATGTGCTGGCGCCTGTACATACAGTACAAGTTTAACACAGCTTGTGAGTTACTGCTCCATCGAACTGAAAGAAATTGCTACTTTCCTAAAAGCAGGAAGCAGGATTTTGAAAGACGAAAAAAAAAATGTTTATTCTGCACGAATCATTGATCTAGTGGTCGCAAGCGCTAACTGCTGAGCTTGAGGTCCTGTGGTTTTCCATCTGGAATTTTTCAGCTTTCTGGATTATTTTTTTTCTGGGGTCTGGATTCCTGTCCAGTTGATAGCAATAGGCTCACTCCTATTACATGGGACTTAAACATACCTGACGAAATGTAGGTAGTACACCTAGGTACACCTCTGGCTAACCCATAGGCGAATACAGGCTTGATGTTATGTGAATAAGTAGCACAACCATACTAAGATTATATCACTAGTTTACAGTACATCTGTTGCCGAATAAATTTTAGCTGTTGCTGACTACATAATAATATGCTATTTTCAAAAATGTAATTAGAATATTTTTATCAGCAACACAAAGGCACCGCAAGTCGCGCAACGAGCGGTGCCTTTGTGTCGCGCGTCGCGCCTGTTTGCAGGAGCCTTTAATCTCATAATAAAGGCTCCTTCAAACAGGCGCGACACGACACGCGACACAAAGGCACCGCAAGTCGCGCAACGAGCGGTGCCTTTGTGTCGCGAGCGATCATATCGCGTGTCGAGCCTGTTTGTAGGAGCCTTAAAGAGAAACGTTTTACCACTTAATCTGTACAGTTTAAAACTTGAAACTCATCATTATGTCATCTTTGTTTTTGGAGTCTGAATCATCATCATCTGCCTAAACTTTAGCCAACTACTTTGGTCGGCTTCCAGTGTAAACGGATGCAATTCAATACCAGTATTTTACATAGAGCGACTGCCTATCTGACCTCCACAACCCAATTACTGGATAACGCGATATCCCGTAGTGTTATAGTCTCACCCCCTTACTAATAAACGTTGTATTATAGCGTTATAGTGTTAGCGTTGTATATAGCGTTATAGTATAGTGTATATAGCGTCTGTGTAGTTACATAACGCTTTGTCTTCTTTCGAAAGTCAAATTACTGACGACTGAAAGAGAGGAATCGGTGTGTAACTATTCATCTACTCGTATACTATCTATACTAATATTATAAAGCGGAAGAGTTTGTTTGTTTGGTTGAACGCGCTAATCTCTGGAACTACTAGTCGGATTTGAAAAATTCTTTTTGCATTTAATAGCCCAATTATCGAGGAAGGCTATAGGCTAACTATAGGTTAACATCACGCTAGGACCCTTAGGAGCCGTGCAAAAACCAAAAAAGTCAGAAAAAAGGTAAACGAATTAAAAGCGCAGGCAGGCGATGCGACGGGGTGGGTCGGGGGAAAAAGAAATTTCACGCGGACGAAGTCGCGAGCAGAAGCTAGTCTGATATAATACATTTATTATTAAGGGGCCTACCGCCTAAGGGGGTCAATATATATTTTTCAACAAGATGCCCGATGGGATTCCCATCGACAAAAATGACGAACTTCCATAAAACTTTATCCCTTTAGGGGGTAGACTTTTAAAAGCCTTAGAGCAAACTTTCGTTGATCATGTAGATTGATGTCCGAAATGGTCTTTTAAGGAAAGAACCGCACGGATTGAGTGGACCTGTCCAGGTCAGTGCACACATTTGTCAGTAATCGATCAGATGTTTACATCTTGTGCGAAATCACTTGCTTTTAGACCCACCTTCGGTTTATAAAGCTGTGCGTTGTCTGTTAGTGAATTTAAGATTTGATAAAGTAGTAGATCTTTGAGAATATTAGTTTTGCTAGAGCTCCCCTAGTTTTGTTTACTTACCACCCGTCGCGAATCTGCACCCTTGTTGCGTCACACTATCAATCTCAATCTGAATCATTTTGAAGGATATTGCTAATCGATTGTGTCGTAAATTTTTGAAAAAAAAATTCTGGTCTACAACGTAAATAACGCAATGAATATTGTTGAAATATCAAAATGAAAGCCATAGACATAGACATTACTGATCGTGTGTTACGAAATTACCCCGCTGAAACGGCTATTGCAACGAGTTTATTTAAACGTGCCATATTATGTAGTCGTAAGATAGGACATATATTTTCTCTGGGTATTCTACCGCCCGGCGCCCCCCTGAAAGTCACAAACGCCCACGAGGGGCGTTATCGCCCATGTTCAGTACCTATGAAGTAGATTGTTAAGTGTTGATTTTACGTCAAATTGCAAAAAGTTTTAAAATATGTCTCTCTATAATTTACCTCTATTACCTCTTCACATTCCAGACTGGTCATTCGACGAGGAACTAGCAGCCAAGCTGCTGATCCAGCCACTGGAGCAGTTTGTGTGGGGCAACAGCGATGGGTCACAGCCGCCGCTCCCGCGCCGGTCCACGCTATGCGGACGAGTGTTCAAGCAGGGCGACCCGGCTTACAGCTGTCGAGAGTGCGGTTAGTATTTCTGAAGAGATGATATATTCGTGGATTTATGCTTCCTTCAGGTTTTAGAAAAGAAGTTTTGACGTATGAGTCTACGGCGATCGTTAATACTTGTTTTTTGTTATCGCCCGCCTTTGACTTTGCAAAGTCCGTTGTGTATCACTTCACTGGCAGCTGGCTAGATTCTATAGAGTATTTAAATACCAAAACCCTGTAATCCTTAAACCAGAATTTGCTGCTTTTACTGAACTGGCAACTTAATCAATTATAAGGAATTCTTTAAAACTTTTTTTAGTTCTATGTATCGTTTCTCAAATCCCCTTCAATACTTTTTCAGGGAAGTACATTTGCATTATATCCTATTTCTTCAGGCATGGACAACACTTGCGTACTCTGCGTGGAATGCTTCAAGGTGTCCGCCCATCGGCACCACAAGTACAAGATGGGCCAGTCCAGCGGCGGCGGCTGCTGCGACTGCGGCGACACGGAGGCGTGGAAGAGAGATCCCTTCTGTCAGTTGCACGCCGTAAGTAACATTACGGACCGTAGCAAGTAACTCCAGCGTGAGTACATGGCTAGTTCAGCGGCGGCTAAATATGGCCGAAACTCCGAGTTACCGACCATAGATCAAAATAATGTGTGTTAGCAACTCAGAAACGTAAAAGTTTCATCTTCAAAATCCGAAACGCAAAAAAGTTATGAAGTAAACATGAAAGATTATAAAGATATTTCAGCTTAAAAAAATTACGAATACTAGATAATTCGATTATAAATTTATGCTGTTACAAATGTGTGTTCCTTAAATATTCTTTCACTAACTGCGTCCCGCGGTTTCATATGGAGATTCCTACGGGAACTGTGCATTTTTCTGGCATAAAAAGTATCCTATGTGACTCGGAAATAATGTAGTATTGTATCAGTGAAAGATCTTTTATGGTCGGTCCAGTATTAGAGATTACCTTTAACAAACAAACAATTTAACCTCTTCATAAGATTAGTAATAAAAGTATAGAAAATATGTCTTTTGTTGATGCAGAATCTGCTCAAATGCCATTCGTTCAGTCTCCTAAATACAAACTTCTCTTTCTAGGCATCAGAAGATGACAATCAAGCCGAAGCTACTATCCAACCGGATGTAATAGAACGCATGAAGATCGTAGCCTCAGTCTGCTTATCGTACTGCCTGAGACTACTCACACACGACCATGCTCCTGGGCTACCTAATGATCTAAGGTAAATTTCATCATCACCAGAATTGTATTTCACTGTTTTGATGGAATGAATAGATACAAAAAAAATAAAAATACTTTTACAATAATAGTACAGACGCCAGCACATCAAGCTACTACAATCTATAAAATTTATTTAATAGATTTTCAACTTTATGTCTAAATCATAAGGTTCAAATTTGATTGGGAAAATTTGACAGTTTCGGGTAGCTTGATGTGCTGGCGTCTGTACTATAATCAGCTTAAAACGTTCCCACTGCTGGGACACAGGCCTCCTCTATATGAGAGGGAGTGGGCCATAATCCACCACGCGGGCCCAGCGCGGGTTGGTAGATGTCGCATATCTTCGAATCTTTTGGTTCTAGATCATGGCGGTATCCTCACGATGTTTTCCTTCACCGTTTTGAGTGCAGTGGTGATGAATTAAATTACACAAAGTAAAGCGCCTGGCTGGGTTCGAACTCACGACGCCTGTCGCAATAATATTAATAGTAGTAGTGAAACGTTATAATTAGAGAAAAAGTACGATAAATCCTTCCAGGCTGAAAGACGCGGAGAGGGATCTACTGCAGATACTGGACCAGCCCGACTGTTACTGCACTGTTCTATACAACGACGAGACACACACGTTTGATCAGGTATGAAGCCGCCATTTAAAAAAATACGATAACCATGAATTCAGCACATGATTCTAAACATAGCAAAATGTTCAACCGTTTAAAAAAAATACATCTGCTGTTTCATAAAAAAGTGCCTGTACCTACGTAGTCAAAATGTATGGAACAGCTATTTTTTATCTTATAATCGACGAAAAATTCCAACGCAGAGGGTTCCAGAACCATCTATTGAATCCAACATGTATTGAATGGTAACAGATGGCGCGTGGATCATCCCTGCCATCCTGTATAAAATTTCTTTGAAGAATCCGTCTTCAATTTGTAAATAAGCCTATAGAGGTATGAGGAACAGGGTGTAAAGTTTACTCATACTCTATAGAAAAGGGATGATCCTCCGACCAGGCGGGTGTTGTGTCTGGCGGGCAACTGCCCGTTGATTCGTGTCGGGCCGTTGTATCTATGCTAGTTGCGCGGTAAACACTGCTTGTGCGATGCAGGATTTGCGTGACGTCAGTATGACGTGTTGTTTTGCATGTGGCGTTGTAGATACCGCTACAAGCCCAATTTCGCACGGACGTAAACATATCGCTGCGGGATTTTATCCCACGTTGGATTATGAACTCTCGGTGTTGAACCGAGTATGGAGAATCCAACGAGAGCGCATACCAACGCGGTAATAACAACACACTGTTGGATTTTTAACTGCCGACGCGAAGCAGTGCGTTGAAATCCAGAGCGCGATAAAAAATCGCCGCGGGAAAAACGCGCCCGTGTGTACCTAAGCTAACACAGAATAATATTAGCCCAGTTATGTAGCCCTGAAATTCCATTTAAAAAACTTATTCCTTACTAGCTTCTGCCCGCGACTTCGTCCGCGTGAAATTTCTTGTTACTCCGACCCACCCCGTCGCATCGCATCGTCTGCCCGCGCTATTACTTCGTTTTTGTTTAGCGTTCTTTCTTACTTTTTCTTCTTGCTCGGCTTCTAAAGGTCATAGCGTGATGTTAAAGCGTGATGTTAGCCTATAGCCTTCCTCAAGAATTGGGCTATCAAATTCAAAAAGAATTTTTCAAATCCGACTGGTAGTTCCAGAGATTAGCGCGTTCAACCAAACAAACAAACAAACTCTTCAGCTTTATAATAATAGTATAGATTTTATAATATATGCAATAGTCACCAATAACCTACAATTTGTTTATTTTTTTCAGGTCATAACAACATTAGTAAGAGTAACAAAATGCAACCAACGTGATTCGCTGGAGCTAGTGAGTCTCATCGACCGCGAAGGAAGAGCGCTCGTCAAGTGTAACTCGTTCCAAGTTTGCGACAAACTGAAGACCGATATAGAGATGTAAGTGTTTGCTTGTGTGCTATAGGTTCAGATTACACCGAGACGCGACGCGGCGCGAGGTGACGCAACAATAGTGCAAATGTGTATCTTTTCGTGTAGTAAATAAAGTTAAATTTTGAGTAGCTATTAAAACGTCGAGCTGCTTTGCGAAATGTGTATCTTTTGGAGTAGTAAATAGAGTTAGATTTTGAATAGCTCTATTGAAATGTACGCGCAGCGTCGCGTCTCGGTGTGACTTGACCCTTAATGTAGTATTTGGCCTGACATCGACTAAGGCCGAGATCTATAAATGTTACTTAGCATGTGCTCTCTACCTTACACTCGTATTTTGACAGCTGTGCGACAGTGACAGGAATAACGCTTAGCCAAAATACCGTACCCGCTAAGATGAAATAATTTTATTTTGCAAATATGGGTACAGTATAATATGGTATTATAGGGAAACTACCGCCCACCCTCAGTATTTTAACGGAATCAAGGTAAAGATTCAAAGACCTAAACACCTTTCTTTTGGGCCTTACGTAACGTCTGTAGATCTCGGCGTAAGATTTGGCCAGACATCGATCTAGACTCGTGTGCTATTTTCTAAAAATTGTAACAGCAACAAAAGTTTTTGGAATGGTGGGTTCGATCGAGCAAAGTAATTTTGGGTTTTCCATTAGATAATTCTTGTTTCGCTCGTTAATGGCTCGCACTTTATTATAATTATGGGTGGTTATTATGACACAATAACTGACGAATTAGTAGTATACCTCTGCCCACTCTTGCGGTATATGAAGAAAACTGTTATACAAATAGCAGACGAGAAAAGATCGATGTTAAACCGAATAATGTACAGACGCCAGCAAATCAAGCTACTACAATCTGTCAAATTTCTTTAATACATTTTCAACTTTATTGCTAACGCATAAGGTTCAAGGCTGATTGGAAAATTTGACAGTTTCGGGTAGTTTGATGTGCTGGCGTCTGTACTATTCAATAAACGCTTCTATACAGTGATAAAATATTCTACCCTGAGTATCTCATTTAATGATATTCGAAACAGTGCTAATTCATCATCTGCCTAGCCTTTTTTAATTATGTTGGGTGAGCTTCCAGTCTAACCAGATGCAGCTGAATACCAGTATTAAACAGTGCTAATTATCAGTGCTTTTCTCAAATTTTGTCTGAAGCTCAATTACTAATTCAAGTGTATGGACCTCCAAAGCAACTTTAAGTGCTAGTACTAAAATATTCTTAATTGATGATATTGACTGATTAGTTTTGAGTAGCGTTGTCTGAGGAAGTAAGGTCAAAAAAAAAAAAAAAAAAAAAAAAAAAAGTCTCGAAATGATCCAAATCGACGTTATATATAAGATACGTCTTGATGTAGAATTCTATTGTCAATACCTGAGAAAACCAGTAAAAAAAAAGTATGATTCTTAAATATCGTAGTTTTGGGTCATCGCAGAAAGACCAAATTTCATTTAGTTCTAACTTAAAATATTGCAATATGAACTATGCCCATATTCCACTCCTATCTTTATTAACACTCGCATAGTACTTACGTGACAGCGCGGCTGTCCTATATTATTCCTTTTAAGCTTTTAAAAATTTGATTTAAAATAAAGCTAATGCTAATTCCCTAAATGATAAATAAACAGGTCCCTACATGTTTGATTGCAAAAGTGTAAATGCTCGAAATGACTGACTTTCCTTTGCAAAACGGGAATTTCCAATGTAATTTCTGTAATTGAAAGCATTACAAAACTTTAAGGGTTGCTCTTGCTATAGCTACACACTGCATTTTGATTTTGCCGTACGTCTGTGTCGAATCATGCCGACCTGAACACGTATAAAGCGCCCCAAAATAAAAATAAAATATTTTTTACCTTATAAAAATTTAATGGTCAGTACTCCTATAATCTCCATAAAAAAAACGATCGTCAATTGTTTTAATGTATTCCCGCGCTATCACGTACATGCTTAACAGAATATCCGCTATCTCCCTTACTTGCACTGGTGTGGGGTGATGTGAACGTATGTGCTCAGCTGTACGGCGATGTTCGAAAGGTTCACGTCGCGCCACGGCCCGAGCCTCAAGGTGCTGGTCATGCACGCGCACGTCATCGCGCATCAGACCTTCGCGATGAAGCTGCTGCATTGGTGAGTTTACTTTTCAATTATTATCTAATATGGCTGAGAATCGATACTTTTTGAATGTTCAAAGTTACAAAAGTGCCCAAAACGCTCAACCTTCACTATTTTCTTGTGTTTGGGATGAAAAAGAAGTAACGCATTTGACATTCCAGCAAAGTGTAGAAATCAAGTAAAGTGCTGAGCAGACATTATCCGCGGCCTAGTTGTTTGCGACGATAGAACGTATAGAAATCCATGCAATAACACACACGTAGGCCAAATAGACTGCCAAGATTTCTACACGTTCTATTGTCGCGGAAAGATTTTCCGTCTGATTAGCGCTTTAATGCAGAATTAAAAGTGAATTTCTTGGTACCAACCAAGAATTTCACCTTTCACGCAGATCGCAGAGAATATACTAGAATAATCTGGGTTCGCGATACCCGGAAACAATACCGTGAAAAGTGGCTACCGTGTATATTAGTTGTATCGCTTAAAAAAATAATATCGGTGTAATATGTCTTTAAATTTTCTGCAATTTCAAGAAGAAGAACATGTTTTTGTCATATCTATTCAAAAAGAGCTAGTGTATTCTTCGTAAACAGGGACTAAAATAGCTCTTTAATCCCTAGGGACTAAAAGTGATTTGAATTTGGATATTGTTAGTAAACGTTCCAATCACCGAAGAGATCAATCACGAACGTTGTATGAACAATTAACAGGCTATATGATAAAAAACCGCGTGAACCAAATAAAAAAAAAAAATTGTGAAAAAATAAAAAACCCGCGAAAAGCATTCTGCCTTCGTTTGTAATTGTTTACTCAAATTAGGATTTTACTTAGTTTTATAAAAAATGAGTATGTCTTCCTGAAATAATTGTATGTACATACCTAAATAAATAAACGTCTTATTCTTATTCATAAGTTGCACTTACTTATTTTTTCATAGACGGTGATAAAAAGTAGTGTCCACCTCGGGAGCAACACTATTTTAAGCTCGAGTGACGTACTTTGAATCCTTCGCTGCGCTCGGGATTTTACTTTAGAACACCACGTTGCGCTCGGGATTCTACTCTAGGCTTCTTCGCTCCGCTCTGGATTTAAAGAAACACCCTCGCCTTCAAACTAGTTGTTTGCTCCCTTGGCAAATAATAAATAATCTACTATTTAATTATGTTAGCTAATGACCATAAGGATTTTAATGTTTCACTGCACTAGCACCATAAAAAGCATCTGGTAGTTATAGAGACACATAGCTAACCCTTCTCACGTGTAACACTAACCAACCCAACAGGCTCCAAAACTTCGTGAGCCAAGAGCCCAGCCTCCGGCTGGCCGTGAGCCAGGTGGCGCTGGGCGAGGACGTGTGGGGCGCGGGCAACGCGCCGGGCGGCGGCGGCGTGGCGGGCGGCGTCATGCAGAACGACGCGCGCATGTGGAAGGCGGCGCGCGCCGCCTGGCACCGCCTGCTCATCGCCACCACGCTCATGGACTACACCACCAAGCGCACCATGGCCATCTTGTTCACGAAGAACTACGGTGAGCTTTTGCTGTTCAATAAGTCTAGCGGCATATGCATCGTACTGACGTCACGCAAAAATCCTGCATCTCGCAAGCAGAATTTACCGCGCAACTAGCATATATACAACGTCCCGACATCAATCATGTTCGCTCTAGACCACTAGCCATTGTCGCAAACCTTATGAGGGACCTGTATTTACAGGCCACCGTAAAGCCACCCGCGCCTGGGGGCTACGCCCCGGTACCGCTCGCCACGCGCCCGTACGGGGGCGTGGCGAGCGGATCTCACGAGTAATCGCGTTCGCACGGACGTAAAAATATCGCAACTGCATATTATCGTGCACTGGATTTTTAACGTTCGGCTTAACACCGAGAGTTGAAAATCCAGTGCGCGATAGAATCCAGCAGTACGCATCCCAGTGCGTCAAAACTGTTGACGCGCTGGGATGCGTACTGTGGCTCTTGGATTTTCAACTCTCTGCGATAAGCGGTGCGTTGAAAATCCAGTGCGCGGAAAAAATGCGCCCGTGCAAACCTGGGCCAAGGGCTGATTTCGGAGAAGCCAAAAGGGTGAACTAAACTCAAACTAAAAGCATTTATTTCAATTAAACCATTTACAGGCACTTTTGAATTATCCAAAAAAAAAAATATGGTTAATCACGAACATGCCGTCTAAATAAATACGTGCAATGCACTCCTAGTATTAGAAGTCACAAAAGGGTGTAACTTGTAATACTCATAGGGACTATATCTTTCCTTTTTCTTTTCTTTATTGTGTGAACATATGACATGTGCCAAATAAACATATTTCCTTTCTTAATATTTACCATTTGTTCTCAGGTTCAATCCTCAAGGACTTCATCCGAGACGATCACGACCACTCGTTCTCCATTTCGTCACTATCTGTCCAACTGTACACGACGCCGACTCTTGCGCATCATCTGATCGCCAAGCATGACGCCTTGTTCGTCGTCATGAATACGTTTGTTAGCGAGTGTAACAGGCGGTGTAATAATGTGAGTAAGAATCGCCTTTTATAGCATTAGTTCTCCATTAACGGGGATCTATTTCATATACAATATGCAACATAATTAACGCAAGACATACTACTGGAGTATTGAGTTAATAAAAGCTTAGCATTTTGCGACTTCGACTGGATAATTTCTTCATCACTTAAACTTTGGTCATCGCGTATAGCATATTTTATTATTTTCTCTCACAGGGCCGCCTAGAATTCGACCGCTCCCACGTTCCAATGGCGTTCAAACGTGCCCAGTTCATCTTATACGATGTGAAGTATCTCCTGAGTTCAGTACCAGCTACCTTCGACGATGACCTTCGCAAGGGGTTCATGCACGGTATCTCTCTGATGCTGAACCTGTTGGTGATGATGCAGGGGATGGACTCTGTTGTCAGACAGGTAGGAATTTTTATATGGAGGATCTCTTTACGTGAAGGTACCCAAAAGCTCGGCTTGTCCTAGTAACAAACTTAGCATCACCTATCAAGTAAAAGCAAGCAAGCAAATCATCTGCCTGTCCTTGTCCAATGTTAGAGTGCTTATATAAAGACACAGGTTTCCGGTGCAGGCGAGTCTGTGCGGGTCGGTACTGATCGGTGCAGGTGAAATAGTCCAACATTAACTAACCGTTTCTTTCCCGAAGATCAGCCCGCAGAGACCGGTACCGGGAGTCGGGGCGAAAACCGGCTTCTTTATCTAAACACCCTTACTTGGGGTTGGCGCAACACGTTTTCCCCCCTGTCAACCGTCACGCTATCATTCACTCCCTTTTCATTCATATCATTCTTCACACAATCCATCTATGTTTTCTTTGGCATTCCACTCCCTTCCATCCATCAACATTTATCACACTCTTTTAAATCACAATAATTATGTTAGAATGTTTTAGTTACTAAGTTTTTAAATTTGATCCAAGCTTCCACAAATTTTGACTTATCTTTCTGTGTTCGTTACCCACCAGGTCGGTCAACACATGGAATATGAACCAGAATGGGAATCCGCCTTCAATCTCCACGTCAAACTGGCACATAGCATCACGCTATCTCTAGAGTGGTGCGCGGCAGAGAAGGCCTTGGCGACCGCCGTGTACCGCATGGCGCTGAGGAAGCACGTCGAGACGTACACCCCGCCTGCTAAGGTTGTGAGGGGTGAGTAGATCCGAAAGACTTTTTACTGCTGATTTTGTCGTCTACAAACTGTTTTTTTTTTTATTGACGATAGCTTTAATAGTTTCTGAGATATCTGCGAAAATGACGGGAGGGGGCGATAGACGTTTGAGCAAGTACGCATACTGACGCCAATGTCTCAACTAAAGTATGAGATAATTTCGCGTCAAAAATGAGTAAAACAGTCATCAAGCTATAAATACGCTTACTTGCTCGAACGTCTATGGCCCACTTTACGTTAAACTGGATCAGTTTTCTTAAATAGAAGAAAAAAAGTGTACTTTTATTAAATTTATTTGATCGGAGGCCCGTTCGAATAGTTCGGAGTTTCACTGCTATTAAAAAAAACTGGCCAAGTGCGAGTCGGACTCACACACGAAGGGTTCCGCACCACAAGGTAAAAACGCCGAAAAAAAAACACGTTTGTTGTTTGGGAGCCCCCTTGAATATTTATTTTATTCTGTTTTTAGTATTTGTTGTTATAGCAGTAACAGAAATACATCATCTGTGGAAATTTTAACTGTCTAGCTATCACGGTTCATGAGATACAGCCTGGTGACAGACAGACAGACGGACAGTGGAGTCTTAGTAATAGGGTCCCGTTTTTACCTTTTGGCTACGGAACCCTAAAACTAACCTGACAACGTTTAATACGATGACAAAGACACAACCTTTATGAAGTCTCATAGTTTTCCACCTTTAAAAATCTGTAGCTATCATTATGTTCTCCCGCAGAACTCGGCAACCAGATCGCCTCGGTCATCCCCTACGACGTGTCCACGGAGCCGGTGTCCATCCACCGGCCGCTGTCGCGCTACGTGGCGGGCCTGCACCTGCTGCTGCACCCGCACGGCCTGTCCTACCACAGCCGCGAGTTCGACCGGCAGGACCGACCCAAGCCCACGCCCGACCAACTCATAGGTGACACTGTGATGTATATGTTATGGACAGTTCATGGGGACTAGGAGAATGCATTTTTAGCTGAGAAATTTTTATGTTTAATCTTGATTTATGTTGGTAACTTGACTGTGTTTCACCGCGTTTTGTATATACTGCCGTGCTAAGCTCAAAAGTGGTATCTAAAAAATAATCGTAAATTTGATTTTTGTGGCATCTGATAGCTTAAAAAAAAATACGCCATCCAATGTGCTAAGCCAAATAGCTGTATGAGGTATATTAATAAAAAAAAACCCTTACAAACGTTTTCCTTATCTCAGCTTTACCTCAAATTACTAAGAGAATAAAAGCAAAACTTAAATTTTCACTATACTAGCATTTCCTGAGATACCGCTTTTGCGTTTAGCACGGCAGTATAATTTTTGATCCGTACGAACAAATTTGCAGGTCTCTAATATCTATACTAATATTATAAAGCGTCAAACTCTGGAACTACCAGCCGGATTTGAAAAATTCTTTTTGCATTTAATAGCCCAATTCTCGATGAAGGCTTATAGGCTACTTAACATCACGCTAGGACCCTTAGAAGCCGAGCAAAAACCAAAAAAAGTCAGAAAAAAGGTAAACGAATTAAAAGCGCAGGCAGGCGATGCGACGGGGTGGGTCGGGGGAACAAGACATTTCACGCGGACGAAGTCGTGTATATATATACTGGGGAGTTAGGGACATACTTCAGGATGCAGTGGTTTTATGTAAAAGTGTCATTTATGTTTGCAAATAAATTAATTATTATTATTATGTCGTCCACAGAGCCAGTCCTCGAAACCATGGCCATGATAGGCCAGGTGCACGCCGGCATGTGGCGCCGCAACGGCTTCGCGCTCATCAACCAGTTGTACTTCTACCAGAACGTCAAGTGCCGCGCCGAGATGTTGGACAGAGACGTTGTGATGCTGCAGGTACACTACACACGATATTTTATCACAAACATGACAGAACATGCGCACGCCAAGATGTTACGGCTTGACAAAGTGAATGTGACAAAAAAATAAATATAGGTATCGGAGAAGGTATAGTGTGTGTGTCATTATTATCAGCCATATTTTAACTACTGTGGGCGTACTATGTGGGTATGTGTTGGTTATTGCGCAATAGAAAAACCGTTTGCAGTTCAAATCAAATTATAATTTCACGAACAATTTAATCACACTAGCAAATTACACACTGTAGGTACACGAGTTTCTGAGCACATGTCCGTACGATGTCCAATGTCCAAGAGAGCCGCTGCACCACGCTGCTCGCTCTCCTCGAGCCCCCCACGGACTCAGGCTAGACTCTGTCCAGCGCCACGAGATGGTGCTGGCGTTCCGAATAGTCAAACGAATGACATATTTCCGACAAATATATCCTTATTCATAACTGGTCAGATGGTGACTATAAAGTCAGATAGAACCTAGGGTAAAAGCTCTATTTGTTATATGTACCTATTGTACGGATGCTACCAGCACACTAGATTTATTATATCGTCTCTGTTGATATTATTTGTCTTCAAAAAAAAAAATCTTCAAAACTGCAAACACATCCGAACACGTTAATTAATTGATGCTAATCAAACTGCGTAAATAAAACGTATATCAACACGAATAATTACAAACCCTTTGTTTCACAAAACTTCCTTTTCCATGTAAAGTTTTTAGCAACCTTCCATAAAACTCAGAAAGAAAGAAAAAAAGTTTATTTGGACACAGTTCGTGAAACACAAAATACAAAATTGACAAAAATAAAAATAATGTTTCAACAACAATAGTGTGTGCCTCACGGCTGCGCCAAAAAGGTTCATTTCAGCATTAATGCCAGACAGATGCTGTCTGACGCTGGTTTTCCATTGAAGGGTTTAGGGAAAAGTGACGGGGAGTACACACAGTTTCAACATACCTAATACGTACTTTTTATACTCATAAATAAATAAATAAACTAGTAATGGACTCAGCGATCATTGTGTCGATAGTTGTGACAGCCAATGGATTAATAGCCAAGAGCCTCGACCAACACCTGAGGAGGCTCTCGTTGGGCAGCTGGATCAAGGGCTTGATCCAGGAAGTGGTACTTCTGGACACGGCCCGCATTGTTGTTAGGAGGGTCCTCTCTCTCTAGAACCTTGACCGCCACACCACTTTGACAAGAGGTCTTCCATTTCGACAATGAATATAAAATATATGATGATGTTCATCATTCGATTCATTCATTCGTTCATCATTCCGTCATGACTAAAGAAAATATAGGCTCTTTGACAGATGCCTGGACCTGACGTGTCAGTGCTGCCACCTAGCGAACGTCATTTCAGAATACCCTCATTAATGTTTCTCCAACAGATCGGCGCCTCCCTCATCGAGAGCAACGAATTTATCATCCACGTCCTGAACAAATTCAACCTGCTGGACTGGGCGGCTCCTGACTTCGAACAGCGTGCCATTGAAGACGACACGCTTCGACATACTATTAGCATGCTGGAGGAGTTCTTAGGACTGCTTATTACTAGTAAGTGCTAATATGACGCATCGAGCTTTAGAAAGAGAGGTCACTTAAGTGACAGAGACTCATTAGAAAACCGGACATTTCTAAATTATGCTGCATTCATTTTACTGTCAATAAAATCGGATTTTGTTGATTTATGCAAACAACAAATGTACTGGACATTTGATTATTTTATTGAAAATTTAAGTTTCGTTGTTTACTTCTTCACACTCAAACTTTATATGGAGGTAGCTGACATCCTGGGTTAACATATAGGCTATTTTTTATCCTGATATTCCCACGGGATTGACATTTGCGCGGGTGAAACCGCGGGGCACAGCTGGTTTGTTCATAAAGACCTTAGTAGGTTCAGGGGGAAAAAACTAAGCTTGTATCAACTCGGCCTATTGTAAAGGGGTATTATTGTGTGACAGGTGTTTTTATAATAAAACAAGTCAAGTATAGTTGTAAGTAGTGTAGTTATTTCAAGTTAAACAAATATCAACTTTGTTTTAATTGTAATTAAGTTGATTTCAGAGTGACTAGCCACTATTGAAAAAGTTATAAAAATGCTTGAAGTTGTAGCGTAAACTGAACTTTATTGTGTAGGATTTAAAGTAACTATTCCATAAACTCATATTTGTATACATTTTTGGCAAATAAATTGCGAACGCAGATTATTAACTGTTTATTTATTGCTTGCTTCCAGTCTACGGCTCCCGCTACATGCCGGGTGTGGGCGAGGTAACTAACGACGACCGCACCATGAAGGAAATCATACAAATGCTCTGCGTCAAGCCTATGCCGCACTCGGAACTTAACAGGTTTGTCATTATTATACTGTGTTAGCATTTATTACGTAAGACAATCTTGACCACTTTCTGACCCCCCCCCCCCCTTTCTCAACGTAAGAATAGATAAGACTTAGATTAACCCCCACCCCGCTTTTTAATCTCACGTAAGGATCAGTATCGAACAAAATTGCAAAGAAAATGTAGCAAAACCTTATAATTTTTGCTTACTTTTGTGATCTTAAGTACCTAAGAACAGTCTAGACCCCTCCCACCCCCACGTAAGAAAAAATAAAACTTGTTTGGACCCCTTCCTCCCTCAAATCGTCTTACGTAATAAATAAACAGTCCCTTAGTAGTTCTTACCTTTATAAGTACACAACTAGAAATGAAATGAAATAGTTTATTCTGTAAATAGGATATCTGTATCACCAAATTGTATAATATTTTTTTTATAAATAATAACAGCCGCACAGGTCGATCGATCAGGTTAAGCTACGCTTGTCGCGGGTGGTCTGTGGATGGGGGACCATTTTTACATACCGAGACCCCCTCCGTGCCTCGGAAAGCACGTTAAGCCGTTGGTCCCAACTGTCATTCGTGGATCTTTGACAGTCGGTACGGGTAGTCAGAAGCCCGAAAGTCTGACAACCAGTCTTAACAAGGGGTATCGTATTACCCAGTAACTAGGTTGTGGAGGTCAGATAGGCAGTCGCTCCATGTAAAATACTGGTATTCGGCTGCATCCGGTTAGACTTGAAGCTGACCCCAACATAGTTGGAAAAAGGCTAGGCAGATGATGTAGATAATGGGCGGTATTGCCAGGACAAGGAAAGAAAATTTCGGAAATTCCACTCGTGCGAAGCTGGGGCGGGCCGCTAGTTGTATTATGAATAAGTTAGATGAGGTCGGCGTTTCCTATCTGACTACTCTGAGATAGGCCAAAACAAACTCAGAGGTCATATATTGCTGTTATAAATATAATATTGCTGTTTACATCACACTCGATTAGTTGGTCGACTTTTGAGAAATATAACATTTCTCGAGTCCATTTAAATTTAAGAGCCATTATATATTTCTCAACCCTTACTGGGCCAGCGTGGTGGAATACGGCCCACTCCCTCTCACCGAGAGGAGACCATCAGTGGGAACATTATAGGCTGATTAATGCTATACATTTCTCGACTAACTTTGAGCTTTGCAAATCACGCCAAGTTGGCGTCAGTTTTTTTTTCTCAGGAGCGATTTTAGATTGACCTACCAACTCTTTCATCTCCTTTCAGATCCTTACCAGAAGACCAGCTCCACGAAACAGGACTAGAAGCCGTGATCCATGAAGTAGCAGACTTCATAAAACCTACTGGTGGCAACAACCGCGGCGTTTACAAGTTGAAACCTCATCTATACGACGAATACGACACGTTCTTCTACCACTACACTCGGGAGGAACTGTCCAGGAGTGAGGAGGAGCAGAGGACAAGAAGGAAGGCGGCTGGTGAGTTAAACGCGTACCATCATATTGCTGGACATAGGTCTTCCCTAACTAACCTAACTAATGGCACGAAGCACACACTTAGTAGTATCCACGCTACGCCAACCTCAAAAACTTATATAATGTGTACAAACACGCCTCTAACGTTGCGTATATCCATTATATTTTTGCTGAGAGCACTTTTAACAGCTTAATATTTTTTTTCTTTGGAGCCTTTAATTCTTTTTTATCTATATTTTTTACCACGTATGTACTTTGTTCTCACCTTTATCATCTGTGTTCCAGGTCTACCAGAATGCTGTCCACCTCCAAAACTACCGAAGCTGTCGCCACCATTCCGGCTACTAGCAAACCTGTTACAAAGCGACTCGGTTCACCACGTCTTAAAGACTGTGTTGGAAAGAGCTTTAGACCTTAGGGCCAGGTCGTTCTCGGAAACGCAAGTGCACAAGGTGAGGTTCTACTGTCTTTGGTTTACTGCTCATAAACAACTTTTATGTGTCGATCGTATACGCCATGTACCCGGCTCTTGCATCAGAGAGGCAATTCTCGTAATTATAAGAACACAGTCTGATCTCAGTCTCATTCTGTCAAAAATACCTCTAATTTCCGTACATTTTTGACAAGTTTTTGACATTGATTGTCGCTGAGATGATATTGCGACTCGATTTTCAACGTTTTTAATTAGGGTAATAGCCTTCTGATTTGTGTCGCGACGGAGCATGAATGTGAAATGTATCGCAACAGTGCAAGAGAAACGTTCCTCATGAACTCATGACACATCTGACCACAATAGTCATAGTAATTTATTCATTAACAATAATTTGTATCTAAATCTACTCATAATAAATTAAATAAATATGTAGAATAATTTCATTTAAAAAATAAGTAACTAATGGTTACTAATCCAGAACATTAGAATGTTTGCATTCCTTTAGCGAAACTCAATTTTTATTTTTTGCTTTATAACTTTTATACAAAAGACACTTGAGACGATGTCCAAGATCTTTTCTCCAAATAATAGTTTTCATTTAAGTATCTGCCCATGTCTTTTTTATTATGTCTCTCATTTAGCATGTCTTGTGACAAATACATGTCTTTTCTTTCTGCCTCTCAAATTAATAAGAGATTATTATTCTTCCAGGCCTTACACCTAATGGGCTATGCTCTGCGCGATGAAGAGAGTGGTCACTACGAGTTCCTACAGTTCTCCGAAAGCGCCGCGCGGTCCGGTATCCTGGCGTTACTGCAGAAGTTAGTCACCAGTCCCAGAGTGGAAGCACACAGACACCTAGCCAGATGGGTGCTTAATAAAATGAAGTGAGTGTAATTTATTTATTTACCATTACCTTACACATACACAGCTCTACCTACCACATTTACCATTTCCATCATACATTCATTTCATTTTCCATTTTTTTTTTTTTATTACCTTTTACATTTACAGTCTTTACAGGAACCCACGATTTCCACACTCAGAGATGTCACCCAAAAACCAATTAAACACCACCACCAACAAAAATGAAATGTTTTTAAACTATCATATTTTGACTGTCACTTTTTGGCGCCAAATATAAACCTGTCGATTTACGTACATGGTTAATTAACAAGTCCCAAGTAACGACTCTGAGTGCCGCCACAAATCATACAGATGACAATGTTAAGTGTTACCCTTTGGAATTCCTCCAAATATCAAGTAAAGATGTTCACTCGCAGAGAGACGTTGTTGAGTATCTTTATTGTCTAATAACCCTGTAGGATATTATGAGTCATTCAGACATCAGAAGATTGTATAACGATCGGCCGGCACAGTCAGCCCTGTGACCAACTTGCTTCTTTCCCTCTGGTTGTTCTGTTGCTAAAAAGGGGTGGTGCTGTCTTCCTATATGGCTCTATCTCTCTCACATACAAGAACTATGATGGCAGAAGACTTCATAATAAGGCCCCCTGCATAAGAACAGCATTAAAAAAAATCTAATTTTTACACGTCTTCCCTACGGCTAATACTCGGTATTTCTTTTTCTATAGAACTCTGCTCGGCCAAAATGACGAAATCGGTGACGGTGACAATATGGAGACTGATCAGGAAGAGAAACCTGCTTCTGATGAGGCCGCTCGTACGTAGCATATTTTGTACTATACTAGCTGTATTCTAACGTAATCGAATCTATACACATAAATAAAGTTGAAGTGTCTGTTTGTGATGTCAAAATAACAGCTCTTTACTATGCAAATGAAAGTATTTACGATACATAACAAAACAATTTTTTTTTTTACATTTTTGTCTGTCTTTTTGTTCCGGCTAATCTCCAGAAAACACTGCACCGATTTTGACGGGACTTTCACTAACTGATAGCTGATGTTATAAGGAGTAACTAAGACTACTTTTATTTTAGAAAAAGAAAACAGATACCGCGCAAAAAAAAATGACTTTAATTTGACAAAACAATAACACGATACAAATAATATTGTTTCTCAGAAGCGGAAAAGTCCCGGCGTGCGAAATTAGCGGCAGAACGGCGCGCCAAACTGATGGCTCAGATGAAGACGCAGATGAACAACTTTATTTCTAACAACGCCACGCTGTTCAAGGAGACCACTACTGAGGTAAATAACGTTTCTAAAAACACTTGAGATTCTTCCAAGGATTTACTTATAGTATTGTTTTGATTGTAACCGACTTTCACAAAGTAAGAGATTTCGCTACGACAACTACTTTCGAGACATAAATAAGTAAGTACTTAGATGTTTCACATTTTTGGATGAATTATAATATTGAAATTTGGACAGGACAAAGTTTGTTGGTTCTATAGATGGGCAATCCACTGAGTTTAAACCCGGTGCTTTTGATAAACACCCAGAAAATTGGTTGTTTATCAAAGCACCGGGTTTAAACCCGGACGGATTGCCCATCTATAGTAGGGTCAGATAGGTTAGGTCAGCGGACATCCATGAGAATTTTCCACACGGAAACAAAAAAAAAAGATGTTTATAATAAAATAATAATAATAACAGACCTCAATCACTGAATCTAAGAACCTATATGTTTATTCTTAGACGTTGTCCTGTCGAAATTTCAATTATTCATCCATAAATCCTATAGAAAACGCCATTTTTAGTTTTTCAAGAATTTTCCAATTTTCCGGACCGCTATTTCAATTTTTCTATCCTTAAAAACCTTATTCTGACTATATCGGAGATTTAAAAAGGAAATTAAACCAAATCAGTCCAGCCGTTCTCAAGTGATCCGTTGATCAATCTAATCATAACAGTCATCAAAAATTTAAACAACATAAAAATCAAACAACTTATTGAACAAAAACTAAAAAGCAAAATTTCGTATCCCGATTTACTGTGGGCGTAGCGTATTTACATTTCTTCTCGACTACTGTTTAGTTTACTTTGTTTGTAAATTCTTGTAGACTGAGCGATAATTTTAGCTTCAAACTCCATCGACTCCGTGGCGCAACGGTAGCGCGTCTGACTCCAGATCAGAAGGTTGCGTGTTCAAATCACGTCGGGGTCAAATGCCTCTTTTTGAATCTTGGATGCATTATATTTTTTTTTGTTTGCTTTATATTATTTTAATTATTTTGAGTTATTTCTTGACATATCTATTTTAGATTCAAATTAAATATTCTAGTATTGAAGTATCACTGAAAACTGTAAATGAAAGTAGGGCAAGTGTCGGCAGCTTTTGGACATTCCAAATTCTGAGCTTATTTTAAACGTTGGATGCGAAAATAAAAGTTATAAGCCTAATCATGTGTGTATAATACCTGTTGCCGTGCAGAGAAGGTCCACTCAATCATTTTTTTTTACCAAGCTTGCTCAAGCCGGTTTGGCGATTTTAAACTTTATAAAATAACTAGCAGTGCCCCGCGGATTCACCCGCATAAGTTTCGGTCTCGTCGGAATATCGGGATAAAAAGTATCCTGTTTGTTAGTTAATCCTGGTTATAAACTATCTACGTGCCTTTCATCCAAATCCGTTCAGTAGTTTTTGCGTGAAAGAGTAACAAACATTCGTCCATCCATCCATCCTCACAAACTTTCGCGTTTATAATTTTAGTAGGAAGACCAGATTTCTTTACGATGTTTTCCTTCTACGATGTCAATAATGTTCAAGATAAAATTTCTAAGTTTGTCTAAAAAAAAGTACCTATGTGCTGGTATTGACAGTATTTTAATTAATTGTCGTCCCCACATGGTAAATTATAAATTTTATTTGGTTCTAAAAACACTTTTCACACGTCAAAGAAATAATAAGGTGATGTTTCCTAACCGACTACTCTGAGAAGAAAGACCGAAACAAACATGGAGGTGACTCTTTTAAAATTCATACAATGACAGATTGATGAGATCATTTAAAGATCGTCTAGACGAGCGTTTGATACCGTCTTTTGAGGAACCTGAACGGGAATTTAAGGACTTTGCCGGAAGAAATAACTTTGAATCTTCAATGCAAGCAAATATAATTTTTATTGGTGTTAACAACTTGGGGTTTCAAAAGCAAGTGAAGTGTCAAGGAGACGGACACATAAAATAACAATTAATAAGTACGTTAAAGCTAATTAGACGACTTGCTGCTATGATATTTTGATCAGGCGTTTAAACATTAATAGGGCGCCTTGAGAGCGACCGGTGTCCAGCAGTAGACTGAAGCAGGCTGATGATGATGATCCAACATTTCCCCGGGCGTTGAAACCAACGGTTTCAACCAGATTTGGAAGACACAGGCAACGGGCAGATTCTATTGAATGCCCGCCGAATGACTCCAGTGGACGTCTGAATATCAGCTACACGGGCGATGCCATCAGTTCCGGGGTGAACAGCTACAATTCGTCCAAGTCTCCACTTCAGAGGAGGAAGATTATCCTCCTTAATCACGACCAAGGAGCCCAGCTTTAAACCATCCTTGCAGGAACGCCATTTTGACCGCAGCTGTAATTCTGCTACGTACTCTTTGCTCCATCTGTTCCAGAAGTGCTGGCGGAGTTGCTCAATCCTTTGATAGCGAGACAGATGGTTGGCAGAGATATTCTGGTAGTTCGGTTGCGGCAAGGAAGTAAGAGGCCGTCCAACAAGGAAATGTCCCGGCGTGAGCGGTGTATAATCTGCAGGATCTGAAGACAACGGCGTCAGTGGACGAGAGTTCAAGATGGCTTCAATCTTAGTTAGTGCGGTGTACAGCTCCTCAAAAGTCAAGTTACAATTTCCCAACACTCTTTGAAGGTGGTACTTTGTTGACTTCACACCCGCCTCCCAGAGTCCACCAAAATGCGGGGTGTAGGCGGGTATAAAATGGAACCTTATTCCGTCGCTCGCTGCACTTTCACCCAAGGACGAAGCATTTGACTTTAAGAATTTGGAAAGGTCGTTGTACGCACCGACAAATGAGGTACCGTTATCAGAAAACATATCAACGGGCTTACCTCTTCGAGAAACAAATCGATACAAAGCCAGTAAGTAACTATTGCTAGTTAAATCGCCAACGAGCTCCAAATGAATGGCCTTGGTGGTGAAGCAAATAAAAATAGCGACATACACCTTTACTAGCCTACATCCACGACCTTGACGACTGGCACACATAATAGGGCCAGCATAATCAACGCCTGTGCTTTCAAAGGGATAACCTGGACGAAGGCGCTCTTGTGGTAAGTTACCCATTAAGGGAGCTACAACCTTACCCTTCATACGGTGACACAGAACACACTTATGATAACAGGCCTTCGCCAAGGTACGACCTCCTATTGGCCAGTAAGATTCCCTAATGGAAGCTAATAATAATTGTGGGCCAGCATGCATCAGCCTTTTATGCTCGAAATTAAATAATAATTTAGTAAATTCATGAGTGGACTGTAACAAAATAGGGTGCTTTTTATTATAAGCAAAATTAGAATTATCGAGACGTCCTCCTACTCGCATTATCTTTTTATCGTCTAAATAAACATTAAACTTTAGAAGGGCGCTCTTTTGAGGTAAACTCTTTTTATTTAAAAGTAGGTGATATTCGGGAAATGACTGAAATTGACATTTAATAATGACAACGGTGAGTGCATCTTGTACCTCATCATGTGATAAATAATTAGTTTTCGGGTAATGCTTTCTACATGACTTAATGAATCGCAATACGTAGGCAACAGAACGAACAAGGCGTGAGTAATTAGAAAAACGAGTAAAATCGAATAAGCCTGCAGGTTGTAAATCGTTATTAACGGCACTTAATACAATATTAGGTCGAATCTCCGGTAATGACTGAATTTCTTGATTTGGATTTCGAGAAGGCCAAGCAGACGGGTCCAGTTTTAAAAATTCTGGTCCATGCCACCACAGATCTGAATCCTGCAGATCACCAATATCTATACCACGGGATATTAGGTCTGCTGGATTTTGATCTGTTGGGACGTGCCTCCAAGTACAGTTACCCGCCTTGTCCAAAACTTCAGCAACGCGGTTGCGTACAAACGGCTGAAGTTTGGTAGGCATCATCTGTAACCATCCCAACACGATGGTCGAATCAGTCCAACAGTAGACCCGACTGATCTTCACTCGAAGTGAACTCATTACCTTCTCATAAAGACGAGAACCGACTACCGCACCACACAACTCCAGTCGTGGGATTGTTGTAGGCTTGATGGGAGCCACTCGACTCTTCGCCATTAACAAGCGAGCCATATACTCACCCTTACCATTAACACTGCGAATGTAGACGCAAGCACCGTATGCGGACTCAGACGCATCTGTGAAAATATGAAGTTCTAACTCCGTATATAAATTGCAGACTACAATTCGCGAAATGCGAACATGATTTAAAAGAGGTAAAGACGTAATTATAATATCCCATTGTTTACTAATCTCATTAGGTAATGGTTGATCCCATGATAACTTATCTAACCACATATTCTGTAATAATACCTTCATGGAGATAACAATAGGACCCAATAGACCTAAGGGGTCGAAAATTCGCGCAATCACAGATAGCACGTCACGCTTTGTGTACCCAGTCGAAGACTTAGTCAGACTTATAGGAAACCCTAACTCATCAGTGCCAATAAACCAACCGAGACCAAGCAACTTGTCAGGCTCATTAGGTCCAATGTTTAAGTCAAATGACGCAGGGATAGCATCCGACACTAATTGAGGTTCATTTGACTTCCATTTTCTTAATGGCATACCTGCCGACGCCAGCGCATTGGTGACTTCAGTGCGAATAAGTTTTGCTTCGTCTAAGTCATTTCCCCCGGTCAGCAAGTCGTCGACGTAAAAGTCATGTCTAATGATCTCAGCTATTTTAGGGTTCCTACAGTCGAGTCCTATTTGTTTAAGGCATCGTGTCGCAAGGAACGGCGCACTAGCCGTACCGTACGTGACGGTGTTTAACTGATAAACATTAATAGGTTCACTAATATTATCACGCCAAACAATCTGTTGCAAATACCTATCCGACGGGTGGACGACTATTTGTCTATACATTTTCTCCACATCTGCAGATAAAACATACTTGTGGAATCTAAAACGAAGTAGTATAGACAAAAGATCATCCTGTACAGTTGGCCCGACCATCTGTAGGTCATTAGATGACACTCCCGTCGAAGTAGGACAACTTGCGTTGAAAACAACACGAAGTTTGGTCGTGCTACTCGACTCACGTAAAATTCCGTGATGGGGAATAAAATAACCAACACACAAATTAGGCTTATTAATTTTTGTCATATGACCAAGTGACTAGGGATGCCCAATACGATGCGATATATCGAAATATCGATACAGCGCTATACGATATATCGATATTTAATACGATATTTTGGCCATACGATGCGCCTCGATATATCGTATTCCAAAAAAAAATCGCATTAACGTATCGTATCAAACTATGACTGATTAAAATTTATTTATTTTTGTTTATATTAAACCTACCTACCTTTAGACATAATATTGTTTTTCGTAATAAGTAGAGGTCAGGATTATTTAGAGTTATTTATGTACTACCTAGTGATGTAACGAATGTTGGATTTTTCACATTCGCGAATGCGAATGCGAATGCGAATATTTATCTTCAACATTCGCGAATGCGAATGCGAATGCGAATATTTGTTACATCACTAATTTATTATAAATATATTTAATTCCTCAGATATATAAAGTGGAATGAAAAAATATACATTTAAAGCCAAAGGTTATAAACAAAATTATTAAACTTTAAATATCTAATGTATTAAGATATTTAAAGTTTAATAATTTTGTTTCAAGTAATTGTTTAGTTTTTTAGTAAATAGAAATTGTAAACTTTATTTAAAAATGGTAGTAAAGTAATAATATACTACTAAATAAATGCAAACCTTACATAGTTGTAACAAGGCTGATTAATGTTAGATTTGATCAGATCTCTGAAGTTCTTTTTTCATAAATGAGACTTTTTTTTTTTGAGGATGGGAAATCATCAAATGACTCCTCCCGCTCTGGGTGGAGCGGAAGGGAGTGTCAAACTCTTACTGACTAAAACCCATCCGTGTTCCTTCCTTCGCCCTTTATGTTCCGGGCCAGCGGTAACCCTTTCGGACAATCCCGCTGATCCGGCAGGCTTCGGCCCTTAAGGGCCCCTTCGTTTAATGCTGACATCTCTTTGAGACGCGCGTGGAACACGTACGCGCCGTCCGGCACGGGCCTGGTCCTGATCGGACGGTGAGTTAACCATTACTCTCCGCCCGCAGGCCCGCGCCTACGGTGGCCGGGAGTCGTCGCGCGGCTCCCGACGCCCGGAGCGTCTCCCGCGGCGGCTGGGACGGAAGGCTCTCTCCCTCAGCCGTCCCGCCGCCTCCTTCGCTAGCATGACTGCTTCGCAGAAGGAGGCGACTGCCCCCCACTCCCTCTCGCCCCGGACCATGGCTTGAACCAGGCCCGGACGCGAGAGGTCGCCGCTGCTGCCGATCGCCTCTACGAGGACACGGCGGTGCTCCGCCCAAGCGGGGCAGACCTCCACCGTGTCCTCTGGGCGATCCTGGCAATGGTGACACCCGGGCGTTTCCTCCCGCCTGATTATGTGCAGGAACCTCCCGAAACTTCCGTGTCCGGTGAGGACCTGCGTCAGGCGGTAGGTGAGGGCGCCATGACGCCTCTCTAGCCACTCCTCAAAGAGGGGTCTTACCGCCGCTATCGTGGCGTGCCCTTCATAAATGAGACTTTAATTTAGAATGTAGAAGTATGATTTAATATAAAAATATCTAAGTGTTATCAGTATTGTATTATTATTTCACATGCATGCATATAATAATTTCCTTTTTGATTATTAAAAACATTCGCTAAATATTCGCATAATTTTTGCGAATGCGAATGCGAATGCGAATATTGAAAAATATGCGGATATTCGCGAATGCGAATGCGAATGCGAATATCCGTTACATCACTATACTACACTAACCTTTCATACATACTATAAATACTTTTCTTTTATAACTTACAATATATTGTGAAAATTAAAAAAAGGTATGTCTTTCTTTAATGTTTAAGATATATTTAGGTTTATAATAATATTTTACCTACGAAATAACCTACCCAATCGATATACCAAAGCGATACGGTTACGATGCGATATATCGATACAAAGGGATACGATAATATCGCGTATCGATACAAGCGCATTCGATACGGTTACGATGCGATATATCGATACAACAGTCTTTTTTGGGCATCCCTACAAGTGACTCATATTCCAACAAAAAATCACGATACTGCCTACTAAAGTCTGGCCTAACCTTTGATCTACGCTCTAAAGACTGTAAACAATGTGTAGCTTTATTAAAAGAATTTCCTAGAACTGAAGGATCTTTCTTTAGGGGTATTCGAACACAAAAACGACCGTCAGACAAACGTGTCGTATTTTTAACGAAATTATCTTCACACAATTTCTCTTCGGGCAGATAAGAATTTGAAGATTTCGCATTCACCTCCTCTAATTGCCAAAACTTTGTCAATTCTATCTTAATTTTTTCCCAGTCACTATCGCTATCGGAAACCATTTCAGAAAAATTACATTTTACATCATTCGACAGCAGTGAAATATAATTCTGAGAAATTGGACCGGAAACTATCCATCCTAAACGGGTTTCACACAATATTGGTTTACCGGTTCCTAACTTTAGTCTTTGAGATCCTAACAACTCCCAAAAAAGGTCAGCGCCAATTAAAATATCAACATCAGCAGGTTTATAAAAAGTAGGATCAGCTAAAGTAATATTCGAGGGTATGTCGAAATCAGAAGTATTTATTTCACGGCACGGTACTTTACTCGTAATGTATGGCAGAACAAAACAATGAAGTTCGAATACGAAACTATCATCTAATGACGTAATCTTAACTCGACATGTTTTTCCTACGTGCGAAGTAACATTGTTGATGCCAAGAATCGATCTATTTACTTGGCTAGTTGTTAAGTTGAGTTTATTGCATAATCTGTCCGTTATGAATGACGACGTGCTACCGCTATCAAGAACCGCGCGAACGAGATGCACACAACCATTGTGGTCCCGCAGTTTGACCAAGGCGGTTGACAACAACACATCTCGTTGCGTATGACCATAGAAGTTAAGACTACACGGAGATGCAATGTTCGCTGATAACGCTACGTTATTCGTATCAGTGGTAGCAGACGGTAAAGAAGACGGTACAGACAAGTTGTTTATCGAATTACCGCTTTGTGTATTCGAAATAGTGCCTTTAGAATCTACGTGAACTAGTGTGTTGTGCCTACGTTTGCATAGCTTACAACCTGGTTTTTTACATTTATTAGCATAGTGCCCTGAACGAAAACAGTTGAAACATATCTTATAACTAGGTAGTAACTTGAGACGATCGTCATTACTTAATACGAGAAACTGTGGACAATTATTTAAAATGTGATCGTTGTTGTTACATTTGGGACATGATTTCGAAGCTGATTCAGTGCTAGAAATATTCGGAGATTGTGTTGCTACCATCGACTTGATCTTAGGGGCTGACTTACTTGTCGTTTGGGAATAATTGGTACGTGCTAGCTCCAGCGTTTCGATAAGATCGGCACGATTACGTAGGAATAGCATAAATGCGTCAAAAGTAATCGTGCAGTCTTTGTCCATCCTACCTTTGTACTCCTCCCATTCACGATAGGTTTTTTGATCAAGCTTACGAGTGACAATGTAAATTAAAAGTGTGTCCCAGTGTTTAATAGGTTCCCCTAATGAATCTAAAGCTCGCAAATCTTTATTTAACTGATCGATCAAACTTTTAATGGCAACAGAAGATTCCTTTGATATGGACTCAATATTAAATATTGCGCAAACATGATTTTGTATCAATAATCTTCTGTTGTCAAATCGATCACATAACAACGACCATGCCACAGTGTAATTGCTCGATGAAAACTCAATAGATTTAATGACTAATGCAGCTGTTCCCTCAAGTGATGCTCTCAAGTAGTGGAATTTATTAATTGCGTCTATGTCATCGTTACTATGAATTAGGCTAGCAAAGGTGTCGCGAAATTCAAGCCAATTACAATATAATCCGGTAAACTTTGGTAACTGAATCGTTGGCAATTTAACTGGCTTGTGAAGTGTAGGTGTACTTTTGCAGCTTTCCATCGATTTATTGTCTTTGTTAAAATCACTCAAAATATTTTGGGCTTTGGATAAGGATTTATAATAAATAGACTCAAATTCAGAACGCTCAGAATATTGTGAATTTAAATCGTCTACAATGCATTCCAGACGTAATTGTACCTCATCATACTGTTCGTACAACGACTCCATCTTGCCCATACGCAACTGCAGTTCAGTCATATTACAGCTGGATAATTCCTTGTCCTTGAGTGAGTCCAGGAAATTAACGAAAGCAGTCACACGGCCCTTGAAGCTGCCTCGCTTTTTAATTAAATCCTTTTCCTCAGACATACTGGGAGACGAGTGTTGTCAACCTGGAATTGATACAGGAATACAATTATAAAAACGAACAATATATTTTGAGTACACGCCTAACTGTATTTTATACACCTTTTAAATGCTATAATTAATAGCAAACAACACAAACTTAATACTGTAACTAGGTACCAAGTGTATAAACCTAAGATACCTAAAATACTACAATCTTTTTTATTTGTAAAACGTTAACACTACGTAGGTACTAAATAGGCACAACTAAAACACTAATATAATATGTTGACTACATAAATGACTCTAACTGCTTATAATTTATGACAATGACTTGCACTAATATCAAACACTCTCAAATTATAGGGTATTATGTTAAGATACTTGCTAACAATTAACACCACTGTTAAATAAATAAGTGGATTAGTTACAGCTTTATATAATGTAAGTTCAAATAATGTAGCAATTATGCTAACTATACTGTGATAAGTATGATTTTAAACTTAACTTTGCTGTTGAATAAAATACTAATCACAATGTACCAAGTACCTAATGATTTTAATGTAACACAATACGATCGGTAATACAATTAAATGATACTGACCTTAAATATGACCATTTACTTATACTACCTGAGTGTTGGGTGACGATATTACTTTAATTATAAATGCTGTACACCGCTAAATCGCTTGCTTGAAGTCAATCCTTTTCACCGGTGATTAACCTCCACTGCACGTGGGTGATAATAATCCTTATTCTTGATTAAAACCGCTGATCTCCTTTATATTATACGCTATCCGGCTCGTTACGGACCATGAACGGGAATTTAAGGACTTTGCCGGAAGAAATAACTTTGAATCTTCAATGCAAGCAAATATAATTTTTATTGGTGTTAACAACTTGGGGTTTCAAAAGCAAGTGAAGTGTCAAGGAGACGGACACATAAAATAACAATTAATAAGTACGTTAAAGCTAATTAGACGACTTGCTGCTATGATATTTTGATCAGGCGTTTAAACATTAATAGGGCGCCTTGAGAGCGACCGGTGTCCAGCAGTAGACTGAAGCAGGCTGATGATGATGATCCAACAGAACCAGACAGGCAGATTTAAGTGGACTTATCCAGTCTGTGCATACATGTGTCTGTAATCGTGTAGCTCAACTTATTATTAAAGAGCTCAACGACTCGACATGGTATACCTTATTGTCTTAGTGCACTATAATATCTTCCGCGGCGATAGCTAGTCTCAAACTCAAAGCATTTATTTCAATTAAACCATTTACAGGCACTTTTGAATTGTCAATGAGATCGGCCGCCATGTCCGAAATTCGGTCTGGACTATTATTATACCTTATTGATTATAAACAGGTAACCGCAGAAGAAGAAGAGTTACGGCCGCTGTACTGCGGTGCTGCTCTAGGAGTGTGGGGCGGAGGAGTGCCCGAGCCTCCGCGCGTCTGTATCATGTGCCAGGAAGAGGTATGTATCTTGACTTGAGAATTAAAACTTTTTCTGTGAATTATTGTGAACATAAATAAGTATTTTTAGGTTCTGCTTTTTTTTCATATGATTAGAAAAGAAATCTGAATTTGTGTATTAGTTGTCGGAAACAGAAAAGAGCTGCTGTCTGACTGGATAGTCGCGGATTTCTAGTAGATCGATCGGCAATGTCTATGCTTCAATCTCGATTCCTGCTCCTTTTATGCTGATAATGGAACGAAGTGGAATTTAAACATTAAGCTTATATGTGTTGATAGGTCATCAAAAGTTTGAACGATGGTGACGAGGGTGCTTCCGCTCGGCTCATTCGTAGAACTTACATTCTGTCATCTTAGCTAAACTTGCCTTCCTCTGCCCTTAAAATTATACCGTCTTTAACGATCCCAATACTATCTCCCAGGCTCGCGTAGACATCAGAACCGAACCCCTAGTCCTGGTCGCGTTTGTGCAACAATCAAGCGTACTGAACCGTCTTCGTCGCGGGGGCTGCGGCCGAATACCGGAGCACTGGCGTTCCAGCTGGCTGCCCGCAGGCCTAGGCCTCCAGCCGCACGTGTCCAGCTGTGGACACGCGCTACACGCGGCCTGCTGGAGGAACTATGTGGACAACGTGCAGGATAAGGAAAATAGGAGGTAAGTTAACTTAAGTAAGGCCTTGAAAGGCAGGATAGAAATTGGATTGGTGATTTCTGGATAATTTAATTGTTTGCTTTAACTTTTTGTATTTTCACTAATACATTTTTTTCGGTGAAGGATTATGGATCAACGTGCCATGATCAGCGGGAAGTTGTTGAAAAAAAAAACTAAAAATTCCTGATATTTTCATAAGACTTTTTGACGTTCGCGTTCTTAAAAAAAAACTCATCTATTTGGCAAACATCAATTTATTTGGCTTAATATTAATGATTTAATTATTTTTTAAAATATTGAAACAATAAGACGATGTTGCTCAAAACCGTAAATCTTCCACAATTTTTTTTGAATGCTCAAAACACTACAAAACAAATATTATTTCCACAGACCCTACCGTGGCCGCCAACCAGCAGCTTTCGACGTCGAAAAGAAAGAATACCTCTGTCCCTTATGCGAACGTCTTTGTAACACCGCACTCCCTCTTCTCCCCGCGCCGTCCATGCCCTCGGGCACCCCCCCTCCCCTATCTGAAGAAACATACAACGAATCCGTGAATTTAATCCTTAAGTTAAAACACCAAGTTAGCTCAGAAGCCCTGCATATATGTACGGAGTTCTGTGAGGAAATGCATTGCCAGGCTAGAGCGAGGAGTGTGGGAGCAATGTCTTCAGATATGGAGGATGGCGAGTCGGCTGATGAAACGGAAGTGTATGTGTCTACTCATGCTGAGAATTTGTTGAAGCAGGACTTCTTGGTACACTTTGAATGGGAGATCCCGCCTTATAATGATATGACTAAGGCGCTAATAGAGGATTTTGCTAATGTGAGTATGTTTGGTATAAACTTTTTTTCTTAATCCGCGCCTAAAAACTCATGATAGAAATAAAAGGTTAATTTGTTAATAATTTTGGTAGACTAGGCATGCATTGTGTTTATTTGACTCAGCATAATTAAATAAGTTTTTATATACTAAGGGTTGATTTTTCCAATGCCAGATAATTTAATCCGAGGAATAATTTTGAATTTTTGACAGTTCTTTCATACAAAATCTGTCAGACGTCAATTTTAAACCACGAATAAAAATTATCTATCAATTGAAAAATCAGCCCTAAATCTAATTCTTGAATAAATTAATGTACCTACTTGTAAAAATCTGCCTGGTTTTTATAATTCGGCATAGGCACTATCCCTCTGATAAAATAAATAATGGTATCCAGCATGTGTATGAAAAACTATGTTCACCATTAGCTTTGAGTATTAGCCTCTTGTTTTCTTTTTATTACAACGTAGCCCGCAAAATTCAAAATCTCTTACGTTTTTGCAAAATGCAGCGCTTTTTTCCTTTGTATGTTGATCAAAATTCAATTCTCGGCAATTTTCATAAAATAGTTACTAAGTTATAATAATTTGAAACATCAATAAAG
Organism: Luperina nickerlii; assembly: GCA_963855955.1. Classification (NCBI taxonomy): domain Eukaryota; kingdom Metazoa; phylum Arthropoda; class Insecta; order Lepidoptera; family Noctuidae; genus Luperina; species Luperina nickerlii. The sequence continues at coordinate 7,037,984 of OY979671.1, forward strand.
CTCTCGAAATTATACTTGCTGCAAAAAATACTATTTTGTGTAAATATGACAATTTAAATGTAAGAAATGTTGAACTCCACTTAAAACACGTAGGTAACAGTGGTAAAAAATAACCTCTTTTATTTATTTATTTTTTCGAATGTTATTCATCATTCATTTTCTTTTACAGATCCTGCCAATCACCGAATACGGAGGCATGGTATCAAGTGCCGCCCTCTACCGAGCCACATCCTACACAATCTTCAGCACCAACGCCGTATTACATGCAGAAAAACGGCCGTTATTAGGAGACCTGCCTGCCAGACATAGGGACACGCTACAAGCGCTGATCCGATTATCGGCCTCCTTACCAGCCGTTTGGGCGTCACCCAAACACATATCACACCACGCGTTAAGTACTTTAAATACTCTTGAAAGTACATCGCCCTTAACTCATGAGCCTTTTGGAACCTTGGTTTCCTTAGTACTATCAGCTCCAGCGTTATTCTGCAAAGTCGCATCTCCAGCGAGACCGACGAATCTAGCGAAACAAATCACTCTACAATGTTTTAGAGCCACCCTTGCTAGAGCGTTACTAGTCACAGACGTAACAACATGCAAGAGCGAACCAATGGAAGGTCAGGAAGACTTCAAAAACCCAGATTTAGAAAACCTACTACCGTTCTTGAAGGAATTGCGCAAAGGGGTGTTAGAAGAGAATTTGAACCCAGCAGAAGTATGGCTGAAAATACAAAGTCAATGCCACACTTTCCTCCGTTGCTGTTGTTTATTCTTTCACTTTTTGAGTGATATAAGTTCACCTTCAGAACTGGCAGTTGTCGATGGAGATACTTGGGAAAGTACGTGCGGGTACTTAGGAATGCCTACAACCTACAAAGAATTAGTAGATACTCCGTTGGTTAAAAAGAAGATTGCAGAATGGGTGGGACTATCAACGGAATGGTTCAGTGGTGAGATACCGGTCCATGTAGTGACTGAGCCCAAGGAACCCCCGACACTGATCAATTTGCCTGATGATTTTTCGGAACTGATGAATTTGGTTTCCGAGTTCTCGTGTCCTAATTCGGAACGGGAGGATAGTAAGAAACCTACTATGTGTCTGGTGTGTGGACAGATTCTGTGCTCCCAGAGTTATTGCTGTCAAGCTGATATACCAAAGGTAAGTTGTTTATGTAAATTTTGTTTTGTCCCCTTATTTACATGTTACGATTTCATAGATGAGTTTCTCTTTATTTCTTTCATTATTTTTGGCATGTTTGAAAAGTATGGATGGAATACTTTTGACGATATAGGCAGAGATTTATGAAAGACATGTTTGTTGAAACTGAAAGACGCGGTGAACTGATGCAGTTTCAATATTTTGGTGTCGCGCATCTCGCCATATAGTTTTGGTGTACTTTCGTCGTATTTGTATTGCTACTTGTTTATGTTTTCCACAAACGTTTACATATGGAAGAAATACTCATGGCGATTGTGATTAAAACCTCCAGTTCTTCACGAGTTCTTATTGTGAGCTGTGAACGCTGTGCTATAAACGAGACCCCTCTATGGTTGTTTCGGACTGCAGCAAACTAAAGAGGCCGTTTAAGGCGAAAGCGCCAGGGTAGCCCGCGAAATTAAATTTTTTTTAGGTTTTTTGGAATTTGCTGGTCAGTATTAAGTTGTACGTTGATTAATATATGAATCGCGGCCGTAAGAAATATGTGTTTACAGAATTATAATCATTAAAGTCATCAACACAACTCTCTAAGACTACGTAAGTCTCAAGAATAACTGTTTCATGAAATCATCATTCTTTGGACTTACGTGGTCTTAGAGAGTTGTGTTGATGACTGCCACTGACCAGCAAATTGCAAAAAACGTAAGAAAATTTGAATTTCGCGGGCTACCTTAGCGCTTCCCCCTTAACTGTTGTCGTAACCCGTGTGGGCAGCCCGGGCGCGGCAGCGAGGTGCAGCGCGTGGGCGCGGTGGTGGCGCACTGCGTGGGCTGCGGCGGCGGCGCGGGCGCCTTCCTGCGCGTGCGCGACTGCGAGCTGCTGCTGCTGGCGGCGCCGGCGCGCGGGGCCAAGCTGCCCGCGCCATACCTCGACTCTTACGGGGAGACTGATCAGGTGACTCACACGAACTTTATTTTCTAGAAAGCTCTGCAGCTAGTAACTTTTGCCTGCCCACCAAAATGCACTACCGAGATAAAAATGACGACACGGTTGGCGCAGTGGCTGAGCGATCGACTGCTGCACAGCGTGTCGCGGGTTCGATTCCCGTACGGAACAAATATTTGTATTGCCTACAGGTAGTTGTTCCGGGTCTGGCTGTTTGTGTATGTAAGCTTAAATGTTTGTAAACGCACCCACGATACAGGAGTAATTCCTAGTGTGGGGCAACGTTTTTTTTTTTTTAATAAAAAATAAATAAATAAATGTGTGCTATTTCCTAAGCCAGGTGATCTATCCGTGTCCTACAACCTCTGCCATGATTCGACGTTAAACCATCTTGCAGATTTCAATTTAAATCTTAATATTCTAATCTATTTTTCTCGGGAAAATATCAGAGCACAAAAATGCATTGGGATATTTGTAGCAAGTTAAAAGTACTTAATTATCTTGACCGTTATAGCACCTTGCGTATAACGATCTATTTGGTTTTGGACACTTGTCAAATGAATACCTAAAATAACTGTTTATTTTTTTCTTCAGGGTCTCCGCCGAGGCAACCCGCTCCACCTGTGCCCATCGCGCTACTCAACACTCCGCATGCAGTGGCTATCTCACGGCTTGCACGAACGAATCGCGCGCGCCCTCGACACCAACGTCCTCGTCACCACAACTTGGCAGAACTTGTGATACGCGCGTATTCTCGCCGACCTGTCACTGCTACAGACTCTCGTCAATAACACTCGCTATACTAGGGAATAGCTCAACAAGTCGCTGATATGTTGAGCTGAAGTGACGTACGCCTCGTTAATCTACCTCGTTACCACCACGGGGCTAGCTTGTCACAACACTCACTTCAATTTGGAGTAGCTCAACAACTCGCGAGATTGATGGCAATGTTGAGCTGTGACTATAACTCTCATCATTCAATCGTCATCGTCACATGTTAGAGCTTGTTATATGCGTGCTTACTCGCATACTTGTCACTGCTAAAGACACTAGGGAAAAGCTCAACAACTCAAAGATATATGGCAACTATTCACAACTCCGAAAATATAAATCTGAGTTTGATCTTCGATTTATGCATCTGGCAACTATATTTTCTGTATGGCTTTTCTATTGCGTACGGTTAGAAAAATATTCCATCGAACAAGGTACAAAATTATGTGTGTGTTACATCTCACGACGACCCATTGACATATAATCAAGCTATTATGAAAGATAGGGGTCCATACAGAAACTAACACGATGTATTTGGCAAGGAAAAAACGAGGCTGTAATACATAATAAAGGGTCACAAAGTCCCAAAATCTCGGATTCCCGAATCGAATCGAATTTGATTCGAATAAGTATCAACGAGACACCAAGTCGAATCAAATCCGATTCGATGTAAAAAAGAAAATGATTGTGCAGAAGCACTGCCAATATTATTTATCAACAAACAACCGATGTGCACGAGATAAGTCACATAAATATTCCAACTTGTCCGAAAATGGCCTGTTTTACCCGAAGATGGCCCGTTTTGTCCGAAGATGGCCCGTTTTGTCCGAAGATGGCCCGTTTTACCTGCAGATGGCTTGTGGTACCAATAACCTACAGTCTTATCAAATAGTGTTAATTTGGCACAAAGACAATCTAGTTGTAATCACTGTGATTTTCTTTTAAATATTATGTGTTTTAAATTACTAACCAATGGTTTTTGATGATTATAGATCTAACATAGACATTAAATTGCGTTGTTTGATCCCTTTATTCGTAGTACTTAAATATAATTGGAACACTGAAAGAATGAATTCCTAGAATGTATAGAGAAAGCTTATCAAGCCTTTTATGATAAAAATTTAACTTTAAAATTAAAAATACTCCCAGGATTTTGTAAAACGCCTATCAGAGATAGTGTGATCTTTTTATGAATAAAGGGGTCCCAATATTGTATTTTATGAAAATAAATTAATGTGTACACGATTTCGAATGGTATTTAAATCAAAATATGTCCCGATCCGTAGAGTTTGAAACACTGACTTCCGGATTCAGAAAGCCTTATCAATTTAAAATCTACTAACAATATAACAAAAACACCACACATCTTGAGAATATATTTTGGTAGATAAAAATTGATACGGTTTTCAGAAATCAGAGATGCTAAACCACTTACCATAAACATATTTTTAGATTATACATTTGCGCATTAACATACATAGTTTTAATGAAACAGTTTACAATAAATGTTTTGAAACGTGTAACACTAACTAATAATTGTCACTTTTACATTAAATAAACGTCTGGAATGTGTTGAGGCAATATAAAAAAAAAATGCTTCAAACTACTGAGTAATCAATTCAATAAGCAGTAGAATGGAGCTCAATATTACGCTAATAAAACTAAAGAACACCAAAAAACTATAACATCAAGGTTTAGAGGGTGACTGGCAATTAGTGACCGATAATAAAGACATGAATGTACTCATCATATTAATAGTAGATTATTGCATCGAGCGCAAAGTGAGTTATTAATGCACGAATGTTATGTTGGGGCCCGAGGGCACTAAATTAACACGAGTGCATTAATTACTCACTTTAGCAAAGTGCATTATCTACTTTTCTTTCAACTACCAATCTACCTACCGTGATAAAATATACGTACTCAAAATAAAAACTCAAGTTAATGAAAACAAAGTTTTCATAAGCTTGTAAATATTTATCCCGCGACTTGCGGCAAAAGGTTATTAACAATTTCATTTGCAGCTGTTTTTTACTTTCCGGAGTTGAATTCATATCGCTACCGCTGTCTATTTCCATTTTTTTTTAACTTTTCTTGCTAAACATGAAGTATCTAAAGTTCTACAATGGTACAAAATGCGCGCCGTTTTTTTTTCCACTGAGTCGGTTTTATTCAGCCGATTTTTATTTTCAGCCAGTATCTTTTCGATCTAATGCATACATTTTATATTAAACTTTATGGGAGACATTAAACCTGTGTGGTAAATTTATATCTAAACAAAAAATAATAAACAGTGCATTAATGAAAAACTGTGCAACCATGAGATTTCATACAACATTTCTGCACTATTTTGGTTCTAAGCAAAGAATACGTCCCTTGTGATCGGTTTTGTAGTGATTAATGATAACATTACTACGTAATTGCAAGACAGTTACAGTTGATGGTGTATTATTTATTATTCTTGTTAGGTACTCAATATTCTATTGGGATGATAGGGGTCCATGCGCTTGGTAAGTAAAAAAAATCGTCTTTGGGAAAGTTGTTTGTTATGATGAGTATATAGAGGCATGAGGAACAGGGTGTAAAGTTCACTCATACTCTATAGGGTGTTGTGTCTGTCGGGCAACTGCCCGATGATTCATGTCGGGCCGTTGTATCTATGCTAGTTGCGCGGTAAACTCTGCTTGCGAGATGCAGGATTTTGCGTGACGTCAGTATGACGCGTTGTTCGCATATGGCGTTGTAGATACCGCTACAAGTACAATCGCGTGATTATGTATCGGTTACTAATTACCAGTCACCAGATATTTCAATAGATTTTTTCATGATCATAAATGTAAGTCGAGTGCCGAGCAAGCGATCGGCTGGAATTTAGATTTAATGTTTTTGAAGATTTCACAAAGGCACTGAAATAGTGACGGGATTTAAGTACGTACGTGCACTATCTAGGCATTCTTGTTAACTAGATTGCTAGACTAGTTTATAGACTGCGAGAAAGATTATACTTTAATACTTTCAGCATCTTTATTATTACCTAGCTTATTTTATTTGGCCGATTCCGACAAAATACCAATCGAATACAGTAGTTGGCCCTCGTTCGCAAGAGACGTAAAAATATCGCGGCGGGATTTTATCGCGCATTGGATTTTCAACACTCTGTGTTGAGCCGAGCGTTGGGAATCCAAAAGAACGCATCCCAGCGTCAAAAAACCAGTCTGGTCGGATTTTAAACTCTAAGCGCTAAGCACGCACTGCGAAAGAAATCTCAGAGGGAAAAACGCGCCCTGGCTCTTACACTTCTACAGCATGTATCAGAAAGGTGTAGTCATATTCAAGGGTGTCGTACAGACCATCAAACTAAACAACTTCTACATCGTAATCGCGAAAAAATTATCAACTGACTCATACAAAACTTCAATATTTTTTCGTGATTACGATGTTGGTCACATGGAGAAAGTTCAGTATCGTGGTCCCATCCTATCCCCACCTTTAACCCTTCGAACGTGGATCCACGCGAGACACGAATGGCGTTTTAATTGTTTCTGTAATTACGGCATTCAACAGGCAAAATATGACCACATGTTTCTGATATATGCTGTATTTTTAGGCTCTATAAAATGCCACGGGATGACTTCCGAAGCCTTTTCTTTGCCGGGACAACGTGGCAATAATACGCACCTAATTCTATCCCCACTATTAACTCTTAAGATTATCATAATTTAGTTCCTAACTACACTTTGGGGGGACACTAAACGCCCCCAGACGTTATAACAATAAAATTTCTTGTCCGTTCACAGTTATTTTATTTTACCTCTGATTTTTTTATCACTGTCCAAATCACACTGATCTTTATTCTTATTCATCTAAGGTTGTTGTTGGGTTTTTGCCACTGATATGTCTGTTAAAGTCATTGTTATCTTTATTCTCGTTATAATAAAGTTGCTGTAACTGTGAACGGACTGAAACGTCTCGTTTAGTGTGTGTGTCCTTCAACCGATTAACTACATACAACATCACACCCGGTTTCTAGAAGCAACATCTCATCTCAAGTGTTATGATTGGCTGTCGTCGTCCTTTTCGACCAATCAGAGCAGTTGCCAAGAGAGTTGATAGCTTGTTGTCACCTCGCAGAAACCGCGTATAATTCTTAGTGCAATCATTAAAATAATCGTGTGTCCGTGTTTTCTCTTACTTTTAGATAGGTTTATGTAAATTTAATGTTCTTTCTAGATAGTTTTCTTCATAAATTACTACTTTAAAGAGACTCCTAACATAATAGACTTCATAGATATGTTGCAGCTTTGGTTTTTAAGCACTTTTAAAAGATCTATAAAATACGTTAACCGCCAGGGGTGGAAAGAAATATAGCTAATTTTTTTTTTTAGATTTCTGACTCCCTAACACTTTGTGGGACACTAAACGCCCCCAGACGTAATAACAATAAAAAACTTCTTTTGGGGGTCGTTCAGTGCCCTTCAACCGACTAATGTTCTTAGAAAAATTAGGCTATAACAAAGAATTAACGATGGAAGATTTAGCAATGTGCAAAGTTATTGCAATTTTGAGATTAATGGATGTACTAGCTACTATTATAATTTGATGATTTATTCCCACCATTTTCGAGTTTGAATCGAATCGAATTCGTATCAGGAGGCTGGCCCGTCTGAAAGCAGATGATCCATGAAAACAAGTCTCAAATTCAATTTTGCGGACCGGCAAATACGTTTCGGGAGTTGGGACAACTGTCAAATCGTATTGCCATTCATTCTTTGTACAGGCCCCGAACTAATCAAGCCCGTAACTACTGCTGAAACTTCTTCGGGAGTAGCGCCCTGCGACACAATTTAAATTCGATTGAAATACTCGAAAGATGTTGAGACTAACCTGCTGGTTTATCAATGTAATACTATTAATTATTTTTTCAAATATTAAACTCTACTTTGCTGTGAATAAAACAGACGCTTTGCTGTTTGTGTATATATTTATGTGATACATTAAACTCATGTGATTAGTCGCCCGTAGGTCAGAATTGACGGAAGGTGGTTTTGCGAAGTTTTGAATTGTAGGTTTGTTGTTCACGCTAGTAACTGCCTATGGGCCGTTTAATTGGAGATTCTCACATTTGACGTGTATTTTTTTTTTGTATACTAACTTGCAATATATATTTTTGTGGGTGTTTTGTGTGTTGATTTGTAGCATGGCTCGTTAAAATTAATAACTCTTGAGCATATATGTGTATAGCTAGAAAATAAATCTACTTAATGTAAGTATATGTATTTCTATGACGTCTTCTCAAGATTTTAAACAAAAAATTATATCAGCAAAAAATTAAGAGATTTTAAAATCACGTAAATTAATGTAACGAATCAACACACGACATATTTGTTGCCGATCGTCATCTCATGAGAGAATTACACGATTTTTATTATAATTATGCCAAAGACATTTTCTTATAATAAAAATGTGGATCTCTTGGCAACGAATAAGTAGTCTTTACTTCCACATAATAAAGACAGAAAGAAAAAAAAAGATTCTATTATTTTCTTTAAGACGCCAATATATGTATTTATGTCCAGTCTATGTGATGTCACTGCTGTAATCCGTTAATTATCTAGTATTACAAGTGTTTCGGCTAGTTCCCTAATGTATGGGGCTCCGTCTATGGTTGTACCTCACGGCGAATGCTATGTTCTCTTATTAATTAAATTAATATAATTGAGATGAAATTATTTCGTGGTTTCATTTATACACTTATTTACCTAACAAAACACATGAAACAGACATAATTATTATAATGCTACGGCATACAATTAGATTTTCCGAAGCTGCTCAACATTGATTCGACTGCAGATGAAAGCGTTAGGATAGCCTGCGAAATACAAATTATCTTAAGTTTTTTTTTTAATTTTACTGTTCAGTATCAGGTTGCATGTTGATCACAGTATAATTTGCGACCGTAACATAAATGCCTATGTATTTACAGACTTAAAATCATCAATACAACACTCAGTTAAAATTAACTTGATATATGATAGAATGAAAATTAGACATGACGCAGAGATAGAACACAAATATCAAAAAAAAAAACAGGTTGGGGAAAACATGCGTCACATTCACGAAGGTTTTTCCTTAGATCAGGTTTAAACCACTGAGCCAGTTATTGAATTAAGAACCTAACTGTGATAGAAATGCAGTTTTGATAAAAATATGACAGCTTAATAGTTCGGTGCTAAGTTGTTATAGTAGGTTTTAAGAACTTTGCCTAAATTGAGATAAAGTTCGAAATACAAAAACTGGCTCAAAGGTTTAGGCTAGAACTAAAGTAAGATTTCGTTTTGTTTGTAATAAGACGGAGTTGTATTGATGATTTTAATGGTCGTGATTCCATGCAGATATCAGACGCTTCACCATAAAAATGAACAAAAAGTGTTTATTGTTAGGGTGTCGTACCTACCTGAAAAGGAAACACGGAACCCCTAAAGGATCACTTTGTTGTCTGTCGAGACCCTTTTTCTCAGAAACGCGTGTAGGATTCAAGTATATTTGATACCTCACTATATGCAGCGACTATAATAATATAATAATGTACATTTCAACCGCGCGGCCAACTCATAATATTTGACGAAACTTTGCCAGGAATTAGTGCTAATTTGTTACTTTACACACCCCTTTTCGTGAATTTGTTACAAAAAAAACTAAGACGCTATGACAAAGAATAGTTGGCCGCTAGAACCGCCACTTGCCGTAATCATCGCCCGTGATTACACAGAAACTATATAATACAGATAGACGAATGATGCATCAAAAGAAAGGTCTTAATTTGTTCAATTTGTTACAAAATTTAAAAACGTCATAACGTAAATAAACAAAAAGTTACGCAATATTTAGTTCTCAGGTTATGAGTAGGTAGGTATCTCACCATAAATATCAAATTAATAGAGGCTAATGTGTATGGACAATTAGTTACTAATTTGTTACAGCTAAAAACAGAAAAAAAATAGGTACTAGAAAGTAGGTTCAATAATTTGTTAGAGTCGATTTTAGTTGGCCGCTCGGACGGCAATATGCCTAAAATACAATGGCGTTTATCTCGTTATAAAAAGTAGGTTTAAGCTAAGTTTTAGTACTAATCGCCAGGTAACGTAACATAGTTTGGATAAATATGGCGAACATAACTGCAGCATCCATATTTTAGAATATATTTACAATAAATAGTAGTATGAAACCGTATGAGAGTAGGGTGACCATGATTACATTAGTACCTACGAAAGCATGTTTTCGTAAACGTAAGAAATTATTCTATAATTAAGAAAAGTCTTCCTTATTTGACAGACAAAGATGTAGCGAGTTATTTTAAAAGATAATTGATAATATGAATACAAAGGTCTAATGTCCGTTGACTGCATCACACACAAAATATACATACTACAAATTATTGCTGTGTAAGTACTTACATACTAAGGGCAAGACACGTAAACGTAATAAATTATTCTATAATTAAGAAAAGTCGTCCTTATTTGACAGACAAAGATGTAGCGAGTTATTTTAAAAGATTTTTCCGATTTTTATAAATATTAACGATGTCATTTTTTTTTCATTTCCACGTTCATTTATCAGCGACAATACATAATTATTATGAAATAATAAGATTTTCAAAAGGAGATTTTTTTGTTTGCGAGCAGCCACCGGATTGTAGAGAACAGTTAAAGCGCTTAAGAATCTGTCCTTAAGATAGAAATCCTTACATTGGATATTACGCTCGTCACTAGAGGTTGCCTGGACCTAGGTCTTGAGATGCAAGATGCACGCTGCCGCTGTGCACTTTCTCACAGAATGTTCACAAGTTAAGTGAAATAACAGTTAATTCTTCCCTAGGGAATCACTATAGCAGTTTATAATATATACACACGCGTTGATAAGTTTGCTAATTTCAATTTTACGTAAGTATTTACAGTTTGAAAACACGAAACGTGCGTGGGCTGAATTGTCACTCTTTTACTATAGATAATTGGCGGGAAACGCATATACTATAAAAGCAGGCTTGCGATTGGATGGAACGTAAGAGCCCTTTAAATGGAGCTCTGCCTTTGGTTTAGAAAAAATAATACTTAAACGCCGTGATTTCCGATTTGAAATTGGCGCCAAATATTACTTTTTAAATAATGAAAGGAGTATGTTTACGATACAATAATATTATACAGGTAAAAAAAAATATTCTTAGCTTAATTACTTGAATTAGCTTTTATAATTCAAGTAATTAAGCTAAGAATATTTTTAAGACTTCTTCGAGACGACCACATGTGAAGTGAAGTGAAATCACATTAAAATGTGGCAGAGACGAATTTCATGTCTTTTTATAGATACTTAGGTAATATTTCCGAAGGTATTATAATACGTACTACAGTTTATTACTTTATTCAAGTCATCATAAAATTGTAAAAATTAAACTTACCGCAGTTGATTTGGATTCCTCTGCAATACACTTTTTGGTGGTGAGTTCTACATTAACAAATCCAACATATAAGTGTGCACAACTCATAGCTAAGCACTTTTAGATACTTCTGGATTTTGTAATAATTGTCTCAATAACTTAGTAGTATGAAAATCACGGGAATTAAATACGTACGAGCACACACCACAAAATACTGCACAGTAACGACATCAATATGGCCGCAAAACGAACAGCATATTCGTTCGAACAGAGTACAAAATTAAAAACATGCTTTCGTAGGTACTAATGTAATCATGGTCACCCTACTCTCATACGGTTTCATACTACTATTTATTGTAAATATATTCTAAAATATGGATGCTGCAGTTATGTTCGCCATATTTATCCAAACTATGTTACGTTACCTGGCGATTAGTACTAAAACTTAGCTTAAACCTACTTTTTATAACGAGATAAACGCCATTGTATTTTAGGCATATTGCCGTCCGAGCGGCCAACTAAAATCGACTCTAACAAATTATTGAACCTACTTTCTAGTATTTTTTTTCTGTTTTTAGCTGTAACAAATTAGTAACTAATTGTCCATACACATTAGCCTCTATTAATTTGATATTTATGGTGAGATACCTACCTACTCATAACCTGAGAACTAAATATTGCGTAACTTTTTGTTTATTTACGTTATGACGTTTTTAAATTTTGTAACAAATTGAACAAATTAAGACCTTTCTTTTGATGCATCATACGTCTATCTGTATTATATAGTTTCTGTGTAATCACGGGCGATGATTACGGCAAGTGGCGGTTCTAGCGGCCAACTATTCTTTGTCATAGCGTCTTAGTTTTTTTTGTAACAAATTCACGAAAAGGGGTGTGTAAAGTAACAAATTAGCACTAATTCCTGGCAAAGTTTCGTCAAATATTATGAGTTGGCCGCGCGGTTGAAATGTACATATATAATATGCATATAATTATGGTCAAACTTTACGAGTTTGTTAACCTTTAATAACGGCGCTAGCTATTTCAAATGGCGTGCGGTTTTGGGCAAACAATCTTTATTGCAGTTCAAAAACTTAAATTATAGTAAAATATGGTTAATATAGAACTTACGTCTTATTCTGATTAATTAAAAACGAAATAAAACTAAAACAATAAAAAAAGTGAAAATATTAAATTCAAAAAGAGTTTTTGACCCCGACGTGATTTGAACACGCAACCTTCTGATCTGGAGTCAGACGCGCTACCGTTGCGCCACGGAGTCGTTGCGATTGGTTGCTAAAATTACCAATCGCTTTAGGTGCAAAAGGTTTTTTTCCTTTTTAACAAACACCTGAAATTTTTAAAACGGACCGAACAAATTGGACCAATTTCAGCCACACATTTGTCATCCGACCTTTGTGCATTTCAATATAGAGCAGTATACTATGGCGGCTCGTGTCATGCTTTTCTGTGTAAAAATGTAGGTACACGGGTTTAGGTCACACAGTGCTATAAAAGTTTTAGCGATGTTTCGTTGCATGTACCTGAACGCCAGATCTGTGCGCCAGATAACGGTTTGAATATTCGCAAATGTAGGTAAGCATTCCGATGATAATAAAATAATGGTGCTATCGAGCTGGTCTGAAGATGAATCTGAACGATGGGTGACGGAACTCCTGAATAGCTACTAGTAAACAAATCGGGTTGCACCAATTAGTCAGATCAGTAACATCAATAATGATTGTGAAGATAAGGTATGGTTGATAAGGTGTGTGTTTGTTTGGCTTTGTTTTGTTGTCGCTTATCAGCACGGTATAGATATCTACTAGTAATAACGAGCACGACATACTGCAAATCAAAAGATATTGTTTTGCACCCTCGTCTTCCAGCTCAGGAGGCGTGACACCACAGACTTATATGTATAAGTCTGTGCGTGATACGCTAAATTTTGTTTAATACAACGACCGTTGCACGTTGGTCCTTCAGCAAATATTACCCGCCCAGTGCTACCATAACTTACTAACTACGCATACATAAACTTACGCCATCTTCGCATAGGCAGAAACTATAAAACGCCACCCGCTACGATCCTTATAGGTACTCCTTTTCCTTTATACGCGGCACGGTTTCTTTACGGTACGGCGTATAGCGATTGCCTATCTGACCACCACAACCCAGTTACTGGGTAATGCGATACCCCTTTGGTAAGACTGGTTGTCTGACTTTCGGGCTTCTGACGACCCGTAACGACTGTCAAAGATCCACGAATGACAGCCGGGACCAACGGCTTTACGTGCTTTCCGAGGCACGGAGGGGTCTTGGTATGTAAAGATGGTCACCCCTCCACGGACCAACCACGTCAAGCGTAGCTTAACCTGAACGATCGACCCGTGCGGCTGTTATTAGCCACATGCCCCACTGTTATACTTATTAACTCTACAACCTATTTCGGATAATAGTAACAGAATAGAATTAACTTTAATATCGTGGTAGGGGCACACACTATGGGCAGAGAGTGTCTTACTTACATACATACATAAAATCACGCCTTCTCATTGGGGTAGGCAGAATCTACAGAGCGCCACCTGTTACCTTACATACTCCTTTTGCCTCGTTTACTTTCATACATCTGGCACACGCACACCGGTTGCGAGCACTACGCACCTGATCTTTCTGAAGAAGTGTCTTAGAAGTTTCATAATCAGCCTATAGTGTTCCCACTGATGGGAATAGGAGAGGGAATTCGAAGTTTCGCTCAAAGGAAAATGGAGAAGAGGCAGGAAGATGGAGCGGAGAAAGATGGCCTGCTGCTCGTTTTTGACTTTTTGTGAAATACAGCAGGGCCCCGGTGAGTTTGTGCGGCCTGCGCCATAATAGGTTTTTGCTAATCAATGTTTTTGGCTATTACGGTTGTTCCAATTGGTCCATGGAGCACCGACGGATGCGGCTTTGCCATTTTAGTGGAAGTGCATGGATTTAGGCGTTATTGAAATTCATCGATGAACTCTTGAAAGGTGTTTGACATCGACACTTCCATTAAAAATATTTTTCTTAAAAAAGTTAAGGGTATTTGTTTCTGCAGCCCTCCAATCTATTTAAAAAAATATATTATTGGCCATGGATCGTATCTGGTTTCGACATACAGGATGGATTGGTTGACATTGACACATCCGTGTCATCGTTATCATAGCATTTCACCCACAGACTGAGAAGAGAAGTTACCTTATTTCACCCGAAAGACGATCACGCCTTTCCGCGTCGCCACCACTGCGTCCATCAGTGTCTACTAGGTAAAAATAAATGGTCAAAAATAACAACGTAAAACGATTTATTTAATATCTCAATGATTCCACGTACTCTGTCTAATACGTATAGTGGTATTCTTATATAAAAATAAATTAAGTATTACACAATTGCATTATTTCCATACAATTCATTTAAATTCATTGGCATCTAATAAATGTCATTTCTGCATATTCTCACATTTCCAACAGGTCTACTGTTTTTAAATAAGGCCTGAAATACATTGTTTATTTGCTATTCCACAGCACATGCTATAATTCTATCATACTTAACTAATTTTATAGCACTGTGAGTGAGTGACCTAAGCCGGCACTTAAGTCACGCTTTCCGGTGAATTAAGGGGCCGGCGGAGCATGCGTAGTTCATACAAACGTAATACAATAAAATAATTTGTAAATCAAACATATTCTTAATGTAGTGTGTATTTATTCCGATTGGATTACAGAATAACTAGGTTCCCAAACATATATTTTGAAAGGACACTGATATATAGACAAGATATTATGAGGAATTTTAAAACTTATTTTTCTCATATCTCGTCTTTATATCAGTGTCCTGTCAAAATATATATTTGGGAACCTAGTTATTCTGTAATCCAATCGGAATAAATACACACTACCTTAAGAATGTGTTTGATTTACAAATTATTTTGGTATTAAGTTTGTATGAACTACGCATGCTACGCCGACCCCTTAAGAAGTCCACATTTACACAGAAAAGTGTGACTTAAGTCCACGTTTAGGTCACACGTGCTATAAAAAAGTATACGACACGTGTGACTTCAGTAGTCACTAGTGCACGATGTTTAGCACGCTCGATACGCTTGGGCGCATAATTTCACGCCGTGCAATATTGGACTACTAAGTCACACGTATCGTAATGTACTTATAATTGAATAATTAGAATATAAAGGTAAAAATATTGAATATTTATTTAATAGACGACAAAATATGGAAGATAAAATACTGTTACATAATATAATATAAATTTTATTATTACTAGAAGATGACTTATTTCACCACCACATACAGTTTCGAATGTTTTATTGCAATATTTATGGACCATATTGGCCCAAGGTTTTTTTAAAATAGGCATATTTACTTTGGCAGGCATTTTTTATACAAATTGGTGTAACGCCGTAAAAGTTATTATTATAAGGGTCAAATTAAATTACCTAGCGAAACTCAACAGACGTGATAGGTATCTAAACATGATAAAATAAAAATAATTTAATTTGATGATTTTTTTTGTGGTGTCAACGACCGCAATTAGTGTTGAAATATAAGTACAAAATCTTTTTCTTTTGTGTTATCTTCACAGTCGTGGTTGGTATCAATATCTAAACATGATAAAACATATTTTCTCAACTCATACTTCAAGTAACAACATTACCAGCGGTCGTTGAACGCTTAGAAAAAAAAAAAACAAAATTAAAAAAAAAATACATCGTGTTTAGGTAGACGTCTGAAGAGTTTCACTATTAGCTAATTTAATTTGACCCTGTAGACTTATGATGGTGATTTTGATTAGCTGCCGTCAAAGGAGAATGGGCAACGAATCACGGGTATCTGACCTAAAAACCAATAGATCTGTCCATTGGCATATATCTTAACGCTATTGGGCGTTATGGCAGATTAGGCCATTCCCATTTTTTTTTACAAGGATGATGTAAATGAGGTCTTAATTTGATAGAGATCTAATTTTACACATCTTCGAAAAGCACAGTAATAAAAAAGATGCTAAATTATATTTATTAGACATCGTAAAAAATGTCTTAAATAAAATAAATATAAAATGCCTGACGTAAAAGTTTAAAATAAAAATTCAGTAAAATTGGTGTATTAATTTAGTATGACGGACAAAGTGAATTTTTTACACCACCACAATTAATTATTTTGGAATACAAAACCGGCCAAGGGCGTGTCGGAGGCACAGTGAAGGGTTCCGTAGTCGGAATGATTATTTACGCATGTACAGTCAGTATTGTACCTGTGTGCGACATACTCATAGCTATATCTGTTCAGATATATCGATATCTGACCCATCACGTATCGATATATCTGTTCAGATATATCGATATCTGACCCATGAACGTCTGTGAAATTTACACAAAAAAACGTATATTTTAAACTGATGTTTTAAGTATAACTACACTACCTACGGTTGACAACTTAAAAAAATCGCATTATATTAATTTGTTTTTGTTTTATCACGTTTAGATACCGATACTCGTAACGTCTGCGGAGTTTAGATACCGATACTCGTAACGTCTGCGGAGTTTCGCTAGCTAATTTAATTTGACCATGTATCAGAGTGTTCCATATTTCAGGAACGCAAAATGTGAATTATTAAAGGTTCGATTAAATTCATGTCATAATTTAAATGGCTTAATTCACTGTCGTGGTTTTGGTCATGGATGTTAGACGGAATTGTTTCGTATCGAGTACATTGCGCAGTGGCTATGAGGTGCATAGTTTAGCTGCATAGGCAGCTGTCATTAGAACTTGTGGACCGCTTCTGTCGCTGGAGATTCACTAAGCCTGGGCCGTGTTCTCCCTGAAAATAGAATATTATTTGAGTTAATGATAAATAATACAATGTTAAATTAAATATTTTATTTATTTATATATTTGTATGGGTACATCTCTGCCTAATCCTTTTGGTAATCAGGGCGTGATATTATGTTAAAAAAATTATGAAAATTGAAAACTAGCGTTCCTGAAGAAGTATTAATTGATAAAATAAATAAATCAGATTTTTGAGTTTCGAGTAGTAGGAAAAATATATCCACTTCTTTTGTTTTTACATACGGAATTCACCAATGGTTGTCAATTATGATGAAAAATCCTTTTTTAATAGTCTTTTGGAGATGTATGGATGTAGTTGTCATTCTGAGCCGACCAAATCAATTGGGTAAAACCAAAAGAAAAAAATGCGTCCTCGGTAATTCTTCTTCACACAAAGTAGACAATTGCATTCGTTTATAGAGAAATAAATGTACAGACACCAGCATATCAAGCTACTACAATCTGTCAAATTTCTTTAGTAGATTTTCAACTTTATCGCTAAAGCATAAGGTTCAAAGTTGATTGGGGAAAATTTGACAGTTTCGGGTAGCTTGATGTGCTGGTGTCTGTACAAAATTATTTGAATTAATATCTGGATAAATTATTATCAGTGTATTTAATAAATTGCTATCTTCTATGCTATCTTCTATAACTGTTTTAATCTTCATTGTCTTGCTCGGGACACCCAGATCTTACACAGATGTTCTTAACAGGCCAGGAGACGTAGTCAGCGTCTGGAGGGAGGTGGGCTGGTTGGAATAACCACCGACAGCCGCCATGGCCCACGCACAATTGTCCACTTAATAACAAAGAACATAGATCTTCATTGTAGTGGTGTTGGAAACAATATATGCGCGTTTCCCGGCATAAAAATAACTGGCGAAATCTGGCTGTAACGGGCATAAATACCTTGCAGTTCCGCGACATTCAAAAGCGTTTTTCCAGTAAAATTACAATTGATAGTTTGAAAAAAGTCCTATCTCATAATAGTATGGCTTCGAGAACACCATGCATGTTCGTAAAACCATAAAATATCTATCAACACTGTAGGAGTGAATAGCTTTTGAATCTTGCGTAAATCTAAGATATTTATGCTCGTGACTGCCTACCTGCTTGGGGAATACAAGCGTGAAATTAATTTAAACTCTTACCTCTACACTGACCACCCTTAGAGGTTGTTTGGAGTATAATTTGTGCGCCAACGTCATGAAGATAGACTCCACGTTGTCACATTCAGAGTCTAATAATGCGGATGTTTCGAACAGCTGGAAAGATAAAAAATGGAAGTTAGAATAGAATACTCTTCTCTCTTCTTCTTATCTTCTCTTTCTTTCTCTCTCTTTTTTTTCTTCATTTTTTTTTTTACTCTGTAGTTAATATTTATTTATCGGGTGCTACTGACAAATTGCAGATGGAAAAACTTAATAACAGAGCTAGTTTGAATTTGAGCCCGCGGGCTAATTATGTAACACTATCAGTAGCGATGGGTTTCATGTTGACAGTTCAACAACATACAATGCGTGCCACGAAAGAAGAGACTTGACACACCACGTGGTTTGACATGCGCAGTACACGATTTTAGGTATCTTTAGCGGTATGAGGTCTGAGTGCGGGACGGGACCGGACGTCATAGGGGCGGCGGAAAGAGCGGGGGAGGCGGGGTCAAGTCTCTTTTTACGTGGCACGCATTGTACATTGCGTTGTTTACGTTGTTCAGCAGACACATTTTTCGAACATATTATGAAATAATGGATTAGTAATATCCTTCACCACCCATTGCTACTGATAGTGGGTTACGTAATTACCTCGCAGATCTATGACAGGGTGAGTCATTGCTAGATGAGTGTTCCAGTATGCTGTGACGACCTTGATAAGGCCACTGATAAAGCTGATTTTCAATAACATCAATCACGAACATTTTCCTATTTATTTCATCTCCAGTATACTTTTATGCGATGTCCCAATAAATATTTTTTGTTACTTTATTTTTCTAATACTAAGGGGATAAAACACTCAGATATCTAGGATCATAATTATTAACCGTACTGAGTGGCAGGGACATGATTAATATAGCTATGATTCATATTCATATGTATAATAATGATATAGAATTCAACACTTACGGGCATTCCATACTTATCAGCAAGTCTCTGGGCGTACGTCGTGGCTAGTCGAGACTCCGGCGTGCCGCAATCACACTTGTTACCGACCAGTACTCTTGGAGCCCTCATCAGACCATGTGACTCCACCTCTTGCATCCAACTGGCTATTGACTGTAGGTAAATTAAATTGAATATTCATTCAGTTTTTCATGTATAAAATAAATATTCATTATTTTTTTTCATTGAAAGATCAGGAGCGTAGTACTCGCAACCGGCGTACGTATATAACCAGATGTACGAAAGCCTGCCTATCCCACTGGGAAGAAGGTGTGAGTTTATGTATGTCAAATAGAAATTCTGGTAGCATCACTGAAATCCCTAATTTTGAAGTAACTGTCTGTTTAAAAGTGAGGGACTCGTGGCAAAGTAACTGCCGCACAGTTCGATCAATCAAGGTGGAGCTACACTTGCCGCGGTCAATCCGTGGATGGGTAATTAATTGATTATCCCTTTCATACCGAGACCTCTCCGTGCCTCGGAAAGCACGTTAAGCAATTGAGCTCGGCTGCAATTCGCATATATTTGACAGTCGGCACGCACGGGTAGTCGAAGCCCGAAAGTCTGACAACCAGTCGTGCCAAGAGGTATTTATTGTGTTACCCAGAAACTGGGTTGTGGAGGTCAGATAGGCAGTCGTTCCAGGTAAAAGACTGAAATTCTTTTGGTTTGATGAAGCCAGCCCCAATATTATTGGGAAAAGGTAAGGTAAGTATGTGATGTGAAGTATGTGTGCATGTTTGTTAAAAATATATTATTATGATTGCTAAGCCAATCTGTAGCCACGGTTATGAGAATCACAGTCCAGCTTTAACTAATCTGTTTGTTTTTTCTTTATCTATAACTAGCTGCGCCCCGCGGTGTCACTCGCATAATTGTCGATCCCGTGGGAATATCGGGATAAAAAGTGCCTATATGTTAATCCAGGGTGTCAGCTACCTCCATACAAAATTTTATCAAAATTGATTCAGCCGTTTGAGCGTGAAGAGGTAACTAACATAATAAACACACAAACTTTCGCCTTTATAATATTAGTGTGATAGGCTCAAGTTTGACCACTACACATGATAGTAATTAAAGATGTGGCTAGTTTTAGCTAACAGTTCACAATTACAAACAACCACATACCAATCTTTTTCTGCTGCTGCTGTGTTATTGTGAACTGTACCAGCATTTATTTTTATTTTTTTTCTCCTGGCTTCAACCCAATTTATTTGCGGTCAGCGCAACATGTCTTTTTCTTCATACTTCTCTATCAGTCGTCATCTCGGTAGTCACACCCTTTCTAACCATGTCAACAGTCACATAGTGTATCCATCATTTCTTTGGTCTTCCCCTTATTTTATAAAAATGCCCGCATATAATAAAAAAATGTGTGCGGTCGGGGACAACCGCCACCAGGAACAAGGTTCTACATGCACGCCACACGCGAATGAGAGAGAGAGAGAGAGAGAGAGAGCTTTTTCGTTACATGACAACTTCTAACAGTCAACTTCTACCACAACTCACATTAAGGAACTTCGATCCAATAATACTGGCCTCTTTTCATACAGAGAAGGCACAAGTATTGATCACATTGTACATCAGCACTTTGATGTGTCAGTGATACATCAGCCTATATTGTTCCCACTGCTGGGACACAGGCCTCCTCTCTGTGAGAGGGAATGGATCGTAATGCCCGTAATCCACCACGCAGGCCCCGTGCGGGTTGGTAGATGTCACATGTCTTCCGAGTTTTTGGTTCCAAGGCATGCCAGTTTCCTCACGATGTTTTCCTTCACCGTTTTGAGAGCAGTGGTGATGAAATAATTTATTCGAAGTAAAGCACCTGCCAGGGTTCCAACTAGGCCAGGACTGCTCTCTATGTAGCATAATATTTTTACACAAGTGGTTATAGTTTGATTGTTAAAAGAAATTCTCACATGAAACGTCTCAGGTTTGGTGACATCATAAACAATGAGTACTGCATGGACATTCCTGTAGTAATGCTGCACCATCGATTTTCGGAACCGCTCCTGACCCGCAGTGTCCCATAGTTGAAGCTGGAATAGATATACAATAAATAATTTTAATTTACAAGATAATATTAACATAATTTAAAAGCTAATACTCTTAAAATAACAATTATAATATATACAAGTAGGTATATAAAAAAGAAAGGGTAAAGAATTATAGGGCATCATAAAATTCGTCCATACCACTGTCAACAAAAAAAGTGTACAAAAGGCTGGCAGCATTGCCACGTTGTATGGCTAGGTGATTATTTGGCCAAAAAATAGGCCAGCCCTCTGGTCATGTGCAGAGTAGAATAATTATATTTTAATTTCCATGCCTCTAAGTAAAATGAAGCAAAAAGTCTTTGGTAAATGATACATTAACAAAATTATAAACCAATAGTTTTTTTCTCACATGTTTACATAAAAATAAGTTTTTTTTTTTTATAATATACATTGTGGTTATGATCATGATCTTCTAAATATTGGTAATAAAGCCAGATGAAATGAGATGAGGTGGTAATATTTTTTCAATTGGCCTTCACTGTCCTAGTCTATTACATCCCAAGAATACAAAAAAACAAAATCTTTAGTGCTTCTATAATTTCCATACTGGTAAGCTATTTAGAACTAGTGACTGGAAATAGTCTTCAGGAAGAATGAAACTTTTGGATTAATTGAACTATGCATCCAGATGTAAGTAAGGCATTTACTCCATAATAGGGAGGTGCCTAGATACAGACCTTCCCTTGTCTCAAAGTCTGAAATATAGCTTCTATCGAAAGCTTAACATCAGATTGTATACACTAAGGCTCTAGACAGACGGACTGCATTTCAACTGCAATCCAACTGCAAATTTGCAGTTCGGATGCAGTTTGAATGCAGTTGACACGACTGCAACAGAACTGCAAACCAACCGTGCAGTCCGATTGCAGTAGGTATGCAGTTCACATGACTGCACGCCGACTGCAATTGAACTGCAATCGGACTGCTCGGCAGCCTAAGGAACAACTATTAAAAATCAATCTGCCTAACCTTTTCCAACTATGATGGGATTGGCTTTTAGACTTAGTCTAAAAGCCAATCCCAAAAATAGTTGTTCCTTAGGCAGCCGAGCAGTTTGATTGCAGTTCAATTGCAGTCGGCGTGCAGTCATGTGAACTGCACACTGACTGCAATCGGAATGCACGGTTGGTTTGCAGTTCTGTTGCAGTCGTGTCAACTGCATTCAAACTGCATCCGAACTGCAAATTTGCAGTTGGATTGCAGTTGAAATGCAGTCCGTCTGTCTAGAGCCTAACGGTGATAGGCAAAAATAACTGGAATAAAGTTTCATCGTTTGATCAGGAAATTTAGGGGCACTTAATATCATTTATTTATGTTAGTTACCTTTATATCTTCGCCACCAATTTTTATGTTTCTTTCTCTAAAATCGACACCGATTGTGGCCTCAGATTTATCTAAAAACTGGCCTTCGCAAAAGCGATAAGTTAGACACGTTTTGCCAACCCCTGAATCACCTAACACTATTATTTTAAACACTTTCTTCTGTTTCAATCCTGGAATTTGATTATTTGGGGCATCCGACATTGTTTTGAGGGCGGTAAATGGAAATTTACGGTAATAAGGTTAATAATCTCTTGTAATAATCAAACATCAATAATATTTATTATTTGCGTTATCAGTGAATAGACTGCGAACAAATTAAAGAGTAATTCAATCGCTGTCACTGCTATGCAAGTTTTTGTGTGACAAACAGAGACAGGTATAGTTCTCTTCAACTTTTTTATTTAGTAAGCAAATACAAGGTTTTCAAGTGCACAGATAAAAAATTATGACAGTAAAATAATCAAATGTTGCCTGCTTTGTGTTTTTTGGTAGTTTATGTAAATCAAGTTGATAATGTAATGTAAATCAACAAACTTGAGCTTCTTCTTTGGGTAAGCAAAAACTCGCATTTCAAATGTTTTTTGAGCCACCCGTTACATGGTGTAATGTGTATTTAATAAAGGTACATGAAACGAACGGCACAGAAAACAACTAATAAAAATGTTTGACTAAATGTTCATGTCGCGTGAGATTTTTCTTATAAGATTCATTATCATCATCAACCATTATTCAATCTATGGTGAATCCACTGTGCTAGATTCATCTAGGTGCTACCCGAAAATCCCGCAATTGCAAAATATCATACGCCCATTTTTACCGGCGCAGTGGACGTAGACTTTCTAATTTCTAACTCAAAATGTTCAGTACCTTGATGCTTGCATTGCTTGCTTCGATCTTCCGATTATATTCTAAGCGTAGAACATATGCAATTATGTATACGTGACCATTGCACGAATACGCAGTGCCATTTTCGCACATTCGCGCAACATAGGTAACAAGAATCGTGTTGCTATGAACAAAAGTCGCTCCAAATTGTGATGATGAAAATAACCTTGTACGTATTATACGTACCATTCACCTACCTCGATTAGATAAATTAATGGTTTTTAACAAACTTAGAAAACCATCAGCGAGGGTCATATATCTTATCGAGCGTTGTGCTATGTACATATTCGGTTTAGGAAACTGTAAAATGCATTATGTTCGATGGTTTTTTACAAGCGAGTCAAATTAACGCTTGTTATAAATGATATAATTATAATAGAAAGAGACAGAGAGAAAGAAAGTCGCATACCGCATTTTCCTTACGTGACGAATTCCTCCAGTCAACTCATACCGCAGTTTTTGACGTTTGAACAAAAATATGAAAACGAACATGGCAATAATTAACGGTAGATTTTTTATTCATAGTAGTTTTTTTAGAGATGTCGGACGGACGAGCGATTGTTCGCGGTTGTAGTGACGTTTAGTTACAAAATTTATTCTAAATTATACAATTTAGGGCGTTACTCGTTATATTAACAATTAGTTTTATATTGGATGACTTTACCCGAAATAAAGTTTCGTTCAATACCGGTATCTGCAAGGATTAGTGCATAACCTCTCCGTCAGGACAATCTTTATTCTTTCTCGTAATTGAAGCTAAAAATTCTTTGGCTCGCGATAAATGAAAGTGTTGTTTACATTCCGTGAAGTGTATGGTGTGCGAATTCTACGCGTTGTGTGTACGGAACTATCGGTGATCGGTAAAGTGCGGTGAAAATGTGCAAACGAGTAGCTTTGTGTTTAAAATGTGTGTAAATTCGTGTAATCCAATTACAAAGTGTACTTGTTGTATTTGTTCTGGAATGTTGCCGTAGGAGTGCAATGTCCAGGCTCGTCGACTACTTCGTTATCGTGGGCTTCGACCACGAGAAGGAGAGTAAGTAAAAACTTCTTCGAAGTACCTACATACTTAATTATTCCGATCACGTATTATCTACGGACATTGGTGGCGCGAAAAAACTAACAGGTAAACTGGTCAAGCAACAGGCTGAATACATAATGACCTTTGCCTAAAATTGGTGTTAATTATTAATTAAGATATCTTAGAATTTATTCCCCTAAGACCATACTGACCCAACAAATATTTTTATAACATCTTGTATTATGCAATATTTAAATTCTTATCAGATTTTTCACCATTAATTTGTTTTTGTTAAATAAAACAATGACTTATTAGTACACAAATAAGCTAGTTTTGCGTGTTTTATAATAATTAGGTTCAGCCAATTAAAAATAATGCTTTAGGCAAATAGAAATTGTAATTATCTCCACACAGCTCAATAATAATTTTAGTACTTTACTATTAGAATAAATTAACAAAACAATGAGCAAAGTTTTCATCTTTTCATTCTTAGATTGTAAATCTCATTACCATTTACCATAAAATAGTATATTGTTTCTAATAATAGTAAAATGATAAATGGTGATAATGTTTAAATGTTTTTTTTTATTATATTGTTCTGTTAGTCTCACTCTTGAACTTACATTGTGATCTAGAAAGAATAAACAATACTATGTATTTTTGCTCCGAGTCTGGATTTATGCTTGGTTGATGGTAATAGGTACGCCCCACAATTATAGATAGACCGAAAACCAAATCGATTCAAGACGATGCCGCGTGCAGCACCGTTCTCGCCCCACCCCCGGGGCTTAGCGCTAGCGCTCACACTCACCCAGCCAGCAGTACACAAAACTGAGCGTGAAAGTGGCGGCTTATGAATTTTGTATGTAAGTTGGTGCGATTTTTGGCACGTTGAACGAAGCAGTTGCTCTTGTGTTATCTAAGTATATCTATATCTGTGTCTGAGACAGTTATGTCAAAGATGCATTAAAAAAGAATTTAATTATACATGCATCACCATGTCTTGAGCAAGCATAGTGATCAATGCTCTGCCTTCTCTGAAGGAGAAGAGGCCTTTGCCTTGCAATAATAGGCTAGTATTATTTTATATTGGGTATACATGATACTTATATTATATGTATTATTTAATTCATATACCTACCATTACTTAACATTGAATGAAGACTACCAACTGATACCTGAACCCTATTAAACTAACAGTAGTTATAATATAAACATGAGTCATCAAGTTCATTGACAGTACATACTTATCTATGCTCTGTTTTATTAAATAGGGTACTAGATGTACTACTGAGATAAAAAGTATCCTATGTCCTAGCCCAAAGGCACCGCTTGTTGCGCGACTTGCGGTGCCTTTATGTCGCGTGTCGCGTCGCGCCTGTGTGCACGAGCCATTACTCTTGAGAGAATCAGACTTAAATAGGCTTAATGTGGGATTAATACCAGGACTTGAAAATGAAATGAATTTTATTCCGTTACCACTAATGTTATTGTATAACATTCCAAAATTAGTATCTATTCTAAAACCTAAAAATATCAATAATGTTACAAAAAGAAAATGTTATAGAATATAATTTTCGTAGAATGATATTATAAGTAACGTTATAGGTATCAGTAACATTAAGCTTGTCCGCTTATTACAGGTGAAACATTACATATCTGCTTAGATAAAAACCCCAATACAAATAAAGAGAAAATGAAAGTATTAGTATGGAATAGTACTAGTAGCTGTTGCCCGCGACTTCGTCTGCCTGTATTTTATATTCAATTCTTTTTAATACAAATATCCAGGATGAAAAGTAACCTATGTCCTTCTCCAGGTCCCAGGCTATCAATTTGTCAAATAACGATCAGTTCTGTGGTTTAGGCGTGAAAAGTTAACGGATAAATGGAGTTACTTTCGCATTTATAATACAAGCTTCTGCCCACGACTTCGTTTGTGTAAAAGTCGTAAGATACACAATATGGTATGGTATAGCTGTGCCTATAGCAAGTACAGCAACAATGTCTAACAATAAAGGCTCCCGCAAACTGGCGCGACGACGCGACTCTAGTAATAAAATTTCTATGAAAACTTCCAAGGAAATTGTTCTACCAGAATCGCGTCGTCGTTGTACCGTCGCGCGTCGCCGCGTCGCGTCGCGCCTGCCTGTCTGTATATTTCTTAAACGCGCGTCTGAATTGATACCTAATTCATTCGGCCTTGGGCTGCGTTCACGTTAAATAGTCAGAACTGATCTTATTGTATTGATTTATTTATTTGGCTATGACGCGGCTCGTTCAGTCACTTTGGAACCACTTTTATGTTATTACATTGTAATGATCTGGCGCCAAGTCAACCAAATAAATTACTCTTTGAAGTTTTTCACCACGACTTGAGCTAATACTCTCGTTTAGCTGATGCCGAAAGCAAAGAACAATAGAAATCTTGTATCCTACAAGAAACAATCCTTGTAGGCTGCATCCGTGTATCCCGGTATCGCCCAAAAACGGCTTTGGTGACTTTATAATTTTTAATGTGACGATTTTATCGTGGACGTCCACGGTATCACGATGACTCAGGAAAATAAAATGTATGGAAAGGAAATATATGTCATGTATGACGCTTCTAACGTTATCATAACATGCACGTATTTCCATAATTATATTTTCACACGCGTCGACGACAGAGCCAACTGCAACAGTTGACGTGTGTCGGCGGCAGCCGGCGACGCATCGGTGGTTGTCGACAATGTGTCGCTCGTTTATTTGAGTACAATGCTCAAATACACGAGCGACCGTTGTCGGCGACAGCCACCTACACGCCGGTTTCAAATGCCTGTGTCGTCGTCGCGTGTCGCTCGTGTCGCTCGTGTGTATGCACATTATGGAAGTGGATGTCGTCGATAATATTGTCACGTTAGAAATTACAAAATCGCTCAAGTTTGCAGTTATACTAACGTGCCATGAGTCTCTACGTAATATTTTATTAATTGATTGGAATAACTAGTCATACGTAGTAATGAAGTCATCTTACCATTTGTTATGTATTATTATATCCTCATATGTTTTCCTTCTGAATCTGCAACCAGCGATACAATTTTAAATAACGAATTAGCATGCACTCGCATACCTACTTCACTTTCAAAGGGTTTTATTTTAATTTTGCATAATTTAGTAAAACACCTATGTTATTTTCATACGCTGTGGTATATTTTCATTGTTTTAACTACAATGGTTCATGGCGTATTCATTGGTGGAACTTAGGCAATGAAAATTCCATACCTTTTCAGTAACTCCGATGTTTGAGTTTTGTTGTGTGCCTGTTAAATATTGTAACTACGATACCTTTTATGTAACGAAATTCTGTGGAATGGTACATTTTACATCTAAAGTAATTTTTTATTCATAACTCGTTTATTCTGTGTGATGAAAAGGGGCTTTTGTTTTGTTCTATAGTGCTTTGGCTAATAACAGCGGGGTAACTGCGTAACACATTAAAAGTAGCAATTGCTTTCATTTTCACAGGTCAACAACATTCATTGCGTTATTTTTCTTTTTGAGCATACAATTTTTTTGAACATATGAATCAATGGATTAGCAGTATCCTTCAACATGTTTTAGATTATTATTGATAATGTTTTACGCAATTAGGGTGCAGCTAGGTTGATATAATATCACTAGCGCCCCCTGTCTCGCACGGTTTTACTACTTGACTAAACATATGTAGATATTTCTTTATATAGACTTGATTTCTTGATTAAGGCTCCTACAAACAGGCGCGACACGCGACATAATCGCGCGCGACACAAAGGCACAGCTCGTTGCGCGACTTGCGGTGCCTTTGTGTCGCGTGTCGTGTCGCGCCTGTTTGTAGGAGCCTTTATAATTATGTAAGTTTTATATTACTGTATTATATAGTACAGATTCGTTAAACTTAAAACCTTTTTGGTGTAGTTTTCAATTAGTGGAAACTGAGGATAAAAGGTTACAAAGTTTAATAAATACCTACACACAATGTAGTGCAATCCCGCACATGTGAGGATGGGTAACATAGCGTTGGCAGAATACCCGCTTGCGTTTTACTGGCTAACATCGTGTTTTATTACGCACCGCCCTGCGTATATTCTACTTACTTCCATATAAATCGTCCGTTGTAATGTTTAAAAGTAACCCACATATACAAGGATTTTCTAGCTCTGGTTTCCTTTCAAAATCTTTATACTGCGTTACCGTTGTTTTCTAAATTTCTATAAGAATCTCTTCCGCAAATTCTTGGCTAGGGCTACCTAAAGCCAGGCAGATGATGATGAGGTCTTAGATGATGCCGATACGACAGAAGAAGATACCATCACGAATACGTCCACAATACACACATACATAAACTCACGCTTTCTCCCCATGGCGGTCGGCAGAATCTACAGAACGCCACCTGCTACGATCCATACATACTCCTTTTGATTCGTTAAGTTCATACATCTGCGGGGTAGTTATTTTAATCCCGATATTCCCACGCGATCGAAACTTATTCGGGTGAACCCGCGGGCCGCTGCTAGTTGTATATAATTATTTCCCGGCACGTGCCTGTTGTTGCTCCGTTTGAACACACGAATCATAGAGTTGTTGACGGCTCCCAATATAGTACAGACGCCAGCACATCAAGCTACCCGAAACTGTAAAATTTTCCCAATCAACTTTGACCTTATGCTTTAGTAATAAAGTTGAAAATCTATTAAAGAAATTTGACAGATTATAGTAGCTTGATGTGCTGGCGTCTGTACACTAATGAACTTCGACCGCCAGTAATTGATGTGATTGACCTTTTTCACGGGCCGGCGGCACCCCAAAATATGTGATATGTTTACGAAGTATCGAACGGCCTTGTTCAGTTCAGTAGATGGACTTCATATCTCCCTTATTTTTTTTGTAATATTTTGGGGTGGTACGGAATTATGGAGGAAAAAGCCATGTCGCGCCGTATAAAAATAATTGGGGATTTAGGTAGCAGGACGATGATTTTGGCTTAGTGGCTGGCCCGTGGTATTACATGGGACTTAAACATTATTGGCGAAATGTAGGTGTACTATAGGCACACCTCTGCGGCTCTGCCTAAGCTTTTGGGGATTACAGGCGTGATGTTATGTAGGACGGTATAGTAATCAGAGTATACGAGGTTTTTCTCTGGTAGGCATGATAAAAATCCAGTCAGGAATAAGTTTTCCTAACTTAACGGCCAGCTGTGCTGCTGGTGAGTTAGTTGCGCCACATCTTCCCAGCTAAAGCACTAGGAAGTGGTAAAGGGTGGGCGTTTTGTGGGGACTGTCCTTATGTAGATTTAACGTTCAAAAAGGACTGATTTTCCTACCTAATTTCAATGAATTACTTTTTATAACAACCATTTTGTAGAAACCCTCATTGTACAGACGCCAGCACATCAAGCTACCCGAAACTGTCAAAATTTCCCAATGAACTTTGAACCTTATGCTTTAACGATATAGTTGAAAATCTATTAAAGAAATTTGACAGATTGTAGTAGCTTGATGTGCTGTTGTCTGTACTCTGTTTTATTTTCTAGTAGTAAGTATAATCAACCGATAATGATCCCACTGCTGGGACACAGGCCACCACGCGGGCCCTGTGCGGGGTAGATGTCACATGTCTTCGAATTTTTGGTTCTAGGACATGCCAGTTTGCTCACGAAGTTTTCCTTCAGCGTTTTGAGAGTAGTGGTGATGAAATAATTTAAACAGAATAAAGTGCTTGTCTGGGGTCGAACCTACGAGCCCTACGACCTGCAACTTATAAGTCGTGGCGCGTTATCACTGGACCTCCACAGTCCACTGCTCACGGTATGCAATTCATATGTCGTTATTTTAGACATCCAATCACAACAGCAATATTTGACATCAAACTGTACCAGGTTTTTAGATACCGAGAGTCCGTCATAATACTTTGGTATTACATTGTTTATTCAGGACACTTGGGGTCAGTAGACTTGAGTTGAGTTTGTAACCCAATTAAATTAACATCATAGGTTCAAAACGGTGAGTTAGAAACAAGGGGCAGCTCTAAGTTCATTATAAAGTTATTGACATGTAAATGAGAGGAACGAACATCCATTTCAGGGCTTCCTGTAGGGATTTTGTTACAGCGAACGAAACGTGGGCATTAAATGTTAAAATTATAATCACGATTCTTCATTAATTTTGGATAAATCCTAAAGCTTATTTTGTTGGTATGGTGTAAATAAAAACAAACTAGCCAATTGCGAGTCAGACTCGCACACGTATGGTTCCGTACCACCAGGCAAAAAACGCCGAAAAAAACACATTTCTTGTATGGAGACACCCTTTAATTATTTCCTCACGATTACTAATGGTTTCCTCACGATGTTTTTCGTTCGCCGATACCAGAAGCATAATAATCAACATATAATGTTCCCACTGCTGGGACACAGGCCTCCTGTCTGTGAGAGGGACGGCGGCGTTGGGCTGATTTAAAAATACCGCGCTTTTGTTTTGGGTTCCATTCCCAAATGGTATCCATCCGGCAATATATCATGAACCGTAATAGGTAGACAGTTGAATTTTTCAGAGACGTGTTGCCGTTATAAAAAAAAAGGTAAAAATGAAAAGGGGGTCTCGATAAAAGAAACGTGTTTTTGTTAGTCCGACTCGCTTTGGTCGGTTTTTTTTACAAATTACACACAGATAGTAAGCAAGCTTTTTAAGCACAGGTGTTCATAATTACGCGGCCTAATCATGTGCACATAATAAGGCCGTATCGTAAGTGACCCACGTTCTAAAACTGATCATAAAAAGGTCTGGTCTTTGCCCTTGCTATTAAATAATGGTTAGTTATGTGAAACGCGTAGGTACATAAATATAATTAAACTCAGATTTTTAATTTGCTAGAATAAAATGACAGCTGCGAACAATTTTTTTTTTGTCATAATGACAAAATACTGGCCAAGTGCGAGTCGGACTCGCACACGAAGGGTGTTCGGTACCACAAGGCAAAAACGCCGAAAACAACACGTTTGGTGTACGGGAGCCCCCTTAAATATTTATTTTATTCTTTTTTAGTATTTGTTGTTATAGCGGCAACAAAAATACATCACCTGTGAAAATTTCAACTGTCTTGCTAACACGGTTCATGAGATTCAGCCTGGTGACAGACAGACGGATAGTGGAGTCTTAGTAATAGGGTCCCGTTGTTACCCTTTGGGTACGGAACCCTAAAAAGGCCAATGGCAGCTGTCATTTTGGTCTAGCAAATAAGAAATCTGACTTTCGCTTAATTTATTTGGTATCATCTTTTGCCTGCGGCTGCGCTTACTTGGAGGTCGGAAATAATCCCACGGAAACTTACTACTAGGATAAAAAGTATACTATGTCCTAACCCAGATCATGGTCTATTTTTGTGCTAAATTTCAGCCAGTAAGGCGTGAAATTCAAACTCAAAATATTGATTTGCCTGAAAATACATTGTTCAACAACAAGGGAAGATCTAAAAGCGTAAAAGTTATTTTATTCTGCTTGCAAGCAAGAAAAAAAAACCTGGCACTCCATGAGTGCCCACAGAAATGAAAACATAACACAAACAGAATACTTTGCCATCACTCACTGGCATATCGGATATATACATACATGGCGCGAGTTCAATAGTTTTTTGCCGACAAGTATGTCGTTGTAATTTCAAGTCTTTCATGTAGGTAAACATTGGGGAAGCTTTTTTAGTAAATAACGCCCGCGGCTTCGCCCGCGAGTTATGTCGTTAAAAACTATCCTATGTCCTTCCCCGGGATGCAATCTATCTCTCTGCCAAATTTTATCGAAATCCGTTCAGTGGTTGAGGCGTGAAAAGGTAACATACAAACAGACAGACAGCTTTCGGATTTATAATATTAGTGAATGCCATAAACACTATAAACATATAGGTACCTATATATATGTATAATATTATAAGGAACTTATTTCATGTTGTCCTTCATCTTTTGTATTCTAAATTCATTCATTTCCTCATAGCTGTGAATCATATAAATGTACAACAGACGTATTGTCTACAATATCTACCCACAAAAGTTCTAGGCGTATTGTGATTGGCTTCGTTTCGCTAGACCGAATCGCAGACTAAAAATATTTTATTGATTTTCGGTACATCAGTGCTATTACTGATATTGTTAGACTGTGTTAGTAGGTGGTCTTTGCAAATGGTTTCACATTATTCACCCGATTCACATTTAGACATTCGTAAGGTACTGGGAAACTGTACCTACGCGTTATTTATGCAGGACAGTATGACGACAACATTTAGCTTTAAGAAGTGGGTTGTAATGTAAACAATGATTTCGTAAAAGAAATGACTAGGTTTTATTCTGAGCTGCAGGTCTGATGAGGATGTTTTTGTGAAGAGTAACCTGCCATTCGGCGTATTTTAAAACTATATGTTTTATGATGTATTTATTGTATATTATGTGAATAACCACAGAGTACCTGCAGTGTTGTATCTCCTTCCTTAATCCATTCAAAGGTTGTCTTTAAAAGATCGAAAATATTATGTAACTAACCTAACCCAGGGCATGGTATACCTTTATTTATTTATTTTATTTATTTATTTCAAAGTCATCAACACAACTCTCTAAGACCAAGTACTTAATCCCACAGAATGATTATTTCATGAAATCTTGACATTTTGGGATTATACTAACCTAACAAGTAATGTTACTGATTCTAATGATTATGATTCTGTAAATACATATTTGTTACGGCGGCGAATCATATTTTGATCGACTTACAACTTAATACTGACCAGCAAATTGCAAAAAACGTAAGAAAATTTGAATTTCGCGGGCTACCTTTGCGCTTCCCCCTTAAGCCAGACAGCAAGATTTTATCTGGACCTACTGCTTAAATGCTTATGGTGCGAATCATGACGTCCATTTGAAGTATCGTCATTCGTGGAGCAGTGGTGGCCCAGACGATTGCGATTTACGAGTTGTATGTAGATTGTAGGTTCGAACCCGGACCGGCGCTTTACTTTATGTAAATTATTTCATCACCACAGCTCTCAAAACGGTAAAGGAAGACATCGTGAAGAAACTCCTAGAAATATCCTAGAAACAAAAATTGTGACGTCTACCATCCCGCACTGGGCCCGCGTGGTGGACGGTCCACTCCCTCTGACGGAGAGGAGGCCCGTGTCCCAGCAGTGGGAACATTATAGGCTGATTATGTTGAAGAGTTCATTTGAATGACCCAAATGTCTTCGCTCACCTTTTAATTTTCTTCTTGCTACTTTCCCTACGAATCAATTTTTTTTGCTGCCCCGGTCTGAGTCAGCAACGGTAATGAAAAGTACCTACATCATTTTATGGCTTCTGTAGGATGTCCACGGTGCGCCAATAATGGCAGCGCATGAGTGTGTAAATTGATTGATTGCCTAGCAACTTTAGCTTTTATCGTGTGACATAGAGCAATGAACTACATGGCATATATCCAGAACTATTAGAATAACGATAAAACTCAAACGTTTCATAGAATTTCGATGATAAAGTAAGATTTAGAACAAACCATATGACTCAGAATCGAGTTGAGTTGAAAAAAAAGGAAAGGGAAGCCTTTGCCATGCAGTTGGATAAAACAGGTAGATTTTTTTAATTAATTTGGCTTAAAGTCTGAACGATTCTCCCAAAAACAAAATTTAGAAATAAACATATCTTCTGCCAACTGCCTGTAACTAAAGAATTTCATTCATTTACTCCCAGTAGTTGCCACCATTTTACGACCAGCGCTAAAAAGTAATTGATGAAATATGTAGTACTGAAACTATGTGCGCGATTACTATTAACCAATTCCATTACAATGCTGTTTTAGCTATGAATCAGCTGATTTATTTACCCATGTTCCTTCTGACTTAGCCCGGGAGGGAACGGGAAATTGGGAGTTTTATGCTGCTATAAAGCTTCCAGCATCTTGGATATAAAATCTAAACTAATATTATAAAGTGAATAGATTCGATTTTTTGTATGTTTGTTTGTTACGCTTTTATGCTAAAACTGCTGAACGGATTGGTATGAAATTGCGCACATGGGTAGACCATGACCTGGAGAAGGACCAAGGCTTCTTTTCATCCTGGATCGCAGACGAAGTCGTGGGCGAAAGCTAGTATAAAATGAAGTCGCTTTTCGCATCAGTCTGTGTGACCACCGCTTATATCTCCTAAACTAATAGACAGTGCAGTGGCGTGCATTGCATAAAGGCATATACAATAAGCAGTGCGACCTCGATAAATCACCTTAAGCCTG
This sequence comes from Luperina nickerlii, assembly GCA_963855955.1. Lineage (NCBI taxonomy): Eukaryota > Metazoa > Arthropoda > Insecta > Lepidoptera > Noctuidae > Luperina > Luperina nickerlii. The sequence continues at coordinate 7,072,893 of OY979671.1, forward strand.
TCAATTACATTTTAGTGTGTGCCCCACATTTAAGAACCTCACTAAATTACCATATTTGACTAAAAACGAAATCTTCATACAAACGCACGCGGCAGTAGGCAGTCACCGAACGGCCTACTCGGCTCCCGGCCCGTACTATTCGCACGTTGTCATTGGTTTTTACTCGTTCAAGTTAATACGTCGAAATTAAAAAATACGTACTTCTCATGCGTAATGCCATGACGTTCGACCTTCGCAATTTATCACCCTGAAGTAGGCATGCCTACTCAAATAACCAACGGAGTATGAATGTTAAAATCGTAATTTGTAATTCGTTCATGATTTGGTCGTGCGAAGAAAGAAAGAGATGGATATTGAGGTCGTCGATAGTGATGTAAAAATAAAAATCCAAGATGACGGCTGCAAGAATTTTTCAAATTTTCATCATGGGTGTCGTTTTCATGGTTTTTGAGGGTGCTGGAGCCAATAATAAAGTCAAAATGAAAATTCAAGATGGCGGCTGTACTTTTTTAAAAATTTTCATCATTGGTGTCGTTTTCATGGTTTTCGAGGTTGCTGGAGCCGAAAATAAAGTCCAAATGAAAATCCAAGATGGCGGCTGTAAAACTTTTTTTTTGTTAATAGATAAGTAAGTACTTTTGTTTTATGTTTCTAGTGACCGCCTCTGCCTAGATTAGACCTGGCCTAGTGCCTGTCTACCTATTCTGAAAACCAATGCACTCCACTGTGGATTTAGATGCGGTTTTCCCTATCATTTAGATTTAGAGCGTTTATTCCGGAAGGTTTATGTGTATGTAACATTAATATTTCATTTAGATTTAGCACAGAAATCTCAATATTTTTACATGTCGTCACTTCACTACATTTTTGCACTCGTGCGAAGCCGGGGCGGGATGCTAGTAGATTATAATGCTTGTAATACGAATGTGGCCAGACTACCTGCTACTTTGAGGAATATTTATTATAGGATTGATCCATTATTGCTTTACAGGTCGACAGAACCATAAACATAGGGGTGCAAAAGATCCACAGGTGAACTTTTAAAATAGGTTCTTTGTAAAGAGAGCTTTTAAGGAATATTAAAATGAAGTATTTCATGTAATTATGTTGTTCCATGAGTAAGGCTTAGCCGTCTTCTCCCAAATAAATTAGTCATACACCAAAACTACTAGGATTCAGTGTTGTGGTCATGGCTTGAACATAAATATGTCCGAACTCGAAACAGCAGACACTCTGGCGCATGTGGTCGAATTCAAAACACATTTAAATAATGTAAGAACGCTAAAACTATATTTCCCAAATAAACTAGAGAATACTAAAATCATTGTACGATACATGGACGGCCAGACACGTAACCTTTCCCATTTTAAATACCACAACAAGTTCAACAATAGTGCATTTTTTGCCCATTTCCTAGTTGGTATCTGACATCAGTATTACGTCACCGTTCGCACGACTGCTCGTGTGAGTCATTACACAAAATGATGTACAGAAATACAACTGTAGTATATAAAAATGAATTTGCTGTTGCTCTTGCGAAAAACATACGATTCCAGCCGAAAATAGTGTTGTTTGCGGACCTAAATGCCAATTCGCCAACAATCAAAACAAAAAAAAAAAAAAAACACTGGCACTCCGGTAGTGCCGACAGAAGTGAAAACTTGAACAATTACGAGTGTATTTTGTGAATCGTCTTATAAACAAAACACGCGTGTTAAGGTGTGTTCCTTATTTTATAGGGTTTTTTGCAAATCAGGTATGATGACCAAAGTGACTGGTTTATTCTTCTCGTGAAAGGAATTTATTCAGATTTACAAATCGTGGTTCAGCGCCACCTCGTCGTTGTTGGATGAACTACGTAGTTAGTACGCGAGGCCTACGTAGTTAGTACGCGAGGCCCTCGTAGTTCTTCCCGATGTGCATAGATGGCGCTGTCCTCAACAACGCGCGTCGCGTCTTACGAATTTTCGATCAGGGTACGTGACCTGACGCGAATTTAGAAGTTTTTACCCATTCCAAAAAAAGTACACAGCGCCGCTAAAGAAGTTTTCACTTCAAAAAACGTTCGTTCGTTCGTTTCGTTCAAAATTTAAACGTATTTTTGTCTTAGCGTTAATCAATGGCGAACGATAAAAAAATAGACTGAAGCTGTGGCGAGACCGGAGACAGTGCTCCCTTACCTAAACCATTTGTTCCACCCACTGAAGATCTCCCGCCTGGACATGAGTTGCCTGGGGTAACCTGGAAGTCTTTAAACAGACTCCCTGATCCAGGTTGGTCGAAGCAAGGAAAACCTGTTCAGGTGGAGATTCATAGACTACTCCGCCTTGGAGAGTAAATGTGGTGCTGTTCCACAAACGATGGGACATTTAATATCATGTCCTATGTGTCCTGTCAGCTGCACGTTACAGGAACCCTAGTGATGGCGCCAAACACGTAGCCGAAACTGGGCCGAGTAAATTTAAATTGATCCATGGACACGCTAAGAAGAAGAAGAAGAAGCGATAATCAATGTCTAAAGATTGTTAAAAATTAAGGTAAATTAGACTTTTTTGACAGATCAAGACTGACAATGAAATATGAACGTTCTTAAATTTACGGGAATGGCCTCTCTGTTTTCTGACTGTGCTGTTCCACATTTCATTGCTTTTGATTTTCCTGAGACTGTCTCTATCTTGTCATGGTTGTCTAGATGTCTTAAAATGATGGCGTTCGGATGAGTTCCCGGAACCCTCAAAATTTTACAAGATTGGTTGCTTGGTTGCTGACTTCTGATTAGTGACGAATTTTAAACCGGTGTCAGTCTGGTGAAATACTATCCCAAATCCCAACAGACAGTCCAAAAACTTTCCAGCCGCTCAACTATCATCACATTTTCAAATAGATTGAGAACCAGCACCTTTTGAACGTTAAAATTACATAACCCAAAACGCTCGCCCCACACCAGTTCATAGTGCTTTAGCTGGGAAGAAGTGGCACAACAAACTTCCAAGTAGCACAGGTCTTTTAAGTTAGAAGAACTGGATTTAATAATCCTTTTAAAAAGAAGTTCAGAAGGTTTCTATGCTAATAGGGATCCTATTAGCATAGAAACCTTCTGAACTTCTTTTTCCATGAACCGAGTGACTAATATCCAACATCGACAAGCGATATTATTGCAAAGTTTCATTTCAATGTCAATTATTAATTTAAGGAGTGATTCATTTTGTTTTGATATCACTTTCATCTTCATGAACGCTATTGTTATGTCTGTGATATGAATTGAATCCTCGATTTGTCATTCTTCACGTTTTCCTGTTTCGTTTAACATGTAAAATAAGTACTTTTGTAGTTAGCAAAATACTGTGACCACAGGAATTCTATTCACATTCAATTGCAGTGTTTTAATCAGCACAGTTTGCTCTATTGCGCGCACGCATATTCCTTTGTTTCGTGTAACGTTGTGGAGTTTATTGTTATGTGCTATTAACACTCGCAATTTTTGGCTAGATATGGCCTCTCCAATTTTATGTTCCTGTTATACTATTGTGCTATCTGCATATATGCTGGAGTAATTTACCGTGGTAGGTTGGTTGGTCTTCTTATCGTGTCGATTGCATTCTAAATTGTCACAATTTAGAATGCAATCGACACGCCCAGGAACTTAGCTACGAGTTTAGCATTACCAGTAGCGTCTATTAGTTCCTGTGTCACACTGTCATACAGGTATCAAGGAACGCCGGGGGAGATGTTATGTGTCCCATATTTTGTTGATCAGCCAAACATTTGCAGTTGAGCTGATTCATCTGTAAATCTTCACAATCTTAGTTGGTTATCCCACCACTTCTCCTTTTGTCGGTAGTAGTCTGGCTTTGGGTTAGTTGGAGGTTGTAGCTTCGGGAACCTAATGCGTACACAAATACTTTATATTATATAATTATGATGTTATGTCATTCTTTCTTATCGGCGATGATGTCAGACGCATTATGATGTATTTCGATGGCTATGCGATATAGGCATAAGTTTGGTAAAAATCTCCCAAAACGATACTTTACCCCGAAGATTGAAATTATGTGGGTAACCGGATTAGTATTTTACTGGTTCTTTTCCGTATTGTTTACAAACGTTTTCCTGAAGCGATGTAAGTACTAACAATGTTTCCTTATGCCATTACATAATGTTTAGCATTGTTAGAGTAAGCGTTAATTGATGTAATTAACCGTGAATTTGCATACTACTGTGAAGGCCGAGTGAAACATTGATAACGGTTGGTAATTGGTTATTCGTTTTGACATTGATATGCTTTAAAAGTTTGAGTAATAGGTGCGTTGGTTTTTTATGTTGTATAAGACCGCCCATTGTGTTATGTCACATTTTGTAAAAGTTATACATTTATATCTGTCACAGGCGCTATCCTGTTTCTTAGAACTCGATTGCAGCGCCACTTACCGTGTCCAATTGTGAATCTAAACCATACAGGACCCTTAAACACACAAAAAAAAACATCAAAATCAGTCCAGCCGTTTAGGAGGAGTTTAGTCCACACGTACAGAAGAATCACACTAATATTATAAAAGTGAAAGTTTGTGAGTGAGTATTTATATGTTTGTTACTTCTTCACGCACAAACGGCTGGACCAATTTTTTATCCCGATATTCCCACGGAATCGAGACTTTTGCGGGTGAAACCGCGGTGCGCAACTAGTTATATATATATAGATTTATATATGGTGTAAAACATAAAGAGTATTCTATTCTGTTCTATAATACTAAAATTAATTTCTCTTACCTCCTTCAACTGCGTACCTAGTAGTAAAGAGATGGTGCACAACACCTTAACACACAGAACCGGCTGCGCGGCCTCTAAGCATAAAGAGACCAGTTAGCCTTCCAGTTATGCAATTTTGAAACGTGATACGTATGTACAGTTAGGAGTCTGTGCAGTTCTATGCTTTCACAAATATACTGCATTACTTTGTACTGTGCGCTTTTATAATTTCTAATGTATACGTAGAGTACGAACGTACGTATGTTACCTATTCGTTACTGTTTTTATATGACACTAATTTATTTATATAAGGTGCTATAAAAATAACTGCCACGGCTTTAATGGGAGGTAATATTGTGTTTAAAGATTACAATAGTGAAGAAATTTCGTACCCCAGAATAGTTAATTCAATTTGAGAAAATAAAGTAGTTTAATAAACATTGACTCTACTCTGCATAACGTGGTTCACGCGCGATGTGTCGCTTCGTCAATGAAAACAACTGCTATCTCTTTCTATCTGTTCTGTGAATGAAAGCAGAAATCAGCTGACTAGTTCGTCACTATCTAACCTACTAGGTACGCAATAATACGCAGGCAAAAAAGTGTTTTAAAAGTGCAATTACTTACCAGCTACCGCATTCTTCCAAAAACCTGACGTAAATAAGATGATAAACTTCCCATCACACTTAAAACAGGCTTTGGACTGACAAGTTAGTGTAAGAATCGCATTTTTTTTCTTATTATTTTTAAACAATAGGGGCTTAGATTAATATCAAATAACGATAAATTACAGTAACTTGGCGTGTTTAAAAGTTAATCATCTTATTTACAATAATTGCATCGTATTTACAGTTATTTACACACTCCCTACCTACTTATCTACAAAACTGTTGCACAAGTCCGCCTTCGCGTTGCACACAAATGTAGGCACGCTTACGTACATGTCTCTTCACTTTATTTAATGTGTCCGTTTCACTTTTTACTTGCCTAAATGCGCGTTTGATGCGTCTTTTTAGTTCTTCCACACTTCTAATGTCATATCCGGTTTGGCCGTACACAAGGTCATTTACACGACCCCACAAAAAAAAGTCTACAGGGGTTAAATCCGGCGAGCGAGGAGGCCACGGCACTGGCCCTCCTCGGCCTATCCACCTTTCACCGCCGTAACACACACCGTTTAAAAATTCCCGTACGCTGATGGCGAAATGAGGTGGTGCTCCATCATGTTGAAAGTGCATCCCTCTTATCTCTTCAAGAGGAATACGTTCCAACATTCTTCTTACACGGTTTATAAGTTTACTGCATGCGCAGTTATGGAGTTACACTCGCGGTAGCACAATACCATTTCAAGATATTCTTGATTGGAATACCGTCGTCTGGGAGGCATTTTTAAAGGAAGCGCGAACGATTTTCCCGTTGCTAACCGAACTAACTTCCGAGCGGGCGGGGGGCGACTGGCGAGCGGGCGGTCGGCTCCGGCTGGCGCGTGCGACGAACGGGGTAGTGCGGGTGAGGCGGGGGCGCGCGGGGCTGCGCTTCGACGACCGACGCACGCGGCGACGAGTGGCCGGCGCGCAGCCGCATTGTTTGATATGGCAACAGTGTATGAATGAACGGCGCCGGCGTTTTGCGAAACGATTGAATTGTATTCGGTTACGGGGCGGAGCGGCAACAGCTTATTAAGTCTACACGCATGATGGTTTTATGCGAATAAATCAATTCAAATTTATACGTACAATTTTTTGTATGAAAAAAATTATGACAAATGATCAATAATTTATCTTCACTATTGTAATCTATAAACACAATACTGTCTCCCATTGCAGCCGTGGCAGATATTTTTATAGCACCTTATATTTATTTATTTCATTATGCATACACATTACACACATCACGATGCAGTATAAAACTGATTTACATCCGTCCATCCGTCTCTTAATCTGTGCTAAATAAATGTATTTTCTTTCTTTCTTTCTTTAGAGTTTAAAGTATAGAGGTATGAGATACAGGGTGTTCAGGTCACTCGTCCTGTGTCTGGTGGGCCGTTATTCATCCTCTTGTGTCTGGTGGGTGGTGGGCTACTGCCCCACGATTCATGTCGGGACGTTGTATACAGGATGATTTTATTTCCCGGTTCCAAATTTTTACAGGCTGTTCTACCCTTGAATATGAACAACTTTCACTATGAAGGGGCTTACATGACCCAAAGCGCGGTCACTGTCGGACTGCATTGAAATGAAATAGAAGCGCGATGACACAGCCCTGGTAATTTATTGCAAAATATGAAGCAATTATTTAATTACAAAAAATCTATTGTTTGGAATAAAAAAATTAAAACACTAGTATGTTGTTTGTAGAATAATCTGACAAAATATCAGAATGATTGTATGTATATTAGTATGGTTTTTATTGTAAAAAGAATGTTTTTAGAGGTAACCTCATGATTTTTTTCTATCGCATCAAATTAGTTGTATTATGTTTTCAACACACTACATATCTACCTAGCATATATCCTGAAGAATATCATATATTTTTCTGATTTTGTTTACTGAGTCGATCATATACTTTTATTGTTTCTAAAACTTGCGTTTTTTTGCGTTTAGGTCCTCTAAGCCCCTTAACACCCTGTAAAAATTAAGAACCGGTACCTAAACAAAAATCATTCTGTAATAAAGCTAGTAAAACTCTGCTTGCGCGATGCAGGACGTCCACGTCCATAAAATATATGGAAATAATTATGTGCACGTACGTGCGCACGTTATCGTGGACGGAAATTTAAATTTCTTCAGGTTAGAAACTACAAAATCGGAAACTTAAATTTCCTATTTGCGATTTGGATATGAAATGGAAGTGCCGCGCTTCTCAAGTTAGATTGGCGCTGTACCGTACTGTTAAAAGCACGGTATCAATAACTTATCAGAAAATAAAGCTTAGAAAATGTGTTAATAAGCCTGTCCCTATTTCCCCAAAAAGTTTTCTATTTTTTTGGATAAATACGAACGACATTTTTTCCACAAAACATCGCGATAACTTAAAAAACCTATTTACGCCAAATCTCCTTTCTTGTCGTTAAATTCGTGTGTTATCCACGTAAAGCAATTTCATCGCTTTAGTCAGCGCAGTTTTTGTCCTTTGCCTTTGTACAAGTGAGCGCAGTGATGTTCAGTGGAGCGATTGTGATAAAAAAAACAACGTTCGTTACACGTAATCTGAGCGTGTGGCGTGGTATGACACTAAAGTACAAATGATGCGAAGAAACGGATGGCCGTTGGTTTATGGATCGTTTGAGAAAACGGTTGGTAGATATGATCAAGACTGACAAGCAGGCAACCTTGCGGCGATGAGCCAAGTCCACCAGTTCAACGTCGCCAATGAGTCTCTTAGCTCTGCGTTCCACCGAGTCATGCATGGCAAGTTGGTATTTCGCTGAGCCATCCCAAAGGTGGCTGCAATACTCCATGCAGGATTGGACTTGCGCTTTGTAAAGGGTTAAAAGCTGTTCAGGCGTAAAGTATCGCTTCACCCTACTTAGGATGCCCAGTTTCTTGGCCGCAGTTTTGGGCTTTGTACTCGATGGTGGCGCCGAAGTTGAGACTAGATATCAACTCCATGCCTAGGAGCAGGTGACGGGAATCATATGAAACTTTCTAATTCCCGTCAAACTTAAGAGGAGGATTTATGAAACAATTGCTAAGAAGAGGTCGTGCTGTGTCGATCCCATGTTAATTGGGATAAGGGCAGGAGAGATAAATTTGTCATGCACAGCAGAAATTAAGCTTGAAGCGTGACTTGTCACGACAAAGCCGAACATGACTAGACAAAGAAGAACAAGTACTTTAGATGGGGAAAAATTAACAATCGCAGTTAAATTGAACCTTATAGAGTTATTAAGGTAAAACTGTTGGTTTGACATTATTGCAATTTAATGTCTCATACGCACCTGCAATAATGCCTTGAATTTTTGAACTGCAGAACTGCAGCTGAACTAAACTATACACGTGAAGGGCTCATAAGTCAACTTGCGGTTCAAATGCCAGGCGATTGTGTGCTATTCTAATCATCTAATGTAAATTATTGTAGTAGTTTGTACTGTACCTGATAAAACGGTTGACTTGTAAATGTTGTTGACATACAACAAATTAAATCGTGCTAGGGAACTTTAAGGCTCCTTCAAACAGGCGCCACACGCGATAAAATCGCGCGCGACTCAATGACACCGTAAGTCGCGCAACGAGCGGTGCCTTTGTGTCGCGCGCGATTCGCGTCGCGCATCGCGCCTGTTTGCCTTACCAGGAGCCTTTAATCAATAAATAAACAATTTGACGTTATCGTTTGTTATTGTTTGGAAATTTTTACTGTGTCTACTTTTACCGACGCAGTCGTTGTCCATTTTGTTAAACCTAGCTTCTGCTTTTGATCTTCGGTCAACCTGACTGACCGCACACAGAAACGTTTCATCGTATGCGTTATCTTTCATCCTAAAGACATCCAAATCAAAATTATCAAAAGTCATTTATACAAATTAGGTTGACAATCAGCACTTTTGAACGTTAAAAAGTTATGCGTGGACATACATAAAAATAAAAAATATATATACGCGTCGACTTGAGAACCTCCTCCATTTTTCGTCGGTTAACAATTACATAAGACAGTCCACCAAAACCGTCTGCCCTTTACCACTTACTGGTGGTTTAGCTGGGAAAAAGTGACGCAACAAACTCTACAGCGTCTAGTGCTTGACATCCATCCCCCAAGCATCACCACAATGACTCGTCCTTCCTTCCTGGACTGTTCCATCGCTTACAAACTAAAGAAAATAGTCAAGAAATACCACGTTCTTGAACCACTACAAAATTCAAAACAGCCAAATCAATACATGACATAAAATGACATCACAGTTCGCAGTTATGATGGCGGATGACGTAATGCAACAAAACAACGCCCGCTTTAAATCCGTCTAGACGCGTGCATTTTAATTAAACTTGTATGGCCTTAACAGTAATAAATTCTTTATTAAACTGTTTAAACTGAATTTTTTTACTAGCTATCTTGATTAGCCTGCGCATTTCTACAATAGGCGTTTTATTATTAGACATTCGTAAAGGCTCCTGCAAACAGGCGCGACGCGCGACTCAAAAGCACCGCTCGTTGCGCGACTTGCGGTGCCTTTGCGTTGCTCGCGATTTTATCGCGAGTCGCGCTTGTTTGAAGGAGCCTTGACACTACACTTTAAGTTTCAAAAATTGAAAATGGGATGTTTAGATGGTTTAGTCATGTTGAGAGGCTGAAAAGGCGACTAACACAAGGCAGATACGAGCGGAAATGCCGGGCGGGGACGCCCTAGAAGGACATAAAAGTGATCTTATATATATAGAGGTTCTTCAAAAAGTTCAGGAGGCCTACCACGAGCTCTCAACGCGATCCATTTTAGGACCTAAACTGAACTGTTCTTCCAATTCGTACTATGACGTCAGTTTAACGATTCAATTTAGGCCATGTCATCTGACAGCGATTGTCCCAAACTGAGTCGCAAGTTTTGGTTTCATTTAATTAAATTTTTACTTGTTTGGTACCATGACGTCCATAGAGCAGCTCAACAGAACTGAAACGCTCAACTGTCAAAATAAGCGATTCAATAAAAGTTACTATTTCTCTAACATAAACTGAAACACCAAAAACGTTTCAAACGCGGTGTGGCAACAAATTGCGATCTTTCATTCACTTTTAACGATCCAAATACCGCTGAGCGTATTGGACGTCATGGTACGACTTTGAAGCGATACAGTTTAGGAACCTAAACTGAAATGTCTTACTTTTGAATAATTTTTAATTAGATCATAGTAGGCCACCAGGTGCGTAGTACTCGCAACCGGTATGCGTGTCTGAACCAGCCGGTTTATTCTGAAAAATCTTACCGCGAAAACTTAGGTGAAGTGAGCTGTCATTAGTGTCAATTCCTAGCATCAGCCGGTCGATTCTGTTAAAATCTCACCGTGAAAACTTAGGCAAAGTGAGTTTGTTTTTGCTAGGAATTGACACTATTGACAGCTCACTCCACGCTCACTTCACCTAAGTTTTCACGGTGAGATTTTTACAGAATAGCACCGCAGGTGGAGTGACAGCTCACTTCACCTAACAGAGTAGATCGGTAGATGTATGAACGTAAGCGAAGCAGAAAGAGTATGTAAAGACCGTAGCAGATGGTGTTCTGTAGTTTCTGCTGATATAATATCTCAAAAGTCTTGATACTTCTAAAATCAGACGAGGGTTTCGTCTGATTTTAGAAGTATCAAGACTTTTGGCAAATAAAACCTAGTGCTTTCGATGCTTTGTTGACAATATTATTAATGTGACTGTCGAAAATAAGCTTTGTGTCGAAAGTAACCCCGAGGTCTTTGATAGAATTGACCCTGGCTATTGGGGTATCTAAGGGTTTGTAAGGAAAATAGAAAAGAGTGAGGTTTGCGAGTGAAAGAGCACACATAGCATTTTGGAGGCGTTTAAGTCCAACTTATTAATATTGCAGTAGATTTGGAAGTTGTCAAGATCCTCCTGCAGTAAGAGAGCACCTGCACGGGTGGCAACCTGATTCATGATCTTGATGTCATCGGCATAGAGCAATATTTTAGAGTGCCGAAAACAGGAAATCACGTCATTAATATAAATAATGTAATCTGCATTCGCGATTTATTTGCCAAATATGTAAACAAATATGAGTTTATGGAAAAATAACTTAAAATCCTACACGATAAAGTTCAGTTTACGCTTAGTACAACTTCAAACATTTTTATAACTGTTTCAATAGCGCTAGTCACTCTGAAATCAACTAAGCAAATTACCATTTAAATAAAATTGATATTTGTTTTACTTGAAATAATATTAATTTGAGACATACGTTTGAATAGAGTATGTATTTGGGCGTTTCTCTATAAACTGGGCAACTCATTGTCTCAGGCTAATTTTGTTAAAAAAAATGAAAGACCGTAAACATTTCGTAGGTTATTCCAAAAATCAATACCTTAATCTACCGCTGCTTAACATAAAAAATCCACTAAAATAAACTTTACTATATTAAAAACGTTTTTATAGTTCTTAAAAACCAGTCCCCTGGCATGTCACCAAAGCAGTATAGTTACTTCAGACTAAATTAATCGAGATAGTATCTATTGGAATTAATCAAATTGTTGTATTATTAAATCAATATTGTTTGATTGTTAATGAGACCTATTTATTTTACATAAATATTATTTAACAATTTAAAGAAAGGCAATGAAACTTTGTCTTCGCATTTAGTGAACAGTCCCCCTGTCTATATTTTAAATTACGTGTCACGTAGCCGAAAGGTTAAACAACGGCTTTTATGCGTGTAACAAAACGCAACAAGTTTGAAGTTTGCTCGGATGCCGCCATGACGATCCGAATGTCATCTTATTTAGTAGTGTTCGAGCGTCCTTCCGTGGAAGCCGCGTTGTAACCTGACAGCCAACAGTCCCCTGGTAAGGATTATTTTACTTCTATTTATGTATTTTAATGATTCCTTCAAATATTTAAATTGTTACAATAGATACATACTTCCTATGTGCAGCAAAGTAGCATAGATCAATTACATTTTGTACTACTCATCAATGAAATCAAATTAAACAGTCCCCTGGCAACAGTCCCCTGTCTCTCTACAGGACAGGGGACTGTTTCAGCATCCAGGGGACTGTCTAAATTATATTTGTTATTGTTTTAGATTTGTTTTGAGAACGGCACCAAAGAAACAAAAAGCCACTAAAGAGATTCTACAAAAGAAAAGGGAACTAGAAAGCTTGTTGAGAATATGACTCCACGAGAACACCGAAATGCCAAGAAGAAGTGGAAAGAGCATTGCACCAAGTATCGCAATAAGAAAAAAGTGTTAGCAAATATTACTAACTCATTTATTAAAGACAATACTCCAGATTCTGATGTATCTACTTCATGTCAAATGTCAACACCTGAAGTTGCTGAAATAATTAATAAAAATAAAGAAAAGATGATTAGATATAAAATAAAGAAGAAAAAAGATGAAGAAATGCAGAAGAAAGTATTAAAGTACAAAAAAGTTTATCGCGACTAAAAAAGAGTATAAATCCAAAGCCTAAAAATAAAACAAATATGGAATATAGATATGCGAGCATAATTGACAAGATTGATGAAGAAGATGGCGAAATCCGGGTTACATTCTTAAAGCTCTGTGATAATAAAGGCCAATTATTTAGATACGATGATGATGATGTGGCAGACATTACAATGGACCAAGTGGTACAGAAGTTGTTTAATCCCAATATAGTTTTAAAAGGCAATAGAATGTTTTACAAGTTTGATTCACCTGTAGATGTTTTCGAGAAAAAATAAGACTTTAAGGGGGAAGCGCTAAGGTAGCCCGCGAAATTATAATTTTCTTACGTTTTTTGCAATTTGCTGGTCAGTATTAAGTTGTACGTCGATCAAAATATGATTCGCGGCCGTAACAAATATGTATTTACAGAATTATAATCATTAAAGTCATCAACACAACTCTCTAAGACCACGTAAGTCCAAAGAATGATGATTTCATGAAACAGTTATTCTTTGGTCTTACGTGGTCATAGAGAGTTGTGTTGATGACTTTAATGATTATAATTCTGTAAATACATATTTGTTACGGCCGCGAATCATATATTAATCAACGTACAACTTAATACTGACCAGCAAATTGCGAAAAACCTAAAAAAATTGAATTTCGCGGGCTACCCTGGCGTTTTCGCCTTAAATACTGTTTTTTTTTTTACCAATGTATGCTATATTTTAGAAATAACTAATTATCTTTCGAGACTGATTCTGTAGTGTAAGTTTCAAAGTACTGAAAGTCCTTTCAATATATGTGATGTTAATTAGTAAGTAAATATTAAGATTACAGTGCTAAGTACAATATTACATAAAGATAGCTGATTCTTTAATTTTTTATTATTCAGTTACTTAATTCTTAAGCTCCAAAGTTTATAATAATAAAAAAACATCTAATTTCGATACTTAAATTGTATTTTTTTATTTAAGTTCACAGTCCCCTGGCTTTCACAACAGTCCCCTGTATACATTTGTCAGAAAATGCTTAATATTTTCTAAAGTAATGGGAATATTTGTGGTTCATCTGCCCTATATAAATAAATAGATGGATACTTGTTCCCTAAATAAAATTTATTATATTATGAGCAAAAAATTTGCCTAGACAGTTTCCTTAGAACGAGTTGCCCAGTTTACAGAGAAACGCCCATTTATATTAAAAACATATCTTGAATAATAACGTGCCTTGATATCGATCAATATTTCGTTTTTTTTTTAAGTGACCATTTCACCACACATTGTAATGTGTGATTGTGGTATCAAACCGGTATGATTAATGTGAAAGCACTCTATTTCGTGTTTTAGAATGTATGAATTAAATCAGAATTCATACTAATATTATAAATGCGAAAGTGTGGTGTCTGTCTGTTACCTCTTCACGCTTAAACCTCTGAACCGATTTAGATGAAATTTGGTATTGAGAAAGTTTGAGTCCCGGGAAAGGACATAGGATTGTTTTTATCCCGATATTCCCACGGAATCGAAACTTATGCGGGTGAAACCGCGGGGCTCAGCTAGTATAAAATAAGCGTGTACAAGATAAACCGTATTTTCTGGTTGCGAGTACTAGGCACCTGACCTTTCTGAAGAACATTACTAATAAGGTCATTATAATATGTCCTTCTAAGGCGTCCCCTCCCGGCGTTTCCACGTACATCTGTTTATATATTATATACTTTCCAACAAATTACATTATGTAAAGCGTAACAGGTAGCCACATAAAAGGTCCTAACTTAGCAAAAAGCCACTCAAAAGCACGTTAGTAATATGGTTAAATAATTTTGAAAACCGCCTGCTGAAAACGTGACGAGCATTACAAATGGCGTCCTCGAATCCCCGAACTCGCAATGAATACGGAATGAACTTCGCCGCACATTTTTTTCGTCAGATTTTCAGTTATTTGTGAATTTTTGATCAATGCTTCCAATCGGGCTTATTCCGACAAAAGTAGCAATAAATATTCAAGGGTTCCTTGGATGTGAAACACGTTAAATATTCCAGAGACTTGGGGGATTTGTTTGCAAAAAAGGTCTCGAAAGACCAAATTAGGGGTTTCAGGGGATCACTTTAATGTCAATCTACTAAATAACTAAGTTATTTAGTAGATTAAATAACTAAGTTATTTAGTAGATTAAATAACTAACTTATTTAGTAGATTACTACACTCACTCACACAATTTTGTAAGTTATTCAAATTGGGCTGAGAGTCAGCCCTTTTTGGACGTAAAAATTACGCAAGACAGTCTCCCAAAATGCCTGTCATTCACTACTGCCTAGTGCTTTAGTTGGGAAGAAGAGTGGCGCAACAAACTCCCCAGCAGTACAGTCTATATAAAATATAATAAAATACAATACCTAGCATCTAACATATTTTATTTCTAATGCAAATTAGAAGAACTTGACGAAAAAGCCTGAAAAAAACAATCTTTCATTCATAAGTCTCGAATAACCTGCTTAATATCACTTGAATATTACAACGGGAATTTTTGAACTGAAACGACTACGAAATTGAAAAGCTATTCGTTACTCGGTTGAGTGGAAAGCAGTAGCGTTCACTGAAGTGTTACACGGATTCCGGAGCTTTCAGGAAATATGGAATAGTTTTGTACACCACTGACATGTCCCTGCTTCGTACGGTTTTACGACTTGACAATACATCGATTTCTTTATTATAATTATGTAACATACTCATACATACATAAAGTCACGCCTTTTTATTTTATCTTTATATATAAAAATCTCGTGTCACAGTGCTTGTTATCGAACTCCTCCTAAACGGCTTGACCGATTTTTACGAAATTTTATGTGTATATTTGGTAGGTCTGAGAATAGGTCGTAGGCTATTTTTTATACCCCTAGGTGATAAGGGTGGATCCCGTGGGAATATCGGAGTTAAAAAATATCCTATGTCCTTTCCCGGTTCTCAAATTATCTCTACACCAAATTTCATCTAAATCTGATTTACTTATTTAATTTATTTTTCTTTGTACGTAATCCTTTATCTGTGTTTATTTGTAAAACATTGTAACTCTTTAGTGCCTTGGGTGGTCAAATTTTTTATGATGGTTATCGAAAGACATTGTCGACATATGGTCCGTAATTTATAGACATTGTCAAACGCCTTGAATTTGTAGTAACATCGAATTTTTGATATTATTGAATCTTCTTCTTTAACTTGACATTCAATATCCTTCAAGGCTCCTACAAACAGGCGCGACACGCGATGTAATCGCGCGCGACACAAAGGCACCGCTCGTTGCGCGACTTGCGGTGCCTTTGTGTCGCGCGCCATTTTATCGCGTGTCGCGCCTATTTGAAGGAGCCTTCATGCGGTCTACTAAAATGTCGTTTCTTTGGTATTGTTCGTCGAATCGTTAAGTTCTGAGTTGTGCAGAACGATTACTGACAAATGCGTGCACTGCACTGACTGGACAGAACCACACACCACACAGATTTGACTTTTGATTTGACCTTCAAATCTGTGTGGTTCTTTCCTCAAAGGACTATTTCAGACAGCATTTCTACGCGATCCTCACATGATCTGACCAAGATTATTGATGGTTTTTAAAAGAGACCTCAGTTTGTTTCGGCCTTCTGAGAGCAGTCGAGAAACGCCGGCCTCATGTGGTTCTTAAACTAGAAAGATTGCCGTGTAAAAGTGTTTGAACAAACCTACTTACAAAAATAAAATAATTTATCATTTGTTCTAAAACATCACCATCACCATCCCACATCTCATCATCTCTAAAGTTCTTTCAATTTATTGTAAGCACTTGGTAAAAGTAAACTACCATTAGCTTTACAATTCAGAACAAACAATAAAGTAACGCAATCTCCAGTTTTCCAGGAAGGCTTGTCTAATTAGAACTGATGGTCTCGTTTGACTGCGACCTTGACCCAGCTGAGGCGACTCGGCAACGAACAGGCTTCTATATTTAGACTACGCATAATAGGAGACAAAAGACCGGTCCCTAGGCAGTTGTTGTTAGACGAAGCTTTTTTAACAACATAACAAATAGGAGTTTTGGTTAGACTGCGGATGATGGAAAAACTTAAATAAATACCTCATTAGATTAGTTACTTAGATATGCATAGCTATTCACAACTATTCGTTACGCTTCCGTACCGTATCGAACATCAATCAATGTTATCATAGGATTCCTAAACGCTGTTCACATGTCTAAAACTCGAAAATATTGTCAGTTTAAATCAAATGTAGTTGTTTGCTGTCGGGAGCAAGGCAAATCGGGTTATCTAAATGTGTCATTTTCTATACGATAGCCTGTCGAATGGCTGTGAATAGCTATGCGGACGGGTAATTGCATACCACACTAACAGTAGCAATTGCTTTCCTTGTGACAGTTCAACAACATTCATTGCGGTATTTACGTTGTTGAGTAGACATTTGTATTTTTCGAACATATGAAGCAATGGATTAGCAATATCCTTCAAAGAGATTCAGATTGTGATTGATAGTGTTAAGCAAATTGGGTACAGATCGGCTGTATCTACAGACGCCAGCACATCAACCTACTACAATCTGTCAAATATCTTTAATAGATTTTCAACTTTATCGCGAAAGTATAAGGTTCAAACTTGGTTGGGAAAATTTGACAGTTTCGGGTAGCTTGAAGGCTCCTTCAAACAGGCGCGACACGACACGCGACACAAAGGCACCGCAAGTCGCGCAACGAGCGGTGCCTTTGTGTCGCGCGCGATTCGCGTCGCGCGTCGCGCATGTTTGCGGGAGCCTTGATGTGCTGGCGTCTGTACCTACAGTCACGAGCATAAAAATATCAATTAAGTAGGTACTATGGACAGCTCGGCAATAATATCTGATGAAAACAGATATCACCCACTGGCGTCAAGATGACTGCAAATACATATTTGCACTCACTGATCACTTGTATATTATTCCTTTCACATACATATGTGAAAGGCATATACAAGTGACCGCACAATTATGTGAGATCTAAATCCAAAACTATCTGACGAGACAAGCATCGCCATAATATACGATGCTGCAGCGCCATCAAAAATATTTTTCACGTCTTAGTATGTAATAATATCAAACATGTGTCTGTCTTGCGTTATAAATATCGGGCTACTCAATTAAATTCATAAGCATGTAATACCTCGTTGTGATCAATCTGACGTCACTTTGGCACGTAAAAACCTGACAGTATATTGAATGGATTCGTATCTCCTAGGGATCTTGATTACAGTTTTTGTCGTGAGAGATGAATTAGGTACCTACTTGCTGTGTTAGGGATTTTTATGCCTTCACAGATGGTGGAAAGCTTGACCCAGTACATAAACGAGAGGAACCTCGTTACTTCAGAACTTTCAGTCGATGGTGGATGTCATTAACTGAATGCGGGAAAGGTCCGATTCAAACTGTATGGCGGCTCGGAACATGAGGCGAGTCCCTGCAGCAGTAACGAATTCACGTGTCAGCGGGGGTACTGCGCAGCGAGTAGCACACTGCAGAGCCACCATAAAGTTTGGTTCGGACTGTAATCACCATTCTTGCAGATTGGTTAATCAACACGACAAAGCCTCAGCATGAGCTCGTGTTCTGACTACTACACAATGACTTGTTTTTGACATAGCGCGGTTGGTGAACTTGATAAACTTGTAACCGTGACAGGCTTGTCTGTCAACTACCATAATAGAACTTTCTCTCAGCAGGAGGTTTTTGACTTGAACAGCATGTTAAGCAGCTGATGTGTTATGTTTTACGTCTCGCAAACGAGGATAGAAAAAATGGGTGAAAGTTGAGTAGCATTCCGCAACTTGGCATTAAATGTATTTTTAAAGGCGTGTATTTAACGATGAAGGAAAACATCATCAATCGGCGTCGAAGTTACGAATGAGTAATTTTTACCTTTTTGTCATTTGAAATGACAGCCCCTACTATGCCTTTCACCACTGTCCAAGTACATATTTGGGCTAAATATATATTATGTTTTCTGTATCAACGCCTTCAATTCACAATAACGAAATTAACATACACTTCATTGTCATTAAAAACAAACCTAGTTTCTCCAAAAGTGAAGTGACATTCTATGGTATCCAGAGTATTGACTTTTGTTATAGAAATACTAGCCATTATATTGTGCTTGTATTGTGAGTATGACCGTTCCACATTCATTGTTCCGACGACACGCAATCAGTGTTGATCTGCTGAACGCACGACAACTAGTGTTGGACGTGGATGCCATAAATCCATAATGAGTCCAAAAATATCGATATTATTATTAATAGTCAATGTATCTTATCATTGTATGTTGTCATTAATAGTCAATCTATCGACTATCGATATTTCTGGGCTCAAAATAAATGATGGCTATTATTTTAAGCCCAGAAAAGTCTAAAGTTATGGTTTGTTCGTCTGTTTATGGAAACCACTTTTTTCTTTCCACTGAAGGTTTCCGCCAATTATGCTGATGCTAATCTTCTGATTAACAGTTTCCCCTATAAACAAAAGATTTTATACATTTCTCTTAAGTTCAATTTTGGTGGTCTTCGGTAACCTGCGGCGTAATTCCGTAACATCCTATCAGTAGCGATGGGTTTCATTTTGACTGTTCAACAACATTCATTGCGTTATTGACGTTGCAGAGCAGACAATTTTTACGGACATATGAAGCAATGGATTATCAATATCCTTCAAAATTGATTGAATTGAGATTGAATGTATTTGAAAGTGTATTATGCTATTAGGGGGCTGAATAAATGAACGAAGTATTATTCCATTATTAACTATTCGTGCAAGTATTTAATCGTTTTATTACTCAACTATCGATACACCGCTGGCTCGTCACTTCAACACCACATGCTCGGCCTCCTACTACACAACAACACAATATGTGTGGTGAACCGTTATTTTGCATAAAATATAACAGCGATTACATTGTTCTTAGGGCTAAGAACCGGAACCATTTTCTACGAAACATACGATAGAAAAGATATATTAAGTAATAATGGCGATGTTTTTTTTATTTACATAACATAACTGTAAGACTGTTATCCCAGAAGGGTTAGGCAGGGTGTACCTACATAGTACACCCACGATTCGCCAGTTATGTTTCAGTCCTATCCTATGTAATGAGGATTAGTCTACTGCCATATGAGCACAGATCCAGATTCTGGGCTACTACCGAGAAATTTCCGATGGAAAAACCTAATAACACTTTAACCGCACTGGGAATCGAACTCAGGGCCCCATGCTCAGAAGTAGGCCTTGCGACCACTAGACAACGATACAGTTTTTCTATTTACGCAAGTAGATTATACGATGTTACAACAATATACCATTGTGTTTCTGAATATTCATTGTGACATTTGGTGTTGCAATAGAAATGACACAATCATCATCTTCGTTGTCGTTACGGGTAGTTAGAAGCCCAAAAGTCTGACTACCAGTCTTACCAAGAGGTATCATGTTATCCAGTAATTGGTTTGTGGAGATCAGATAGGCAGACGCTCCATGTAAAGCTGGAAGCTGACCCCAACGTACTTGGGAAAAGCTAGACTGATTGAATGATTTGTGTTGCAATAGATCAAAGGGATTAAGTTGACTTCTTATTGATGCACCTATCTTCACATAGCACATTACTATTTAAATTTTATTTTGAACCATAATACCGTCATTGTGCGCTTTTATAATTTCTAGTGACGATATCGATCGTGGACTTCCACGTACAGACTGGCAGCACATCAAGCTACTAAAATCTGTCAAATTTCTTTAATAGATTTTCAACTTTATCGCTAAAGCATAAAGTTCAAGGCTGACTAGGAAAATTTGACAGTTTCGGGTAGCTTGGAGTACTGGCGTCTATACATGTACTTATATAGAAATACGTGCACGTTATAACTTTATCGTGAACGGAAATTTAATAAAAGAGTCCTATTTTTTATTTTCATACTTAAATTTTACTTCCCTGTGTTATCGTGGTGCCGTGATGTGGGAATGGACGTCCACGATAATATATCGTTACGTTACGTTCGAAATTATAAAAGCACACATTACCTACTGAAAATCTCGTTGTACTCCAAAGATCGTTTAAACTAGAGAGTTACTTCAAAAGTGCTTTACGATCAAGATGAAGAAACGTAAAAAAATACATTTGGTTGTTTACTTATGGGCTATGGCACCGTACGCAAAATACGCGCATTGACGTGGAGTTGCGGACAACAGCCCGTTGTACCTATTACCTATTACCTATTACCTATGGGCTATGGCACGCTTAATCTAGAATTGCAGTTTTTTTTTGCGTAAACTAACCTAAGCATTGTATTGTTTCAGGGGGCGGTCTGAACAGCGGCGTTGTCCTTCAGCGATTTCCTGAGATCAATTGGGAAGACACACCCTTCCACGACGGAATAGGATGGGTATGTAAACAAATTCAATTTTCTTATGGAATGTGCAACACGTAAAACGTTCCCGTGACTGACAGACAACGCACAGCCCAATGTACTGAAAATAATAAGAGGAAATCCGCGAATTGCAGCAATAAAACTGATCGCGATCAGCACATCTAAGCCGTGTTCAAAAGCTGTCAGTATCAATATTCTACAACAATGATGACACTGACAGTTCTAGAACCATTGGTCATTGGTGAAATTAGCCCTTAGCGATGCACTAAGAAGATTATTTTCAGAAGTGGAACTATGAGCGGGTATAATTGGGACTTGAAGTTTATATGAAAGCGAAGTCGCGGGCAAAAGGTCTTTCGTAATAATTAACCGGTTGAATGCCGCAATGACAGAAACAGTTAAAATACCATTGTGTCTCGCGTGGATCTACGTTCCGTATACTATTATATACGAACGGTTAAAGCCCCAATTCCCTCACTTTTGGAACCGAAACCCATTATTATAAAGGCAATTAAATAAAACAATCAAATTTCCAATTATCAAATACCACCAGTGAATGTGCTGTTAAACTAAGAAAAAGTGTGAAAGCATTTATCGAACAATGTAATCATAATTACCGACAATGCTATCATAGACAAAACACTTGACAGCTAATATCTGTGTACTACACTATACCTCTACACTTTGATTATATCACGCTATTGTTTGTCAGCGCTTGTCATTGTTAACACTTCATTAATTATACGACACGTCTGTGGCTGTGCAAAGGGGAGCATGTACAAATAAATTCAACATCCTGTAGACCCGAAGGGAGGCGGTATTATACCCATATTTTGCCCGTAATTTTATACCTCCGATGAGCCTATTTTATGTAACGGAATGGCTAGGGAGAAGAATGCTGGTCACTAGTGAGTAATTTACTGCATACATTCAGTTACCCTATTCATGAACTTTGTATAATCAGCCTACATTATTCCCACTGCTGGGACACAGGCCTCCTCTAGTCGAGAGGGAGTGGGCTGTAACTGTAATCTACCACGCGGGCCCAGTGCGGGTTGGTAGATGTCATACTTAGATGTCTTCGAATTTTTAGTTCTAGGACATGCCGGTTTCCCCACAATGTTCATTATTTAGTTCTTCTTGAATATAGTGGGTATATTAGCGTGTGCTTGCTGACATGTGGCAAATAATTTAATTTAACATTTTGTGTTTCGTAATGTTTTTTGACGTTCAAAAATTGCTGATCCTCAGCCTAGTTTGAATAAATGACTTTTGATTTTGGCAGTAACACCAGTAACCTGTTTAAAGACGATAAAGTCTTTGGTTAAGTGTACAGACATCTGTGCTGCTGGGGAGTTTGTTGCGCCACGTCTTCCCAGCTAAAGCACTAGGAAGTGGTGAAGGGCGGGCGTTTTGCGGGACTGTCTTTGTAATTTTGACGTTCAAAAATTGCTGATCCTCAGCCTAGTTTGAATAAATGACTTTTGATTTTGGCTGTAACACCAGTAACCTGTTTAAAGACGATAAAGTCTTTGGTTGAATTGAAAGAATGGTTCACCTTCATTCAAAGACACACACACCAACTAATATCCCACGAATCACGCTCATGCCTTGTCAAACAACACACAACGTCATGAATTATTAAACACGTCTGGCTTCTGTTTTAGATAGTTGTCTAGATTTTTCACATATCCAGCTGCTAACTGACCGCGTCTCTACGGTCTGTAAGAAAAAGTTGTCTGGCTTAAACTTGTTAGCATTTTTGTAGACTGAAAATGCTTGATGTATTATTATATGTATGTATGTATTATAGCGGTAATGGAGTCTAACTGGGTGCAGCTGAATACCAGTATTTTACATGGGGCGACTTTTTATCTAACCGTCACAACCCAGTTACTGGTTAACACGATACCTGTCTTCCTGCTCTTACCTCAATTGTTATTCACTTTCTAGCAATGGCCATCTTCCATGCCATCCACATACAGTTTTTATGGTCTTTCTTCCCCTCTCTTATATCCATACTCAAAGTCAAAGCATTTATTTCAATTAAACAATAAAAAAAACAGGCAGTTATGAATTGTCAAAGGAGTCAGGTCATTCAGAAAAATAAAGCTAGTTCCCCATTCCGAAGCGTACCTAGTATGTTCCTATGGAGAACAACGGGTGAGAAACACCATGGACATTCTTTTAAATTAACTCGTAACTTTCCTTACGTGTTCTTCATTCCCCCGCATCACATGTCCATACCATTGACGGACGATTTCCAGTTATCGTTGGGGTTCTTTAGCTCCTAGTTTTTATACGATAAAAATCAGATAATGTCGTTGCTTCTCATTATAAAGAAGCAGGAAAGAATCTATCATTGTCTGCACAGCACCGCCGTCATATTTAAATCTAGTCTCCTATCTTGATTTGAAGGAAATGAAGTATGAAATATCAACAGTGCTTGTTGGTTGGTTTTTAAGTTTCCGCGGGAAATAAAAAACCGGCTAAGTGCGAGTCGGATTCGCACACGAAGGATTTCGTACCACCGTACAATATTTAACATAATTTATATTAGCAGAAAAAAAAACACGTTTTTTTTCCTGTCTTTATCGTGTTCCACTGCTGGGCAAAGGCCTCCCCTTTTCCTTCCAAACTTCCTTGTCTTGTGCGCTCTCTGGCGATCTTGGCCCTGCAAACCATATGAGATCGTCACCACCTTCGCCGTGGTCTATCTCGAGTTCTGGACCGATATCCTCCCTTTTTTTTTTGGGATGGGAAATCATCAAATGACCCCTCCCGCTCTGGGTGGAGCGGAAGGGAGTGTCAGATTCTTACTGACTAAAACCCACCCGTGTTCCTTCCTTAGCCCATCTGTCTTGGTGCATTCGCACGTCGCATCCGGCCCAACACTACTTCAGGATGCCTCACCATTTTAGTAACACACATCTTCATAAATGCCATTCAAAGTCACGTTACACAAATATGACTAGTCTAGACTAATTTAATGTTACACCTGTTTTTATTATAACACTTTACGTACGTTATCATCACGTAGCAATAACAGTCAAGGACGTTTTCTATACTGCATTGTAATAGCAAGTCACTAGTACTCAAGATAGCGTTTGTAGAAACAATAGGTTTCCTTTTAACTTACTACAGAGTACTCGTAGAGCTCTTGGGAGTGTACTCAACATAATAAATAACAGTGTCACTGTTGGATTTTTTTTTTTCAAGTTGAGAAGTCTTCAAATGACCCCTCCCGCTCTGGGTGGAGCGGAAGGGAGTGTCAGACTCTTACTGGCTAAACCCCACCCGTGTTCCGGGCCAACGGTAACCCTATCGGTCAATCCCGCTGACCAGGAGCGTTAGTCAAATTTTGTCTTTACTTGTATCTGTTTTACATGTTCAGGACTCGTTATAATGTAATTGTAGGCAGCTGCAATTATAGGACTGTCAGTACCTTTTGGCTTCACTTGCTGGAGTGTCGTAAGTTCCCGCGGATGACCTAAAGAATGCTACTGATGCCGCTGATCAGGTGCGTAGTGTTCGCTACTGGCGTAGGTGTATGACACCTCTAAAACATTGGGTACGAATTGGAAGGACTCAATTTATTATTATTAAAAAAATAAAACGACTTTTACCAGTCTCAAGTCCCCTAATAAATTATTACTCCGAAGTCCGAACCATTCCAACAAATAGCACGATCCTCAACCAAGACGAATGTAAGTGGAAGAGTAACCATATTCGCTGAGAAGCTCAAAGAAACTGTTACTAGGCATCCTCAATTGTTACAGCTTTTACGAAGAAATACCCTTTTCGCCAATAACGCCTTTATTGAGGACGCTGTAGTTGTAAAAGACGAGAAAAATAGGTATTTTAGAAAGGTTCAATAGAAATAGTAAAAGGTTTTCTTCAGTTGTCGGAAGATTTATCGAGGGAAAAGTAGTTTCTCTAGAGGAAATCGGATTTTGTATAAAAAGAGCTAGATATAAATTTAAAGGCGCTCCCTCACCTCCCGGGAGCATTCGATTCGTTATATTTGGGCGGCCATTGCCCTGAACTGCCTCTTCCATTTCATTATCAATCCATATGGGTGTCCACATACGTCAATATCGCACATTCTGCGACATTTCATTCCTAGAACCCATTCAAATGCAATACCATTAAACCATTCATTAAACATCGGCCATTGGAATCGATTACAATGAAGACACGTCTGCATACCCAAGACAAGTTCGTAGAACGTTCCAGCAATAATTCCAGTTCAACAAATGTGAACTTTGGTCCTTCCATGACGGAAGGACCAAAGTTCACTCCAGTAATTGAAACGAAGGATCCCTCTTCGATTGATTATTGAGCCTTAAATAAATAGAGGCCTTTCAGGCTGTATTTGTACGTTATAGTTTGTAACAAAGGATGATGGAACTTTAGAGAAGAATCGATGGAGTGTCCTTCAATGTTTTGTGAAGAAGATTCTATTAAATTATTTGCAGTATTTTTTGTTTTGACTGCCATTGCCGATGCGATGGCAGTCAAAACAAAAAATCACCAACCACCATGCGATCGCGGTGGTTCTAAAAGTTAAGGGATTAAGGGCGAATTTCACCAATGAAACTGAGATCAGCACATCTAAACGCGTATAAAGCTAAGGATACACATGCCAGTAGCTGGCTCAAAAGTATGCAAGTAGCTTGCATGTAATTAGGTATTCACCAATCAGAAATTGTTATGGCACACGGCATGCAAGCTACTTGCAGACTTTTGTGCCAGCTACTGGAATGTGTATCCTTAGCTTTATTGACAGATTATGCAAACACAAAGCGATAATTGTAGAGTGGGTAGTTGCCTGTCTTTTCGTTCTGTCACTTGCTTCCTTTAATAAAATATAGTGTTCTCCCTTTAGTGTTTACTGCTGCTAGTTTTTCAATGGAATGAAACCGATCACCGATTGGGTTCCATTTAACACACGACGACATCTTAACAGACCAAGGCGAAGATGAACGGACGAGCTTGACCCCTCTCGAAAGGTCTGGCTGGCAATCGCAAAAGACAGAATTGTCTGGAAAAGGTTTTACCCTATTTAGGGTTTTAGGGTTTTGCCCTATTTTAGGACAATACAGGCTTTTTAGATTGGATTAGAAAGTCAGGATCTCCGCTACAAAGACTTGACCTACTTTGAATTCACCAAATCCTTAATCTTAACATTTTCTACCGCAGTTCTGCCAGCCGCAAGGATGGTCTCTCTCAACGGAGCGTATAGAGCCTCGGTTCTACGTGTCCGTGCTGACGGACGTGGACGCCAATCGCCATTACTGCGCCTGTCTCTGCTTCAACGAGACCGTCGCCATCACACCCACCAAGCCTGCAGACGAGGTATGTGACTTTATTTTAAGTTAAGAATGTGTTAAGAAAGCGTCAAAGTGCTATCATGTAAATACGCTAAAACATACGTAAAAAAATAGGCCTAGAAAAGAGATGATTCATGAAGGGTCGACATGGCATTGGCAACTTGGGATGTTCTACTCTGTGCGCTTCGATTATATTGAAAACCTTGTGTAGTTGGGATAAAGCAATTACTGTCAGGGACTTGAAACGTTAAGGCTCCTTTAAACAGGCGCGACACGCGAAAAAATCGCGCGCGACACAGTCACCGCAATTTGCGCAACGAGCGGTGCCTTTGTGTCGCGCGCGATTTTAATGCTTAAAAAAATGCTTATAAAGAAATCTCTTCCATCATACTTTCGACAGGAGAGTAGATAAAATACAATAAGATTTTTTTGATTAAGGATGGTTGTAGGGGTTTTCAATTACCTAAGCGATAAAGATAAGATTCCACCGCACATTTCATCTAAGTACCGTAAAACGGGGTGAATAGGGATGCAGGGGTGAATCGGAATGAAACTTTAAAATGAATTTTAACATTGACATTATATAGTTTTTTTGCCAAAAAGGACTAATGTGTTTACTATATTATAATTAACGATTATGTGTCTGTCTTGGCAACAAACTATAATACAACAACGTTAAAATCCATTTTAAAGTTTCATCTCGATTCACCCCTGCATCCCTATTCACCCCGTTTTACCGTTACATATTTCTAAGGACTAGGGACTTCCCTTTCTATAATTGACAATGACCCAATCTGAGCCCGCATTAATCATGGTATCTGACTGACCGGGTGACATTGGTCCACGCCAACGCTAGACGTTTCCGTTGCTGATACTGATGAGGTCGATATAACTACGGGAAGTATTAAATATGTGACGCCCTTAGCACAATCATGTAAAACATGTGTGAAATCAGGATAATAGTAGATGGTTTCCAAGAAACAATACATCAAGAATGAATCTGCGAGTTATTCCGGTCTTATCCCCTGAACCCCCCTCCACCCCCCTCCTCGATCCCCTGCTAGCCTTCTTCTGTTTTAATCTCTGTCTTATCCACTATAAACTTTCTCGTTCCGGTCTGATCCAGTTTTTCTTTTGTTTTTATTCCTGAAAGATCGTCAGCAACAAAATATACGTACAGGGTTTATCAGTGGCCTCCATGGAAAGCTCTCAATAGATTGCTAACCAAGTAGGCCGCTGCAGACACAATTTGTCGAAGTGGGGAATTACAGATCCATCCTACACCCAGTGCTAGTGCGGTGCTTCTGACCAGACCATGCCCCAATTGCTGGAGTGTCCTAAGTGCTGCTTCTTCTGCACCTCGTATGACATGCCATATATGTGAATGCCACTGATGCCGCAATCAAAGTAGCCACCTACTGGGCACAAACTATAAACAAGAGCGAGTCGGACTCGCGCACCGAGGGTTCCGTACCATCATGTTTTTAAATTTTCTTCGGCGAGGCCTATATTCATCAGAGAATTTTAACATTGTGCACTGCGGTGTAGAATATTGCAGTTTTATGTCAGCGCTATCTCTTGACCGATAGTGGAACGAATGTAACTTTTGATGATGATTTCAGAAAAAGTGAGCTATTTAGAGACTTCGTTTGATTTTTCCTGTAATCTTTACATAAAATTCTATCACATAGAATAATTTCAGATTTTTCTCTTTGCAAACTTCGGATATAAGGGGGAAAAGGTATTTTATTTTTACATTTTTCATCAAAAGTCGTAAACTATGCGGCATAAAAAAAAGAAAAGTGTTTGAGAATGTGCAAACTGCGCTCTTTCATATGATACCCCACATGCCGTAGGAGCCCCACTTCGAATTTTTCAGACCCGCCTTTCAGTCCCTGTTGCAAAAAATCTATATATATAAAAATGAATCCCTATTTCCCTTGGTCACGGCATCACGCCTGAACGGCTGGACCGATATCGCTAATTCTTTTTTTGTTCTGTTCGTTATTATTAGGAGAAGGTTCTTATGAAAGAAAAAAAATAAGGAAATTGCGCGGAAAATTAGAAAATTTAAAATTACTTAACCACCATATAAAATTATTTAATGTAACCTTTTTAATGTAACCTTAAGACATTTGACAAAAACATTTGAAAAAAAAGAAAAATGACGTTTAAAACGGATTCTTCTGTCAATCTTATTTTATTGATAAACAATACATTTAAAATAATTAAATTAAAGGATCTAAGAAACCTGATTTTCTTAGTTCACATGACGGTTACTTTAGAGCCATCAGGCCTAATATTAAAAAATCAATTTAATATGGAATTTTGGTAAGTTTGGATAGACTAACATACACATTACTAACATAACAAGTGGTATATACCTACTTGGTTGTAAAGAAGAATACAATAGTTTTATTTTAATTTACAGATGAATTTTCGTTTATAAAAAAGCCAGCAGCTAGACGTACAAACTTAAGTCGCAGAACTCGCAATGCTGCGAGTCAAAGATATACAAAAGCAAGTCAAAATGACGAGCAACGCGAAGCGCGGAATGAAGTAGAAAGGAATCGATGGAATCGAAATCAACTACATAGAAATGTTGCGTTTAACCCCCTATCGAGCTGCATTCAATTATAACGTGGAAATAGATTACAGTTCACAGCAAATCGTTACTATTGGAACAATGAACGTTGTGTGTCAATATTGCAAGGCATTTAAATTTAAAAATGAAGCTCCTGGTTTGTGTTGCGCGAGCGGTCAAGTCAAATTGAAGCCATTGGAACCGCCACCAGAGCCACTACATTCACTGATTTCCGGAAATGGGACAGATTCTAAACATTTTTTGACTCATATCCAGCAATATAACAATTGTTTTCAAATGACGTCATTTGGTGCAACAAAAGTTATTCAAGAAAACTTTATGCCAACTTTTAAGATTCAGGGTCAAATATATCACCTAACAGGTTCCTTATTGCCAACGCTGAATAATGACTACAAATTTTTGCTGATTTATTTTATGGGCGATTCAGCAAGCCAAGTCAATCAGCGTTCTGCACACAACAATTCGGTGAAAAGATCAATTGTGGAACAACTCCAAACGTTTTTTCATCGACATAACGAATTGGTTGCATTATTTACGACCGCTTTGGACCGCATGCCGTCTGATAATCACAAAATTGTCATCAAAGCTGATAAGACGCCTGCAGGACAACACGCGAGACGTTTTAATGCTCCAACAATTGACGAAGTCGCTATTGTTGTCGTGGGTGAAAATTTAGAAAACCGAGATATTGTTTTACATCGGCGTAGCAATCAACTGCAGCGTGTGTCCGAAACACATCGATCATATGATGCGTTACAATATCCTATCTTATTTTGGCAAGGTCAAGATGGATATCACTTTTCAATGAAGATGATAAATCCAGTTACAGGTTCCGAAACTAACAAAAAAGTTAGTTCAATGAATTATTATTCATACAGACTGATGGTTCGGGAAAATGAGGACAATCATATATTAAAATGTCGGCGTCTCTTCCACCAATATGCTGTGGATATGTACGTGAAAGTTGAAACTGAGCGATTGACATTTATCAAGTTGAACCAGGCAAAACTGCGTTCTGAAGAATACATTCATCTACGGGATGCCATCAATGCTGATGGAAATGCACAGAATGTAGGTAGAACAACTATTCTCCCAGCAACATACGTCGGAAGTCCGCGACATATGCATGAATACGCTCAGGATGCTATGTCGTATGTACGTCATTATGGCACACCAGATTTGTTTATAACCTTCACATGCAATCCACAGTGGACAGAAATTCAACAAGAATTATTTCTTGGCCAATTACCCATTGATCGCCACGACATTACCGCAAGGGTGTTTAAAAGAAAGTTAAAATCACTCATGGACTTCATTGTTAAGCATCGCGTATTCGGCGAGACGCGCTGTTGGATGTATAGATAGAGATAGAGATAGATCAACCTGACAACTTTATATAATAAAACAATTAACTTAATAAAATCAAAAATCTGCTCATTTATGGCGTCTAAGGCGCACAGTGACCGGCGTAGAACAAGCCAGGTGGACAAAATTATTTTTTCATGGTTTTGGAACTATATCTATAAATTAGT
This sequence comes from Luperina nickerlii, assembly GCA_963855955.1. Taxonomy (NCBI): domain Eukaryota; kingdom Metazoa; phylum Arthropoda; class Insecta; order Lepidoptera; family Noctuidae; genus Luperina; species Luperina nickerlii. The sequence goes on from OY979671.1 coordinate 7,103,618, forward strand.
TATTTCTATAGTAGTACAATATTTTATTTAATGAAAATTCATAGAAATTATGTATAAATATTTTATTTCATGTAGGTATACACAATTATGATACAGGATTTTTTTTATCTTAATTGCTACAAATATCAACGCTAATTATATATAATTATACAACCTTAGACTAACATAGTAAATACAAATATTATAAATCTAACTCTAAACTTATCTATTTACATTAAAACTTATTTTTACTATCAGAATCATCGGATTCGGAATCCGATAAATCCGATAGAAGATAGGCTTTCTGAGTTTGTGGAGGTCTTGGTTGCAGTTGGAGTCGAGTCTATAGTGGGAACTATGATGAGCTTTAAGACCTCCGCGCACAATTTATTAGACTTTTTTTTCGGGACTTCCCGGAGACTGTTGATCAAAGGATCAGACGTTAAAATTAACATATTGAGCAAGTCAAGCAAGAGTAGCCCCACAAATACAGGGTTATTTTGCAACCACCATCCAAATTTTAAAATCGAGGACTTTTAATTAACTTATTTTCATATGTGAAACATTATAATCAAATAATAACAAAAACAAAAAAAAAACATTCAAAAGAAAATATCCGAAAAATAACAGAATGTAGAGAGACACAGCAAGGTTATTGACCTCGCTCGCTGCGAGTGCGACTGATGTAGGTACCTACGCGTTCTTAAAAGGGTTGATTCCAATTTTCCCTTCATACTTTACGGGCTTAGGACCGACATAATAAAATAAGGAATGTGAAATTATTAGTTTTTATTATGGCGTATTTAAAAAATTGGAATCAACTAGCTATTTACAATAATTAAACTTACCAAATAAACTCGATTAACCTACAAATCACGTGTACTTCAGCAATTGTTCAAAATGGAGTCCGTTTCTCTCAATACACAAACGTGCACGTTTTTCTAAACTATTTTTTAATAAGTTTAAAGTATCTGTTTGATTTTTAATGTCATTAAATGCTATTATTATTTTACTACGGAGCTCCTCAACACTTTGTGCTTCTTCAACGTAAACACGTCTTTTTACTTCACCCCATAAAAAAAAATCAAGCGGAGTCAAGTCTGGTGACCTGGGAGGCCATGGTACAGGCCCTCCGCGACCAATCCATCTATCGCCATACTTATTATTTAAAAAGTCACGCACTGCACTTGTGTAATGAGGTGGTGCACCGTCATGCTGATAATAATGATTGTTGTAGTATGAAAGTGGCACCTCGTCTAGTAACTCTTCAATAACACCACGTAACATGTTTAAATAATTCGTACCCGTCAAGCGTCCTTCAATAAAAATCGGTCCCACGATAACATTACCAATAATACCCGCCCAAACATTTACACTAAAACGCACTTGGTGGTAGTTATTTCTAATAACGTGGGGGTTGCTTAACGCCCAATAATGTTCGTTTCGGCTGTTATAAATTCCGATTCGCGTAAATAATGCTTCATCGGTCCACAAAATGTTACAATTAATGTTTCTTAACAGCCATTCACAAAACTCCATTCTAGCGGGTCCATCGTTATCATGAAGAGATTGCACTGGTTGGTAATGGTATGGGTGATAACCAGAAGAGTTCAGCAGCTTCCACACGTAATACTGACTGACACCGAAGCGCCGAGCAGCTTCGTTAGTGCTAGCGCAGGGGTCACGTTCGAAAAACTCGAGTACAGAATTTTCGACTGCTGGTGTTATTTCGTTATGACCGCCATGACTTGTTGCATGGGCTGGTGTGGTAAACTGACCATAATCTAACAACCTTTGATTTGCTGCTAAAATTGTTTGTCTATTAGGCACTCGCGAATTAATTCCTCGTCTTTGTAAACGCGGTAAACTTTCTGTACGGTACATTCTTTGCGCACTATTTAAACTTTCGCCACTTAAAAGATAACACCTGACCATTTCATAATACTCTGCATTAGAATAAAAAGTCGCCATGTGTGCGATGATGATCGAACGGAATTCTGAAGCGAAAATGCAGCGAGAGTGACAAAAAAATATGGCACACGTTCACACGTAACTAGGTCACGGTCAACTGACAGCCGGCGCGGGCGCAGGGCCGATCGGGGGCTGCGCGGGTTGCGACGTGTGAGGGAGGGGGGCGTAGTCCATGGTTCTTTCCCGAATTTTGAGGTAAGCGCGTGTGCGGTCATACAGTTCAACGACCTATTGTTCAACTGTATTTATTCCACACGTTGTGATTTTAGTAGCGGATAATGGTGAAAATCATATAATTTTTTTTATTTATTTTTAATTCATTAATTGATAAGGTTATCGATTCTAAATCATTTCTGAAAATTTGGATGGTGGTTGCAAAATAACCCTGTATAGCATTTCTGCGATGAATGTGTCTCTGTCAAAGTGTTGCATACTTTTCCATCAGTCATAGTCAGCAGAAGCTTGTGCTTAACAGAAATTTCAGAACCACCAAGATCACAAGATGTAGCCTCCAAGTTGTTTATTTGTTCCAAAACCTTATTTGTCTCGATTTTTGTCAATTCCGTAGTTTCTTTGGCAAAACGAATTTAATTGGACGACAAAACATCGTCGATGATGGACGAGTATTTTGCTAGATAATATTGTTACCTTCGTCGATTAACCTTAGAGGAACGAACGAATAAACGAAAAGGAACTCATCAGTGTCTTCGCTGTTCTCAAATCTTTGTTTTTAAGCACTATGTCCGGAACTTCCGTCACATCCCCATTTACTTATAAGAGTAAACGATGAATTGGGTTTTAGATTGGGGAGCACACTTGTGACAACTTCTCTCTGAGCTTCTACTAAACATTCTGCTGTTTTATTCAAAATAGCTTGTAGCTCAATTTCTGCTCGAGATTGTGTCACAACAATGTGCTCCTCGGACGGAAGGATAACACGCTTTTTTGATTTAACAATGCAATCATATGATGGAAACACGTGATGCCCGACTTTCATAGTCCACTTCCTAGTCTGTTTATATGTGTGAGTTGTTGATTTTGAATCAATATAATACGCTAATTCCTCGTCACTACTTAGCGGTCTATCACTTTGCACAGCACTGGGTTGTTGGAGGCTAATGCATGCACTTGCAGAAGCTGGATTTTCGCCAATGTCTTTTATAACTCTAGCAACATTTTTATGTCTAGTTGACCGTGCAGCTACCTCTGCAGCAGTCATTAATTCCCCAACACTCCGCGATTCAACGAGATCAGCCACTCTACGTTTTTTAGTTTTAAAAGATAATCTTCAAACACTTTTTTAGGTCTTCCGGGTCGAGAAAGGTCAGCGGATGAGGTATAAAGGTTGCGGTTGAGTCGATCGCAGGCAGAATTCTATATTCTCGCCCTCCAACCACAACTTATTCTTATTCAGGAAACGCTCTTTTGACTTTCCTGAAGACACCCACTTGGTAGCTATTTTCGAAGAGACACTGGCTAATTTCATCTTAATTTCCCTTTGGTACTCTTCAGTAATGTCAGAGAAATCACACTTAGACAAAATAAACCCAAATAGACGATCATTTGTTTCATCTTTTTCTTGCTTAAGCCATTCTTCGAAAAACTCTATTTTACTAAAAGAGTAAAGCTTTTCTACAAAAAAAAAAGAAAAAAATATGTTGTACTCAAGTGTGCTACATTAAATGTATTACATAATCATCTTTAGCCATGTAGCTAAAACATATCAAAAATTCAGACTGGGTACAAGAGGGTACATGGATTTTCCAAGCCTGATAAGTTCGAAAACTAAGAAAAAAATGTTTTTTTTTGTGTGTTCACAGATAGTCTACTTTTTGAATGTTTATGACACATTAAAAGATCCTAATAAGAAAATAATATAGTACATACCTTCAGAAGTAAAATGCATCACTAAAACTTTTCACAAAATTAGAACTGCCACCATGAGATGTTAGTGTAAGTGTCGCAAAAATGCAATTGACCTATTTCTTTAATTGCATTTGCCTCATTACCTTACTTTGACAAACGATGACTCATCAGTATGGAATGTTAGACGTAAACAATTCTTGGAATCCGAGGTTTAAGGGTGTTGTTTACAGATAGAAAGTACAAATTTCCGGGAATTCGATAATGACTTTTGTCCACCTGGCTTGTTCTACGCCGGACACAGTGAGGCGGAACAAAGTTCGCCGGGTCAGCTAGTATACATATATTTTTATTTCTTTCTAATTCGCAAAATAGTTGGGCAAACGTCATCTAAAACTATTCTAAATTTTAAGTTAGTAGTTCTTGAGATATCCAGCTGTGACAGACAGACAGACAGAGAGACTGAGTCTCACCATAAGGGTTCCTTTTTACCATTTTGGTACGGAACCCTAAAAACGGGTAAGAGTACCTACTATCCATACGAAAAGAAGAAGATCTGCAATGAATTCCATACATGGAGATAAGGGTATTTTTCCTATCAGAATCTGTGTAGGCTATAATCTCCAACCTAAAAGCATCTAAGCTAAGCTAATATTCCTGGAACAAATAAACCCATAATTACATCACGACTGGACTCCGAGATATACTAGAGTTATTCCGAATATTTCCGAAAGCTATACTAAGGCATGCTGCAAGGTATGCTGACTATCTAGATTTCAGAACGGATAAAGGTACGAGTAGGTAGTCGCACTATAATAATATATTAGCTATTAACCATTAAGGCTCCTTCAAACAGGCGCGACACGCGATAAAATCGCGCGCGACACAATGACACCGCAAGTCGCGCAACGAGCGGTGCCTTTGTGTCGCGCGCGATTCACGTCGCGCGTCGCGCCTGTTTGAAGGAGCTTTTACGATTTGTCGTAAAACTTAATATTATACAATTTGACTTGAATAGTAACTGATATGAGGGAAATTTATAAGTATTAGTAAGTATTAGTATTAGTGGTATTAGTAAGCTGGCTATCATGAAAAACAACAATGGAAGTCTAGAACAGTTCGTGAGAGAAGTCCTTGAGAGCACATCAATGAGAGGAAGTTATGAAATAAAAAATAACGAACTGATTGTAACCAAAGTATTGGCCTGACCCATGAAACAATTTACAAGGTATCATAGACATTACATCGTGCTGGTAACTACTTAACTGAAGGTTCGTTTAAGGCTGCCTTTCCACCAGAGATGAGCGAGGATGCGTAGCGAGGGATGTGTCTGAAACCAACCAATAACATCGCTTCATTTTTATAGCTTGAACTAAGTTAGCGTCGGTATTGGTTAGTTTTACACACATCCCTCGCTAGTCGCTACGCGTCCTCGCTCATCTCTGGTGGAAAGGCAGCCCAAGTAATAGGAACCTTTCCGACTATTATGGTTAATGTACTATTATTCATTAACAAGTCCTTAGTAGATCCCGGACCCGCCATTCCTTCAGAATGATCTTGTATGATGCGACAATGAGGCAAAGGGCTTAATAACCCCTTTGATGCTGCCATGTACTATGTACCTTAGATAATCTCAAAATGTCTTAAGGGTGGTGCTAATAAGTGAATGATATCTTAATACAAGAAGGATTAATAGTGGAGAAATATTTGTGCGAAAAGGTAACGGACGTACAATATCGCTTGAAGAATGTAGTTCTTCCGATGTCAGACCAGAAACAGACAGACAGGTCAGTCAGGTCTGTGTTAGCATTATCAGCCTATAATGTTCCCACTGCTCGGACATACACCACCACTTAGTGAGAGGGATTGGGCCATATTCCACCACGCGGGCCTAGTGCGGTTTGGTAGATGTCACATGTCTTCGAATTTTTGGTTCTAGGACATGCCGGTTTCTTCACCGTTTTGACAGCAGGTCTGTGATAGTATTCGCCAAAATAACAAAAATCTTTCGTTGACCAGCAAAGCCAGCTAGACGAAAATGATGATTTAAAAAGGCGGCTAGGAAAGACTGAATGCAGAAGGCGAGAATTGGCAAAACTCGGGTGTTGAGGTACAAATTGGGAGAGGCCTATGTGGAATTGGGGACGGAGGCCTCTGCCAAGTAGTGTATAAGCCAAATTGATTGGTTGGTTTAAAAGCATCGAAGCAATTTGAGCTAGAAGAAATAAACGGTATTTCTTCAAAAAGTAAAATGTTTTATAATGTCAGATGAGTTGGGCCCAGTAGGTGGCCGTCTAGCTGACATATCCTTCCACCACGATGGTAAACCCAAACGGCACCTCTCGAGAGTCACGTCCAGCCGCGATTCTTAGAACCAAATAAGTGGTCCACCACGCGGGCCCAGTGCGGGTTGGTAGATAATTTTGGAGGGATTTCAGAAAATAAGTCCAATCTCTAAAATGCAATGCATTTAAACTTTGAACCAAGGAACGGATGAAGAGTAAAAAAAAGACGTAATAACTCTTTTACAGACTTACTCTTGAAATGTTTACACGTACGTGATTGACGAGTGCATTCGGTCCACGGCATTGCTTTCTTTGAATGTGGTCTCAGTTTATTTTTATGGCGCGTTTCCGGCGTTTGTTGCGTTCTGTTTGAAGCTATAATTTATACAGTGACAGCTTTAGTGGTTTGTGGTACGGGTAATTACTGCTTAATGTAGTTTACTGTAGCGGACTAGCGAATTAATTCCCTATAGTACCCTAGTATGTACATACAAGAAACTGAACTTAGAGGAGAATATTCATGTCGTGATTTTAAATTCACAGTCACTGGACAATCTATAGATTATTATCGGTGTATCTCTGTTCTCTTACATAGCTATTTTGTGAGGTTCCGGATGTTTAGATCGTATCATCAACATCTGCCTCGCCTTTTCCCAATTATTTGAGGTCGGCTTCCAGACTCGCCGGATGCAGCTGAGTACCAGTATTTTACAAGGAGCGACTGCCTATCTGACCTCCACAATCCAGGTACTGGATAAAACGATACCCCTTCGTAAGACTGGTTGTCAGACTTTCGGGCCTCTGACGACCCGTAACGACTGTCAAAGCCGGGACCAACGCGGCAGCGGCTTAACGTGCTTTTCGAAGCACGAAGGGGTCTTGGTATGTAAAGATGGTCATCCATCCACAGACTAACCGCGGCAAGAGTACCTTAACCTTTTCAATCGACACGTGCGGCTGTTATTACTTAACCACAAGCCCCTCAGATTATGTATCGTATAAAGAGGGTTATCAAACCCGGCTTTGACCAAAATCCGCCAGTTTATTGAATATTTTTTATACAGAAGCATTGCTTACGTAAAGGCAGTGTCAAGTCAACGGTATACGATTACCTTCACGCGTTGCGGTTAACCGAACACTGCCTTTGTGGACATATTCATGCTTTGTACCTGCGAGCATTTTGTTAGATAATATGAAATATGATCGAAAAGTTGCAGATAACATCTTCAAGCACATGATTTTACTTTATCATTCTATTGAACACTACTTACATTGTTAGGATCAAATATTCCTTTGCAATATTTCGGTATTAGCATTAATAATGAGTGTTTTTTCTAGAACATGGCCCTGAACATTTTTTATGATTTCCGTCCTTTTTTTTTACCGTTGTACTGACATCATCTGGTAAACGATCTAGATTCTAGATCTTGCAAAGATTCGACAATATTATCGATGGCTTTGAAAACCAATTTAAATCAGTCTGCATTTACATAAACTAATTTATTATTAAGCAATGATTTAAACGTCCTTAAGCGGTAATTTATAGCGCATACACTATGATAGCTTTAACCTCAATACGAATGTATCAGCTTAGGTAAATGGACAGGTGTATTAAGATTGTTCCAATTCTGTGCCGTTGCCTGTGGGTAGGGCTAGTTCGTTTGTGTTACTGATAAGTAAGCTAGTACCGGTTTTAAATGTTTAGAGCCATTTAGTTTAAATCATAATGTCATACTCAGCTGTTGTAGTATTAAAAGCAGGTGCATGGCGGCCCTACCTAATTACGAGGCATTTTAAACTGTATACCATATAAAGCAAGAAAGCCAGGCTTAAATTGGTTTGTGGCTTTTGGAAAATAGGAATTGATCCAATTTTTCACTATAATTGCAATTAGATCCAGATTCATAACCAAAGGTGGAAACTAAAAAGCCTTCATGTCTACACAAATTATGTAAATGGAAACATTTGGAACTAATTCAGCATTTGGAAGTCCCTACACGTTTTCGCCAATTCAGCTGACTCTGCAAGTACGCTTTTCGGGTTTTAATATTCCTCGAACTAACCAAAATATTCTTACAAAACGTAATTTCTCATTCGGAACATAATTACCTAAAGTAACGATTTAAGCAATCACAAAAAATCGTCATACAACACAAAACAACCATCTGCCAATCTTGCTTATGATGATAACGACCCTAATTGCCTCGATGATTCATGTATTGCATTATCGACCTTGGAAGTCTTGATTTAAAGACTAAAATTAAAGATGTGATCACTAATGACGGCTGTGGAACCCATTCTCGTCAAGGCGGGCAATCAGGCCCTGGGTCTGGTGGTGAGTCATCTTTTATGTCTAGGTTGTGGCCTTGTGGTTCATATGTTTTCTGAACGGGTGTTTTTGGGTGATACATTTCTTTAAACTATTTAACTACTCACTGATGATATGTTTTGATTTTAGCATGATACTAAAGATTCTGATTCTATATTTTAGTATGGATATATGTACTGTAAAGTAATGACTATCTATCGTGACCAAAGCCACAAAGTGATTTGTGCAAATGCATCCACACCCCACACGCTTCTAGTAAAGCAAAAAATAATTAAATTCTAAAAAGACGTTTTCATTATTATCATCTAAATAAATATCGTTCCATCTTCGACCATGTGTCCCAACAATGGGTACAGCGACATACATTGTTGTTCGGAAGCCGTAACGCATCAGCGACATCGTCAAGGCTGATAGATAACCCAAATATTACGGCTGTGTCAGACAAAACTTGAATATTTATGAAAACCGTATGTAACAAACCCTATCGCCCTGTGTAACACGTTTCTACGTTTATATCTGTTATTCGTATGGTATACATAATAAAGAGTTCTGTTCTATTCTACAAACGAAACCTAGGACTTTTAGAAGAAATATTACATTGATATACTTTCCTAAATGAACCGAAGAGATAAGAAGAGGAATGTATATGATGACTTACCGCGCCATTTCGACCCGATTCACGATTTTCCTTATGAAAATATTGCGATTTTATGGATTCATAAAACACTAGGGATTTGACAATAAAATATGAGAGACCTGAATACATTTCTTACACTCGGAATTCACAACACAAACGAGAGAATCCACAAAGATTTAAAGATAGAAACTGTCGAAGAGGAAATAAAAGCTTACATCACCACATCCTCCACGAGATTAAAAGTTCAGTTGCACTTTACACCCCTTTATTCATAAATGTTGCTTAAAATTAAGTAGTGATTCAATATATTTTTGAACGTCACTTAATTTTTAACACATTAATCGTCGTTTTTAAATAAACCCCTTGAATGTTTTAGTCATGCTGCAGACGAAAATTGAAAGTGAATCGTTGGTTGACTAATCGGTGTGTATGGTGGAAATTGTTCATGAATATATTTGAGTTACCCGACTACGGTACAGATATAAACAATGATTACGAATCCTGAATCCAATCCAAAATGAATACTGAATCAATTACAATAAATGAATCAGCAGGGTAATTGCGTAACACACTATCAGTTGCAATACGTTTCATTTTGACAGTTCAACAACATTCATTGCGTTATTTGCGTTGTTGAGCAGACACATTTATCAAACATATGGAGAAAATGAGCAATGGATTAGAAATATACTTCAAAACGATTCAAATTGAGAGTAATAGTGTGTTAAGCAATTAGGGTGTTGGAGTGGAATGGAACTGATTGAGCCCGAATTTATGCCCGGTTGATTTTACTTGGGAACTGGCGAAATGTGGGTGTTCTACTATAGAACGTGTATCTAATCCTCCTGGGGCAACAGGCGTGATGTTATGTTATGTGTTTGAAGTGGCGTTAGACTGTGTTGATCTAGAAGTTGCTCCAGGTAAATTACGTTATATAAAATTTAATATAGCGAACGGTAGTCATCACATTGTGAAACATTAGTAGTTAATTTTCCCGTGCTTCAGTATTATTTCTTTTATTTATTCCTTGAATAGTCAATGTCTTTGAAATGTCACAATATCGTGACTGAGCTCCATTTCTAGCAGATGAAATTTCCCCCCTTTTTTCGTTTGAACAGCCCCGGGGGCTTCGAGTCATTAGCGTGGGCAGAATGCGTTCGCTCATGAATGTTTATTGTTGGACTTTAATGTGATCGAGTGTGGTTGTTAAGTGGTAATTCGTTTTGTGACACATTAGGTTGTAGAAAACACAATGTGTTAGTGTAGTTGTCTCATTTTAAGGAGTACCACAAGGACGTACAATGTGTCCGGTGCAATCCTATCGTCCAGTCAGCAGCCCCTAAAATGGACAATGCCAAGCCTGATTTCATGCATCTTACGAAGTTAGAAGCTATCTTTGGAAACAATGGAGAATGCTATTAGTCCAAACCCCAGATGTACTCCTTATAAACATTGGAGTACGACATGATTGTGTTTACTTTGCAATCAGATCCATCTTACCCATGTAAGTTTTTTCTGTAGTTGACAGCAAAAATGTACAACTAAACGTATTCATCTTTAATTTAGGCACATTACCTATAATTTCGAAGACATTTGACATCTACCAACCCGCTCTGGACCGGCTTGGTGAAGTACGGTCCACTCCCTCTCACCGAGAAGTGGCATGTGTCCCAGCAGTGGGAAGGTTATAGGCTGTTTATGCTTGTTACCCATAATTTATGTGTTAGTAAATAACACTTAATAAATACTCGTAAAAATTGTGCATAACAGTCAGAATCCCATGTGTGAATATGGAACAGGTTATCATGAGGAAGAGATAACACAATATTCATTTTTAACCTTCAGCAACCGCTGAAAAAGCAGGATAAAAAGTTGGCTTATCCTTTTGGCATACTAACATACTGAAACAGCTCTAAACTGAAATACACGAAGGGTTCCGTACCACAAGGCAAAAAAAGCCGAAAAAAACACGTTTCTTGAATGGGGTTCTCTTATAGGTCTCTCTATGAAAATAAGTACTACTGTATGAAAATTTCAAGTGTCTACCTATTATGGTTCAACACATACAGACGGACGGGCAGCAGAGCCTTAGTCTTAGGGTCCCGGCACCCTTTCAATACTGAACCCTAATACACGACAAGTTGTAAAGCCAAGATAACTTGCCACCGAAACGTTGGCGATTCAGGAATATATTCAAAGCGAAACTAAGTTACAGTTGGTAGGGTAGGATGGTTTTCAAGAAACAACTTTTAAGTGTAAAGAAAATAAGCGAACGAAGTTCCTTTCGGGTTGGAACTTGTTATTCCTCTGTTTTTATAATAAAAAGCATATTTGCTAAGCAGTTTTGAGGGTTTTCGGAAAAATAAAGAAATAGCACTAAATGGTGAATGAGAGAACATATTAGATTATGAGTAAGAAGAAGTGAAGAGAATTGAAAAAGAAATCTGATACTTTATTTCACTAGGATCGATGAATGAAAATTGTATATAAATACTATCTGACCCTGCAAACGTTGTTTTGCAAAAAAAAAAATAGCCTAAAACCTATTTTCAGATCTATCAAGTATACACAAAAAAAATCATAAAAATCGGTCAAGTCGTTTCATAACAAATCAAGGAGTTTGATAACAAATTCTGTGACACGACATTTTTATACATATATTAGATTATTTTTGTGTGTTTGTCTATTCTGTCTCCCACTGCTGGGCAAAGGGCTCCCCTTTTCCCTTCCAAACCTCCCTGTTTTGTGTGATCTCTGGCCACATTGGCCCTGCATACCTTATCCGTTCATCACACCACCTTCGCCGTTAATGGAAATATTACGAACTTACGAAGGATAATTACCATATTCCTGACCATTCAAGGAATCCATCAACCCATCCCATCGTCATAAATTACGACTTAACATTTAACCAGTAGCCAGTCAGCCATTCGTCTACTTGCCTATATCGGGCATACGTTTAACAGCAATGTTCTCTTCCCCAGTTCCCGGTAGTACCAGACCGCCCCTGATCATAAAAATGACCTATAAATAATACGACGCAACGGAAACTATTCACTGATCCACGGTTATTAATAACTGGTGAAATTATTGGACCATGAAGGGTAGACTCGTTGGAACTTGGAAGTATGTGTTTATTTATTTTTTGTGATGAGATGGAAAGAGGTGTTGTTAATGGCGAGGAACCTATAGAGAAAGTCGGTGATATAATATAATTTCGGGTTGAAACTGGGTTTGATGGAAGCTTTATTATATATACATACATATATCCCCCTTACTAATAAACGTTGTATAGCGTCTGTATAGTTACACAACGCTTTGTCTTCTTCTTTCGAAAGTCAAATTAAGGCTACGCTTGTTTGTACAAGCGCGACACGCGATAAGGCTCTTGCAAACAAGCGCGACGCGAATCGCGCGCGACACAAAGGCACCGCTCGTTGCGCGACTTGCGGTGCTTTTGTGTTGCGCACGATTTTATCGCGTGTCGCGCCTGTTTGTAGGAGCCTTTACTGAAGAAAGAGAGAAATCGGTATGTAACTATTCATCTGATATAATAAGTTTATTAGTAAGGGGGTAAATGTTTTTGACGCCTTAATATTTTATAAAAACAAACGATACTTAAACATAATGATTTGACTTATTACTTATACAGTCTTTTACCCAGACTCTCACTTCTTTCAACACGCAGCTTTACAGACATTTTACTATGAATTAGCATACAAAACACATTATCCTGTATTTTTATATTTATATATTCATCAATTTCTGGCTTCCTTACGGTGCACCTCGCTATTTCAGACTTAGACGGAATACAATTAGATTTTACTTACAGAAGGCTCACCTTTTAATACAAAACGCCATATATATTATATAGCTCTTATTTATATAGTTTCGTTTATGTACTACCTATATACGACCATCTATCATCAAGACAGCCTTTACACGTTAGATGTTTTTGTCCCTAAAAGGATTCCTGTAAACAGATGATACCGATTAACGGTTTGATGACCGGTTTTTCACAATTTTCGAGGCACAACCCAAGTACCCTTTTACGAAACCCAGTGGAAGAGAACCTTCCTTTCCAAGACCTTTAATTCTTGAATTCCTATAGCCTTAGAAAACTGATTAAAATTATTACTTTGAGCTGTGTCCAAACTATGTTCCAACTCCTGTCTCCCTTCTGTGTCCCAAAACATGCAGCCAAAGTGACCTCTGCGCTGCCGCCAACGACTTCGTGGAAGTAAGGAAATTATGAGCCGACAAGATTGAAATACTGTCGTGCCAGCGACTCGAAGAAGAAGACTTCCCCTGAATTACGTAATACAAAATACAATTTAGAAGGGATCCTGTAGCACTGTGCCTTGCAAATGCCACTTAATGCATTACATAATCACCTTATAATATTTCCACTGCTGGGACACAGGCCTCCTCTGTGAGAGGGAGTGAGTAATCCACCACATAGGCCCAGTGCGGGTTGGTGAATGTCACATGTCATCGAATTTTTTGTTTCTGGGACGTGCTGATGTTGTGTTGTTGTTTTCATGTTTTCCTTCACCGTTTTGGGAGCAGTAGTGATGAAATGATTTACACAAAGTAAACACCTGTCTGTGTTCGAACTCGCACCCCACAACTCATAAGTAGGGACGATACCCCTGGACCACCACTGCTCCTTCATGCATTATTTTCCTCACAAATTGCAAAGACTGAACCTATTCCACCTTCTCTACCTTATAACAACAGACCACTTGAGCCACAGTTTCTTATTACCGGTCACGCACGCATGCATGCAGGGGACGTTGGAGTACATTTTTTTACCTTCTGGCTCGATAGGGCGGAAGGGAATAATCAAGGTAGGCAGGTGCGTGCGCTATTTTGTTAGGGGAAACTTGTAACTTTTGTATACGAGTGTTTGTACATATTGTTTGTTAGTTTAGGAGAAGTTTGGAATAGGTTTAGTAAGTTTGTACGTGTTTAAGTGTATATGCTGTAGAAGTTTGATTGCTTGACACTGTTACTTTCTTGCTTTTTACCATCAATTTGTACACCTTCTGATAATTTTTTTGATGTGGTGTGTGAATTAAGGAAGTATGCGATGCATCTTCTCTTAAAAATACATAGTCGCATGTACTTAGATCTTAAAAATTTTAATTTTACCGTAGTCCGATTTCGGCACTGGCTGAAATGTTTGAGCTACATATAGTATGGATTCGTGCTGTAAAATCTGTCACGTCACTAGTACCGTTCGTTCCTTGCTCTAGCCACTCATTGATTGTAGGTTATAGGATTAAGAGTCATACGATTTGCTACAGTTTCATGGAGGTTTTGTAAAACAAGAGATCCCCTAAGTTCCTGCTACCTCTCTCCTTTAACTCTCTACAATGGGTGAAGATAGGTTTCCGGTTTTGGATGGTCAAGCGTGACTTATACCAACATTACCAAAACAGAAAACATCAGTTACTTTACTACCGACTTTTTAGCAGTGTCTAAATCAGTCTTCTTATTGAGGACTCAAACTACATATACTAGAATAAATATAGACACACTCAAGTTGTAAAACGTAACGTTAAGAAATTGTAATGATAGCATAGTATTTACGAGAGAGATTGTGCACTTCCTTGCAATAAAGTTTACGAGGCTTGTGATTACTGTACATGTTAACGGCTAATAACAGGAAAGGGTAATAAACGATAAAAGTGAAGGAAGAGACCGAGGAAAATGTTAAGGAATCTGTAGTGCTATTCTGTAAAAATCTCACAGTGAAAACTTAGGTGTAGTGAGCGTGGAGTGAGCTGTCAGTAGTGTCAATTCCTAGCAAAAACAAACTCACTTCACCTAAGTTTTCACGGTGAGATTTTTACAGAATCGACCGGCTGATCAAAAAATATATACTTACATAAGATAAGATCTCTAAATATTCTGTAGTAACAGAATATTTTATGGGAGATAAAGGTTAACAGTTAGTACCTACTGGAGATATTAAATTGAGTGACTTTTCGATTCTAAATTAACTAAGCCTTTTCAGAACCAGAACCATTATCTAACAATATGATAGATAGCTTCTGCCCGCAACTTCGTTCGAGTAAGGATTCTCGTTATAACATTTATTACGTTTATTTACGTTTGTCATATCCTATGACACCCAAGGATAATGTAGATTCCAATTAGAAAAGCAGAAAATAAGCACCAATAAACGGAAAATAGTGGCCACTATTAACCGTTTTAGTGATTATAATAAAACTAAAGAATGTTAAACTACCGTTTATAATAATATTAACGTATAATCTTGTGGAGCACAATTTAACGTGCTTATTTTCTGCATTTTCATTCTGAAATAAAAGAAATAACCAAACAAACGATGAGGGCGCCACTGCTCGGTCGGCGTTTGGTTGGCGCCCTCTTAAGTATAGATATTATGCTCGTACATTTATTATATTTGAGCCAATCAGCCAAGTGATTACATTGCGTGATGTGTTCTTACAATAAAGGTATAGATAGGTGAAGATGTAGACAGCAACGAACTATCAGAGCTATTTGCACTGATAAATCAATCTCCCAATGCCCACCCCAAAACGTGGAGCTAGAACAGATACGTGACTTGGCGCATTGAGCATTCCCTTATGTTAAAGGCTCCTTCAAACAGGCGCGACACGCGATAAAATCGCGCGCGACACAAAGGCACCGCACGTCGCGCAACGAGCGGTGCCTTTGTGTCGCGCGCGATTATATCGCGTGTCGCGCCTGTTTGTAGGAGCCTTAATGTTCGACGCTTTAGACACAGCTTTATTGTGTTTTAGACATGGATAATTGAATATAGCGTGAATTTCTGAGACGATAGTTTAGAAACTAGCAAGTCAATTTTCGCAGATCACCGTTTTCTTCGGCTTTATTTTGTAAACTTTTATTTTGGGTTATCTTATTCCTTTTATTCACAAGGTATCTTATTCCAGCACGTTAAGCCGTTGGTCCCGGCTGTCACTCGTGGATCTTTGACAGTCGTTACGGGTAGTCAGAAGCCCGAAAGTCTGACAACCAGTCTCACTAAGGGGTATCGTATTACCCAGTAACTGGGTTGTGGAGGTCAGATAGGCAGTGGCTCCATGTAAAATACTGGTATTCAGCTGCAACCGGTTAGACTGGAAGCCGACCCCAACATAGTTGGGAAAAGGCTAGACAGATGATGACTTTTTTATTTTTTATCATTATCATCATCAGCCCATAGCATTCTACCGCTGGACATAGGCCTCTCCTATTGCACGCCATTCATTATTAATTTATTTTCTCTATACTCCTTATCATCAGGAAAAAACCCAATGTACTTGAAATAGCCTTTCCATACTACATCACCTACCACCTACAGCACTACGCTGTTGATTTACTCATCGTAAACTTATATTTTCATAAAATATTTATGGTATAGTAGCCCTGAAGTATGTTATTTATTTTTCTGCTTTTATGGGGTTGGCCGGGATCCAAGTGGTACAAAATCTTAAGTGATCCGTTTGAGTGATGTGCGGAGTTCTCGACAAATTGTTGTGAGTTTCAACATCGCGTAATATTCGAAAGGAAGATAGGCTCCCGCAAACAGGCGCGACGCGACTCGATATTTCATGAAAAATTTTTTACCACGCCTGCGCCACTGGAGCCTTCAAGCATGGTTTATGTTAAAGCATTGGAAGTTTTCGCGAAGTATTACAAAACCACATAACTTGACTGAATTTATAATGTAGAAACGACCATTACAGAGTTTACCGATACCTACTTACCATAAAAGATGTACGGTGATGACATAATAGTAGCTTAGAGGAGGTTGGAGCAGTAGGACCAGGCTGAACAATGCCCTGTAACAAGCTCGCAGACCTCATGTGATGCTAAACCGTGCTGGAAAAATATTGCAGTAGTTCGAGGCTCATCCCGCAGTTTCCGGTACCCAAATACCTTCATGTCTGACAAACCATGGGTAGCTCCGCTTACTACCTTGCCGATTGCCTAATATTTTTACTATGGCGTTTGCTACTCTCAAATTCGTGGCATTACGACAAAGAGTAGCTGACGAACTTTACACTGCGGCGGTTTCTACATCGCCAAATGCGAACTACGTATCTTACTGACGTCACGCAAAATCCTGCATCGCGCAAGCAGAGTTTACCGCGCAACTAGCATATTATTTATACTAGTACATACAACGTCCCGACATCAATCGTCGGGCAGTTGCCGACCAGACAACACCCGTCTGGTCGGAGGATCCTCCCTTTTCTATGGAGGAAGGGTGCACTTTACACCCTGTTCCTCATAGTTTAGTTAAAATACTGGTATTCAGCCGCATCCGGTTAGACTGGAAGCCGACACCAACACAGTTGGAAAAGGCTAGACAGATTGCTTGAGACAGTTTGGTATCATTATCATTAATTAAGCCCGAAATCACTCACTGAAGGATATAGGTCTCCTCTTTCTTCTGCCAAACTCCCCTGGTTGAGTTTGGTATAGGTTTTGTTTATTTGAGTCCTCCCAAAATAAGAGTTGAACTCTCTGCCAGCGGCTGTGATCCCACCCACACATAACCCATCAAAGCAAGAGTGAATAGGCATCTTCTGGGTTTGCTCTTTCCATCATAAACCTCATCTATCGCTTTCCACCGAGCGAAATCGAGGTCAAGAGTTGGTCCGTTAACAATAAAAAAACCGGTCAAGAGCGAGTCAGACTCGCGCACCGAGGGTTCCGTACCATCATGTTTTTAATTTTTTATCAGCGCGGCCTATATTCCTCAGAGAATTTCAACACTGTGCACTGCGGTGTAGAATATTGCAGTTTTATGTCAGCGCCATCTCTTGACCGATAGTGTAGTAACTTTTGTTGATGAATTCTGAAAAGTGTACTATTTATTAGAGACTTTGTTTTATTACAAGCTTTTATTTAGCTTGCTTTCTTGTAATATTTACATAAACTACTATCACATCGAATGATTTCAGATTTTTCTCTTTGCAAATTTCGGAGATAAGGGGCGAACGCAATTTTTTTTTACATTTATCATCAAAAGTCGAAAATTATGCGGCTTAAAAAAAAGAAAAAAAATATTGAGAATGTGCAAACTGCGCTCTTTCATATGATAACCCACATGCCCTAGTAGCACCACTTTGAATTTTTCAGACCTCCTTTCAGTCCCTGTTGCAAAAAATGTACATATGTATTTGTATATTTTTATTTCTTTCTTCTTTGCGAAATACATAGTTGAGGTATTCCATTCAGAGCACTGATTTCAACCGCACTTGGCAAACGTCATCTAAAACTATTCCTTTCAAGTTGATAGCATTAGTAGTTCTTGAGATATCCAGCTGACACCCGGCTGATATCTGGCTGAGTCTGTGTCAAGACAGACAGACAGACTGAGTCTCACCATAAGGGTTCCGTTTTACCATATTGGTACGAAACCCTGAAAAAAGCAAAACCGTGTGCCTAGCAAATATTCGCTGAATTAACCTGAGTAACGTTACTGTAGCCCTGTTCTATCTAATCGTGTTTTTAAGTTATAATGCGCGTTAGATAAGAATCTTGAATTGTCAATTCTCGCAGTATGATTCATTGTTATGTAATCTTTACAACTTACTTGTAATTTTTTTGCGAATTATCTTTCTAAAGCCTGGCGCAAAAACATCAAAAGCTGTGCATATTTTATACTGGAGACAGTTCAAAGTAATATTTGAAATATTGCCGCCACCCTTAGCTAAGACAGGAGCTACCAAGATAATAATTACACGGATATGTTTTTCATCTCCGCATTTCGCGCCCCCTAGCTTACCCTGCTATTGTTGCACAAAGGGCTCTAGTGTTCAACTGTCAGATGTGATGAAGGGTCCTTGTTCTCTAATGGATGGCTTAGCTAATATTATGGTTCTCGTTATATTCATTTCAGAACTTGATATCAACACATAAAAGGTTTTGTACGAGGAGGTGTGTAAGGGGCTATATTCAGGACCTTTGGAAGGTCCAAGCGTAGATCAAGTATATAATATTGAAGGAGAACACATTACATAAAATCACGCCTGTCTGTAATCCTCGAAGGCTCAGGTGGAGGTGTACCTATTACACCCACATAATGCCAGTTATGTTTAAACTCCATGTAATAGGATGCCAACCTTTTTCCATCAACCGGACACAAACCTATACTTGGCTGCTACTGAGAAATGTCTGGTGGTAAAACCCATAACGCTTTGCCCAACCTGTCATTCGAACCCAGGACCTCGTGCTTAGCAGCGTTTGCGACCAGGCAGGGAAGAAGAACGAGGAAAAAAATTAATACTAAGTAACTACAATCTTCTATGGGATCACACATACTGTGTAGTTTGTACATGTATTGTCCGATAGAGCTGCAACGTTTACTGGCTTGAAAAAGTTACATAGAAATAACATCGTTCAAATTCAACTGTGGTTCCGAGGGTATCGTTTAGCGGCCTTCTACTAATTTGTCGTGTAAATAAAAAGTCAGGTCATTGAGCTGTGAGGTAACACTGTTGACATTGACACTTGGGGAAGCATCTGTCATTCAAGTGTGTTTAGGGCTCATTGCCAAGGTCTCTTTGGAGAAATAAAGAACTTTTTAGATGCAATACGTAGTATTCTACCCTATGACTATTTCCATTAAAATAGTCTAGATTTCCTGAATGTCTGTCTAGAATATTATAAATGCGAAAGTGTGTCTGTATGTTACCACTTCACGCTTAAACTGCTGAACCGATATAGATGAAATTTGGTATAGAGATAGTTTGAGTCCCGGGAAAGGATGTAGGATAGTTTTAATCCTGATATCGCGAATCATATTTTGTTCAACATACAACCTGGCACTGACCTGGAAATTGCAGAAAACGTTAGAAAATTTGAATTTCGCGTGCTTCCCTGGTGCTTCCACCTTAAGGGGCTTACAGGACCTAAACGCAAGTTTTAGAAACTATAAAAGTATATGATCGACTCCAGTAAACCAAATCAGAAAAATATATGCTATATGATACCTATTCTTTAGGATATATGCTAGGTAGATAGTGTGTTGAAAACATAATACAACTAATTTGATACGATAAAAAAAACCATACTAATATACATACAATCATTATGATTTTTTGACAGATTATTTCACAAGCAACATACTAAAACACTGTTTTAGTTCAAACAATAGATTTTTTGTAAATAGATAATTACTTCATATTTAGCAATAAATTACCAGCGTTGTGTCACCGCGCTTCTCTTTCTTTTCTATGCAGTCCGACAAAGACCGCGCTTTAGGTCATGGAGTCGCCTTAAGTAAAAGTTGAAGGGTGATTAATACAAAATGCTTCGCCTCTGAATTCCATTAAAGCTATGGGGCAGCAGCAGACTTTAATAGACTGTAGAGATGGGTATTCTAGCTAGAGTGCTCTCGTAAGCGTATCGCCCATAGAGTTTGCTTTACGTGAAATTCTCGTGGAAGCTTTTATCATCATCATCATCATTCTACAACAGTCCACTGCTGGACATATTCCTCTCCTATTGCACGCCACAGCTGCTACCAGCCATCTTGCGAAGATTGTCGCAGAGGAAGCTTTACATCTGTTTAAATAAACTGATAAAAATATCCGCAAACATCTTGAGTTGTGTTATTCGATCAGAAACAAATTCTCTGTCGTCCACATCCGGTGTTCGCTCGTAGACATGCACATGTGTTTTGTTGGTAGGTGCGGCGGGTAGATAGCGATAAACACATCGGCGCATCTGTTTAACCTTTGTAGGAATAAGGTCGTAAGTGCACCTAGCCCGGCTATCACTTTAACATCGAGGAATGAATTTTGTAAAGGGATTTAGTTCTATTAGATTTTTTGCGAAATTCTGTTATCATTTTTTTTAGAAGTACAATACAATAGAATCGTCAATAGCCCGAAAGTTTGATAACCAGTCTTACCAAGGGACATTACCCATTAAATGGGTTGTGGAGGTCAGATAGGCCGTCGCTTCATGTAACATACTGGTATTATTATTCAGCTGCATCCGGTGAGACTGGAAGCCGACCCTGACGTAGTTGGTAAAATGCTTGGCAGAGTGATCGTTAGAAGTACATTACTCTATTAGAATGGACATAAGTTACCGAGATATAATAATTACAAGAGTAAGTTGGGACACTGTGAAGTTTTACCCCTGATACCGAACGAAACTAGGTGAGCCTGTACTATCGGAATCGGAGATTCATCCAGTTTGCAGAGACACTCTTCTAAGATTTTAAAAGAGGCATAATAATAAAAAAAGCTAATGTCAAACGTTAATCAAAATAATAAAAGAAAAAAAAAATGTGACTACAGAAAGTATTTTTAACACAGGGTCGATTTGATACGATTTGTAAAGACAATCCTATAGATCCATCATAATAATTTCCACGTCATTATCCTCAGCTGCTGGACATGAGTCACACCCCAAAACATAACCCTCCCCTCATGCTATAGATTATTCATCAAGAAATCTGCAATTCTGCACACAATTTACCCGTTACAATTAATTAATCATAACAGCACATACGACTTTATTGCGCTGAGGGTGCGACAAGTGTGCGTTGCGTAGTTCGACAGATGAGTTCAACGACCTTGCGCCTAAGACGGAATTGTTCGACAAATGTGCGGAGCGCGTAACATCAGTAATGTGATGGATGCGGTATGTAGGTCGCGTATTGTGGCCCATTGTGTGAGTCGCGTACTTGGCAATGGTTTTGAAGATGTGTCCTTATTAAGATTACCTACTAGTCGTTTGCGTAATGTGTTGAGACTTATTGCTAAGGGTTAAAAAATGGCTTTTGCTCAATAATATAATATAATAACATATTTATCTTCGAGTAACATGGGCCCATAGCGTTAGTAACAATTTGTTTACAAACTATGTTATAAGTATTTACAAAACATTGTTACAAAAAAATATATACGTGGCTTTTTGTATCTGGTAGGATCAATCTACTTTCGAATATCAAATTAAAAATTGGGATAGGAAGTCATTTGACCAAACATTAATCTGGTTTTAAATAAACATGCCTTTATGTTTTGTACGCACTACAATTAAAGCAGACTCCTATTGGCTGTTGTGTCCATTATGTGCATAAGTAGACGTAATTCAAAGTTATATGTATTCATTATGTTTCTTACCAACATAGTCATATTTTATAGCGCTTTATGACGTTCATGGGAATATACGGGAAGTCTACAATTAGCGTAGTCTATGGATCGACGTTATTATGAACACAGCAATTACTTTTTATACACCATACAATGAACACAATTGCAAAGCCTCCTCCATTTATTACGGCATGTAATGTGTAATAGCTCCCAGTTTTTATTAACCATAGATTTAATTGAACTGATCTTGGTGAGGCCCTCTTCATGCTACGGGTGTAGCAAGTTAAATGTCGGAGTATAGATATAATTGTAAGGTTAGTTTAATCTACTTGTAATGCTACTGAGACTATGGAAAGTATTTTTTTAGAGGGAATTAGCTGTACTTACATTTTTCCTGGTGCCTGAATGCCTGATGTCCTGTGTATACAAGGTCAAATTTAATTAACTGGCCAAACTTCACAGCTGTGGTGGGAATCGTTATCTAATGTAGAACACACTACATAGGTATGCTTCTCGTATTTTTTTAGAACGTTTGCTTTGATAATCTGTCTTAATCCGTCAAAAATTACTCTAATTTTCCTGCATTTTTATCAAGTAATATTTGACATCGATTATCGCTAAGATGAGATTGCGACTTTTTGATAGTTTTAAGTACGAGAATAAGCCTATAGTTGTCTGTGACGATTTCTCTTTATGTTGAAATTAAGCTAGCAATATTATTATCATCATCCTCATCCTGCCCTAATCCCGAAATATTTAGGTTTGGCGCAGAATTTAAGTTTGCTAAATTAATGGTAATCGTACTATAAGCTTCGGTATTTTTAGCCAACGAATTAACTAAATTGATTTTGATAAGACGAAACTTTGCTCACGTGCAAAAATGGAAACTTTTCATCTTGAAAATGAAAAACTTCAAACACGGATGAAGAGCGTGGTGCATGCATAGCTTGTTAAACATTGAAAACTGGTGTTCATAAAAGTAAAACTAACCACTTTGATTCTACACAGGTGTGCATGATGGATGGCTGTTTGAAAAGCATCCATCATTTTAATCCTTCAGCAAAGAATTTACTTGCTGAAGGATTAAAATTGTTTGCCTAATACGTATATCAGCTGGTGCTACTTTATTGAACGATCGTTTTTATACATATAATGTGTGATACTAATTGCAATTTGTTACTTAGGCCCTTTTTCTAAGCAAAGCACATCAAGCTACTACAATCTGTGAAATTTATTTAATAGATATTCATCTTTATCGCTAAAGAATAAGGTTCAAAGCTTATTGGGAAAACTTTACAGTTTCGGGTAGCTTGCTGGCGTCTGTAACATACGCCATTTAATAAAACGGTCGCTGGTTATTTGTATGTCACAACTCACAAGCACAGTGGTAGGTATTAAAATAATTGGGTCGCCGGTCGCCCCCGATGCGACAGAGTCTAGACCAGACGTAAAAATGTTCATTGTTCTACAAACTGAGTGTTTTACGGTCTTATGAGTCTGGTGACAGAATTGCAATGTCGGAGTTACTACAGTTATTTATTTGCTAATTTGGAAGTTACGAAAGCTTCAAGCTCTAGGTAGTAGATACTTAATTAGTTCGCAGTTGAAGATAGGCCTCTTACAGAAGTGATTAAGCGACCTTCACAACCTAGTAGCTATGATTGTCAGAAGCATATTTAATTTAGATGACGAGGGTTTTGTTTTCCATCCTATAGTACCAATGTATAAGTCATGAAGAGCGGGCAATTTTGGGGACTTTCAAAAAGTGTTGATTCTTAGCATAGTTTGAATAAATGAATTTTGTATGTCCGTTCGTAGTTCGTAGCACGCTGTAGAATTAACTGGCCTTGAAGATTTTAAAAAATAGGGAATCGTCGAAATTCTGAATACGCTCCTTCGGTTTTCCATAAAAGTTCTATCTTAATTTTTCTTTTTGTAAACGGTTCGACCAATCACCGGCCAACCTATTTCATAGTTACAATTACCCACATCCAGCTTACCGCCCTGAAAAGTTTGTTTACCATGCAGAACCGTGTAAGTAAACTAAGCTTTGATAGCAGGAAGCGCCACCGGCTGGCACTGGCCGAATCTCGTGCTGCTTAGCAATTTTTAACTTTATGTCTCAGCTTTACAGTCCTTAATAGAGTATGGAGATATAAATGAGACGCTTTAATGCATTTAGAGCTTCAGTTCAAAAGTTTTAAAGTTCGAAATTGTGCAGCTAGAAAACGTAACAGACATGGCAGGCTCGTCAAACGATTGCAAACCATTTGTGTGAGGTTATAGAGTTGAACATGGAGTGAAGCTGTATTGAGATTAGTTCGTGTACCCGCATTTGAAGCAAGGAAATACGATACGGGATTGGTTTTGTGATTTAAATGTGTTTGCACGTCTAGATATCTCTTTTCATCGAGATTTCGATTGCTTAACGCACTGATTTACGTTTGCGTTTGTGTTACGGGATTGAGTGATGTTTGCTTTGATCTTCACTTTTCTTTTCATAATAGAGCTGAAAAATAGAATAAGTTTTTTTGTATGAGATATTATTCCTTTTAATTAATTATACCCTGCTCATTTCTTCTGTTGAGAATCAATTATTCTAGAATTTGTTTTACAACATCTTTGACTACAATGTTAAGAAAACAACAGGAGTATATGATTTCTGCTCGTTAGCATTAGCACTCACAATAATAAATCTAACGTAAAGATGGTAGAATGTTTGCTTTCTTGCTTAAACTAAGCTTGATTGATTTTGTTCAATCATAGAATTCATGGTATAAAATACTGATAATACTAATCACGTGGCTAAATAATAACATTCGCAAGTGTCGATCGAAGGTCAAGCTACGCTTGCCGAGCTCTGTTTGTGAATGGGTGACCATCCATTACATATCGAGACCCCCTCTGAAAGCACTTTAAGCCATTGGTCCCAGCTGCGCCTTTTAGATCTTTGACAGGCGTTACAATTAGTCAGAAGCCCGAAATTCTTAAAAACCAGTCTTACCAAGGGTAACATCATGATACCCCTTACTCAGCTGTATTCAGTTAGACTGGAACAACATATTTGGGGAAAGGCTTGGCATATTGATTTTGACTAATTCATTATTTATCATTTGATTAAAATGGAAACCGATCTCGTAGTTTCATTACTTACGTACAAGTACAGCCAGAAATATGAATTATACTAACAGAATTAAGTAAAACATGGCAAAGATACTAAGTCCAGAAGTAGTGCGTAAGACTAAAATATTACACCATGTATAAGGCTTAACTCCGCGAAATGTTCGGCTACCTCCGGACTCACTCGGGGATTACTTTAATCTCTTACCTAATATACAGAGCTCATGGTATCAGTTGTAAACTTGTGTCTGGAATAAGTTGGTTTGAACGTATGAGTGTATACTGATAGGGGGGACTATTTGAAAATATGCAACATTTTCGAAAATGATTGAAGGATAAAATATCAGTTAGCGGAGTTAGCGTAGCTAAATTTTGGGCCAATTTTGAAATTTTTGCCATAGAAACTCTAACAAGAAGAAAAAAACACTATGTTCTAATGAGTTCAGTAAAATACGCGAATGCATTTGGTGTCCGACTGTTCTGCTAACTGCTGGAAGGATTAAGTTGGTCGGTTTAAAACACCCTTAAGCTGGCTCCACCAAATGAAATCACAAGGTGAAGAGAGATATTCTTGTATTTTGCACTGCCTACTTACCATTTGGCTTACCATGCCAGTCCACCCCCAAACAGAGGGCTTGGAGGTTTATTGCCATAGCTCCCGTGAGAAAAAGGCGTGAGTTTATACATCGACGTGCAACCTGCTGCAAACCATGGAGTCAGTGCATGATACTGAACAAAATACTGAAGAGTTTCAACGGTTATTTAAAAAAAAAATGCTTTTCCACTTTGACCGCGAAGGTGCAATACCTACGCGGTCAAAATGGACAAACAAATTTATTAAAAAGCGAAATTTTTCAGAATTTCTATGAAACAGCACATGGTTTTTGATGACCAACGAAAAATCTCTACGCTAGGGATCTATAACCATGTGCTTAATTCATAGTTAAAGTTTGGGCGTCGATGTCCTGTAAATGTGTATGACAGGATAAATTATATGGTGCGTATTTAAATACAAAATGTACAAATTCTGCCACAGCTACACTAAAACAACGTCCGCTTTATTTGCACATTTGACGAATGATTGCAGTTAATTAGGGAATCAATACCGTGTCTGTTTGTTCATTAGCACATTGTTAACACCAACATGTGTATTGGGGATTTGTTCTAATATACGTATGGATTTATGTAGAAGAAATGTTGTAGCTTGTAGCAGTATACATACATTATTAGCCTATAATGTTCCCACTGCTGGCTGGAATACAGGCCTCCTCTCTGTGAGAGGGAGTGGGCCGTAATCCACCACGCGGGCCCAGTGCGGGTTGGTAGATGTCACATGTCTTCGAATTTTTTGTTCTAGGACGTGCCGGTTTCCTTACGATGTTTTACTATAGCTTCTGCCCGCGACTTCGTCCCCCATTCAACCCCTTAGGGGTGGAATTTCGAAAAACCCTGTCTTAGTGGATAGCTACTCTTCACAAAGAACACACCCTCCAAATTTCATGTCTCTAGTCAATATAAAAATAGTCAGTCAGGACTTTGAATTTTATATATACATACATATGTACAGATTTCCCAGGTTTCCTTCACCGATTAAACGAGTAGGACAAAAAATAGAAATGGCGCTAATGGGTATAGCACTGGTTATAGCGGTATAAGCGGGCCTCGGTTGCAGGCTAAACTGGCTCCAGGCCGATGGCCTAGGAAGGCTTAAAGCTTACACTACTAAAATTCAGGATTCGCTAAACGCAACCTAGATGCAGACAGCGGAAGAAGGAATCTTCAGTTCAACTGAGAACTGCAATAAATTGAACTGATTGATTGGTTACCAACTGTCTAGCCGCTTTGCTATCTGCTATCTCAAGGGGGAATCTGCTGATAAATTTTCATCATCGTCATCGCTTTCTTTATTGATAACCAATCAATAAAGAAAGCGATGACGATGATGAATTATTACAAACAAATTTGTCTCTGGTTGAATTTTTAAATTTCATTAAGAACAAAAGCTTATACAAACAACAACAAAGCGAAAGACTTCGCGCTTCAAACAATTAATCCATTATCTCAAGATGAAACAACAATTTGAAGCGGGAACAGCGAGAGATTTAAAAGGAAATATTTAAGACGTTAACACGCTTGAAAGAATCCAACAACGTCAAATCTCGGAGAACGGATGAGTGGCCGCCCCTGATCGTCTAAAGGTCAGTTCACATCACGTACTGAACTGAACTGGAGTGTTGCCGTACAGGCTGTACTGACCTTATAACCTACAGCTATGTAAATATAGGCACTGTTGGTAAACTGATGTTACTTTTAGATTTTTGAGCACCTTTTAGCTTCGCATTTAGTCCTTCTGGGCAAGAGTCTAAGATGACAATTTATTCTAAACTAGCTGTGCCCGCGACTTCGTTCGCGTGGATGTCGGAAAACAATAATATCGGCTGTCTGCCAATATGTCTGAAAGTCCTGTCAAAATCGGCCCAGCCGTTTCGGAGATTAGCCGGAACAAAAGGATAAACATACAGACAGACAGATAAAAATGTAAAAAATTATTATAAGTACCGTAAGTGTATATATGCATTTAGTAAAAAGCTGTTATTTTGACATTACAAACTGACACTTCAATAAATTGTATTTATTTGGATATATATTTATTTAGATAACAGATTATATCCACACACATAGCACATATAAACAGACAAGAAGAAAGGAACATAAAAATACTAACTAAAGATATTAAAATATTTAGTACCTAGGTAAAGTTTTTTCTACTTTTCTATGTTCGAAACCTACAAAACATCCGTTTTCTTCAAAGAATCCTCGGAAATAGGACACACGGTTTCCTGATTTCACATTTATACACAATGCTCCCAAGAATCCCCGGAATCCGGGTCAAACTCAAAGGGAGACAAAGCCTTAAAAGACAAAGCAATGCGAATATTCCTTGCCAAGTACACACACATAATAAAAAAGGGAGCAACGACTTATGTACTGGTGAAGCATTTTCAGCTTCACCAGTACAGAAGTCGTTGCTCCCTTTTTTGCTGTTAACCTAAAAATGGTCGTTGCATAAAATCTTTATAGGGAAAGAAGCAAGTAATCTTTAAAGAGTTTGCAACCATATGCTAGCAGGTGCTAGATTTCAGTATGTAGTAAATACGTTTCAAAATAGCACAGAATGAACCTCGATTATGCCAAGCAAGTGTTTTACTATCAAGCCCGGAGGCTTGATTTGTGTCCAGCTGATGGCAATGGGCTCGCAATATTAAATGGGACTTAAAATAACTGACAAAATATGGGTAAATATGCGGTACACCTTTTTTTTTATCGTGGAGAAGTGCTCATGCATACTGCACTACCACGGGGAGATAGTGCAGTTATGTGGGACTCTAACCCACTAAAACTCCACGGTGTCCTCTGCCGCTTACGGCGGGAACACGGGCACGCGTTAGCACTCATCCGTGAACCCGCCGCGGCTGTCCGAAACCGGACCCTCCTCTGGGGAGTACTCCCCATCACCGGCGCACCAGAACACATAGCACGCCTTGACTACCCCAGGGACCAAATCAGCACATGGGCGCCAGACGACCCCGTGTCTGGGCACCCTTGACCCCCTGCGACGGCTAACTTCGACGGATTACAGGCGTGATGTAATATAAGCCAAGCAAGTCTGATGCGGCTGTGAACAGCTCGATATTTATAAAGGGACTCCCGTTCCGTAAGTGTGTAGGTCGCTTAATATAAAAAGGGCCCTGAATTTTTTAATCAGGTTGTTTATTTGGCTGTAAGTCTAAGGACTGATGTTTCCAACGCCAGATAACTTTATCCGAGGAATAATTTTGAATATTTGACAGTTCTTCCATACAAAAACTGTTAGACGTCAATTTTATTCCACGAAGAAACATCATCGGTTGATTGAAAAATCAGCCCTTAATGCCTAATTGTCATAATTGCAACAACAATGGAATCAGAAAAAGGGGACAATGTAGGAAGTTTTGGAAGATAGAAGATTTGTTTGAAAGCATTATGGAGATAACATTCACACACACACAACAATGTAACGCTACACAAGTGATAATTTTGAAACAAACGGAAAATTTTTCCTGGCTACAATTTATTTCTAGTTGACTTGTTCCGATTGTTCTTCTAACCTAACAGACAGTTGTGCTACTGTGAAGTTTATTGCGCCACTTCTTCAGGCTAAAGCACTAGGGAGTGGTGAAGGGTTGGTGTTTTAGGGGCTGTCTTTTGTAATCCATACTAATCCACATTATAAATTCGGAAGTAACCCTGTCCGTTTGGTCAGCGGGATTGTCCGAAAGGGTTACCGCTGGCCCGGAACATAAAGGGCTAAGGAAGGAACACGGGTGGGTTTTAGTCAGTAAGAGTCTGACACACCCTTCCGCTCCACCCAGAGGGGGAGGGGTCATTTGATGATTTCCCAAAATGAAAAAAAAAAACCCTGTCCGTTTGTTACTTTTTCACGCCTAAACCACTGAACGGATTTCGATAAAATTTGGCAAGGAGATAGATGGCATCCTGGGAAGGCTTTCTGGCTACTTTTTGTCCCGGTAGCACGTTCCTGTGGGATAATTTCCGACATCTACGCGGACAGAAACTGGGACCCTTCCCAGTTTCTCCCACTTTTGATTGTTATAAAACTTTACACCCTTCACGCTATCAAATATCTACGATACGATTCGATTCCGATGCTATATTCATATTTGATACACATGTCAATTTCCATCGCCAAAACTCGATTTTCTACCTGTCTTATTCGATCACCGTTGAAATTTCGCATTTGGGGTACCTAGATTGTCGTTTAAAGGAATCGGGTACGATTTTGGTGTATTTGGAGTTTCGGAGCTTCGATCGAGCCCGAAAATACGGGCTTGTAGCACATACAGGTTGGATTTTTGAGATGGGGCAGTAAATGGTACCTTGACCCTTGTAGCTACACAAAATTTATGGGAAAAGTTTTGTTGCGATTTCTAATTTGTTCGTCCCATAGAATTTTTTGATCCATATAGGAGACAGGATCAATTGCCATGACAAAAAAGTCTTTGTGAAAATTG
Source organism: Luperina nickerlii (assembly GCA_963855955.1). Taxonomy (NCBI): domain Eukaryota; kingdom Metazoa; phylum Arthropoda; class Insecta; order Lepidoptera; family Noctuidae; genus Luperina; species Luperina nickerlii. The sequence continues at coordinate 7,133,989 of OY979671.1, forward strand.
CACATGTTCTAAGTGTATTTTTTTTTTAAATCTGTACCTAAATGCAGATCAAAAAGCTAAGGACTGTTTAAAACCGTTTTCCTGTAGGTACCACGGTTAAGCTTAAGAAAATTACCCTGTTTGCCTCGTCTCAAAAATCTACTCTGTAAATTATTATTTCTACTACACAATCAGAACATTAATTCACCTTTTCTATTTGTTGATATTTGACTACCATTATTCTAAAATGGTGTAATTTACAGCTGCCTAATATTTGCCGACAGGCATGTGTTCAAATAACTTCACAGTCCACATTAGTACCGACGATTCCGCATGTGTGGTCGGGCCTTATTTATGTAATATTTACTGTGGAATTATGTATGTATAGTTGGTATATAAATCATGCTGTTGATCATTAACTATGAAAGCAAGTGAAGCCAAAAAACAGTTTAGTTTAGAATTTGAGGGAAAACTTTGATTCAAAGTTTGTATTAGGTAAGCCATCTAAACGTTTGCCAGGTTTGGGATAGATTTTTTGGGCAACGTTGTTTTAAAGTAAGCAATTTTCCTTTTGAGCGGTTTTAATGGTATAAGAGTAGTCAGAATGAAGTTTGTTGATAATCAGGAGTAAAATATCGTATATCGTATAGGTGTTAGAGACCGAGTCTTCTTCTTCATTTCGCTTTGACGGTATACATATATGTTGCTTATTTTATACTGATTCAGCCCAGGGGGTGGCCAAGTTTATTGAGGCGTCCGAGGTGTTGTTCAGACTGTCAAGGCTGCAGGTGAAGTCAAAATTGTTTAATCACTACTTTGGCCCATTGTACAGACGCCAGCACATCAAGCTACCCGAAACTGTCAAATTTTCCCAATCAACTTTGAACGTTATGTTTTAGTGATAAAGTTGAAAATCTATTAAAGAAATTTGACAGATTATAGTAGCTTAATGTGCTGGCGTCTGTACCTTATAGGTAAACCATTAGTTTTCGATTTAGGGGTAAGATAAAACTGAATGCTTTTCTTTCTATGATTCTGAATCGTTTCCTTGCCTCATTCGTCGGTTTATCATCCCCAACCTTCGAAAAAGTCTCACACTCATCAAAACTCCGTCAAATTCCCATCTTACACCATACAGCACAATCTCCTGCGACTAAAAGTCGCAGTACACAATCAAAGTCATCATTATTACGATTGCGTTGCTTCCGCGTCGCCGGCGGAAGCGTCGAGTCTCGGTAGTATTACGGACTACTAACGTGTCTGTATTCCAAGCTATGTATGAGGCTAATCTATTCGTGCATGTAATTAGTAAGTAGTTGAATACATCTTGATTATGTGTGGGGGATTAATCTTGTCGAATGTCAACAGCCGGGATTATCTGTTCGACATATTGGAATATGTTACACACCGTTGTTTGTTGTCAAGGGGATAAGAACGCTTTCGGAAGCTATGCTTTTGGAAGAATAAAAGGTTTATATATGTACTTTCTGAGTTTATTTTGGACATTACTGACATCTGTGAAAAAAACCATCGTGACGAAACCTGGACCTTCTGTCCGAGACTTCGTTCGCGTGTTTCTTGTTCGCCGATCCACCCCGTGGCATCGCATCGCCCGTCAGTGCTATTACTTCATTTTCGCTTAGTGGTCTTTGTGTTTCGTGCTCGGCTCCTGAGGGTCCATCCTCAAGAATTAGGCTGTCAAATGCAAAAGATCATTAGATATACTACAGGGTTATTGGAAAAACACCAACAACCTCTTAAGAGGTCATTGTACTCATCATTATGAACAACTTTTACTATAGGATAATGGAACCAAACCTGAACACGCGAAAAAAATAAACCAGTTGTTCCTTATCAGCGGGGTAATCACGTAACCCACTATGAGTAAGTAGCAATGGCTTTCATTTTGACCGTTCAACAACATTAAGGTGCCACTAGTCGATGATATTTTTGCCATACAAAATTCGGGAGAATATTATTCCACTGTTTGATATTCTTCTGCATCCAAAGTTAAACATGATATCGTTTTAACTTATTATTAATTTTGTCTGTACGGAAACAGAATGGTAAAATAAAAAGCCATTAAAAAGTTATGAGCCAACAAAAATTCGTTTTTCTTGCTATTTTTAGCGTAACTTTGGGTGTAAATATGTAATAAAAGAACTGTAAAATCTTCGAAACCAAGTCCGTACCGACAAAGCTCAGTTATCGAAGAGTTCAATAAACTTTATTTGTAATTGATTTATGAGGCTGTTTATTCATAAAACTCGATTTTCTGAAACACTTTTCGATTTTTTTTACGCACCTGTCATTTCTGAACGGTGTTTCTGTGTGTGAGAACTAGACGTTCTTCGTGTAGACTAACGTCTAACTGCTCATCACTGATACTAGCTCTGTCGGACACGAAGACAGGTGAGACAGCGTGCTTTTTGCCCATGACCACCAATGAGTTCGAGCTCGCGACTAGTTTACTCTTAATTGAGTTATTTATGTTGTTGAGCAGACTAATTTTACGAACATAAATAAAGCCATGGATTAGCAATATCCATCAAAATGATTCATATTGTTATTAAAACCGTGTTTCGCAATTATGGTGCTGGTTAGTACGCTGTTTCCAGTTTATTTTCTTTTTCAAATTGCTGTCCTATTTCCGGCATTGCTCGAATTGTTCGCATTTAGCGAATTCCTTTTATTATTAGCTACCAACCTTTAAATAGCTCAACCACGTGCCTTCCATAGAACCATTAGTTCGAAGCTAAATAACGAGAAAACCAATAATGGGCATGATTCCTCAAATCCTTATAGCATTACTTCTGCGGAACGTCTTTATAAGAAACCGGTGCAAGTATACAATGGTTCTGTTCAATTTCAACAATTTTATGCAATCGTTTATGGCTAAATCATAAAAGTCGCACCGGGCCATCGATCTGGTTAAGCTACTCTTACCGCGGTTGCTCCGTGGATGGGTGACCATCTTTACATACCAAGACCCCTCCGTGTCTCGGAAAGCACGTTAAGGCGTTTGTCCCGGCTGTCATTCGGCGATCTTTGACATTCGTTACAGGTATTCAGACGCCCAAAAGTCTGACCAGTTGTATTACCCAGTAACTGGGTTGTGGAGGTCAGATAAGCAGTCGCTCCATGAAAAATATTAGTATTCAGTGGTATTGTTGGTATTGTGTGGAGCCTTCTGTAGATCTATATTCTGTGCCAATGGTTCGCATCGTCGTCGTCAAGTGCGATAAGCGATGAGGGTCGAAGAATCGATTGTGCTCGAGTGTTATCGATAGGCACTGCGACCTTTGTTTGTGAGGACATATTATGCATACCAATTAAGGAGGTACCTTTAAGAAGTACATGTTATTATCTGCGCGTAATGTAAGTGCATGCTGTTCTTTTCTTTAAGTTATGTGGAGCTTAGACTTAAGTTTGCAATGTGCAAATTGTAAAGTAATAGTGTACTCAATCTGGAAGAGCCTGATTAATAAATAAATACTTACAAGAAGTCTTTATAATGTTTATGTTATGAGGGTCAATGTTGTTTGACAGTTTTGTGGTTTCTTTGAATAACTGCCTTACCAATATCTGTATGGCTGGCTGTACATAAATGAAAAAAAAAATTATCTCAATAACTCTATCAGCCAGCTGTTTTTGTTATTATCATCTAGCTAGGACGATTATTAAATTATTAATATCATCCCACTCCTGTAATTTCCTAACGATTATTCCATAATCACTTAGCCAGAATCAAGTTAAATTGAAATTGAAGTGTTTATCGACAATTTTGTTTACTAGCTGTCGGCAGCTATCATACAGGAAAATGAGATGCCGTCTACAACCCCACCCTATTATGATTTGAGGGAGGCGGACGTGGGGCACCATAAAAAATACTCATTTTGCAGTCTAATACCACGTTATTTTTGCCATTATACTGTCTGTGACGGCTATCGCGCAGTTTATGCTCCTTTTTATCGCAGTTTGGATGTCTTGACCGTTGACATAGGAGTTCTTTCATGAGGTTTCGTTTTTCGATTATTTTAGGATATTATCATACTGGAAAAGCTGCCACGTTTAAATGGAATTGGGCTGGATACATCTGCCGCATGTCAGACGATCCAATGGGTCAAACTAACAAACCAGTGAGTCCCGCTTCATGGCAAACGACATCGTGGCAGGCTCAGATGGATATGGTGGGATGAGCTGTATTCCTTTAATAAAGATTGGTCCTGGGAAGCTCGGGACAGAGATAGGTGGAAGGAGAGTTGAGAGGCCTTTGCCCAGCAGTGGGACAGAAACGGCTAATAAAAAATAAAGTTGTCATACATATTACATACATGAACTCATTCCCATTGGGTTAGGCAGAAACTGCAGAACACGACCGGCTATCATAAAGGGCTAAGGAAGGAACACGGGTGGGTTTTAGTCAGTATAAAGAGTGACAATCCCTTCCGCTCCACTCAGAACGGGAGGGGTCAGTACATACTCCTTTTGCTTCATTTGTATTAAATAATTATGAATTAATTGTTATTTTCAGGACTAGGATACATAACTGTTGGTTTATATAGGAATTAGAACTATGAGTATTGAAGATACATAACTATACATTTTTGCAAATATTCCAACGGAACATGTCTTTACGTTCGTTACAATGACTGCGCACTGTTCGCTCTGTGATTTTCAGAAACACAACCTACAATCTCCTTTTTTCTCATTCTTCTGTCTTTAAATGTCACTTTCGCTTGTTCACAGGACGAAGAATCTTTAGAATCAGCGCGACCGGTACCAAACATCACCCACCACAGCATTATGTACGCTCCCAAATGCCTCGTCATCGTGTCGAGACAGGACTACATCGATACCTTCAGAGTAAGTATTAAGACTGATCTGTGTGTCTTTGACGCGGAATAGTTAAAATGACTAATTATAAAACAGCCAGACCTTCCTTCTTGGTCTTTGATAAGGTGCCTACCGTTTGTTAAATTTTAATTAGCTTGCATTTTTGAACAAATCCCTTAGTCCTGTCCTGCTAAATATTTGTCTGCTATATCTATATGAAAACTGGAAGGTCATTTAGGATGCATGAAATACCTCAGCATTAAATTAATGCAACCTTTATTATTGAACAAAAATGCCTCAGTTCTTGCCAGCTTAATGTTTCTTCAGCTCTTTCTGCATGAGAACTAGAAGGTCATATGGGATGCATTCTGTACTTGTTCATCAAATCAAAATGAAGACCAAGAATCTATACTTAATATTATAAAGCTGAAGAGTTTGTTTGTTTGTTTGTTTGGTTGAACGCGCTAATCTCTGGAACTACCAGTCGGATTTGAAAAATTATTTTTGCATTTGATAGCCCAATTCTTGAGGAAGGCTATAGGCTATTTAACATCACGCTATGACCTTTAGGAGCCGATCAAAAAGAAAAAAAGTCGGAAAGAACGCTAAGCAAAAACGAAGTAATAGCGCGGGCAGGCGATGCGATGCGACGGGGTGGGTCGGAGTAACAATAAATTTCACGCGGACGAAGTCGCGGGCAGAAGCTAGTGTAAGAGAATGAATAAGTTACACTGTTCTAAGTTGAAACTTTAAAGGTGTAAAAGTTTAGTCGCAGTAGGGATATCATACCTGCTATCCCTTAGATGTTGGAGTGTCTGCTGATTTTTCACTGTTATTCTTCTTATGTAAATGGTTGAAAAGTTATACAACCCAAAATTCATCCATTCCAGAACTGCCTCGGTATAATCTACACAGTATGGGTGGAGAACCTAGGAGTGCCTCTAGAGACGTTAGTCGGTAACCTGGTGGGCGGCGTGCTGGTGCCGGGCGCGGGCGGGCCGCAGGTGCGCTTCAGCATCGGCGCCGGCGACCGCCAGGCGCTGCAGCCGCCCGCCGCGCCGCCCATGCCTGTTACACACACTGCCGTCTATATGCTGCTGAGGCTGCTTGGTACGTAGACTGACATAAGTAGTTTGATACCTTTAACCAAAGTGTTTGTGAATATTTATCTGCCAGGTGATTTTTTTGTTCTTGACTGACCTCTGTTGTTGGTGGACCGACATCCTGATGAAGGTCATAGGAATCTACTAGATGCGGAAAGCACAGGAGCGGTCGTTGTTAATGCTTGAGCTCATAACCAGCAGTGGACTGGCGGTAATTGGTGGCACTACGCATGCAGAATATTAGTCTTCTCGTAATCTTAGCAAAAACAGAATCGTACCCTATTAAAGTTAAATACTATTGTAACCAAGTACTGTCCCGTTGGTCTCGTGGGTATTGGGTTTTTCCATTGGAAATTTCCTGGTAACAGCCGGGAGTTTGGAAGTTCGCGGTGTGGTACTCTCGTAAAGTACGTTAATCTCTCCCCGGTCGTGTCGGATTGCCGTCCCATCGGACGAAATAGAGGAAAGAGAAAGTGTCTGCGCACACATTTGCGCACTATAATATCTCCCACACCGAAAGCTGGTGTCCGCTGAAATTAATCGGCATGGCCGAAATTCGGTCTGGGGGACTTTATTTGATAAGATTTTTTTGGATAAGTGAGATCGAGGTTTCGATTTTCAATAAAGTAAACATGAGGTTGACATTTTTGAATACTTGATCAAATTTACATACCAAACTTTAGTCTTCTATGTAATTACGATTTTTTATTCTGATTTTCACCCAGAACTTCTTTATTCCAGGTATCCACAACTCGGTGACCCTATGGTGCGCCGTCATGAGCGAACACAAAGTTCTGCTGGTCTCCTTAGCAGCAGCTCGTTTAGCGGCCGCATGCAGAGCCTTAGCGGCCCTCATGTTCCCCTTCAGATATGCTCACGTATACATACCCTTACTACCAGCGGGGTTAGCGGAAGTGTTGGCTACTCCAACACCGTTCCTGATCGGAGTGCATTCCAGTTTGAAGGAGGAGGTTTCGGAACTGGTGAGTTAGCAAAAGGTTTTAAAGTATGTCTTCTGTTTCTGACGGGACTGACAAATGTTCTGGAATTAGCAAACAATAATTCATGATCATGATTTGAAGTAGCAAGGTGAGTCTAAAAATGGGCATGTTTATCAAAAAGCTGCGAATACACCCGCGCCTCGCTTAGGCTTCGCAAAAACTGTGACTCTGGTTTTTGTGGCAGTGTTTTATCTAATCTGCGAGGTCTTGCTACATATTGTATCTATCTTTGTTATATTTCCAGTAGTCTGCCAGAGACTGAACGAAGGAAAAAAGATTTACCTCATTTGAGAACTTTTTACCTCATAATTTCATCGTAACCAACTCATAGCAAAGGACCCGTTGTCAACATTGTCAAGGCTGGTTGCTACAAGTTGTTAGGCAAAGGCAAGCTCACCAAGCAGCCCGTCATAGGTAAGGCCAAATTCTCCAAGACAGCCGAGAGGAAGATCAAAGCCGCCTGTGATTTGTCTGTGCAATTTAAGTATATGTACATCATATTTTTCTTCTTACCATTCCAGCTGGACGTAATAGTAGCAGACTTAGACGTGGGCTCCCTCCACATACCAGCTGGAGTGAACATCCCCCGTCCGGAAGGAAAACTCCTCTCGTCTCTCCAAGAAGCCTTAGCGTTAGTACTGCAGCCGGAGCTTCGGTCTGCAGACTCGGCCTTCGCCCCTCCGCCACCGGCGTCGTCACCACCTCATATGTTGGATAAGGAGATCAGGGCTGTGTTTATGAAGACGTTAGCGAAGCTGCTGCAGGGATATAGGTATGTTAATGATTTTTTGGTGTTTAAAGAATAATTTGGTATACATGGCACATTATTTTTGTTTAAATACGTAAAAAGATAGATAAACCATTTATTTGGCGCACATAAAAGACAGCACAACACCAAAAGTACAATAAAAAAAGAAAAAAAGAAAGAAAGAAAAAGAGAAAGAATAAAAAAAGAAAGAAGAAAAAAAGAAAGAAGAAAAAAAGAAAGTAAGAATTGAAGAAAGAATTTTCAAAAGCATGAAACTTGGAATGGAGATTTCGAAACTTTTGAAATTAAACCGCAACTTATCATGAACATAGTTTTTTGTCCCGAAGGACCAAGCAACATAATATTTTACGAAATAATATCACACTAATATTATAAAGCCGAAAGTTTGTGTGTGTTTATATGTTTGTTACTTCTTCACGCTCAAACGGCTGGACCAATTTTGATAAAAATTTGTATGGAGGCAGCTGACACCCTGTATTAACATATAGGCTACTTTTTATCCCGATATTCCCACGGGATCGACATTTACGCGGGTGAAGCCGCGGGGCGCAGCTAGTATTATCATATTTTCGTCGTCCCATCTAATTTCATCCCGGTTTTCGAATCGAAAATTTGTGAAAGAAATCTATAATTTAAAAGAATCTATCATGATCTCTTTATTTTACTGTCCTGGCTGTATGTTGATCCTCCATGAATCCTGGAAAATATCGTTTTAGTGTGCAATGTCTTTTGCTAGGACTGACTACCTTACATTCATAATCACATATTTGTTACTAAACTAATAATCAAACCTGTCTTCATTTCAGACATTGCCTCACAATAATCCGCATTCACCCGTCTCCAGTCCTGACCTTCCACAAGATGGGTTTCCTAGGAGCCCGCGGACTCTCGCAGTGTCAGTTCGCACTGAGACTTCTCGACTCCATGTTCTTTAACGGACTGGTCGCTGAAAGAGGCCCGCCTTGGAGAGCTACCGATATATGGGACGAGCTTGTGCAGTAAGTCATTTTCATCATCGGCCTAGTCTTTTCCAAACTTTGTTGGAGTCTGTTTGCAGTCTCGTCGGATGCAGCTGATACCAGAATTTGACATGGAGCGGCTGCCTTTCTGACTTCCACAACCTAGTTACTGGGTAAAACGATTCATTTAATATTGGTTGGAGAACTACTGGTATATGGGATGACCTTGGGCAGTATGTAGACGTTATTTTTGTCGATCCAGAAGATATAATAGATAGAAATGGAAGAAACTCTTTCGGGGAAAAATAGTCGACCTTTGCCATTTTTGACAAAAACTCCCAGTAAATTGAAACTGCACTAAGTGTGCACAAACACGAGCGACACGCGTTGACGGCAGAGGCAACTGCAGCCGTCGACAACTGCCGCTAACGCGTGTCTGCGGCAGTCGTCGACGCGTTGACGGCTACTAGCAATGGTGTCATGGCAACTGCGACACTTCTGGTATTAGGTTAACGTCCTTGATTACATAAAACATAAAATTATATCTTTCTTTTTCAGAAACCTTCCGGAGCAAAATCGACTTGAGTCTCTAAATCCAGAACTGGAGTTGCAGCATTTACAAGATTTAGCGATGCAGTTACACCTTAACGAAAATCCTAATCCACAGGTTAATAAAAATGTAATTTATCAATTTTCATGCTTGCATAGAATAAACTTGCTACAAATGCCCTCAAGATTTTCAAAAGGTGAACAGTATCTTTCTACATGTTTATAAAAATTATTCTAATATTTCGGGTTCTGCTGAAATTCTTGGTAATAGTTTGATCATGGCAACATCCTGTATAATTATTATAAAGATATTCTTAGTAATGTCATAGTAATATTTGTTTTAATTGCAGGCATTCCAGCAACGCATTTTACGGCCGCCAGAGGGCGCGTCCTCTCGTATCCACCAGCCTCCACTCCCGCCGTTAGATGCCGCACGAGTCAGGGATGTTATGAGAGAAGTGGCGCAAAGAAGCACTACCAATCCCAAGTACGTACAGACACTCCATCAAAAGTATTCGCTTCGGGAATCATTGTTGTATATTCGGTAATACGTTAACAACATGAGATCTAATATAGAGCTGTTATAACCATAGAAATACTTGTCTATTTTCTATTACCATGATTACAACTCTATGCAATTCCAAAACACCTTTCAAAACTTTTGAGTGACAGATGACGGTCTGCGACCGGAGTCGGTCACCCGACAGACACAACTTCGTACAAATGCGCGATGATAGCTACTTTATCTTACTGAGATAAGAGTTACATTGCAATGGCACTGGTTTTACAACGATCGTGAATGTCCTACCTAATAACGATGTTTACCAGGTTGACAGCACTCCGTCCACCTCAGGCCCGCATAGTCCCGCCGGCCGCGCCGCCCACAGGCGCTGCGGACTACGGACATCTACTGCTTACCAACTCAGCCAGGAGACTAGAGGTATGTTTGGTGGAAGACCAAGCACTTCGCAAACGATTTTACACTGTAATGCCATCTGCATAAATATCAGAATGGAAGTAGCGTGGGGTTTGGAATTGTGCTCAATGGATGGGAACAGCGCCCTAATTGCGTAACACACTAAATCTCAATCTGAATCATTTTGAAGGATGTTGCTATTTCATTGCTTTATATGTTCGAAAAATACATATCTGCTAAACCACAAGCAACGCAATGAATGTTGAAACTACCCGGCAGGTTTGACCGCTACTTAATTATTATCGAATCGGACATTTTGCGAATCGCACGTTTTTTTACACAGGACGTTTATCAAATAAAAAAATACTATATGCACTAGAGAATAAAAGGCGACTTTATGTCGTTTTGTGTCTGGAACTTATTATTGTGGAGTTTAAATGTAACTGGCGATGTGTGAGTGTATGTATTCTGTAACGTCATGCCATGCCCTTCATCCTTTTCTTCTTTCATTATTTATTGATGTTAATAAACTTTGTTTAAATTTTAGTTCTAGTTTGTAAGCAGCTACTCTCCAATGTATTTTCTCTTTAAATGTTATTTACAACTATAATTTGTGTTTGCATTAGCAGTAATACCTTTCCTGAATACTATTTTGTAAACCAATGTGGAATATTGGTGTTCTTTAATAAATACACATCTCTGTCTGCCTACCCCTTTGAATACAAGCGTGATAGCGTGGTGCTATGTGCTGTGTAATAACCGAATTCGTAAAATTCGACGTTTTACTAAACTCTTTACAGTGTACTGGTTAAGATTCAAGTAGGATGGGATAATTTTAAAATAAAAACAAAAGAAATATGATTAATTTATTTTTTCGGTAGGTCCTACGCTCCTGCATCGCAGCGATATTCGAGTGTCGCTACGCAGACGCGCGCAAGTCTCTCCCGGGCGTAGTGCGCGCGCTACGAGCGGCCGGCGCGCGCGCCGCCCTCGTGCGCGACCTAGCTGCGCGGCTGCCTAGCAACAAGCATCTCTTACATCATCATCAGTTCGAGCTGGTCGTCAGGTAAGTCATTTATTTATTCTCACTTCTCATGCTCTAAAAGTTCGTCTTTATGTTGTGCGTAGGTGACATAAAGTCGCCTTTTATGCTCTAGTGCATATTATAGTATTTTTTTTTTCTAAGACTAATATGTATAATTAGACCAAACGTCAAACGTCGCAGATTAAAATCATTATTTCATTTCCTATGCTTTAATTTATATTACTTCCGTGTTTTCTATCCTTAATTTAATAAAACCAGATAAAATAGTTGTCATTTATTATTTAAAAACGCAAAGAAACGTTCTATTCTATTCTATTTTTTTGAGGTTCTGGCTCCATCGGTTACGTTCGATGATTTTGACTTTGATAAAATGTTAAAAACCCAAGGCGCTGATGGTGAAATTTACAAACTAAAATGTAACATAATATAATTATGTCAAACTGTCAGATTTATTCTTCAGATAGAAGTCATCTGACCATTGAAAAATCAGCCCTTAGTTGAAAAAATAAACAAAATGTGATGAAATTATATTATCTTTTATCTATATTCTCACAAAATCTTAAACTTTCACGAAAGCAATAATTGGGGGAAATAATTGGTAGTTTGTTACGCAATTACCCTGCCAGTTGTAGTAGGGCAATCCCTATCCTCCCAAGAAACAAAATATTTTTTTTTTCTGTTTTATCATGTTTATAAATTGATGCCCCTCGTAACGGTGGAGTTCTGCTAGCTAATAAAATTTGACCTTATAGAGATTTCTTCCATAACGTTATGGACTTGGTACACATTGCATGTTAGTAAAAATATATCTTAGACAGACGATGCATCTGTTAGAAGACTATAATTTTGTTACTTGACGAACACTTCGCGATATTATGCTATGTAGTTTTTTCTTCAGTGCAAAATATTGGGAAGAAAGTGAGGTGGCGGCGAGAGTAAAACATTATTCACACTAACACACTAATAATAGAAAGGTTGTGAGTGTGTGTTTATATGTTTGTTACTTCTTGACGCTCAAACCTGCTGGACCAATTTTGATAAAATATTGTATGGAGGTAGCTGACACCCTGGATTAAGATATAGGCTGTTTTTTTATCCCGATATGCCAATGGGATTGACATTTACTCGGGTGAAACCGCGAGGCGCAGCTAGTTCAATATAAAAATAACGAAATTGAGCAACAGCTTTTTTGACGTTGGTAAAAAAAAAAAACAATTCGAGTTAACTCATCGTAACACGCGTTTACGCTGAGCATGCAGCCACCGTCAGCATGCGACGTATTGTATGCAAAAATGCATTTACCGGAAATTCAATACAATAATTTTTCTTTGCATTATATTCAGTCTTGCCTCAGCCACCAGCTTAATATCCTGTATTTTTATAATTAAATTAATATTGTAATAAATAAATATTTTTTTTAACTGAAATCCCGACCGCCGAAACATAACTTTCGACAGTGGATTTTTTGTATAAAAATAAATAAAAGTGTAAAATCAAACCAAATAATTTATTTCTTTGCAAACATGGGTAATTGGTACAGATATGTTTATACACTTCTGGACACATCTATTGGCCCACCTTGTATTTTCAGTTTCGTTTGATCCTAGCTAAAATTTTATATTAGGTCGAGCAAAAAGTTTTTATGCAGTTTTGAACCTGGCACATTCACAATTTCATTCAATAGTCTTTTTTTGAATTTCGAACACAGAATTTAAAGAAACAAAAGACAATTTGGAGCCTGTTTGTTGATAGCAAACAATCGAATACTAAGAAAACTTGGTTTTATTGGTTTACTTGGATTTAATTCTTGAAAAAATGATTGATATCTTTGGTTTTGCAACAAACATTACTTATTCTTAACATTAAGGTGAGGTTCTATCAATAATCTATGGATACTTCACCTGAAGTCGCCGCCCAAGCTGTGGCACTTATTCAGGCAGGACACAGCCAAAGAAACGTGAGTGTTCAACTTAATTTAAGTCGATCAGCGGTCCGAAATGTTTATCGGAGGTACCTAGAGACTGGCGGCTTTGTTCGTCGCCAAGGAAGGCCACGATCTCGGGTCACAACTGAAAGGCAGGATCGATTCATCGTGACGACCAGCTTGAGAAATCGTCACCTTACCTCCATTGAGATACAAAACCAACTTCGCGACTTCCACGGAGTATCTGTGAGCGCTCGAACTGTTCGGAGAAGGTTAAAAGAACGCGATATGGTACCACACAAGCCAGCTAATGGGCCCAAACTAACGCGAGCCCACCGAACAGCGTGCCTTCATTTCGCAAGCAGTCATTTAAATTGGACACAGCAAGATTGGAGCCGTGTACTCTTTTCTGATGAGTCTAAAATTGTGTTACATGGCAATGATGGAAGGAAGAAGGTCTACCGACGTAAGGGAGAGCGTTTCGCACAATGCTGCTTTGAAGAGAGGGTTGCTTATGGCGGTGGCTCATGGACTGTCTGGGGCGGTAAATCCGCGAGCGGCAAAACTCAACTTGAGGTTGTTACAGGACCACGGCTGCCATCATTAAATGCTGAAAGGTACATTCGTGAGTGCTTAGAACCTCACGTGATACCATACGCGGACTATGTGGGCCCAAATTTCCTTTTTATGCATGATAATGCAAGAGCCCATGCGGCCGGCATCGTCAGGGAATATCTTCGGGATGTGAACATCACAGTTATGGACTGGCCAGCCAGAAGCCCAGACATGAACCCCATTGAGCACATGTGGGACGAGCTAAAAAGACGTGTTAGGGCTCGTCAGCCAGTTGCCCAGACGATGCAGGAGTTGAAAACTGCCATAGAAGAGGAATGGGAGATGATCCCTCAAAATTTCATAGAGCGGTTGATAAACTCTATGCCTAATCGTATGAGAGCTGTGGTAGATGCCCATGGAGGCAACACGCGTTATTAAATTAAACCTTTATTTGATAAAACATGTTTTTTATTCAAAAATCAATTGCCTTTAACAAGGTGCATATCCGACTTGTTAGGCGTAGCTCCATGTCGTATGGTATTCTGAATTCAAATTTAAAACAATACGATCGAAAAAGATGGTAAAATGTATCAGGTTTAAAACTGCATCAATAGTTTTTGTTCAATCTAGCAATCATATTTCGGTAGGGGCCATCGAAACTTAAACTCTAAGGTGGGCCAATAGATGTGTCCAGAAGTGTATTATTTAAAGTAGAATAAAAATATAATTCCTACTTTGGGTGGGCCTCAGGAAACATTCGTAAACTATAAATGTTGGCATTTGTTTGTGTGCGTTGTTTCAAATAAACGTTATATTTTGTATTTCCTTTCCAAATGAGATTTTTTAAGTTTTGTGCCATTTTCCGAATGATTAGGCCCCCATTTCTAATGTGCAATAAAAAAATATGTTTCTTATTTTTCGCTTTTATATTGCATTAGTAGTTAATTTAAACAACAATAATAAAAAAAAAATAGTAGATATAGCGTAAAATACTTTTATTGTTAGACGTCAATTTGGTTAATATAAACCATAAATAATAAGTTTATTGTACAAAGAAACAGACATATGTACAGACGCCAGCACATCAACCTACTGTAATCTGTCAAGTTTCTTTAATAGATTTTCAACTTTATCGCTAAAGCATAATAAGGTTCAAAGTTGATTGGGAAAATTTGACAGTTTCGGGTAGCTTGATGTGCTGGCGTCTGTACTCAAAGTTATTCATAAACTAAACATGATTGTAGTTTTGGTCAAGCGCAGTTTGAACACCTGGCTCCTGAATTAAGTTAAAAGATACTTGTACCTTAGGAGCCAGAATATGATTGGGCTTCTAGAGTTAATAGTCATCATCGTCGTCTTCGCGTTTCTTCTCAAATTCTACGAGCACACGGGTGCAAAAGAGTCTCTGGCCCATGTACGTAATGTATATATAAGCGTCGTACTTCCCATACATACCCGTCTCTTCCAACTCCCGATAATCTATGACGTAGTCATCGATTATCAATGTTCCCTAAAAATAAATTGTAAGTACAATATTTTAGTAGATATCTGTGGAAACAGATCATTGGAGAGTTATGCACAGCTAGTTTGTTATAAAAAGGTCCTAAATGAATTTTAGGTGTTACGGAATTTGAACTTTGTGATAAGTGTGAATTTCGCCAATGAAACTGGACGCTCTAAATAGCGGTAAAAATAGAGAATACAATCCCGGAATCCATTATCTCGGGGTCCCGGGATCCCGACCGTTTTCTGGCCCCGAAAATCCCGGGACTGTACTTGGCTAATCTCGGGATTTTCGGTATTGCCACAAACAAGCCTAGTTTGTATTCCGTAGTCCGTTGCGCCTTGAAAATAACCTTGCCTAGATTATTTTAATACATTACGACAAAAAGCAACTCGTACAATACGTAGGTACCCACTATTTACTACACAGGTACAGTCTTAATAATATGTTTGTCGTAGAACTTAGAAGGGACTTCCCCACTCGGAATACTGTAATACAATACTCTTAAGGTAGTTCGTGGATATCACTTAGAAACAGCATATAAGTATCTATTGTCTATTCCTCCAACCAGCGTAGAACCTGAACGAGCGTTTTCAGCTGCTGCTTATGTTGGCAATAAACTACGAAGCAGGCTCGGAAGTCAAACATTGGATGCTTTGATATTTCTGCGATTATATTTTCGAAATTCTAAATAGTTATTATGTACTGTTTTTAATTTCTTGCAAAAGTATAGTATTTTTTTGTTTGTGTTTTTTCTTTTCTTATTATTATTCTGATTTGTGTTGTGCAAAGACATTAAAGAAATTTTTTTTAATTACTCGTTTTTCTTTAATTTTAGCCCAATTAGAAACCACATAGTCTAATCCCGGGATAGGCCCGGGATCCCGGGAAAAGGCTTCAAAAATCCCGTAAGTCCGGGATTGAAAAACATGCTCGGGATTGTATTCTCTAGGTAAAAACAAAATCCATTGTGCTGTTTAGAAGAACTAAGCAGTTACACAAGCACGATGTTTTTTTTACTATAGATACTAGCTACTGCTCGCGACTTTGTCCGCGTGAAATTTCGACCATGGACCCACCACGTCGCATCCCATCGCCCGTCCGCTTCGCTTAACGTTCTTTCTGACTGTTTTGTTTTTCCTCGGCTCTTTAGGTGGGTCGTGGCATGTCAGCATGATGTTAAAGTTAGCCAATAACCTTCTTCGAGAATTAGGCTATCAAATGCAAAAATATTTTTTCAAATCCGACTTGTAGTTCCAGAGATTAGCGCGTGCAAACAAACAAACTCTTCAGCTTTATAGTCTTTTTTTTCAGCTTTTTTTTATTTATTTTTTGTATTGATTAGTTTATGTAGATAGAAAAATTCATATTATTACCATAGGCAAAGGGCAATCTGGAGGATCGATTTTTGCCTTTGTGAGGATTTCTGGCCAGTTGGAGCCTATATACTTTTTAGCCATGTTACAGAAACTCTCGTCAGTTAACTGTTGATAAAATTTAAAGCCGCCATCCACCTCCTTGTTTGCAATTATATCTATCTGAAAACATTAAAAACCATTTTATTTTAAGGGGCTTACACGACCTAAACGCAAAAAAACGCAAGTTTTAGAAACAATGAAAGTATATGATCGACTACAGTAAACAAAACCAGAAAAATATATGATGTTCTTCAGGATATATGCTAGGTAGATAGTATGTTGAAAACAGAATACAACTAATTAGATAGATACGATAGAAAAAAATCATGAAGATACCTCTAAAAACTTTCTTTTTACAATAAAAACCATACTAATATAAATACAATCGTTCTGATTTTTTGTCAGATTGTTCTATAAGTAACATACTAAAACACTAGTGTTTTAATTTTTTAGTCCAAACAATTGATTTTTTGTAATTAAATAATTGCTTCATATTTTGCAATAAATTACCAGCGTTGCGTCATCGCGCTTCTCTTTCCTTTTATGCAGTCCGACAGTGACCACGTTTTAGTTAGTTTTTTCGTTCCCCTTAAGCCGAAAGCGTAAGGTAGCCCACAAAACTCGGTTTTTTACATTTTCTGCCGGCCATTATCAAGTTGTATGTTGATCTAAATATGATTCTAGCCGTAACAAATATTTATTTATAGAATTTTAATCATAAAAATCATCAATTCAACTATTGAATGATTTTTTCATGAAATCATGTCATTTGACGCCAATTATAACTCAAGGTTGTATTGCTGATTCTAATGATTATAATTCTCTAAAGTCATATTTGTTACGGTCGTGAATATTTTTTTAATAAACAAACAACCTAATACTGACCTGCAAATTACAAAAAACGTAAGATAATTTGAATTTCGTGGTCTACCTTAGCACATCCCCCTTAACGAATCACTGATTGCGATATCATTCCTGCTAGGCGGCAGGCGGCTGTCACATTTTCTTTTGGGCTAAATTCTTACTTCATAAATTACTGCCCCAAGTTTGTCTCTGGCTTAAAACTTACACCGTACGTGACATTGAGTTCTCTATCGAGTTTAGCATAAAAGCTGAAAGCGTCGTGGGTTCGGTTGATCTTCTTCCGAGTCAACTTGGATTGTACCTCATACTGCTCTGGGTCCTCGCACTGCAAGACGGTAAGCACTAACCATTGTCCTTTACCCTAGAAGTAAAAGAGAAAAACATTAATTATTAGAAAAAAATCATTTGTTTACATTTTTCATTCACACATTTGAGTCCACTTGCAACACAAATCATTAATAGTAGATTATTCACCAAAGGGATAAAGTAGTGTCTCATGACACTATATTGAATCCGGATAGAAACGAAAAATTTTAGCGCTCAGTGCAACGATTCAAGCTTACCCAAGACGATGACAACTTTATTCCCAAGGGTATTAAAAAACAATACGATACCTACTCCATTTTTTTTACTAAAAGTTTTTGTTGTTTCCAAATTCAAATCGCATTATTGACCAGCATATTATTACCCGGCTAGACACTAGCCCCCTTACTAATAAACGCTGTATAGCGTCTTTACCTATAGTTACACAACGCTTTGTATTTTTCATTCGAAAGTCAAATTACTGACGACTGAAAGGGGGTTAGGCTATAATGACTTGCTTGGCTAGACTTTTTTATTATTTCTGGATGGAAAATCATCAAATGACCCCTCCCGCTCTGGGTGGTGCGGGATTGTCAGACTAAAACCCACCCGTGTTCCTTCTTTAGCCCTTTATGTTCCGGGCCAGCGGTAACCCTTTCGGACATGCTTGGCTAGGCTTGATGACATTATTGAGCAATTCATTGCAAGTTAATTTAAAATGAAATTAATGAATTTAAAACTCAGGTCTGTTTCTGTCAATCGTTTGAAGATAACAGAAACGACGATTTAAGCATTTTCAGCGCTAAATAAATTTATTCATTGGTGATGCAAGCGGTCCTTATTGTTAGAAGGTTATTACCGAACTTGTAGTAGTCAAAATTATTTATTTTTTCATTTAAAAAAAAACGTACCAGAATCTCTTCATTTCCGAAACCATTCACCAACAAACTGGTACAGCTTACAAAAAACAACACAATCCACATAGTTGTTTTGTTAACTATACCTACGATACAATACAACGAGGCTTGTTTGCGCAGCGTTAAATAAAGCCTATGTGACATGTCAAAAGACCATAATGATCGTATCTTTAAGTATGTTTAGAAACGACAAGCTCGTAACGTGTTTGTAATTATTTAGATTTTTCGATAGTTAACTATTGTTCATCTGTTCAGAATTGATCGATGTTAAATTGTTTGCTGAAGGAATTCATATAATTCTGTGGAAATATACTGCTACGGTGTACTGGCCAGTCTATCTGTACTAATATTTTCTTTTTTTTAAACGTTGCCCCACACTAGGAATTACTCCTGTATCGTGGGTGCGTTTACAAACATTTAAATTCACACACAAACAGCCAGACTCGGAACAACTACCTGTAGGCAATACAAATATTTGTTCCGTGCGGGAATCGAACCCGCGACACGCAGCGCAGCAGTCGATCGCTCAGCCACTGCGCCAACCGTGTCAATATGATAAAGCTGTAGATTTTTTTAAATTTTTTGTTTCGCGCTAATGTCTGGAACTACCAGTAGGATTTAAAAAATCTTTTTGCGATTGAAAGTCCAATTCTTGAGGAAGGTTATAGGCTAAGGCTCAGCGCAGACGGAACGGAGCGCAGCGGAGAGGATTTTATTAACGCGCTTGAAAATAAACTTTAAAATTATTACAATAAAGTGCATAAATGCTTGAACCTGACAAAAAATGCTCGCGCGTCCTCGAAGCTATGCGGGAATCCCAAGCTCGAGCATACGTGATTCGTAAAGAAAATACCCGAGACCGCGCGGGTATTATTCCTCTGTCTGCGCTGACCCTTACTGAGGGCTAATTCCCGCCATTTTATGAATGTTCACCCTCTGATCTCAGTGTCAATCTGTCAAAAATACCTCTAACTTCCCTATATTTTTGACAAGTTTTTGATATTGACTGTCCCTGAAATGAGATTGCGACCAGATTTTAATCGTTTTTAATTACGGGAATTGGCCTTCTGATGATAAGTGTCGTTCCTTAGGAACCGAGCAAAAATGTAAAAAGTCAAAAGACCGCTAACCGACAATAAAGTAATAGTGTGGGCAGCCAATGCGATGCGACGCGGTGGGTCAGGGATTTTTTAAATAATGTGGTTGTTATTTTTCCGAGTTCAAAAAGGAGGAGGTTCTCAATTCGACTGAATCCATTCCCACGAAAACGAAGTCGCGGGCAGAAGCTAGTTCATCATAAAAAGTTAGTTCGAGTCTCTTGACCTACGAAATGTATCGGAAAAGTTTTTTGTGGTTTCTAACTTTTCTAGTACTCAAACCTCAGTTGGTCCGTTAGAGTTAATAGATCCTCATAAGAAACAGGATTGATAGGCATCAAAAAAATATTTTTGTGAAAATTGCCCATTTTCTTCCTGACTATATATTTTTTTCAAATCTGAGAATGCAGATCAAAGTTTCTCACAAATTTAAGGATAATACCGATTTCCTGTAAGTACAGACGCCAGCACATCAAGCTAACCGAAACTGTCAAATTTTCCCAATCAACTTTGAGCCTTATGCTTTAGCGATAAAGTTGAAAATCTATTAAAGAAATTTGACAGATTGTAGTAGCTTGATGTGCTGGCGTCTGTACAACGTGTTAGGTTACCCTTACTGCCACGTCTCAGACTTTCGGGCTTCTGACTACCCGTAACGACTGTCAAAGATCTACGAATGACAGCTGGGACCAAAGGCTTAACGCGTTTTCCGAGGCACGGAGGGATCTCGGTATCTTATGGATTTAGTCACCCATCCAGGGACTGACCTCGGTAAGCTTTGCTTACACTTGAAGATCAACCTGTGCGGTTGTTATTATGTAGCCACGAGCCCCTTTTGTATACTCTATATTTTTAATTTTGTTCAAACTTTCCTTGCATACAGAAATGCTTCCAGTCCCAGTTTTTTTTTTACAGATAAAATATTTGATAAGGTAGTCTTTTGTACTAAATATTGGAAAAAACGCGAGGAGACGGCGAGAGTAAAATATTTATATATTAATATTTAAAAAAATAATAATTAAGTAAGACAGTGGAATCTATATAAATAAAACGAAGTCGCGTTAGTTTCACCATTTATAACTCTAGAACGGCTGAACTGATTTTTATGGTTTCTGATTTGTTGGATTTGTCTCCGCCTCGATTAGCAGAATAACTATTAAAAAAGGGATAAATTCTCATAAAAATATGAAGATTGATTGATTGTTTGATTGTTGGTTTTTTTTTTGTATGATTGATTGATTTTCTCATAAGTAGTTACATTCGTTCTCATTGATTCAAAGGCGGTACGAAGTTCGCCGGGTCAGCTAGATTGTGTATAAAAAAGTAATAAAAGTAAAACAACCAACATCATTTATAACTTTGCAAACATGGGTACATGTATACGACGGAAATACAATAAAATACATTTAGCTCTAAGTAAAAGTCAAATCATTTATTTTTCAAATAGGCATATAAAAGCGAATTTAAACAACAATTATGTTTCTGTCAATCGTTTGAAGCTGACAGAGACGATGATATAAATACGATCAGCGCTAAATAAATTTAGTGATTGGTGATGCAAGCTAGCTTATTGCTATCTGACCCAACTTGTGGTAGCCAAAAATATTTAACACTAAATTCATAAAAAAACATACGTTTATTTCCAAAACCTTTCACCAACAAACAAGTACAGCTTACAAAAAATAACACAATCCACATTGTTGTTTTGTTAACTATACCTACGATACAATGCCTTATTTGCGCAGCGTTAAATAAAACTTATATGTCATGTCAAAAGATCGTAATGATCGTATCTTTAAGTATGTTCGTAACGTGTTTGTAATTATTTAGATTTTTCGATAGTTAACTATTTTCATCTGTAAGTACGAAAAATTGTATATTAAAGCCTGTCACATACTTGTATGTTGAAATTCACAGCAAGTTTCTCTAGCTTTTAAATTAATCGACTGCACTACCCATTTCTATACAGAGAAATAATAATAATAAATGAACATTTAATTATCTGCTACAAAGGTAGTCGCCTTAAAAATATGAAAATTGCAACATCTGATAAATCCTTCGTGGGAGACCATTATCTGCATTAGGAAATCTGTGTTAGATTACTAGCCTACATACTAATTTACACGGGGGTAACTGATGATGTGGTCGCCGATGGAGCACGCCAAAGTGAGACTTAACTATTTCCACTAGTATTTTTTTTACAATGGGTAGATTAGATATTGGTAGGAATTTTTAGAATAACTATTTGTGTCTGTTCAAAGGGTGAAAAAAAATATAACACTTTTATTTAAATTTTTTATTGTTCAAGTCTAGATTTACATCTAAAACAAAGGCTTGATGGCTAAACTCAATATCACTCGTCTAAAATATACTCAATAATAATAAAATACAAGGAAGAATACATGTTTGGGTGCTAGTAAGCATACAAGACAGGATATTAATAGGATACAGGGTCGTGTCATTTCTAAAAATTAGATGTCTCCGTGACGACTTCGAAATCAGGGGGCCTAAAAAAGCCACTTTGGCAGAATCATAAAAGGATAACATTATGATCCATAATATGGCGAAGACAGTCCGTGTTTTTCTTTTTTGCGCTGCACTACGTAGGTATAATCAAAGAGATTGGGATTGGATTTGGATTGGATTGATTGGTATTTAAGCACAGACAAAAAAAAAAATACTGAAAAATCCTTCACCAATGGGATTTGATACGATAACTTATCAGTTAACTGCCTATTATGATTCATAATCTTATATTTTTATGATTCTGCCAAAGTGACCTTTTTAGGCCCCCTGATCAATTTTATAAGAAAGCTAATTCCGTAATTAAAAACATTCGAAATATTATCGCAATATTACCCAGTAGTTAAAAATGTGGGGAAAAGCTATACAACATTTTGACAGAACATAAGAGTAGATTGTGAACGGTATTAAAAATACTGGAATTAAATTATTCTGTCGTAAAATCCAATAACAATCCATTTGATTGGTTGTTAGTCTTTCAAATAACCAATCACAGCGGCTAACGCCAAATTCGACATTATTTTAACTAACCAGAGCAGTTATCATTATCACCTACAATGCTACATGTATTTTTTGACGCCTGAATGACATTGACAGGAGGGCGTTGCTATTAATCATTTCTCAAATTGTCACAGAAATTGTATTGAAAAACAAGATGGCGACGTTAGTTCCGATTTCGACCACGCGCCAAAATATCCTCGTACCTTTGTAACCAAAATTAAAACTATCGTCTCTACAATAAATCATCTTCATCCTCGTCGCTGTCCTCATCAGTACGTTTATCGAAGTTGAGAATAATTTTCACACAGCCAACTTTCCTTCCGTCAAACAAAGCGTACACGTAAGCCTCGAACGTTCCGTAAATACCTTGTGTTGGCAGCTCCCTGTAGTCCATCACGAAGTTCCGGATTTCTATTAGACCCTGCAATTTTTTACGTAAAATAGATCAAATCAAAGATATATTCTATGGGAACGTACTAGTGGGATAAGAAATATCCTGTCTTACGTCACGGTCTGCCTGTGTGCCAATTTTCATCGAAGTCCATTCAGCCTTTACGACGTGAAAAAGTAACACATACAGACTTACAGAACGGATGACCGACGGGGCCGAGGTTCTCGAGTGGCGACCGCATACTAGAAGGCGTTGTAAGGCCTCCCACAAGGTGGACCGATGATCTTGTGAAGGCCGCAGGAATCCGGAGAATGCGGGAAGCGTAGGACCGGTCGATTTGGCGACACTTGGGGGAGGCCTATGTCCAGCAGTGATTGTCTTTCGGCAGAAATGATAACAATTATGATGAGGTACTAAATGACATTACTCACAGGTCTTAAAGGGCAATCGGGAGGATCAATTTTGGCCATAGTAAGAGCACGTTTCAAATTTTCTTCCCCATGCTTCATGAGGAATTTGCAGGCGGATTCGTCTGACATTGTCTGGAAATACTTAAAACCGCCGTCCACTTTTTGATAAACATCTATTATTGTCTGAAATCATATAAATTATGTCATGACTATACTCATGACATTTATTTTAATTCAATCATGTTTCACACAGTATAGAGAAGCAGAAATTGGCCCAAATTGCAGCCATTATAAATATAAGTTGTTAATTAATATTAGTATTATTAAGGCTCCTTCAAACAGGCGCGACTCGCGATAAAATCGCGTGCGACACAAAGGCACCACAAGTCGCGCAACGAGCGGTGCCTTTGTGTTGCGCGCTATTCGCGTCGCAGACGAGTTTTGAAATTTGCCTGCTTTATCCTTGAGATGGCAATGCGTTTTGAAATCTGAGGCGGAGGCGTCAGTCAGACTCTTACTGACTAAAACCACACGTGTTCTTCAACTCGCTTTGGCCAAGGCGCTCAAGACTTACGCTGTTAGCCACGCTCCTTGCGATGCCTCTGGTATTGCAGATGTCAACACGCGGCTGTGACAACTTACCATCTGCACGAAAGATAGCTAATAATTTTAAAAAGTCCATTTGTGTTTGCCTAAGTAACACCAGCCGCACGAGTCGATCGATCAGTTTAAGCTACGCTTGCCGCGTTTGTTCCGTGGATGGGTTACCATCTACACATACCAAGACCTCTCCGTGCCTTGGAAAACACGTTAAGCCGTTGGTCCTGGCTGTCATTCGTTTATCTTTGATAGTCGTTACGTGTCATTAGAAGCCCGAAAGTCCGACAACCAGTCTTACGAAGGGTTATCGTATAACCCACTAACTGGGTTGTGAAGGTTAGATAGTCAGGCGCTCCATGTAAAATACTGGTATTCAGCTGCATCCGGTTATACTGGAAGCCGACCCCAACATATTGGAAAAAGGCTAGGCATATGACAATTTAATTTAATTTAACATACAGCGTACGTGGAATTGAACTCCCTATCGAGATCTGCGATTACATCGAAACAGTCATGGGTCCGGTTGATTTTCTTGCGGCTGATCTCGCAGATCAATTCATACTGGTCCGGGTTGTCGCAGGACATTATGTTCAGGACCAACCATCGTCCTGGACCCTGAAAAATGTGTCATTTATTTCGTTAGAGAAAAAAGGATGAATGGTTTGTGTGAGGCATGATATGAATGAAAAAGGAGCGAATCAGAGTAGACGGCTGCTAGGCAAAGTTAAAAGAGAAGAACGTATTGCGCGAAACCCTTTATAATATGGCAGGCAGAAAAATATACTATCCAGTTAATAAAAAAACGAGTTCTAACTTTACTCCAAGCTCAAACCTTCGCGCCAGTGTTCGTATTTCGAACCTTCTCACGACTGAAGTAAAGTTCTTAAGTTGCTCAATGGCTTAAACCATGGGTCTAAAGATAAATCTTATTTGTAATAAGACCGAATGTGCGTTTTATTAATATAATTTTTAACATGACGATAATTATCGTGGACGTCCACGGCATCACGATAACACAGGGCAGTAAAATGTATGGAAATACCGGCTGACTTTTTTTACCGTTTGGACAAAACCGGGTATAAAAGTCGATTTATTCGTTTTTTTGTGAATATTAAAAAAAAAATATTTTTTATTTTATAAAAAAAAAACTGTGCCATAGACTCACCACATTCACCTTTTTTATACCCTGTTTTTGTCTAGACTGTAAAACAAGTCAGCCGGTATATGAAGACGCCTTTTCCGTCCACGATAACGTGTATGTGCATACATTTTATGGACGTGGACGACCATGATAATATCATCAAGTTATCAATTATAAAAACGAGCTATAGGTTCAAAGAGATTACTTACAAGCATAAGATCATGCAAACTTGTCACGAACGGTATACACGCACAGGCCACCAAAAATAAGACAGATTTCAACATTTTACATGGGATCGGACGAAGCAACAAATGACGGTTTTGCTTTGCTTTAAATACATTCGCACAATGATATCTCATGGTAAAATGCACATTTTGATCGTATCACTACTCAGTGATACGATCAAAATGTGCATTTTATCACATACTAACGTTTACATGCACATTTTTTTTTACATTAATAGTATTTTTGTTGACATAAGAATTTGATAATGTGTTTGATATTGTTAATTCCTTCACGCCATCGAAAGTTGATTTCTGGAAATAATTTTGCAGGTCTAGAAATTGTTTTTAGTCTTGGTTGTCCAGAAGTTTCAAACCACGACGTATGTACATCTGATAATTATACAGGGTGGCAGGGACATCGACGCACAAACGTCGTGAAAAGGTTACACCTGAAGCCTTAAATAAAATTACGAAAGTCATTAATCTCGGAAATGACCCGTTAAAAAAATTGACATTTTTGAGCGCGCAATGTATTGCAAACAACGCGATCAAAACGCTCAGCGGATGGCGCGCGCCGCGCGCGCTATTAACCCTACACACACACACACAAGTCTGTGGCGCGGCCGCCAGCCGCGCCGCGCCGGCGCCGCCGCTGCCGGACGAACGTGAACGTACCTACGAAATATCGCCTAACAACAACATTGATAGGTTCGTAACCTACCACATAAAATCATGTTTAATTAGTCTTGATAACCGATGGTAGTTACTTATTAAGTACTTACCCGTTATGGAAATAAAACTAACAATAAGCTTATTCCCATAAAATAGCGATACCGATGAGGATTGATAACAAAAAAGATGCTTGAAGAGAACTTAGCGATCCAGTAATGTTTAATTAATGAACTTACCTTAATCTCGCTCATTCCTAATGAGATAGGGTTCGAAGTGGCCGCCACCATCTCGCTCGCAGATCTGAGCGCGGCGCAGAGTTTCAGCGTGGACACGGGGCAAAAAAGTGGGATCCAGGACACACTCCTCACGCAGCGTCGCAAACACATTCAACACATTCACAATGCGATCTCTCATTTCTGCTACGGTATCGCACTCGGTCACAAACACCTTATCCTTGACGTAACCCCAAAGAAAAAATCTAATGGGGTCAAAGCCATGATTCGGTCCACAGTGTGGACCGAATTTCCGTCACTCTCAAACAACAAACACACACACACACAAACACACACAGAGAGAAAATTACTTTTGATTTTAAAAACTACGTTAAGATCACAAATTCGCGACAAACAGCACGTCCGTTTGCGATCAACAAAATCTAGGAACTAGCAAAAATCCGTTAAAATCGGCGAAATGCAAAAGAAATGTACTGTAGGTACCTACAGTGCATGCACCGAACACAGATCAACAAAATGATAGAGTGTGCAAACTCATTTAGTTATACCTTTTTACCTACTCACGAAATTAATTGCGAAAATGGATGTATTTTTTCTATGAAACAGTAAATTACATTGTTGAATTGCATTCAAAACTAAAATTAATGTTGATAATAAAAAAATATCGAAAAATTTCGTGATTATCAATACACTTCTACACGTTTTTTTTAAATCTTCTTTACTTAAGGCAAAAGCGTTAAGTTAGCCCGCGAAATTCAATGACCAGCAAATTGCAAAAAACGTAAGAAAATTTGAATTTCGCGGGCTACCTTAGCGCTTCCCCCTTAAATCGATGAAGCTTTAGAAAAATAATTATCCCCTCATAACGAATCTAAAATAAAAGTAGTAAACGGGTCATTCAATTATGTAGATGATTAAAATGCCCCATGTGACGCGTCTATTAGATTCATTGGGATATGTCGCCTTATCGCCTAGCTTCTTACGAGGAGACCGCACGGCGCCGCGGTGTCTTTGTCGGCGCATTTGAAAGCGAATAGCGTAGGTACGTAGAGACCGGTCGCGGCGCCGCGGTGTCTTTGTCGGCGCATTTGAAAGCGAATAGCGTAGGTACGTAGAGACCGGTCGGCGCCGCGGTCCCTTTGTCGGAACATTTGAAAGCGACTAGCGTAGGTACGAAAACAGTGTTGACCTCGCAAATGAACTTTAGCAATACAGCTGATCAGGTAGCCCTTTCGAGTTTTATTTACATTGCTGTTTTAAGTGAAACAAGTGAATTTACTATTTTTTAATTAAAAATCTCATTGGTTCAGATAGAAATAATGATTTTAAACGGTTTACAGTAAAAAAAAATGCAGAAAAATACGTAAAAATTAAGAAAAAGCCGACGAAAAATTTCAACGCAGGGGGGTCCAGAATCATGTACTGAATTCATGGTAAGCATTTGCGCGTCGATGTCCCTGCCACCCTGTATATTACATAACATGTATATACATAATGAATTTTTCAAGCTGGATGGCCAAACTCGAAACTATGAGGAATAGCGGAAAGTGCTCAAAAGAGTCTCGTGCTGGATTTTCATGAAAACTAAAACTGCATCATTGGATTTTTTAAAAATCAATATTCCTAGCCAGGAATCGAACCCGTTGATTTTGATTTTAAAAATCATACTGTGTATTACACCATTCGATAGTGTCCCTAATAAAGATCAAATTCTGGGAAGTAATGACAGACATACGGCAAACTTAAACAACAGAGACAGGACCCTCGGGAGGTGCACTCCAGCATACTTCAGGTGTTCGACGCTGAGCCCGTCATGCACAAGAGGTTTGCCTTTGGTCATTCCTTTAATAAGAGCATTAACTTAACTTGCTGGGAACCGCAACACAGGCTCCTCCCCTTGGCTGCAGGGCGCAGCGCCAACCATTGCAGTAGAAGGACCGATCGGCGACCGAACTCTAAAATGGTTGCACAAACATATTCGCGATCTTGCTCGGATCGCTTAGCCGCTCACACTCGTCGGGAGGCCAGGCCTAAAATCCAATTTTCTGGTAGCTTTCCAAAACTGGGAAAAGTTTTTACCACTTTAGCCTGCCTTTAAAATTTTTACGAGAGTCGCACATTTGCTCGATTGTGAATTTGATCGATTTTGGTCGTTTGTGAAAAACCCACACACAAATTTGGTCGATTGTGAAAAACCCACGACTTAAACCTAAGCCTGGCATCCCAATGAGCTTCCCTTACATGTTTGTTCCAGCCACACAGAACCTTTCTCCGACATATAGCATTATTTCTACCCTTGGTTAGGATAGCCGCCTTTTTTAAGACCTGCCTAATTCGGTCATACAATGAGTCTATTATTAATTTGTGGGCATTAAGGTTACATGTACCGTAGCTACATTCAGTGTACTTGAAAGAAAGAAAGAAAGAAATAGTACATTACTTCAGAGGGAAGAAAGTGACAGTTCCATACCGAGAAGCGAGGGGCGCAAACCATTTGAGGTATGGAACTGTACTTTATCCTGAGGGATGTATAGTGCTTTTTATTACACCTACGAGGAAAATTATGGACATAAATGCATAGAAATGTTTATATTTAGTTAAAAGTACAATTATTAAAAGTGCAGCTATTTTTTACACGACGCCTTAGTAACAAAAAATACTTAGGTACACGTTGAAGTGTATCAAAATCATACATAATCAGTAGTGACCGACCGAATGTTCGGTTTCGGTTTCGGCCAGTTTCGGCCAAATAATCTAGTTTCGGCCTTAGTTTCGGTTTCGGCCAGGAAATGGCCGAAACTTTCGGCCGCGCCGAAACTCGAGTGTTCATGAATTATCGTCCATCGTTCGGCGAACTTCGCGGCTAGCTCGTGCTCGCTCGTCGCGTCGCCGGCCCAGTTCGCCGCCGTCCATCGTTAATCGCATGGAGTTGAGGTTGTGTTTTGCACATACGAGGGCGGTCCCATAATGAATTGGCCTAACTATGAACTAATGAAGGAAATGAAACGAAACCAATTTTATTTTTCAATATAATCACCATGAATACTACTAACACACTTCTGACATCTGTGTATCAACATCTCTAAACCTTTATAAAAATAATCACAATTTTTAGCCTCAAAATGGCCGAAGACGGCCGCCTGCATCTCTTCATCGCTTGAAAATTTTCTTCCTCTTAAGTCTCGCTTTAAATTTGGAAATCTATACTAATATTATAAAGCTGAAGAGTTTGTTTGTTTGTTTGTTTGTTTGTTTGGTTGAACGCGCTAATCTCTGGAACTACCAGTCGGATTTGAAAAATTCTTTTTGCATTTGATAGCCCAATTCTTGAGGAAGGCTATAGGCTATATAACATCACGCTATGACCTTTAGGAGCCGAGCAAAACGAAAAAAAGTCAGAAAGAACGCTAAGCAAAAACGAAGTAATAGCGCGGGCAGGCGATGCGATGCGACGGGGTGGGTCGGGGAACAAGAAATTTCACGCGGACGAAGTCGCGGGCAGAAGCTAGTAAATAATAGCCGGAAGGGGCCATGTCTGGACTGTGAGGTGGATGTTCAACTTCTGTGAACCCGCATTGACGAACTGCATCTTTCGAAACACCAGCGGTATGAACAGGGGCGTTGTCATGGAGCAACAGGACACCTTTAGACAGCTTGCCTCTTCGTTTTTCCTTTATCTTGTCTCGTAATTTATATATTAAAGAAGCATAATATTAGCCGTTCACGACTGTATTACGTTCTTTAAAATCCACAATTAAAATGCCTTGAAAATCCCAAAAGATTGTGCACATCAGTTTTTTAGCCGATTGTTGCACCTTTGCCTTTCTAGGGGGCTTTTCACCCTTATAATGCCATCCCATTGATTCGCGCTTGCTTTGTGGGTCATAATACAAAATCATAGTTTCATCACTAGTCACTAGCCGCTCGATCACAGTCTTTGAATTTTCGCCACAAAGATCCAAAAACTCCGAAGCGCAGCGCACTCTTTCCTGTCTCTGTACCGCTGAAAGAAGTTTCGGTACCCATCTTGCACTCACTTTTTTCATGTGAAGATGTTCATGGATCGCACGATGACATACTTTTAGAGAGCCCAAGCCTAGCTGCAATTTCTCTAATCTTCAAACAGCGGTCACTCAGAACCTCCTCTTCGATTGCTCTTAATCGTTTCGGGAGTGAGCACTTCCACAGGTCGGCCGTCGTGGCAAATGTCTTCGACGGTTTCTCTCACCTCGGAAACTCTTTCACCCAATCTTTCACTGTGTGTCAATGTCTGCTAATCTAAGACTAAGCATTTCATGTCGATGCGTGTTTCTTATATTAAGTGCACGATAAATGTACTATTTAATGCAACACAATGTGTAGCGACATGTCGCGTAGAACTATATCAGGCCAGTTTATTATGGGACCGACCTCGTAAATGATTAGGTAAGTATTCAACTGTCTGTATGTATAATATACATTGTATATTCAAATAAATGTGTAAAAAACACACCAGATTTCTGTATACGACAGAAATTTTAAATATGTTTAAGTAAGTTTCGGTTTCGGTTTCGGCCGAAACTAAGAGCAAGGCCGAAAGTTCGGTTTCGGTTTCGGCTGAAAAACCTGTTTCGGTCGGACACTAATAATCAGTCTATAATGTTCCCACTGGTGAGACACAGGCCTCCTTTCTGTTCTCAAACTCAAACCATTTATTTTCAATTAAACCATTTACAGGCACTTTTGAATTGTTAAGAAGTCCGCGTTTTATGTACAAAAATAATTTCGTTTTTAATTTTCTGTATGCACCAAGGAGGTTGGTAACTGGTAAAAAAAAAACTGTATGTGGCCAGTAACAATTTACTTGAAATTTAATTAGTAGACAGTTAAAGTCTCTTGGCAGTATGACTGCTGACAAATTAAAAAAAAAAAGAAAAACCGGGTATGTAATGGAATTTCATACATATTTCCCACCCTTGGGTCGGAAGGATTTTCATACAAACTTCCATACCTTGGGATGAAAGGATTTGAAGGGCGGGATAAAGGCGTTTCTTCCCTCTAATTGGTATAATTAGTATGTATTTTCAGAGCAGGTGTGATAAAAATACATTTATTTAGCACAGACTAAGAGACACACAATACACCAGGTAGTTAGATATTAGTCGTACATCAGATAAAAAATAAGATAAAAATAAAAAGTGCAAAGTCCGATGTAAGAAATTAGCAGGAAAGTGTGCCTCACGGCTGCGCCAAAAAGGCCCAGTTCAGCAAAAATGCCAGACAACTGGTGCCTGACGCTGGTTTTCAACTGGACCTGAATACTTGAAAGGAAAATCAATGGTTCGCAAACCTTCTTGACATAAGTCATGATATTCACTGATTTGCGATTCATCTCTCTCCCCTCAGAGAACTGCATTCCTAGGCATATCAGAATTACATAGCTTCGGCCTAATCGCATCTAGATCACATTCAGTATAGGAAGATGGTACCATATATAAGTCCTAAGCTCTACCTTTACAATGGTTTTCCAAGCTGACAGGGAGACAACACGGTGATCTAGCCACCTACTACTGCCGTGGTGATAATGGTCCACAAATGTGTAACTACCCGGGTCGGCGTTAAGTGTCTTCACATCTGCACATACCCACGGCCTATCCAAACAATACCTCTCAAGCTCATCATAAAACAGTTCTTTGGGATGGGCATTAAAATCACCTATCAAAAATACTGTTTCAACGTCACTACTCTCTTCAATGGCACTAATTTCACCTAACACGTCCGAGAAAGTAGGCAAATTATCGATGGAGTTCACAGGCATGTATACGGAAAAGACTAAGATCTTAGAACTCCCGATTGTCGCCTTAATTGCAGTTGGTCGGGCACTAAAGGGGATTGAAGATTTTTACATGGAGCCTGGCATACCTACCTGTCCGCCATTTTGATTTTTTTCAGAATAGGCACAATAATTGGCTTAGGTTCAGAAAAGTGCTTGGCATCGGCACAAACACACAAAGTGAATATGTATGCCTGGCCAAATGGTCTAATTGTGTAGATCTGGTCTCAAATAAGAGTTAATCGTCGAATCCGACTCGGCTGGATAGCAATCGGAAAGCTAGGCAAGATTACCTTCTCGTCTCAAATAGGTACCGCAGTGTCTACAGACGAAAGATTTTAACCAGTATGTGTTGCCAGTGATCTCTTATAAAATGAGCCTAATCAGAGAACTGACTGAGATTCACGGAAAGGGCGATCGAATCAGAAATGAGGGAATACGCATTTGTGTTTGTTAAAAGGGTAAAAGTAAATAAAACAATTTATTTAGATATTTTATTGTTCGAGTAAATTTAGAATTTATAATTTTTCTAGATGTAAATTTAGACTTAATTCAATACAATCATGCTCAATAATAAAATACAAGGAAAAATACAAGTTAGGATACCTGCTAGTTAGCAAACATATTAGGATACTAGTAAGTTTACATAAGATATTCACCAGGATACAGGGTTGAGTCATTACTAAAAATTAGACGAGTCCGCGAGGTTTTCGAAATCTAATCAATTTTATCGAACGCTAATTCCATAATTAATTAAAAACGTTCGAAATCTAGTAGCAATCTCACCCAGCGGTCAAAATTGTAAGGAAATGCTCATACAAAATTTGACAGACCCTGAGAGTAAATTGGGAATGATTTTTTCTGTTGTCAAATCCAATGTCAACTTCAACTCTTGATTAATGGCTTTTGTGGAATAAACACCACAATTTTGCCAATTTCACGTACTTAGAATGATAGACCATCAAACGAAAAAAACCCAATGTCATAACATTTGATTAGTCTTTCAAATAACAGATCACAGCGGCTAACGCGAAATTTGACAGTAAATTAAGTAAACAGAGCAGTTATCATTATCGTCTACAATGCTACAAGGAAAAACAAGATGGCGACATTAGTTCCGATTTGAACCACGCGCCAAAAGATTCTCGTGCCTTTATTTATTTTACTATTTATGTACACACATATATAAACAGACACGAAATAAATCAGAACAGAAAAATAGGTACAAAGGCTTATTTCATATAAGAAATCTCTTCCAGCATACCTGCGATAGGACAATAAATAGAGAGATGTAGACAGCGTGTGAAAGAGTAAAGGAGACAAAAAAATAATACATACAATCTAATCTAAAAACAATTCACTTAATAAAACTAAACAAATATTATAAAAATATACTTACATAAATACAAATAAACATACATATACTTCTATATTAAATATCACTAGAATGTTAATAAATATTAAAACGTAATCAGAAAAAAAATATTGTAACCAAAATGATAATTATCGTCTCTACAATACACCATATTCATCCTCATCGCTGTCATGAGTATGTCTATCAAAATTGAGAATAATTTTTTCACAGCCAACTTTCCTTCCGTCAGACAGAAGGTATACGTGGACCTCGAACGTTCCGTAAATACCGTGTGGCTGCAGCTGCCTGTAGTCCATCACGAAGTTCCGGATTTCGAAATAACCCTGCAATTTTTTTCGTAAAATAGATCAAATCAAATATATTTTATAGAATAGCTTAGTATTCCACGGGAACGTACAAGTGGGATAAATGTATCCTATTTCCTAATCCAGGTCACGGTTTGCCTGTGTGACAAACTTACTTACTGACTAAACGAAATTCATTTAGCCTTTAAGACATGAAAAAGGAACATATAGGCAGAGTAACTCTCGCTTTATTATAATACACTCATCATAAGTCTTCAACATACTAAATTGGCAATGTATTCTCATTAAAAAATCCTAAAGAATAAAAGTTTGTTCGCAAATTTGCGATTGTTGCAATTAAAGCCAAACAAAATGCTTACGAGTTCGTAGGTATCAAATAGGTAAGTAATTTTAAGTGGCAGTGGGTAGGGACATTGCACGCAGAACCAATGGTCAACGGGGCCGAAAGAATCTTAAGAGTGGTGACCACGTACCGAAAGGCGTTGGAAAGCCTCCAAGCCTACAAGGAAGACGAATGACCTTGTGAAGGCCGCAGGACTCCGCTGTATGCGAAAAGCATAGGACCGGTCGATGTGGCGATGCTTGGGGGAGGCCAATGTCCAGCAATGGACGTCTTTGGACTGAAATGATAATAATGATGATGAGGTACTAAATGATATTACTCACAGGTTTTATAGGGCAATCGGGAGGATCAATTTTGGCTATAGTAAGAGCACGTATAAAATTTCCTTCCCCATGCTTCATGACGAATTTGCAGGCGGAATCGTCTGACATTGTCTGGAAATACTTAAAACCGCCGTCCACTTTTTGAAAAATTTCCATTGCGATCTGGAATCATATTAAATTACAACAATACATTTATTTTTATTCAACTATTTTTCAGACAGTATGGGGAGGGAGAAATTGGTGCATTTATTGTTTACCCAGCAATTGTATTAATAAAGAGATTTAAAATTCGCCAGCTTTATCCTTGGGATGGCAACGTAACTTTTGGAACGAAGTTCCTTATCGCACTTTATACTCTGCACACTTGATGATTGAGGGCTAGACTGAAAAAGTAAATTTTGACTTTCACGACACTTGCTGTATAATCCGGGAGGTAGCGTTACATTTTAGATAGTGTCTTTACGCCGATCGATTGACATCTTTTTCTCTCATCATCATCTCGAATGACTAATAAAATAAGTGAATCAAGCGTCAGCTGACGCACTCGCGGTGGGTGTGGGTGTGGGTAGTTACGGAAGTGGCAAAAAAATTAATTAAGTCATAGTACGCCGGCTGAAACTTTTTCATAAACAGTTGATATCATAATGAGCTGAAAAAAAATCGTCAGCTTCGTAGTGGAGGGGGGACTATGCGTCAGCTGCTCGCATAAACTTGTAAAAAAAACATCATAAAAAGTTATGGTACACGCCGGATGAAAAACAAGGTGATTGTTTCAATAATTAAAAGTACGAAAACAACAATCAGCTGCGTGTATAGCGGTGAAGACCGTCAGCTGACGCTGAAGACAGATTATTCGAGAAATGCACGGTATCTTTCAGAGTCCAGCTACAGAACTCCTCTGTCATCCATTTGGACGCGCTACCAGTCGACAGCGATACGGAGGAATTTTTCGATGCCCTATTTTAGTTTTATTTTAGTTTATTCTTTTTTTTTCGTTTCAAAACGAATCAACGCTTACAAGTTCATGCGAGCATGTGACGATTTTTTTTCAGCTCAGTATGATGTCAACTACATATCTATGAATAAAGTTTTGAGCCGGCGTACTATGACAATTTTTTTTTACCACTTCGGTAACACCCACACCACACTCACCGCTACTTGAGCAGCTGACGGTCGGTTCACTTATTAGTCATATAAGATCAACTATCGATGTCAACATCAGCCGGCTTACCCGGACTAATATTTATGCTTAGTTTTTTCTTCATTTAGTTACTCCCAAACTTTGTTAATTTATTTCATTGTGCCAGTTGTTACAGCGAAAAGAACTTCGTTGCAACCGGCCCGGGGTGTCCGTCCGTCGACACCTCCCGACCTTTCTTTTTTTTTTTCGTTTCCAAATAAAGGGTGGGAGAAGGGGTCGGTCAGAATCTTACTGACTAAAACCAAACGTGTTCTTCAACACCCTTTGGCCGGTGCCCTCGAAGACTTACGCAGTTAGCCATGCTCCTTGCGATGCCTCTGATATTGCAAATGTCAACACCCGGCTGTGACAACTTACCCTCTGCGCGAAAGCTAGCCAATAATTTGAATTTAATTTTAACTTACACCGTACGTGGAATTCAATTCTCTATCGAAAGTTCCGCATATATCGAAACCGTCATGGGTCCGGTTGATCTTCTTGCGGCTGATGTCGAAGATAAATACGTACTGGTCCGGGTTTTCGCAGTGCACTATGTTCAGGACCAACCATCGCCCTGGTCCCTGAAAAATGTATCATTTAATTCGTTAGAGAAAAAAACCGGAAAAGTGCGAGTTGAAGTCTCGTGATGAGGGTTACGTACGATGAATATGTTATCTTCCATATTTTACATCCCAAGAAGAAACTTAACATTGTACTTCAAAAACATGTTCTCCCATACATTTCAAATATTCCAACTGCAAATGTAAGTTGTCGCACAATATTGAGAGATTTACCGTTATTTTAAGACCATAGACTATAATCTATAAGTAAAGCACCAGTGTCTGTATTTTTTACAAAATTTTAGGCTTTTAGGATTGGATTTATTTTAAAGTTATAAAAGATAGAGACACTCACAACACGCCCTATTATTTGATATGTCAAACGGTACACAGCCTGCACAACTTTAAAAAAAAAATGCGATATGCCTCCCGAAGTGACCCCATATTCAAAATTCATTTATTTACGTTACACATATCTTTCAACTGGTCCAGTAGATTCGGAGCAAATTGACGGTGACAGACGGCCAGACAGACATATGTATGAGTAATCCTATAAGGGTTCCGTTTTTTTTTCATACGGACCTACGGAACCCTAAAAAGATGAAAGGATTGTGTGAAAAATTATATGAAAGAAAAGGGAGTGAACGATAGTGTGACGGCTGACAGGCGAGGTTGAAAGAGAAGAGCGTATTGCGCCAAACCCCTAATAACATAACATAAGACCAGGGCAGGCAGCGGAAGACGCTATCCGCCTCATTACAAAAACGCGTTCTAACTTTACTCCAAGCGCAAACCTTCGAGCCAGTTTTCGTATTTCGAATCTTCTCCCGACTGAAGTAAAGTTCTTAATACGAAACTGACAACTTAGATTCGTGTTTAAGGGGGAAGCGCTAAGGTAGCCCGCGAAATTCAAATTGTCTTACGTTTTTTGCAATTTGCTTGTCAGCATTAAGTTGTACGTTGATTAATATATGAATCGCGGCCGTTAGAAATATATGTTTACAGAATTATAATCATTAAAGTCATCAACACAACTCTCTAAGACCATGTAAGTCCAAAGAATGATGATTTCATGAAACAGTTATTCTTTGGACTTATGTGGTCTTAGAGAGTTGTGTTACGTACAACTTAATACTGACCAGCAAATTGCAAAAAACCTAAAAAAAATTGAATTTCGCGGGCTACCCTGGCGCTTTCGCCTTAAAGCCAGTTTTTGTATCAAGAACTTTAACTTTGTCAGAATAAAGTTCGGAACTTAATAGTTGTTCAGTGGTTTAAACCGGGGTCTAAACATAAATCTTGTTTTGTAATAAGATTATAACACCGAATGTGCGCTTTTGTTATTTCTAATGTGACGATATTATTGTAGACGTCCACGGGGTCATGACAGTAGGGAAGTAAAATGTATGGAAATATATGAAGACGCTTTTATAATTCCGTCCACGATACTATTATAACGTGCACGTATTTGCATACATTTTATGGACAAGGACGTGGACGTCCACGATAATATCATCACGTTAGAAATTATAAAAGCGCACTATAGCTTCAAAGAGACAACTTACAAGCATAAGACCACGCCAACTAGTGACGAACGGTATACACATACACACACAGGCCACCAACAACAAGCAAATTTTCAACATTTTACTTCGACGAAACTACAAATGATAGATTTGTACGGCTTTAAATACATTTGTACAATGACATCTCATGCCATGTCAAATGCACATTTTGATCGTATCACTGATTAAATTAATAACATTTTGTAGACATTAGAATTTGATTATATGTTTGATGGTTTCCATTATTCATTTCTTCACGCCATTGAAAATTATACATGGAAAAAATTTTCAGGCCTCAAAACTGTTTTAGTTGTATCATGTATCAGGAACTGCGACGTAGTCCTAGGTCATGGTTGTCCAGAGGTTTCAAACCACCGCGTCTCTTTTGCATGTATGTATTAGTTATCTTTTTTTGAGGGGCTCGCGGCTAAATAATAAGTATAATAGCCGCGCAGATCGATCGATCAGGTTAAGCTACGCTTGCCGCGGTTGGCCTGTGAATGGGTGGCCATCTTTACATACCGAGACCCCTCAGTGCCTCGGAAAGCACGTGGTTCCGGCTGTCATTCGTCGTTCTTTGACAGTCGTTACGAGTAGTCAGAAGCCCGAAAGTCTGACAACCAGTCTTAGCAAGGGGTATCGTATTACCCAGTAACTGGGTTGTGGAGGTCAGATAGGCAGTCGATCCTTGTAAAATACTGGTATTCAGCTGCATCCGATTAGACTGGAAGCTGACCCCAACATAGTTGGGAAAAGGATAGGCAGATGATATTAGGTATCTTTTTCGTCTTCTTTTGAAGTCGATGGAATGTAAGAACCCGTTCGTCGACTGTAACACTTCACTAATATGTATTTACAGATCATCATTCTTCTGTCCTTCCCATCCCGATTTATTTGGAGTCGCATCATGTCTTTTTTTCCCATACTTCTCTATTATTAGTAATCACCCCCTTTCTAACTATATCATCATTCACACAGTCCATCTATCGTTTCTTTGGTCTTCCCCTACTCTTATAGCCATCGATTCATACTCAAAACTTTTCTCACGACATTTTCCTCTTTCCTCCGTATCACATGCCAAGACAACCGATTTGTACACAGCTTTTCAGTTACCGGTGCCACTTTCAGATTTCCATTTATGTACAAACAAAGTGCCTGTATGCGTTCGAACTAAAGACCTACAACTCGGAAGTCAGGACCGATACCATTGGGGTACCACTGCAACTTTATATCTTACTACTCACTACAAACCTGCGCGACCAAAGCGACTGCGAAGTAGGAGTATCAGTTGTGCAGCGTTTTTTGAAATGAAAACTTCTTTAGCGGCGCTGTGTACTTTTTTTGGAATGGGTAAAAACTTCTAAATTCGCGTCAGGTCACGTGACCCTGATCGAAAATTCGTAAGACGTAAAACGTCAGACGTAAAACGTAAGACGCGCGTTGTTGAGGACAGCGCCATCTATGCACATCGGGAAGAACTACGAGGGCCTCGCGTACTAACGTCAGACGTAAAACTTAAGACCCGCGTTGTTGAGGACAGCGCCATCTATGCACATCGGGAAGAACTACGAGGGCCTCGCGTACTAACTACGTAGTTCATCCAACAACGACGAGATGGCGTTGTAAATCTGAATAAATTCCTTTCACGAGAAGAATAAACCAGTCACTTTGGTCATCATACCTGATTTGCAAAAAACCCTATAAAATAAGGAACACACCTTAACACGCGTGTTTTGTTTATAAGACGATTCACAAAATACACTCGTAATTGTTCAAGTTTTCACTTCTGTCGGCACTACCGGAGTGCCAGTGTTTTTTGTTTTTTTTTAATGGCATCTCGCAGTTCACCATCACCATCTACGCCCGTAGGCCACGTTATTCGTGTGTACACAGGTTTATCCTGTGCACGACGCCAAGGTCCTGAAGCCGTCAACTGATCGCGTTAACTGATAGCGTTAGTTGAAGAGGTTATACTGAGAGAACATTGAGTTAATCTATAGTGTCATAATTTAATCTATGTTGTTTATGTTTATACCAGTTGTTACAAAGTATTGTCTCGGGTTTGCTTTGCATAATCGTTACTTTCCCTATATGAGCACAATCCTAATAGGTTGATACATGTACGGTTGAGCTAGAAGTTATTAAGTGGTTCATCTCACGGACTCGCTATAGTGACTCCTTCGATCAATAATATTATTGATCGAAGAGTGACTCTGAGAAATTGTAATTGTCTCATTGCAGGCGTACACTCCGGTACAACCAGGTACGGAGACTTGTTGTATGGGTGTGAATGCCCAGGTGTTTGGGAAAAACATATTGGTTTGTTGGCTCGCCAAATTATTTGTATGTGTACCTTCATTTCTATATTATTACAATAAACTTTGTATTGTGTAAGAAGGTACTTGTTTAATTGAATCTTTCCCTAACAGATTATACCCTATAAATTTACTGTAGCTCGGCTAGCTCAGTAAGTAGAACAAGAGCTCTTAATCTTAATCTACGATCCGGATTATAAAGTTAACCTCAATTGTCAAATGAAAAACGCCTTTATTTAAAATTAGTTTCGGGTATTTGGTATAGTGATGCTTGACTTAGTTTTGTTGTGTAAAAAGCTCCAGTGGCAGCAAATATTGTAAGGGCCGTCAAAGTCAGTAAATAAAATAACTTCATTGACATGTTTACTTTTATTTAATTATGAAATAAGTAAATTGCTGCATTAAAAACGGGAATTCAATACCATGCAACTTTTAGAATACATTAAACGTTTTATTTGTTGGTAGGACGTAGGTTCGAACCCAGTCAGGCGCTTTAATTTGTGTAAATTAATTCATCACTACTATAGAGGTATGTGGAACAGGATGTAAAGTTTACTCATACTCTATAGAAAAGGGAGGATCCTCCGACCAGACGGGTTTTGTCTGGCGGGCAACTGCCCGATGATTCATGTCGGGCCTTTGTATCTATGCCAGTTTCGCGGTAAACTCTGCTTGCGAGATGCAGGATTTTGCGTGACGTCAGTATGACGCGTTGTTCGCATGTGGCGTTGTAGATACCGCTACACTACTGCACTCAAAACGTTGAAGGAAAACATCCTGAGGAAACCGGCATGTCCTAGAACCAAAAATTCAAAGTCATGTGTCATCTACCAACCCGCACTGGGCTTTCGTGGTGGACTACGGCCCACTACCTTTTACTGAGAGGAGGCCTATGTCCCAGCAGTGGGAACATTATAGGTTGATTATGTAAACGTACAAAAAAATACCTCTTTGAACCAACCATTTAATTTTTGTAAATGCTATTACTACAGAAAATTTCTTTAATATTGAACAAATATGTGCTTCTTCTTTCTATTCATCATCACAATCATCATCGTCTTCTTCCTCAACTTCCTTGAACTCCACATGGATCTCCAGGCATGCAACCTCCTCGGTTTCTTTCAGAATTTGGACGATAGCGCAGTAGACGCCGTATATTGCATCGTCGGGTAGTTCGCGGTAGTCGAATACGTATTCTTTTATATGGTACTCTCCCTGGGGACGAGAAAGAATGATATTAGCATCAATATCACTTGAGTCTAAATCCACTATCGTCAGAAACTTATCTAAATAATATATACAGTGCGTGCCACGTAAGAAGAGACTTGACACACCACGTGGTCTGACATGCGCAGAACACGATTTTAGGTATCTTTAGCGGTATGAGGTCTGAGTGCGGGACGGGACCGGACGTCATAGGGGCGGCGGAAAGAGGCGGGGGAGGCGGGTTCAAGTCTCTTCTTACGTGGCACGCACTGTACTCCTCCAGACGGTATTTCGGCCATGGCGACCAATCTTAGCGGAGACTAGCCTTCGGAACGGGAGGTATTATAGTGCACAAGTGTGTGCGCAGACGCAGGTGCACTCTTTCTTTCCTCCTGATGGGACGGCAATCTGACACGACCGGAAAAAGATCAGGCACAAGATCACCGGCTTTACGTGCTTTCCGAGGCACCGCTAATTTCCAAACTCCGGGTTGCTACTAAGAAATTCCCCACTAAAAAATCTAATAGCACTTTGCCCGACATAGGAATCGAACCCAGGACCCCACGCAATACACATTACGCATGAGCTCTAACTTTGATTTCCAACCTTTTAAAAAAAGGTGAATGTGGCAATGTAAAGGTGAAAGCGAAGGATCTCCGGATGACCGTAAAAATCTTTTTGCTATACCATAGACTATATTTACGTCATCTGATGCAAGTCGCTGCAGAAGCATCAAATAAGTGGCGTGACTAGGGGTCAAATTGAGGGCAAGCCAACATACTTTAAAAAAAAACCTACTGTATCGCCCGTCAAAGTTGTGCCTACCGACTATGATTGAGTTGGTTAATTTACAAGTTTACTTGTGTAGTTTTTTTTTATTGTTAGGCTCACGTTTGATTGAAAGCCGGGCTTTTCGGCTTTAGTAAAAGGTACACCCTTGCATCAAATGACCTATAAATGCCTAATAATGTGGTGCTTGATGAATGTTCTAGGTCACTTATTGTTTTTAGCATTGTTAACAGTTCAAAACTGTATTGTTCCAAAGCGTTTGGAAGAAAACAATACCTCTGGCATAGGAAATTCAGGTGGGTCAACGCCAGCGATTTCCAAGCAACTCTTGACGTTGTTCGCGGCGTACTTATTGACAAAGTTGACGAAGCAGTCGTCGGATAGCACCTGATACTGTTTGCATCCTCCGTCCACGTATTTGCATATATCTATGAGGATCTGGAAAATTAGATGTTTTTTTTAGGCAGGGCTTCACGATGGACCTTAGTACAACCGAGAGTTTTATTAAACTCACAGCGAGATATGCGTAGATACCCGCACTGAATTAAAGTTCGCGCACGCACAGAGGGTGATTATTGAAAAAAATATGGTTTTTCTATTTCGTGTTACTTGTTAAGTATGTGGAATAGGGATTTAACATTTAGGTATATGTTTTTTGACTCTTTGGTCTAGTATCACGTAAAAAGAATACACGATTCAATGAATTTTCTCGATACAAAAAAAAAAAATTCAAAGTTATATCTATTTTTTTAGTTTTTTCGACATCACGGCGTAACGCTTAAGAATTTACTTTAAAACATAGAGAATTATCATAACTTTACTTAAAGTAGTTTTAAATATAATTAATTTATTTTGTTAAAAAAGGAGTAAATTCGTTTTGGCACATACGTCGTTTTATTCCGAGCGCACGCACATTATAGCCATCTCTCTTCTTTTGCGTTTCAAAAGTAATTGAAAAAGTATTATTATTATTAGTATTTCAAAAATAAAAACAATAAAATAAAATAAAAGTAAACTTTCGCTCGCCTAGTAGATCAGTCGCTACGATTTATTTTCGAGGTAGCGCCTTAACATGTATCTACATTTATGATATCGCACATGGTGTAAGCATACATGGCGATAAATAAAAACTTCACGCGATTGGGGTGCTCAAAAAGTTTCTGTGAAAAACTGCCTGTTGGGAAATCATGATTCGATTTTTTGGATGTGCTTGCTTCGAACGTAGAACCGGCTTCT
This sequence comes from Luperina nickerlii, assembly GCA_963855955.1. Taxonomy (NCBI): domain Eukaryota; kingdom Metazoa; phylum Arthropoda; class Insecta; order Lepidoptera; family Noctuidae; genus Luperina; species Luperina nickerlii. The sequence continues at coordinate 7,177,432 of OY979671.1, forward strand.
CTTAAACCTACTGGAGGTTGGAGAGAATCCGGTTGGAAAAGTTTAATATGTTTTTAATATTAAAAAGATTATAAAACCCACTCCAAAATCATCAGTAAAGGGTTCTTCCAACTTTAAATCGGCGTAGAAGCAGTCGTGTGTCCTGTTTGATTTCTTCTGGCTGATGTTGAACTTGAACTTATGTTCCTCGGCCTCACACTTCGTTATGTAGTTCACTTGCCACACACCAGGACCCTGAAAAATAAACATTCATACTTACTAATATTATAAATGCGAAAGTAACTCTGTCCATCTGTTAACTTTTCACTCCTTCATTTGGCACACGGATAGACCATGACCTGGGTTAGGACTTTTTATCCCAGTAGTGCGTACCCGTGGGATATTTTCCGACTTCAACGCGGGCGAAGCCGCGGGCAAAAGCTTGTGCGAAATAAATATAGCTGCGTGGGAGTGTGACGCTTTTAGGCCAGTCACCGTAGACACAAAAGTCGCGTTAGGTCGCAAAAAATTTCACTGTACTAATTTTTTGGGATGTTGTTAGGATAGATACTAATAGTGTAAAACCAAGTTTGCAGCTTCGAAAGATGCAAGAGCATGATGCTCGAAAAATTTCGAAATTTTCAGACTTTCAGCTTTGGACTCATACGATGTCTTAAATGAGTGGGCTATTTTTGACTGGCTAAAACCCAGTCTCTACTAATACTAAAGCGGAAGAGTTATTTTTTTGTTTTTTTTTGAACGCACTAATCTCTTGAATGACTTGAATGAATAATCATTTTTTCTTACTTTTCTGTCAGTTTGAGAGGGTTCACGACGTACGGCATTTCATACAAACTTACAAGCCCTTGTTTATCGAAATTATTGAATCGATTTTAATGAAACTTCATACGCATAAGCAAGATACAAAGGTCTATCCATCATAATTAGAAACATGGTCTTGAAATCTTACAATGTCTCCCGTACCGCACACCAGTGGAAAGACGCAGCACAGCACCCCACATAAGACCAGTAACTTTAACATAGCAGTGTCTGTATTCAACATGAACGTGTGATTTTGAACCAATCGAACCCAATATATAATAATTCAATTCTATAACATGACATGTTCAGTGGCTATAATGATGGTATCGAATCGCGTGATGAGCTGCAGTGTCAATCATGATACACATCATTATTTACTTTATTGGCAATCGTTACCGAGTTAATTGAATATTATCTTGTAGTTATGTCAATAATGCTATTACAAGGTTACTATTTTGATATAAATATTATTAACCAGTTGACCCGACAGACGTTGTCATATCCAAATTTAAATATTTCATACAAAAGTCCCATAGAAAAAAGACGTTAAGTTTTTCCCGAATTTGATGATTTTCCGGGCAACTTTACAATTTTTCTTTCCATAAAAACCTTGTTCGGACTGTTACGACCATTTCAAAATAAAATGTAGCCAATTCGGTCCAGCCGTTCTCAAGTGATGCGCTTACCAACGAACAGCATTTCATCTTTAGATTCTATATATTATTATTAGTTTCTGAAAGACTGATTGCTTTACTGTGTCCGCTTAGCAATAAGTTGCTGACAAGTGGTAACGTGAAAAAATGCGACGATACATTTCACAGGTTCGTTAATTAAGAAAAGTTTGCAAAAAGTACCTACTCTACTGTTGAACTTATAATAAGAATTGTGACTCCTGCGCTCTGACTTCGTAACACTCTTTCAATCACAATCTGAATGATTTTGAAGGATGTTGCCAATCCATTGCTAAATAAATGTATTTTCTTTCTCTTTCTTTCTTTCAACCTTATTGTTCGGCAATAGCGCTTTAATTAACTGGATATCTGGACAATAACAGTTTCCGCCTCCCATAGAATAATGCACAGACTTTTCATAGCTTATGCTTATTGTTCACCTTCTTTATCTGTTTTGCATCTATCGCTGACTCAATCTGTGGCGGCATTAACATCGTCACATGCGAACTACGCATCACACTGACGTCACGCAAAATCCTGCATCGCGCAAGCAGAGTTTACCGTGCACCTGGCATATACAACGTCCCGATTACAATCATCGGGCAGTAGCCCATCAGAAACAACACCTCTGTCTGGTCAGAGGATCCTCCCTTTTTAATGGAGGATGAGTAAATTTTACACCCTGTACCTCTATAAAATCAAGGAAAAGACTCGAAAGTATATTAATAGTTGTTTTTAATACCTTAGCCGAGCCACTAGACAATAAGTATTAACTTCACCTTACTTCGTATAGCGATGTAAAGTATAATAACAAAATAAGCTATTTCTCGCTCAGGAGATGCAGAAACGGCTGCTCAGGATTTTTCTTGTCTCCTTTTGTATTTTCTATGTGGACCTGAAACTGAGCTAATGAATGCTCTGACATAATCCCAATATTAGGTGTAGCATTATTGTGGTATTCCTTCTGCAATTTTACTAATTGCTTTAAGTACCTATTAGTAAATACATACAAGTTTATACAGTAGGCCAAATTGATGTTTCGAGCTTTCCAAAGGAAAGGATAGTTGCATACAACCTAATACTTAGGAACTGACTCTATCTAGACTATGACTAAATATAACGCTGTGTTGTCACGAAAATTAACTCCATGCGTTACTTTGCAAATGTAATGTTTATTCAGAATCTTTGAAAAAAATTCATAGGATATTTTTCTGATTTTACTTTATTTATTGTAGGCTCCTTGTTGCACTAAGTTTTCGATTGCATATCCTCAATGTTATTAGTGGCAATAGTCTAGCGATGCGTGTTGTGACATGTCGTAGTCGCCTACCGGAGGACGTGGTGTTGCTAGGTCCATAACTGAATATGAAAGCGGTAAGGGAAGTCAGTTTCCTTCCAAGTAGATCAGATTCCATGTACGTCATTTTGAATAAGAATTTCTAGAGGTAACTATTAATGACACTTGTTTCATTGTAGATTTATTGACACCTAATTATTTTTTTACCTCCCTGGGATCACTCCAATCCCTAAACTTCTCAGATAGACTTACACGACGTTAATTGCCTACAGCGCCCGTTTGCGGTAGGGAGTTCGTATTGCAATTCAAATCATTAGGGTTTTTGTCTTCGAACAGCTGGCCAGTGCCAGTTGGCATGTACGATATACTTTTGATACAAATATGTACGTTTACTTCGTGGAAGATACTGAAGGAATGATTTTAAAGCGTTTGCAGTCTCAGAATGGGAAAATGGTTTGATAATAATTGTTATGTTTTTAACATATATTTGTTATTTAATCTTAAAATGCAGACACTGTACGAAAACACTGGTGAAATAATAAGCTATAAATCCAATTAATTATTTATTTCATTCAAAACTTGAATGGCATTAAAAACCTTGCTCAATTTCATCTTCAATCTATTTCTCTTCTTATTCCGGCTCTATCTTGTTAAACTTCATTCGGGTCTCCAAGCAACCCACTTCATCCTCTCCTTGTAAAACGAAAGCCTTAAAATTGAATGTTCCAAACATGCTACTAGTGGGTTCGTTGCTAAAAGCGAAACTTTCTATATCGTATTCACCCTGAAAAAGTAAAAACTCTATAAAACATTAGCACACCATGGGTAAGATGTAGGTACATGGATAAACACAGGACACTGGAAAAATGGTGGCATTAATACGCCATAATACGGCCCCAGGGTTTCAGCGTCACACCTCGGTGTTCATTCGTTAAGCAGATATCAGACGCTTCACTTTTTGTTCATTCATCTTTCACTCGAAGTGAAACGTCTGAACTCAAAATTAATTCCTTAACTCTTCGCACGTCGAGTGTACACCATGTGTACCGATAACAATAAAATTTCTATTGTGTCTGCTAATTGGACGCGCGACGAGTCAACGATGTTGGATTTTGGCACTCAGCATCTTTCTCTCGCCTACCGAATGATAAAAAAAAATGAAATGAACGTGCATTCCTATGTAATTTTGTCGGTGTCGTGTGAAAGTGGAATAAACCAAAAATGAACTCTCGAGTGAAACGTCATGATATCAGTATAACTTATTTTTGAAGTGAAAACTTCTAGCCGCATTGGGCATTTTTTGAGACGGGAAAAACCATTGAACTCGCGACACTGTTACCGCAACCGACACCGCGCGTTTTTGTTTATAAGACGATTAAAAATACACGTAATTATTCAAGTTTTTACTTCTGTCGGAACTTCCGGAGTGTCACTTTTTTCAATTATATTTCTGTCCAAAACTACCTTTGGTATGGGCATCTCTAGCGAGTCCAAGCTAGCGGCCTTGAAGCAATCGGCGACGCTGTCCTTTGCATATCTGTCAAAGAAGTCTATCAAACAATCGTCTACTATTACTTGGGACTGCTTGCAGCTGTCGTCCTCGATCTTGCAAATTTCTAAGCGGATCTGGTCAATAGAAAAGTGGAATAATTAATACATTGAACAGTGTCATTATATATTTATAATAAATAGAATGAATGTATGTGTTTGTTCGATGAGCGGTAATTCCAGTGCCTTAGGCATTTTCAGGGCACGCTCGTTCCATCATAGACCTCATCCATCGCTTTCCAGCAAACGTGATCAAGGAATATAAAAAAGAATACTTTAAATAGTGTGATTGGGTTTTTCCACCAGGAATTTCTCAATGGCAGCCGGGAATATGGATTTGTACCCGGTTGCTCGCCCCCTATGCCCCTATTACATGAGACTTAGACATAACTGGCGAAATGTGGGAGTACTAAACAACATCACATCACGCATGTTAATTTTCTAACATTAGTTTATACGCCAGCACGTCAAGCTACCCGAAACTGTCAAATTTTCCCAATCAACTTTGAACCTTATGCTGTAGCGTTAAAGTTGAAAATCTATTAAAGAAATTTGACAGATTGTAGTTGCTTGATGTGCTGGCATCTGTACATTTGTTAGGAAGCACATTGGTTATGAAGGAAGAAATTGGACCCCACATTACTTGGAAATTGGAACCTAAAGCACACACTCGCCGGCTTTCTGGCCTGGCTTGACTTTTGCTGCGATTATACATCATTGTGTTTGATGCGGAGCACTTTTCTTTAGAAATCGTGCTTGTTTTACTGAACTGAAACGTATGGTGACAAAATAACATACTCCAAAAGTGTCGTCAAAGTCTTCATCAAATACAATATGTCCTTTAAATCCGTCATGAGTCTCGTTGATCTTCATCAGGGCTATATCGAACTTAAACTTGTGGCTGTCCTCCTCACATTTTGTTACGGATAACCGTTCCCAGACTCCATTGCCCTGTAAAAGAAGAACGTAACAATTAGATATGGATGTTTGAGTTTCGAAAAGTGCGTTAGAAATAGGATATAAAAATGTATTGCGGAAAATGAAGCAAATGTCGTGAGAAAAGGTTTTAAATTGAATGTGCGTGGCTCTAAGAGTAGGGCAAGACCAAAGAAACGATGGGTGGACTATGTGAAACATGGTATGACTAATCTGCATTCGCGACTTATTTGCCAAAAATGTAAACAAATATCGGATTATGGAAAAATAACTTTAATTCCTACACAATAAACTTCAGTTTTAAATTACGTTACAACTCGAAACATTTTTATAACTTGTTCAATAGTGCTAGTCACTCTGAAATCAACTTAATCCTCATTACAATAAAGTTGATATTTGTGTAGCTTGAAATAACATCAATTTGAAACATGAATTAAATAGACTTTAGAAAGAGGGTAACTACTAAGGCGACTCATGAGAAGTATGACAACCCCAATTAAATTGAAATAAGGACAAGAGAATGATGGTGGAAATGTCAGCGGAGTCATTAGCAGACTATGATGAGGATATGGAAGTTACTCAGCGTAAGGGAATAGTCACGACTTTGGACTTGGTCAAGCCAAGAGTTGTATGAAATATTTAGTTGTGAAGAAACGACTCCATGTAATATGTATCATAATCAGCCTATAATGTTCTTACTACCGAGAAACAGACCTCCTCCCTGTGAGAGGTGGAGGGCCATAATCCACCACACGGGCCCAGTGTGGGTTGGACGATGTCACATGTCTACGAATTCTTGGTCCTTAGCCGTTTTGAAAGCAGTGGTGATGAAATAAATAACACATAGTAAAGCAACTGTCACGGTTCGAACCTACGACCCAGAGTTAAGCCGGGCTACATGCAATGCAACCGATAAATTCTGTTAATAAATCTTTAGACACGGAAAAAGAGACCTGTATTTCAAAAACAAAATAATACTATCGAGTTAAAACTTACAAAATGTTTCGCGTATACCAAAGAGACAGATACACACAGAGTGCTACATATTACCAACGCTCTCGACATTTCACTAGTTTGTATTACAATCTCCTTGTGTCATTTATTAGAACCAATATATACCTTTTATAAAATTATATGTTCTGAGGCCATAATTATAGCTATCTGATGGCGTGCTATGAAACATTTTCGTTTCACACAATGGGCTTTTCTCTTTTATATTTTGTACGCTATCGTCATCATAAATGAATAAAAACCTTATTTACTGATTCTTAAGTACTCTTGGCAAAAGTGTTAGGTATACAAGCAGATGAAACATTGAAGCGTTGTCTGCTTATAGTCTGTTCCAAAAGTATACTCTGTAAGTAAACCCAGCGGAGTAATTGCGTAACACAGTAACAGTAGCGATGGAATTCATTTTGACCATTCAACAACATTTATGATTCAGGTTGTGATCGATCGTGTGTTACGCAATTAGCGTGTTGTTCAGGTTAAATTCTTGTACCCACTACGGTACGGTTACTCACTCTCAACAGTTTTTTCGACAATTGTTGTTTGAATAACATTATTAAATTGTCATTGAAAAATCATCGACGAGAGCAGAGGTTTTAAAATTAACCTGAATTCTCAAATGAATAACAACTAGGTGATATAAAATTACCTGTAGAATTTCGAGTTTAAGTATTTAATTAATCAAATCAAAGCACTATTAGTATCTATTTGTTTAAATTTTTGTCAGATACTTTTCGAACAGACTATACAGTCTTTGATATTTGCAAGTCAATCTCATAATTTGACAGATGAGATTAGACTTTTGCATATTTATTTATTTTGCGTACTGTACACGTATATTTTTTCTTAATTTAGTACCTCTTCGCGTGTTGGTCATTATTTAACAGCTGATCTACATAGATCGAAAACTGGTTTTTATTGTAAATGTTTTTACCTTGAATGTCCTTCTGGTAGCTTCCGTGTGCTAGTATCATGCAACCTTTTTTCTCACTTCCGGTTCAGTAATGTTGCACTAGTATAGTGAACGATGTAATCGGTGCATCTAGGCAATCAGTCGAGTCACACTATGATTTATGAGGGATTGTACCTGGCAAATGCTGAGCTGGACTCCCATTTGTTGCAACCATGAGACACACACCGCCCAGTAGTGATCGACCGTTATGGTTGTATATAAGCTAGCTGGTGTCTATGGGTCAATTTATCTTTTTAATCTTTGTTTTATTTTCACCTTTTTGATGTTTTTTTTTTTTAATAAATGTTTTGTGTCTTTTGTTGCACTGAATAAAACGTTTTATGTATCTATGAGCTTGTTATTTTTGTTATGGCGACATACTGTTTGTTTTTTTTATAGCACAATTGTTTCTATCCTGTTTCTTATTCTGCCTCATCACAAAATTGAACTTCAAAATGTTATGAAGAATAGGAAACATTTTATTGTTCCTTTAAAAAGTCATTAATCTTTTAATGTGCCTTTTTTGATTCTTTAAAATCTTATTGATCTTCTAATGGTGATCCCGTTTTTTAATCCTCTGAAACTTATTGTTCTTCTAATGAAGATCACCTTTTTTTACAAATTAGCCCCTTTTTAATTTTGTGGCCTTTTCGAAATATGGTCACAGTTACTAAGCTAACAGAACTATGGTTATTTTATCTGAAATCTTAGATTTTATTTTGCATAGACACCCAATGCCCGCTAGAAAGCAATGACCTTATATATGGAAGAGATGAACTTAACAACAGTTTAACTCTTGCACCCATATTTTTGATGCGAAAACTTTAGGCGCGTTGGGCATTTTTTGAGATGAAAAAAAAAACCATTGAACTCGCGCCACTGTTACCGCAAGCGACACCGCGCGTGTTTTGTTTATGAGACGATTAAAAAATACCCAATTCGGATGTATTGGGCTGTCCTCGGGAACTACTTGGTTTTAATGTATATCCGATATGTCAGTGAGTGATGGCAAAGGATTCTGTTCGTGTTTTGTTTTCACTTCTGTCGGCACTCCATGAGTTTTAACCAGTTCTCTCTTATTGTTACAGACTAATGAACTGCGCCCTCCAATCAGCGACAGCCTTGGACGAGCACACGATAGCAGCTGCCATGCTGCCACTAGCCACAGCTTACTGCAGGAAGCTCTGCACCGGAGTCATACAATACGCCTACATGTGCATACAGGTACGTTTTTCTTCCAAATGTAATAGATCAGTTTCTGTATTCACAGCAAGACTTAAATTGTCATCATTTTTGCCCCGCATTTTCTCAAATTCATTGGGGTCGGCTTCCAGTTTCACCGGATACAGCTGAATATTAGTATTTTACATAGAGCAACCGCCTATGTGATCTCCACTACCCCGTTTCTGAATAATACGATACCCCTTGGTAAGACTGGTTGCCAGACACTCAGGCTTCTAACTGACCATGACTGTCAGTTTTACAAATGACAACCGGAAACAACGGATAGAGGGGTCTGTGGCTAAATAATAACAGCCGCACAGGTCGATCGATCAGGTTAAGCTAAGCTTGCCGCGGTTGGTGTCTGGTTGGGTGACCATCTTTACTTACCGAGACCCCTTCGTGCCTCGGAAAGCACACTAAGCCGTTAGTCCCGGCTCTCATTGGTGGATCTTTGACAGTCGTTACGGGTAGTCAGAAGCCCGAAAGTCTGATAACCAGCCTCACCAAGGGGTATCGTATTACCCAGTAACTGGGTTGTGGAGCTCTTATAGGCAGTTCAGCTGCATCCAGTTAGACTGGAAGCCGAACCCAACATAGTTGGGAAAAGGCTAGGCAGATGATGAGCCAGAAACAACGGCTTTGCGTTTCTTGCATACAGAGAGAAACAAATTACGTCACATTTCGCCAGTTATTTTTTAAGCCCCACGTGACAAGGAGCGAGCCTTTTGTCATTGACCGGGCAGAAATCCAGATTCTGGGCTGCTACCGAAACCTCCAGAAACTGAAGTTTAAATGCCTCAGCATAGGCCTAATCAGCTTACAATATTCTCACTGCTGGGACACAGGCCTCCTCTCGGAGAGAGAGAGTGGACCCAGTGAGGGTTAAATGCCTCACATGACTTCAATTTCACCAGGAGTGTATTTACTAATCCGACTAAATTTTTCCAGGAACACCCCGTATGGACAAGCCAGCAGTTCTGGGAAGCTGCCTTCTACCAAGATGTGCAGAGAGACATCAAAGCTTTATACCTTCCCAACCCCTCACTTCATCAGAGGGTCCCCAGCCCAAGGTAAGGACCGGCATGCTTAAGAACACACATAAAACACACAAGACATATTTAAGAAGGAATAACTATAGAACGAAGCCAATGATAGAGCTGTCCAAGTGACTAAGTTCTAGAAGCGGACAACATTTTTGTAAAATGACACGTAAAGAAGAAGACTAGAAAGTGAAGCACTTTGAAGTCTGTTTTGTGTTTGTTGTTGTGTTTTATGAATGTCGGTTTATTCTGTAAAAATCTCACCCGTGAAAACTTAGGTGAAGTGAGCGAGAAGTGAGCTGTCACTCCACCTGATGCCTAGGGATTGACACTCTTGACAGTTCACTTCACATAAGTTTTCACGGTGTGTAGTTTGCAGTGTAGCTCAGCTGTTCTCATTGAAATGATTCGAATTTGAATGTGGTTAATCTTTAGTCCGTTTTTGACATTCAACAAATGGTTAAATAACAAACAGCCTGTGTTGTCTCAGAATAACGTGACCTGATAGAACCAGTGCTGTAAATGCAGGACTGACTTGTTTTGTGTTTCGTTCCAGAGATGACGAGGAGTACATATCGCTGTTAAAAGCACAAGAACCGAGCGCCTTGGAGATAGCCGCCGAACAGATGAGGCTATGGCCCAGTTTACCTCCAGGTAAAACAAATCTTAATACTTATTTTTAGATCTTCGGATGACACTTGGGATAGTTATCATGCCGTCTGTCGCTACTACTAGGCTGTAAATGTGTTCATATTTTGTATGCTTGAAAATTTGTCATTTTGGCATTAGCGTACCGCCACCGTTCGATATGCTTCCGCGCCGAATCGAATATCAATCAATGTTATCAAATGAGTCCTCTCAACGCTGTTCGCAAATCCAAAACCCGAAAATGTTGTTACTGAGCATTTACGCCGTACGGCATTTTATACAAACTTTCAAGTCCTTATTTTTCGAAATTAATGAACCTATTTTAATGAAACTTCATACGCATAAGCAGGATACAAAGTTCTAAAAAGTTAGTGGAGAACATTTTCGAAATGTCCTATTAAAAAAAAAAAAACTGGGTATCTCTGTTTCTATAGAAAATTTAAAATTGGTCTAACTTGGCTGTAACACTATTTTTCGAAAATGTTCTCTACTAACTTTTTAGACCTTTGTATCCTGCTTATGCGTATGAAGTTTCATAAAAATCGGTACATTCGTTTTGAAAAATAAGGGCTTGAAAGTTTGTATGAAATACCGTAAGGCGTAACGCTTTTAATGCAAATAGACGACCGCCATACTGGCGACAGATATTCGGACGCCGCCGGAGGGGAAAATGTGTAATTTTCGATACGACAGCCTGTCGAATGATTGTGAACATCTATGGCAGCGCATATTATTATTTTCACCATCTTGTGAAAACAAGTTTTTGTAGAACATAATATCCTGAATTTATTTTATTTGTATCCTCCAGAAAAACAACGCGAATTAATAGCAAGCGAAGAATCAACACTATACAGCCAAGCCATACACTACGCCAACCGGATGGTTTACCTTCTACTGCCGCTAGAGGGCGCCGGCAGACGCGCTGACGTCAGAGGCGATGACGCCGACAGAGCCAGCAATAGTATTACTAATAGGTAAGTCCGATCATGATTCTAGTAGAAGAGGCAAGAAGGGGAAAATAAAAATGGCCAAGTGCGAGTCAGACTAGCACACAAAGGGTTCCGCACCACAAGGCAAAAATGCCGAAAAAAAAACACGTTAGTTTTAGGGGGGCCTCCCTTAAATATTTATTTTATTCTGTTTTTAGTATTTGTTGTTATAGCGGCGACAGAAATACATCATCTGTGAAAATGTCAACTCTCTAGCTATCACGGTTCATGAGATACAGCCTGGTGACCGACAGACAGACAGACAGTGGAGTCTTAGTAATAGGGCCCCGTTTTTACCCTTTGGGTACGGAACCCTAAAAAACCAATATACATTGATTTAGCACTGACTAAAAGGCACATAAAGGAACAGTATCCATGGGGAAGTACTACCATCTTACCTGTTCCTGTCGCCAAGCAGCGTAGCTGTATTAATTGCATTAAACATTTCAGCTCACCCCAGATCTGGTAATTTTTGCCGGATAGTACTTTGTAAACAGGAAATGTACTCTTGAAAAACAGGACACCCTAGCTAGTTAGAAGTAAAAGTTCGCAGTGCTGCACACCCCACCCAATTTCAGTTAAACAAATATCAACTTTATTTCAATGACTATTAAGTTGATTTCAGAGTGACTAGCAGTATTGAAATAGTTATAAAAATGTTTGAAGTTGTAGCGTAAACTCAACTTTATTGTGTCTAAGTTAAAGTTATTTTTCCATTAATTAATATTTGTTTACATTTTTGGCAAATAAATTGCGAACGCAGGATACATTGTTTTCTGTAATGAGGGTTTTCGTGAAAATTTACGACACCAGTTGGCACTACTTTGACAAGAGGTCTTCCAATATAAAATATATGATGACGTTCATCATTCAGTCATGACTAAAGAAAATATAGGCTCTGACAGATGCCTGGACCTGACGTGTCAGTGCTGCCACCTAGCGAACGTCATTTCAGAATCAATGAGGGTATCATTGGTGGTAAATGAATTCTAAACTGCTGGATTTAACCCGTTCCCAAGTTGCAACACAACCAGCTCCCCGCCTTCTGCACCCAGTTTGCCCTGGACGCTTTCTTTAAGTGTTTAGTCCATCTAACCTGATAAAGACTTAACATAAACCTTTTTCTGTTTAGTGTTGCCGAGTCAGATAGTGTAGATGCGGAGTCGGGTTTCGAGGAAGCAGACCCAGGAGAAGCTGGCAACAATGTCATCAAGATGGTCTCCAGATTTGTGGATAAAGTGAGTTAAAAGATTTTTCACTGACTATGATTGTTTTTATCGACCCGAATCAAATCATCGTTCCATCGTTCATCTTTCGAAAAAAGCCTGTAGGATGTTACAATCTATCAATAGATTTCTTTATTGATTAATCCACTGCTTTTTTCTAGCATTTTTATTTTCTAAGATAGGAAAAGGCGCCAGTATAGTCTAGCACAAAAGTAGGGATAGTGTTAAATAGTTGAAATAAAAAATCATTTAATATTATTACAAAGTATTCAATAGCAATAGCGTGTTTTTTTGTAAAAGCCTTGAAGGAACTCTTGAAAAAGTATGGATTTTTCTAAATTCAATAAGCAAAATATTAAAATGTCGCGTATTTCTTGTCAGGTATGCACAGAAGGTGGTGTGACCGCAGATCATGTGCGCTGCCTACACCAGATGATTCCAGGGATCGTGCACATGCACCTAGAGACCTTAGATGCCGTAGCACGCGAGAGCAGACGCTTGCCGCCTGTGCAGAAGGTAAGCTCGACTTCTAAAGGCTAGGCCTTTATTTGAATTCAGAATCTTGGATAATCATCAACTTTTGAGAACACAAACTTATAGTAAAAGTGCAAAGTGCTGCACACCCCACCCTATTTCAAGTTAAACAAATATCAACTTTATTTCAATGATAATTAAGTTGATTTCAGAGTGACTAGCACTAATTTAAAAAGTTATAAAAATGTTGAATTTGTAGCGTAAACTGAACTGTATTGTGTAGGAATTAAAGTTATTTTTCCATTAATTCATATTTGTGTACATTTTTGGCAAATAAATCGCGAACGTAGATTAATTTCATACATGACAGAGTTCAAATTCCAATACCAAAATTTATTTAGAACCTTTTTATTATTATTACACATGGTCAATCAAAAATGAACCTAGACAATATTACGCTAAGGTAAACAGTTGATTAAATGTTTTATACCTACAAGTTATTGTTTATTTATTATTTTTAGCCGATGTTGTCCCATTTCAGGGCAAAGGCCTCACTTTCTCCTTTCCACTCCCCTCTGTCTTGACCTAGTGTGGCGACCATCTTCTCCTGTGTCTGCCCTGATGTCGCGGGACGTTTTCTGGGGCCCACATGGTGGTACATTAGGCCCAGGACTCGTTCGATATGCGGTAAACCTGTCCGGCCCAGTTCCACTTAAGCTTCGTCGCTTTTTCGGTGAAGTTTATGTTTTATGTACATAAATTATGTAATATTCTGGATTCAAGTAAACATGAAAATTGTTATAACGTGGCGAGTGAACTAACCAGTGAGCATGGTTGATAATGAAGTCAATTGCACAGGTTACGCCCCACAAAGAGAAGTATTAATTCTTTGTGAAATTGTTGTAATCACAAAGTTGCAGTTTGGGGTGCACACATTCCAGCTCTTACTATTGTTTTTCTTTTATAATTTTAACACTATAGTTGGTGCCAAATAAGGTAGCAATAGCGGTTATTGCCCTTTCTTCCGACCGACCGACTATGTATAGTTTTACACTCGTACTTGTGAGAAATGTTGATGACAACAATCGATTTCAGATTTATTTCTCCAACATTATTTCTGTTTTGTTAACGGAGCAGCAGTGGCCCAGTTGTATTGGTAAACGGTGAAGGAAAACATCGTGAGGAAACCGGCATGTTCTAGAACCAAAATACTCAGACATGTGTCATCTGTCAACTACCAAACCGCACTGGACCCTCGTGGTAGATTACACCCTACTCACTTTCACATGAGGAGGCCTGTGTTCCAGCATTATAGGCTTGTATGCATGTTATCTCTGTTTTGAAATGCTTGGTTAAATAAATAAAGTGCATATTACAAGTACATAGTTGGATCAATGACCGCTATTACCACTCCATTTCACACCAACTATACATTAACTTTCTTCATTCTAGCGCCTCTCCGGCAATTTTCGAAAACCTTTCATAAAATCACGCAAGCATTAGTGTGCTTGTCCCGAAGGCGCGACGAGACGAGACCTACACATCAACAAACGAATATGGAATTTATAAAGTACTGAATAAGGTACATATTTCCGTGAAACATTTAGGGTGGTTCGGGTATTTCATGTGTATGTAGCTTTCATTTGTCTCGTCCTGTCGCGTCGCCAATGTCACTAATATAAAGTGCATGCCGTCCTATCTTTAACACATTATAGGGTTACCTAACTGCTTTCCGAGATGAAAAAGTGAGAATACTGCATTTTGAAATTGAAGAAGAATACACGTACTGACAGAAATGGGATAGTAGAAATACAACCTTTTATCATAATACAGGATAGTAGGTACATCGACGCGCGAACTGAAACCATGAATTCTCTAGACGCCCGCCATTCCAGCGTCGAAATTTTTCGTAGGTAATAAAAAAAAAACAACTGTTTCATACAAAAGTGCAACACCTACGTGGCTAAAATGTATGGAACAGCTGATTATTTTTAATAACCGATGAAAAATGTTCAACTCAGTGGGGTTTAGAATCATGTACTGGATCTATGATAATATGTAGGTTGCGCGTATCCAGGCCACCCTGTATAGCATTGACAATTTGACATGTGCTCCAAAAATGATACAAAGAGCTCTTCATTTGTATGAAAACAACCCTATTTCAAGTTAAGCAAATATCAACTTTATTTCAATGACAATTATATTGATTTCATAGTGACTAGCACTATTGAAAAAGTTATAAAAATCTTTGGAGTTGTAGCGTAAACTGAACATTATTGTGTAGGAATTAAAGTTATTTTTCCATTTATTCATATTTGTTTACATTATTATTTATGGCAAATAAATCGCGAACGCAGATTACGTCACAGTGATTGCGTTGGGCATGATTTTATATTGGTAAAATGTGCATGCGACAACACAAAATTATTGTGCAACAATGTGCATTGCGCGTTCAAAGTCTTTGCCAAATAGGCAAACTTATAACCAGGTCCTAACCTAGGTCTTTGTATGGGTACAGAATCTGTCTCATCTTTTCTAACATCAACATTTATTGTTCCAGCCGCGTATAATAGCGCCAGCATTAGTGCCCGGAGAGACGGTCTCGGTTCCAGCCTTACGCGCCTACCTCGTCAGCGATGGTCGTAACACGGCGCTGTTGCCGGCTGAAGGCGCATTGTTCCTTACCAACTACCGACTCGTGTTCAAAGGCACGCCTACTGATCCGTACGGTGAGTGAGCTATAAACCATTCATAATTACACTTCGGCCGACGAGAGCATGCGTTTTTGACACCTGTCAGTTTTATACAAACGAATACGTGATTTGTGAATTTGATATTTATTAGCTACTAGAATTTTCGTACAGACAGGTGTAAGCAGGATGCCTGATACTAAGTTAAGTTTAAAGTTGAAAAACAAACCAGTGATATATAGAGGACCTTTACCTATATAACGAAACGAGTTACAAAATGGGAAAATTGCTGTGGAGTTGCCTTCCGAACCACATCCGATTAACTTTGGAGCCTCGCCACTTGTTCCGATCACACTTTGGCAATTTTGCCTTAGAAATAAGCATTCGGTTGAGACTGGCTACACCCCTATAGCCTTTCTTTCTATGATCTATTTCGGATATAGGTAATACGGGCTGGTGTCCGCAACTCCACGTCAAAGCGCGTATTTTGCGTACGTATATTTCGAATATTTTTTTCACTGTAAACAATGAATTACGCATGCAACATAAAGTTGCTTAGTTGAGCAGTGGTGGCTCAGTTGTAATTGCCGTGACTAACTTGTTGTAGGTAGTTGGTTCGAACCCAATTTTACTTTGTGTAAATTATTTCATCACCACTACTCTCAAAAACGGTGAAGGAAAACATCGTAAGGAAACCGGCATGTCCTAAAAGATTTCGAAGGCATGTGACCTCTACCGACCCGCTTTGGGACCCTGTGGTAGATCATGGTTACGGCCCACTCACAGAGAGAAGGCCTGTGTTCCAGCTGTGGGAACATTATAGGCTGATGGTGCCTAAAGTTTGTCATTATATCATAAGTGAATATGCAGAAACATAATGCTACAGGAAAATAACATAAACTAACATTTATTTTCGTTTTGTCAACAGCTTGTGAACAGACAGTGGTTCGCTCATTCCCACTGTGTTCCCTTACACGAGAGAAACAAGTGCGCACGCACTACCTGCCGCACTTGGAGCAGTCGCTACAAGAGGGACTGCAGCTGAGATCTGCCACCTTCCAGCTGATCAAGGTAGTTATACACTACTTATTATACACATTTCTAGTTCGAGAAGTGCCTTTTTAACGGACTTCAGAAAAGGAGGTTCTGTATTCGACCCGTATGTATGTTTATGTGTCCGCGATTTTCTTAAAAACTAATGAAGCAATGTTGATAATTTTTTTATTGCATGCGTTTGCTGTTAGCAATTCTATGCAAAAGGAAACTTTTCAGTTTTACGTTTGATTAAAACCCTTACTCCGGCGTTTAAATTTACAAAAAGGTTCGAGTTGAGGTACAGACTATTGGGTCCGTATTATGGAGTATTAAAAAGTAGAAGTACTCAAATACCTCTGAATTATTCCGAAGTCGCTATCAAAAAATTCATATTCTGCCTCTACACGAGCGAAGAAAAATTGCAGATCTTGATTTCTTATTTAGCGTTGTGAACGTATCTACTGACGTCTCTGAGTTGGTGGGCAAGATCGGGCTTTGTGTACCGAGTGTATTTCTTCGGAAACCACATCTTCTCCACGTGTCTCAAGTCGGAACTATCTAAAGACAGAAGTCGTGCGTGATAAGGGCTTGTCGTACTTTTAATATGGTGTGTCAGGATGTCGAGTTAAATTTGGTTTTATTTACTAGTAGCGTTAAGGAAGTAAACAAAAGTTTGAAATTTGTTTTTTCGATATACAACCGTTTTTTTTTTTGAGGGTCATATAGTTCATTTGCGTATCTCCTACTTACTCACATTAATTGTTAGTGGAAGCTTGTAATTGGCCATCGTTTACACATTGTACTATATATTAAAATATATTAGCTGTAAGTTTTCCTGAAATTAATAAAATAAAATTAATGCTACCATTATTCCATTGCGAAAAAGAGATGCAAATATCGGCTTTCTATAGCACCATCTCTCTCAGTATAAAAATGATGGCATTAATACGTCATAATACGGACCCAGATCATGTTTATACTGTGCTTCAATGTGGACGCAAACGGCTATTTCGAGTTTCATATTCTGCGCCCGTCTTTGCATCCGCGCAAACTCCTCTCTCTGGATGAACCCTAAGAGGGTGATTCTACTTGTGATATTACAAATACTTTCCATATGAAACCCATTTGTAGCCAAACCCAAAATAACATAAAGTTCTCATCGCAGGTGGCGTTAGATGAAGAAGTAAGCAGCGAGGCCGTGGAAGCGTTCCGCAAGCAGCTGGCGCGCCTGCGCCACCCCGAGCACGTGGCGCTGCACTTCGCGCTGGCGCCGCGCGCGCAGCCGCCGCCCAAGCACAGCCAGCCCAAGCACCACACGCTCAAGTATACTAGCTATACATACACAAATCAAAAACAGAAGAAAAGACTAACTTATAGTCTACTAAAAATAGAAAATAGAGTTCCCTAAACTAATATAAGAAAGTAACAGACACACCTGAAACAAACAATAACTCTCAGAGGAAGACCTGCGCAGTTGGCATAATTTGGTTGTAATGACAGAAGGCCGACAACGAATGAAAACACTTGCACGCACACGCAGGTGTGCATGAAAGTGTAGAACGGCAATCTTAAATGAAAAACGTATGTCATTGTTGCTCTATTTAAACGTGTGCGTATGTGTGCGTGCGTTTCGCTCGTTTTATAAAGCCGACCTCTGTACCTCTTCCTCTGTTCTCTTCCGTAACGCAATCAAAGTTATTATCTAACAAAACTTCATCTTTTTAACAGGGGCTTCGCCAAGAAAACCTTACTGAAGACGGCCCGTCGCGCCGGGCTCAAGCCGAAGCCATCCAAACGTCAGAAGTACGTGCTCCCTTCAGCGGATGCGCGCTCTCTGACGTCACCGCCGCTCATGTCCTCGCTGTCTGCCGACACGCTTTCACGTGAGTTTATATATCTATACATTAACAAAAAACCAGCCTATTGAAGTAAAAACTTCTTTAGGCGTGTTGGGCATTTTTTGAGATGGAAATAAACCATTGAACTCGCGACACTGTTACCGACACAGCGCTACATTCGGATGTGTTCGGCTGTCCTCGGGATGTCTCGGTTTTAAATCCGATATGCCAGTGAGTGATGGCAAAGTATTCTGTTTGTATTTTGTTTTCACTTCTGTCGGCACTCCCGGAGTGCCACTGTTTTTTGTTGTCCCATTGCATTGATCACGACGCATGGAGCTCGCGAAAATCAAATTCTCTTACAAGTTTTTTCAATTGCTGCCATATTGACTGTGTATGTTGATATATTCACTAAGTAATAATTTAAATCATTCATGCTCTCGAATTCATACTTAAGAGAAAAGTGATGTTTCAATGAATTATTTTTTTAAGACTAATATTTTATTATTCAGTGGAAGAGCTAGAACTTGGCGGCAGTGAGACCACAGAAAGCCCGGCTGCGCGCACATTAGAACGCGTGCGAGAGCGTGTGTACGCACGCGACTGGGCACGTCTTGGACTGGCGCAGCCTCCCTTCAGGCTAGCACACGCCAACGCTGTCTACACGCTGTGTAGAAGGTAAGTGATTCTAGATATAAAATACAAATTGCCTAAATACACTGTCTAATTAAATTAACTGGCGAAACTTCACAGACGCGACGGTTATCGATGTCAAATCACGGTTAAACAAAAAAAAAAGTATACCTATTTCTCTAAGCAACTTTTTTATGTTTTAGATACCTGTGACATTTTATGTCAAATGAGAATAAGAATTTTAGTTTCTGTCTGTGTTACTGATTTTAAATGCGGTTATAGTTATTAATATAAGCTACTGTCCAATATTTCATACGTAGGCATTGCTTGCAAACCCATAAAATCAAATAAATATTGTTATTTTTCTCTGTCTAGTTACCCAGCAGTTATTCCAGTACCAGAGAGCTTCGGCGACGACTCACTTCGCAGAATATCGCGATGTTACCGACAAGGACGGCTGCCTGTTATCACCTGGAGACATCCAAGGACACATGCGTTACTATCTAGGTAAGATGAAATAATTATTATCTTTATTTCATTTTGATACATTTTGTTTACATTTTATAATAGTTTTATAAAAAAAAAGTTTATATGAAGAAAGAAGGCATCAGGAACATGGTCCAAGCTGCCGGTAATCAGGGCTCTAGAGAGCGGAGCCTCCTCACTGTGCGTGCCGTATCCAGGAGTACTGTTTTCTGAATAGCCCTTGGTCCAGTTACGCTTCCTCGCACATTCTTAGTGGATAGGCTTGTGGTTCAGACTGTGATTTTTTAAAACAAGAGAGTTATAGCTTCCTAGTTTGAATCTATTACCTACTATGTTACAGATCTGCCGCCCCACACCACAAAGGCGTTATGGGTATGCTAAAGTCGAGTCACCAAACTCCTGGCAACACACAGAGTGGGACGGAAACCACTTCCAGCTTAGAACAGGTAATTAGTAACCATTATTCTCTCACAAGATAAAATAAAATCAATCAATCTATCTACCTAGCCTTTTCCCAACTATTTTGAGGCGGATTTCCGGTCTAACCAGCACCCTAATTGCGAAGGATATTGCCAATACATCCATTCTATTATTATAAATGCGAAAGTGTCTGTCTGTCTGTATGTTACCTTTTCACGCCTAAACCACTGAACGGATTTCGATAAAATTTCGCAGAGAGATAGATTGCATCCCGGGGAAGACATAAGATAGTTTTTATCCCGATATTCCCACGGGATCGACACTTATGCGGGTAAAACCGCGGGGCGCTGCTAGTTGCTTCATATTTTCGAAATGAAAACCAATAATCTGCTCAACCACGTTAATAACGTAATGAATGTTGTTGAAATATCAAAATGTTAATATTTTACCGACTACTTACTGCTATGATTGCAAATGATACTTCCATAAGGTAACATGTCCTGTGCTCTCTAGGCGGGAGCATGATGAATTTTTGAAAATAGATTCTGTTCTTTCGGCAAGTCATGTTCTTTCGCAGAAGGAACAGCCCCCACAGCCGTATAAAAAACTGATTAACTACAGGAATATTATCCTCGTCTTTCTCAGGAACGTTACCTAGCAACACTCGTAGCCTGCACGCCTGCCTCGCGCGGCGACCTAGAAGACTCCAGTTTGAGTTTAGACTCGCTGTTGCTCTGTTGTGAAGACCAACAGGCTGCTACTCATACACCTTTGTTGACTAAAGCGGCCGGGACACTTAGGTGAGTTATATGAGTTAGTAGCATTCCTTGAAGGGGGTTTTTGTAGTTCGATTTTGAATGACTTGACTAGACTTTGTCTGTCACCTCTGACCTAGACTAGAGTCAAGAGCAAAACCATTTCAAATAAAAAAAAAATGTGGAAATGCTCTGTACTCCGTCAGCATTAACCTTTTGACCGCCACACGTCAAAAAATCAAAAACGTGCCCTCGACGTCAGTCTGTCATGTAGTCGAACCGTGCCGTGTTGGGCACAATTGCCATCTAAAAATAAATGAATGACAGACGCGAACGTGTCCTGCCGGGTCAGCGGGATTGTCCGAAAGGGTTACCGCTGGCCCGGAACATAAAGGGCTAGAACACGGGTGGGTTTTATTCAGTAAGAGTCTGACACTCCCTTCCGCTCCACCCAGAGCGGGAGGGGTCATTTGATGACTCCCATCCTAAAAAAAAAGCCCCTTAATCGCTGATTGCGGTTCTTAGGCGGCCGGTTACCGTTGCCAATTAATCTATGGTTAATTTTCAAGCCCAACGCAGATTGTCAGCATAAATTATGAACATTTTAGTATGAAGGTTCAGCCCAACTTCCGTGTAGTTTGTAAGCCAAGTAACATGTCACTTACGTATCAGCGTGTTGGGTCGCAACAGCGGCGGCAAGGGCGGCTCGGGCGCGGCGCGGCACTTCGGGCGCTGGGGCTCGCTCAAGGACCGGCGCCAGCCCTCGCACCTCGACCTGTACGCGCCGCGCCAGAGGCTGTCCACTGCTGATGCGGACTCGGGTGAGTACACAGTCTTTGTAGCGATTATCCAGTAGGAAAACGAAAGATTTATTCGCAACAAAATCCGCTGAACTTGTTTTGCGAGTTGCCTTTAATATAACTGATACTAAAGGGAGAAATTCCTTATTTATGGTACTGTTGGATACTACCACCCGGCCCAGGAGCGCGTGGGACGCGGTCACTACAAGGAGGCTACAGCAGGCGGCTGGCCAGGCTCTCTGGTCTTTGTTTGGCGGTCTATGGTTTTTGACAGCGTTGGGTGCAGAAGCGCTTTCCGTCATCTGTCAGCCGTTCGGTGTGATCTGTAATCTCTTGTTAATTTATTTAATTTGTTTAGTGATGATTTTGTTCCTCTGATTGTAATTTTGCTATGGTTGATAATTCTTTTTATAATTCATGTAATTACTTTTTACGATATCAAATAATCCTTCTATTTAATTGTGATTTCACTTCTGTCCTAACATCAGAAGTGGGATAACAATCCAACCCCAATTTAGGCCCCTTGGCTTGATCTGTTTGAATTTCATAATAGAGGAACATTGTCGTTACCCACGTGTGTGAGTTGTTCTTTTTGTTTGTTGTTTTTGTGTAATCTGAAGTGGTTTTGACGTGTGAACATGCCTAACACGCATAGTCCACGTAGCAGATCGCACCGACGACGGTAATGTAGGCGCGATCGGTCGCGAGGTAGCTCACGAAAACCTCGGAATAAGTCACGTGGTCGTCGCGAAGGGACTCCTTCTAGAGTACGATCAAACATACATTGGCCAGACGTCGCCGTCTATCCCTGCAGAATCGCGAACGCTAGACATAATCTTATCCCATCTGGAAATGATCGAGAACAAATTCCGTAACCGAAACCAAGGGCGCCGTCCGTGGCTCAAGCTGTAGTAGAAGCGATCTAGTTCATAAATCCGGGACGTTCCCATTATTTTGTATCAAACTTTGACCCGTTTATCCACGACGTGGACCTGTCACGTGAAGCCGGATGTTTGAAAGGCGACGCGAAAACTTGATTAAACGAATGGGTCTGTCTCCTTTCCGTGGAGTAGCTTTAAACGCGAGTTCAAACCACTTTGCCCCCGAAAATTAGATTACGCCATAATACTTTTTGAAATGATGCATACGCCGTCTAACAGATTTATGTCGTACGCCGAGTACGCGAGACGTATAACCCTGCTCCGCTTGCGCATTGTCAAAGGCATAAGTGAGGAATGAATGACGCAAATAGTGGTCGCGGCATAGACGATGCAGCAGCACAAGAGCGGCGGCTCTCTTCAGAAAATCTGGTGTCCTTTCTATTTATATATGCGAAACTAGATCAAACGAGGTGGCTCAGCTAAAACTACGGCCTATCCTCTGTCACGAAAACGCGGTACAAAACATGCAGATTCGAATCAGCGTAAGACCTATTTTAACTGTGAGGGTCACTATTATTGTCTCCCAACTGCCCTAAAAGATCTAAACCGTCCGAGCCAGTGTCCAAAGTACGACCCAACGTTCCAACCTGCACGTTCTGTAAAAAGATAGGGCATACGGAGGACGTTGATCTTCTTTGTTTCGCCAAAGAAAGATCGTCTGGACCACAGGGTCAGCAGAACAAACGCAAAATAAATTGTTGTCAGGACCCTGCGGAAGAAACAGCGACATAACCACCGCAGTAGTATACGGCATACCGGTCGATGTGTTAATAGACAGTGGTGCGATTAATGTCTCCCTCATATCGTCCGGCGGCGTAGTGAAACATTTGACTTGTGCAGTAAAACATACTGTGTATTGAAGAGTATTAGTAACCACGAAATTGTGTCCACGTCTTACGCAACCCTTACGGTTGAGTTTGCTAATGTTGTACTAGAGGTTGATTTCATTGTAATATCAGCCGCGTTTATGCGTACTTAAAAATGCCATACGGTCTGACAAATTCGCCCATTGTGTATCAACGTATCATCAAGTTGCTGCGCAAGTTCATTGACGCAGGACAAGTTCTGGTTTACATAGATGACGTACTGTTGATGAGCGCCACAGTGGACGAAGATGACGACCTGTTGCGACAGGTACTTACGACCTTGATCAAAGCAGGGTTTTCGATAGACGTACGCCAGTATGTCTCTCTCACCACCGAGGTTGAATATCTTGGCCGAACAATAAGTCAAGGTCAGGTTAGGCCGAGCCCTCACAAGGTCCAGGTCGAGAGGTGCGCCCGCACCGTTCTGAACATTCTATACAACGTGACCAAACAGAAGACGACTCAAGTGTCGCCGTTAAATCTGCTGGTGGGCACTGACGTGATGACGATGACCCCCGACATCAGGTCACTGGTCGGTGATGTCGCCTTGGTAGGTGTACAGCCGAATTGTGAAGCACAGAGAGAGTTACGCCGAGTCCGCGCAACTGTTCTACTAAAATAAAACCAGTCACGACAGGATGGTTATGTAAATCAAAACCGACCCATACCAAAAGTTTTTAATGTGAATGATTTGGTTTTCGTCATTAAGTTTTCGCAGGCAACTGTGAAGATGGACCTCGGGATGCGAGGGCCTTACAGGGTCACACGCGCGCTGCCGAGTGGGCGGTGTGAGCTGCGTTTGTTGACCGGCTCCAATGGCGAGACGACGCAAGCTGCTGATCAGTGCGTGGTGCTCCGGAAAGGGGAGTGGTGTCCTGAGACTTGCGCTGCATTCTTTGAGCGTGGGTGTGCTTGCGTACCATGAGAGGTCTGCATTGCCATAGAGGGTTGTGCAGATCTTGGGATGTGACAGTAGACGGACTGCGAGACGTCTACGTCAGGTAAACTGCGAGGTGCCTGACCGATCTCACAGAGAGGATCTTGGGGTGAGACAGTAGACGGACTGCGAGACGTCTACGTCAGGTAAACTGCGAGGTACCTGACCGGTCTCACAAAGGGTGTAGAGGACGGACTGCGAGACGTTCCTTTCGGTGATTTGGTAATCACCCTACACCATTGGTCGTGTAGAGGACGGACTGCGAGACGTTCCTTTCGGTGATTTGGTAATCACCCTACACGATGGGTCATGTAGAGGACGGACTGCGAGACGATCCTTTTGGCGATAAACGCCCTACATGACAGCGAATGAACATGGATCCATGTGGGTTGCATGATTTATGAATGTCGATGACATGAGTTATGATTGCGTTGTCCTGTGTGATGAGTGGAACTCTATGAGGTACTAAAATGACGTTTTGGTATCCCATAGACTATTTAGCTAGACAATTTATGTGTCTGATGAATAAAAGAAAAAGGCCACATAAGACGAATTGACTGCAAGCAATAGAATAGGCAGATGTGTTTGCTCTCCGAGAGGCGGTAGTCTTTAATATTGGTTTCACAGAAGACCCCACTTCCGCTCTTCATGGTCCAGAGCCAGTCGCTGGGCCTTCCCGTCCAGCTGACGAAAGCCATGGAGCAGCCATGCGAAGCTTGCCGAACCTTTCTGATGCTGTCGAGGACGACGCATGATCAGGATGGCCGTGTTGGATACTACCACCCGGCCCAGGAGCGCGTGGGACGCGGTCACTACAAGGAGGCTACAGCAGGCGGCTGGCCAGGCTCTCTGGTCTTTGTTTGGCGGTCTATGGTTTTTGACAGCGTTGGGTGCAGAAGCGCTTTCCGTCATCTGTCAGCCGTTCGGTGTGATCTGTAATCTCTTGTTAATTTATTTAATTTGTTTAGTGATGATTTTGTTCCTCTGATTGTAATTTTGCTATGGTTGATAATTCTTTTTATAATTCATGTAATTACTTTTTACGATATCAAATAATCCTTCTATTTAATTGTGATTTCACTTCTGTCCTAACAGTACTTACATTGTTACTCGATCACGTAAACAGAGACTTTTCAATTAAGGTGATTGGATACTGACACTTTTTCATACATTCTATCGGGGTACAAATCTCGATACTTAAACGATTTTTGCAGAATAAAAGCACGTACATTAAATGATTATGATCTATTATTGACGCATATCGTAAAAAACTTATAAAAAAACACTATTTGTAGGATATTTAGGCCTGACAAAAAACGATAAATCTTTGTATGTGTGCGCGGGCGGAGGCACGCCCTCTACAGGATATTTTAAGAACCATCAAGAAACAGAACAACATTTTTGCTAAAGTTATCAGTTATCATCTAACGATCAAGATCTACTGTAATCTTGATCGTTAGATGGCGTTGTTTGTCAACGGATGGCCAATTTTATAACATGCGTGATATTGTTGACAAGTTTCGAATCGTAGGTTTGCTGTGTGTGTGTGTGTGGGTGTGTGAGTTATATTTTATCAATTTAATCATGAAGTGAGAAAAAATGCATTACTTAGTGATAGGATTATCTGCGATCTACCCTGGGTTCGATATTACTGTAATGAATGTCTAAGTTCAAGTAAGTAAGTACCTACATGCATTTAGTAAGTAGGTACTAACTTACACATGAACTCTTCGAGAAATTTTCTGATATAAAAATCATTCTGCATTATGTAGGTAAGTACCTATTGAGAGAGCCCTTTCTTTTAGTAGGAGTGGGCGATACAAATCGTATATAGATAATATCTATGTATCGGTACAATATCCAATACCTACCTATATATCGTACGGCACTGAATCTATATTATATCAGGTATCCGCGTACCTAGAACGAGACACTATACCGATATCGTATCACATGATCTATGATATTCGGTTCAAACTGATTCAGGTACAATGCGTGCCACGAAAGATGAGACTTGACCCCGCCTCCCCCGCTCTTTCCGCCGCCCCTATGACGTCCGGTCCCGTCCCGCACTCAGACCTCATACCGCTAAAGATACCTAAAATCGTGTAGGTACTGCGCATGTCAAACCACGTGGTGTGTCAAGTCTCATCTTTCGTGGCACGCATTGTACAGTAGTAGTTACACGGTTTTAGGTACCGTATCCTTGATGCGCGCGGGCGGGAGTGATGTACCTAGCTAGAGATGAACGAGCGAGAAAGCGCGCTAAGCTAACGTCTAATACTAATTTTAAACATTATTTACAGGAGCATAGAGTTTAATACCGAATACATTATTTTGTAAACAGGTAACCATCAATAAACGTCAAAGGATTTTAAATCGTATGGCATTCTCAACAAAAATAGGTACTCGTAGTTTTAAAATCATTTTACGTTGACCTTGATTGCACTTTGCTGTTTTCGTAGGTACTGTTCGTGTTCTATTTTTAGTTACGCGTCGCGTTAGCTGCAGTTGGCCGAATTTCTCTGCTTGATTTCTTTACTTTATAAAGTAGACAAAAAAAAAAACCGGCCAAGAGCGTGTCGGGCCACGCTCAGTGTAGGGTTCCGTAGTTTCCCGTCCGTCACAATAAGTGTTCCCACTTATGAGTTTAAAAGTGGGTATCCATTATGTTCGCGCTCCAGCAGCACTCCGCGCTCCTGCAACTGCTCCCGGTAGTGGGTACGTACGCGAACACGGAGCGTGCAACATTGCACGCTCCGCGGCAGGCGCTCCGAAACGTGACGGTTTTTAGCGCGAACACAAAGGGATACGTTCAGGATAATAAAATATGTAAACGAAGTTAAAAAAATGCTTGCATATACGTTTATACTACAAACTTAGTCCAGAAATTATTTTGTACAACTTTTTGTCTTTTTTGTACAAAAACTGTTGTTTCCATCAAGTTCAAAATAATTTTCCTAGAAAGTCCTTATAGAGTTCTACTTTGCAGATTTTTTTCATAGTTTCTAAACTTATGGTTCAAAAGTTAGAGGGGGGGGACACATTGTTTTTTACTTTTGGAGCGATTATTTCCGAAATTATCAAAAAATGATTTTAGTAAACCCCTATTCATTTTTAAATACCTTTCCAACAATATATCACACGTTAGGGTTGAAATTAAAAAAAAAATCACTTCCCACTTTACATAGTATAGGGGGGCTACCCTAATAAAACATTTTTTCCAATTTTTATTTTACCACTTTGTCGGCGTGATTGATATAGGTACATATTGGTACTAAATTTCAGCTTTCTAGTACTAACGGTCACAGAGATTAAGCGAGGACGGACGGACGGACAGACGGACATGGCGAAACTATAAGGGTTCCTAGTTGACTACGGAACCCTAAAAAGAAAGAAAGAAAGAATTATAAAAATATAAATCTAAGAAACCGAAACGGCTGTATTAGTTTCATTTCAGGGTGCCATATTATCAACAATACCAAACGATACATTCACTGATTTCGAGTACTTATACAGTTACAAAAAAAATACAATGATGTACCTACAGACGCCAGCACATCGAGCTACTACCATTTGTCAAATTTCTTTAATAGATTTTCAACTTTATCGCTAAAGCATAAGGTTCAAAGTAGATTGGAAAAATTTGACAGTTTCGGGTAGGTTGATGTGCTGGCGTCTGTACATGAATCGAACAAAACCGAAACCTAAATATCACAGTACTACTTTCGATTCCGAGTTCCACACTGATTCAGTCAATATTCAAGATGTTGCTTTGCATCCTCGTCATAATTCAGGAGGTTTGTCATAAAAGACGTACTTAAATACCTAATCAATTTAAATTACGGTACCTGGCCAATAATTATAAACGCTCCTTTTTTTTGTTGTTTACATTTGACACTAATTCAGAATGAAGATATTCATAAAAGAGGAGAATCACCGTCGCCATTCCACGCGCGAGGTACCGCCCGCTTAGGTACTACGACACACATAAACGCGCTTGCGCACGTGCGCGCTTTATACCTATGATGACCGAATAAATGGCCATAATTTATCCTAGTTCGAATTCGAAAATCACCTTCATTATTGTCATAAATTACGCTAGATAATTAACTCATTTTTAAGTATCATAAGAATGCGGAAATCTTACTAATGAAAGTAGTAGTGCCCAAAGAAAAGTTCATTGACCTACTGTAAGTAGTAACCTACGGTAGTTATCAATCAGCTGATTAACAAAATGTTAGTTTTGCTTTATTGCGTTTTATTGCAATCCTGCTGAAAGAACAATCCTAAAATTGGTATTCTTAGATCTTAGGGCTCTTTCAATTTAGAGGTTTCGTGTCGGACCGCTGCCGCACGTTTACCGTGCCCGGGCCGCTACAGTACGGTAGCAGTCCGATACCAAACGCCTAAATCGAAAGCGTACCTATCCGACTGCCGTGCGTTTGTATGCTAGTGTTAGTGTTAGTGTAGTGTTTGTTGTGTGTTATTATTGTTTGCGACGTTGCCGTCCTGTTGTCGAGCGTTCGCGGTACCGATGCCGCACTGTTGCCGCACCGCGCGCTTTGTATAAAAACAAACGACCGTGCGTGCGCAATACCGCTTCGGCACCGCAGCGGTCCGAGAGATTGAGATTGATAATGTTTTACGCAATTAGGGTGCTGGGTTAGGACAGGACATAATTATGTAGGATAGGTACTTTTTTAAACGGTTTTATTTAGCTTAACCTGTTTGTTATTTATTTGGTTCAAATTTAGTACTTGAAATTTTACCCCCTTCCTGTTGGCAAATTGATCTGATATTTGGTACACACTTTAGTTTTGATGACAATACATCAGTATCACTGTAAATCCAAGATGGCCGCCGCTACGAAATGGCGGATTACATATTTTCTCACAACCCCCTCAATGTGGGTATCAAATGAAAGGGCTTGACTAGTAGAATATTGCCGTGCGTTTTTGTAACCCTCTCACCGTGAAAACTTAGGTGAAGTGAGCTATCAATAGTGTCAATCCCTAACAATCAGGTGGAATGACAGCTTACATCACTTAGGTTTTCACGGTGATATTTGTACAGAATAGGCCGGCTGTACACTATAAAAAATCGAGCCGAGCGGGCGCGCCAGCGCGGCAGCGGCGCTCGTCAATCAAGTTCCCCATTTCACCTCGCCCCGACCCCGCACGAATCGACTCCCGCGCACCTCATACCGCCTGTCGACTAACAAGCAAGTGAGAACGCGATAAAATTGAACGAAAAATAGTGTGCGGAAATATGAAACTTGTTCCGGGAGGGAAATACGTGTTTTTGAGCAAGTTTCAAGTTTGGCTGCTCCACATTTTCTGACACGATTACCCTAATACATGGTCTGGGGTTGAAGAATCCATAACTTGGTATTTACTAGCTAGAAGTTCATGCACGGCGCGGCGGAGGAGGTCCAAGGTAGGTATAAGTACAAACTATTTACCTATTTTTTCCCTAAGCTACGATTCACCGTTGCGTAGGTAGTACCTAATCGAATAATTGAATTATATATAATTCTTGTGAAACCAGCATTCAAATCGAAAAGGTAGGTACAGGAAAGCGAATACACAAACAAACGATTTGTTTTTTCATAGTATTTGCGCTTTTCAGTGTTATTAGCACATAGTGCGTCAAGGTCAACGTCATTCTCAACTAGCTAGGCGTCTCGCCTACTGAAAACCATTCGTTCAGAAACTGAACTGCAAACTAATTCAAATAAGAATAATTTTATAATTTATTCATTAGGTACAAGCAATACGAAAACGTTATTTCAATCAATATAAATAAATGTTTAGCGAACAGTGAAGCAAGAGTGAGGCAAGTAGGTACGACGTCTTTTTAATTTTTGAACGTATTACTTATATTGTGCCTTGTGAACTACATTTCAATACGTGAAACGAGCATAATTATATTTCACCTAATTATCTATAGGTAGGTATAGTAAAGTTTATTAGGGTAAGAAATGTTTTATTATAACAAGTTATAATAACATTCTATGATGTCGACGATGATGTACGACGTATTTTAAAACTGACGTATTTTATTAGTATCAAAAATAAATATTCACAATAAAATTGAACGACTACGGACTTTGATATTTTAAAGATTGTGACAAGGAGTTAGTCGTACACATTTGTAACATCACACTAAAGAAAAAACTTCCACTTAACTAATTAAAATCACCGACCATAAGCTTATTGTGTTGAAAATTCTGTTTGCGCGATGTAGAATTTTTGATTATAACTTCTTTGTTTTTGAGAAATTGTTAAGTAATTTTATGTCATTAATTGTGTAACTACTCTATAAACATAAACTATACTTGTTTTATTAAAATTGTGATATAGTTTAACTGTTTTCCCGATTTTTTGAAATCATATAAATTACTTTTACATCAGCGCCATCTAGTAAACGACGAAATAACGATTTTTAATTATTTGTAACTATTGTGGTATAGTAATTGTATTCTAGGTGCATCGTCTTCATATATACCTACTTATATAATTAATGTATACAAATATTGTAAAACATTTCAATCAAGTCAGTTTTTGTTATAAATATTGATGTTATAAAATGCCTTTTAGGTGCCTATTTAAAATAAATTCTTTGACTTGACTTTGAGTCTATTATTTATTTAGGGCTGACTTTTCAATCATCTGATAACTTAATTCGTGGAATAATTTTGAAATTTTTACAGTTCATACAAAAACTGTCAAACGTCAATTTTATTCCTTGAATAAAAGTTATCTGGCGATGGAAAAATTTGCCCTTAGTGTAATAACTGTTAAGACACGACAAAACCATTTACTTAAATAATTGGATAATTTGTGGTGTTGAAAAGGTGGCCAATCATGATATGAGCCTTTATGAAACAAAATAAAAATATATAAGTATTCTTTTCTTCAGTTTTTACTTTATTGAATGAAGGATGGTCATCATAAAAATCTTTTATTTCAATAAACGCCATCTCGACATACTTATTTCAAACCAAGTTTATGAATTCAACGCCATCTAGTGGTATCGAAAGTAAAACTATTTTACTGTACATGTGTGTGTAATCAAATAAAGTGAAACGGCTAAACGTTTAGGGGTCCAAATCTTTGTATGAGACGAGTTATCAAGCAAAGTGAATATCTCAAAAAATTAAGTTAATACTCTAGTTGACGCATATAATGAAGTTGTCCCTCAAAGATTTCTGAGTTAGGCGTAAAAATTGAAAATGTTCGAATTTGCGAATGTGCTGCCATCTCGCGAAAAAGTAGCTGGGAGATCAACTATTCAATAGCCTTAATAGGTAAAGCTTCAACTAATTCAATTCGACCCCGGATTTATATTGTTAGTTGCAGACACTGAGATAGGGAGGCCTTTTGGCCTCGTACAGTCCTGTACTTGGTACAGGACTTTCTCTTTTTAACCGACTTCAAAAAAGGTGGAGGTTCTCATTTTGAATGTTTATATATTTATGACGGAGAAGGGACGTTTGTCTCGTGAAAATAGTATTACACGAGTGTTTTAATACCTAATTATGTGCAGTTGCATACAAGATGTTATCTTAGACTTTATCTCTATTTACTCATGATATAAATCCTCTTTATCAGGTTCTGAAACCATATGGTGTTGTACAGTGTTGTAAGAACTCTATGTTGAATAACCTATAAGTTTGTTTTTTATTACGGCGCTGTGGTAGTGAAACGCGCGTGCATGACAATGTTCTTTTTTTGAAATTCATAAAGATACCACGTATTGAGTAGTGAGAATGTGGCCAAATGTGGCTGTTTGATGAGTAAGGGATCAAAAAAGCAAAGGAGTTGCATAATGAAATTTAGTACAACATTATAACATTCGTTTGGATGATATTATGGTTAATAGGACACTAGTTGTTTTAATGTTGGCATGGGTGTAGATAAATACTTTTTTCACTTCTCATGCTCTGAAAGTGCTTTTTTGTGCAGGGTATAGGCTGCACAAAATCGAATTTTGTGCACAAGGGCATTAACGTATCTACTCATAAATGTATTATATTAAGGCAAAGAAAATGAGCCATACAGCCAAATGCAATAAGAAGTTCATAGATAGAATTTGTTATTATATAATATTTACTTTAATTTATTTGCCTTATGTGTTTTTTAAGATATAATAGATATTAAAATTTTAATTCAAGTACGGTAGGTTAGTTGATTTAAGAAAATTATTATTACAAAATTAATTTAATAGTAGGCTGTATAGGTCTGCAGCCTAATATCAATGTCGTAAGATTTAAAAAGAAATAATTTCCTTCAGTATTCAAAACTGTTCTAATTTTACTTTGAATTTTAATTAAAGAAATGTTATGTTATACTACTGTTTTATTTCCTCGCAATCGAAGTGAAAAGCAGAGTTTATAACTCGTCCACAAAACCATTTCTATCCTCGACATTACTATCAGCCCTCGCCTTCGGCTCGGGCTGCTAAAAGTCTCGAATAAAAATGGTTTGTTTTGTGCACTTGTTGTAAAATCTACTATTGTTTCTTTCTTTCAATTCTATGAGTACCAATAACATTATATTACAAGATTTTTCCATGCCCTGTAAATAAATAAAGATTAAAAAATAAAACATTTCGTCATCTGTTTGCACAGTTTGCGGCGAAGTGGGCGGCGCAGGCCGCAGGGCGTCCCTGTACGTGGTGTGCGAGAAGGGCGGCGCGGCGTGCGGCTGTGCGGGCGCGGAGGCGGTGCCGGCCGAGTACCCCGACGCGCGCGCCGCCAAGCACGCCTTCAAGAAGCTCATGCGCGCCGCCGTGCCCTCCGCCGCGCCCGCGCACGACCAGCCGGGCTTCCTCAGGTAGGGCGCGCACTCGATTCTAAAGTAATCAATCATAAGGCCCAATTTCCTCTAACTGGAAGCGGAGCGGATATATTTCGAACAGGCGTTAGGGATCATGGAAAAAACCAGCCAAGTGCGAGTCGAACACGAAAGGCTCCGTACCACAAGGCATCAAAGGCCGAAAAAAACGTTTTTTAGGTTTTGGTTAAGTTTTCAATCAGAATTTTTTAAAATAAACCAATCTAAAGCGTAGAAATATACAAAGGCGACGTGTCGTGTCTCACGCGGCGCGGCGGCGGGCGGCGCCTTCGTACATTTTGTATGAAAACGTTTTGAAAAGGCATCATGCCTGCGACACGCCTTCACCTTACGCCGTCTCTGTATAATTCCCACCTTAAACAATATTTTCAATTTTCAGGCTTATAGAAGAATCAGGCTGGCTATGGCAGCTGCGACAGTTATTCCAACTATCCGGTGCCGTAGTAGATCTCCTGGACCTGCAGGGATCATCCGTGCTATTATCTCTAGAAGATGGATGGGATGCCACAGCGCAGGTAAACTCAGAACAAACAGTTTAGACATAAAGAATAAATTACATGGGTTAGTAAAAAAGTTGCCTGGTTACTAGGCAGCTAAATAAAACTCCTTTAAAATATAACTACGTGTATGTGTTCAGTAGTCTAACTTATCTTTAGCATAACCTCTCTCCCAATTCAAATAGGTATAACATTAATATATCACTATCTAATATATAACTAGCTCTACCTTAATAATTTCAGATATCATCACTAGCGCAAATCTGCTTAGAACCTTACTACCGAACATTAGAAGGGTTCCGTATCCTGGTGGAGAAGGAGTGGCTGGCATTAGGTCACAAGTTTCAGCAGCGGTCCAACATAGGAGCCACGCCACAACAGGGCTTCACGCCTACCTTCCTCATGTTCCTGGATGCTGTGCATCAGGTAAAGACTTGGGTCTCGTACTCACTCTACAACGCTACGAGGTTATTTTGGCGCGTGGCCACAATTGGAACTAACGCCGCCATCTTGTTTCGCCAATAGTATTTTTTCCCAACCAACAACCCCCCTGTCAATGTCATTCAGGCGTCGAAATATTCTCAAGGATATTTTGGCGATTTTGAACCATTTCGTACACTCTACATGATTCAAAATCGTTAAAATATCCGCTATGAAATTAACTTTTGCATACGTTTTTTGACAACATTGACATGCTTTATCTTTGGACTCCCCACTACTTGAGCAGCTGACGCTCAGATCTTTTATGCACTAAGGGAACACTATTATTGGTATGGTTTTCAGTCAGCATAAAACTACTTTTTCACACTGACGCCACCACCCTGACTATAATAACCAGGACAAGATATTATACAAGAAACACACAAAAAAAAACAGTGGCACTCCGGGAGTGCCGACAAAAGTGAAAACAAAACACAAACCGAATACTTTGCCATCACTCACTGACATATCGGATTTAAAACCGAGTACATCCCAAGGCATCCCAAGCCGAACACATCCGAATGTAGCGCGGTGTCGGTAACAGTGTCGCGAGTTTAATGGTTTTTTCCCATCTCAAAAAATGTCCAAAGCGCGTAAAGAAGTTTTCACTTCAAAAATCTTATGTTTATTGTGAATGGTTGCTTACAAGAATAATTTAGCCAGTTATTAAAATCGTCAGTTTCGCATTAAATTGGATAGACCTTGAGAAACCTTGGAGTTACCTTTTGACGCAATTACCCAAGCATATTACTATTTTGTCAGTTGCTTTTTTGCCTCGGTGCGCACGTTAGAGGCAAACCACACGGGCGGTGCGGCGCCGCACCGCAAGCCATTTCGCCGCGCTGGCGACCACACGGGCAGAGCGGCGTCGCAACGTTCTACGGAGCCGCGGCGGCGCCGCAGCGGCGGCAAAATGAGGGGTTGCCAGCTTAATCCAGCATGCGTCCTTCACTATGCTGCGCAAACAAACAACTGCGAGCGGCGCCGTTCCGGCTCCGCTCTGCTTACACCTCTCCCCGCCTCGTCTCGATTCCGATGCGCGCGCGGCGCGGCGCCGGAGCACACCGCACGGCGCCATGTGGCTACAATGCATTTTTGTATGTAGAAAACCGCAGCGGCGCCGCTCAGGCGCCGCGCCGCAGCCGCGCCGCCCGTGTGGTTACACCCTCAATCCGTTGGTCCTGCGCCTGATCTCTCTCCGGTCGTGTCGGATTGCCGTCCCATCGGACTATGAGAGTGAGGGAATCCCGTGCACCTGCGTCTGCGCACACGCCTGCACTATAATATCTCCCGCGCCGAAGGAGTCTCCGTTGAGATTGGCCGCCGTGGCAGAAATACGGTCTAGAGTACTAATCAAAACTTTATCTTCCACAGCTCCAGAAACAGTTTCCTCTAGCCTTCGAGTTCAACGAGTACTACCTGCGTTTCGTAGCGTACCACAGCGTGTCGTGTCGCTTCAGGACTTTCCTACTGGACAACGAGGCCCAGAGGGCCGAGCTGGGGATCACTGCCGCTGATGATAAGCGAGCTGATACTAATAGGATGGTGAGTACCTACTTCTAGTAATACAAAATGTCACAGTTTTACTTGATAAATCCGTTAGATATTTAAGTAGTTATTCCTGCTATTATATTATTATTTATTTATTTACAAATACTTTCCTTTCTTTCCTTTCCTCATTTTTTCCTTTTCTTTCTTTCCTTTTTTATTCCTATCCTTATCGATTTCTGCGATCTCTTCCAGGCAACCTTGGAATGGACACATACACACCAATTGTATTTATTCATGGATAAAAATATTTTAACTTTTGATTACTTGGCGGATTGGCTGTTTACTTTCGTGGCGTGACATCACTAAAACCTATGCGATGCCTTATTGCGCATTTTGAGGACATCGTGCTGGTTATTCAATAGTCAGATAACTTTTATCTGAAGAATAATTATGACAGTTTGACATAAATTTTCTATGCAAAAACTGTCAAACGGCAATATTCATCTGTCCATTGAAAAATCAATCCTTAGTTCATTTTAATTAGCAATTTTTTTAAAAGAAATTCATTACAGAATTAAAATTAATGGCTTCTTTGGGGCTCATTAAATAACAAAAAAAAAAGAAAATCTGAGAAATTTTTCAGTAACAAGTCAAATAGCCTATTGTTACACCACCACACACGAGTCAACACTTTGTTTTGTTCTTTACACCAAAACATACCACATTGATTACATACAATGTTCTCCCGCAGGTGTACTTATACGGCGCGGGCGGCGAAGCGGGTGCGGGTTCTGAGGAGGAGGCCCC
Source organism: Luperina nickerlii (assembly GCA_963855955.1). NCBI lineage: Eukaryota > Metazoa > Arthropoda > Insecta > Lepidoptera > Noctuidae > Luperina > Luperina nickerlii. The sequence continues at coordinate 7,213,783 of OY979671.1, forward strand.
GGGCCCCGGCGCGGCGGGCCCCCGGGCCCCCACGCTGGGCCACTCGCTGTTCGACTACATCGACAGACATCATCAGAAGGCGCCCGTCTTCTATAATTTCTTGTATACGCCTGATTTGGATAATCCGGTGAGTTTTGTGATTAAATGCTTATTTTCGTCTAGGTTCTCACGGAAAGAATAACGAAACCCAAGTTATGAGTGTTCAAAAAAACGACGAAGCGCTTCGCGTGGCTCGTCTTGGCGGGGGCACTACCGTGTCTCCAGATCATAGTTTGGCGTCAAGTAATTGGTACAGATAGCTGAAACATAATATGAAATGACAATGAAACTCACGTTGAAACACGTCTACTAATGTAATACAACAGCATTGCATTTAGCTTCTGCCCGCGACTTCATCCGCGTGAAATTTCACCCTCCCCCTATTCACCCTCTTAGGGGTTGAATTTCAAAAAACCCTTAGTGGAAACTTACTCTTCACAAAGAACACACCCTCCAATTTTCATGTGTCTAGGACTAGCGGTTTAGGCTGTGCGTTGATATTATCTGTTAGTCAGGACTTCGAATTTTATATGATATATATGTTACCGGCCAAACCCGATTTTAGGCTGAACTAGTTTCGCCTAGGCCAAACCAGTTCTCCCTCGCTCTTGCATCCTAAGTCGACGGAGCCCCGCTTCGCGGGGCTCCTATTTCTGTGTAAAGGGTTTAAAGTAACCTAACCTAACCTAACCTCGGGATGCCCTTAGCCTATCGACCGACCACAACCATGCAACCCGTGTAGGGAGAACTGGTTTGGCCTAGGCGAAACTAGTTCAGCCTAAAATCGGGTTTGGCCGGTAACATATACATAGATTGTAAAAACAAGAATTGATTCTAGTTACCTCTTTCGAAAGGTAGTTTCGTATGAAAGTGTATCGAGAAAAAACACCAGTTGACTGTCTTCCTTTTACCGTAAATGTTGCTGCCGTCTCCTCATTCATCATTAAAACAAAGTTCTTTACCACAGGTACTCCGTCCAGTATCCACCATCAGCGCACTAGAAGTATGGCAGTACTATACTAGCGAAGAACTATCTCACGGAGCGCCTTATGACCTGGAAGTGTTGGCTCCATCAGAACCGGAGACAAGACACCCGCAGCGGAGAGTCGTTACTGCTGGGTAAGAATATTGAGCCTGTTTTAAACCCATTTTAATGATGCTCAAGCCGAAACCTCAATTTAAAACTAGATTTGAATAGACTTCTTTTAGAAACCAGCTACCCGCGGGCCCGCCCCTTCTTCGCTCGATCTTTACAAGTTGACAAAACAGCGAAATTATTAAGTAAGTTTAATATAAATGATTTAAGGCTGATTTTACCAAAGTCGTCTGGCAGTTCTATTATGGAAAAAGTGTTAAAAATTCAAAATTTATTTTCAGGGTTAGACTTATTCTTAGTATAAAAGTTTGGTGTAATACGCCCTTATACATATAAACCTTTCGAAATAAATTCTCTAAATTATGCTGGAAACCGCATCAAAGTTCGTTGCGAAGTTTAAAAGGACAACGCGGTCACACACACACAGACAGACATGAAAAGCAACTTTATATAATACTGGCTTCTGCCCGCTGGTTCGCCCGCGTGGAGTTCGTTAATTATCCCACGGTTAACGTACTACCGCGACAAAAAGTAGCCTACGGTTTTTTTTTTATTGCGCATCCTCCTGCGCGCAGTTTGGATCGGCTATGATTTGTCGGCCTTATTATACCTTTTCAAGCCTGCAAATCTTCTAGCGTTAGTTGTAACTCGGTCATAACATACTTATTGTTACTGTTAACTTGCATCATCCCACTGCTGGCCAAAGGGCGCTGTTCATTTATTACGTAAGATGATTTGAGGGGAAGGGGCTCCAAACAAGTCTTATTTTTTTCTTACGTGGGAGTGGGAGGGGTCTAGACTGTTCTTACGTAAGATCACAAAAGTAAACAAAAATTAAAAGTTTTTAATTTTTTGCTACTTTTTTTTTCAATTTTGATAGATACTGAACTTACGTAAGATTAAAAAGGGTGGAGAGGGTTCCGTAGGCCGAGGAGGGGTCAGAAAGTGGTCAAAATTGTCGTACGTAATAAATGAACAGCCCCAAGGCCTCTCTCCATGACTTCCAGCTCCTTCGATCCAGGGCTAAAGAAGACCACTGCTCGTTTGTTTTCTTCAGCTCGTACCGCCATCTTCTACCGGGTCTGCCGCGACGTCTTCTAGCTGTGTCGGAGCTCCACGTGGTGGTTATTTTGGCCCACAGCTTATTGGGCATACGGCAGACGTGGCCAGCCCAGTCCCACTTCAGCTTAGTGGCTTTTTCAGCAACGTCAGTAATCCGTGTTTTGGAGCGCAGTGTGGTGTTGCGAATATAGTCTGACAGTTTGACACCGAGAATACTGCGCCCCATTGTACGTCATAACATAATACAATATTATTGTCATAGGTACGAGAGCATAGCCCGCAGTATGCCGGACTCTTTCTCCGGGCTGCTGGAGAGGATCCGCCAGTTGGAGCTGGAGCTCGGACACCTGCCGCAGAAGTGGCGCGTGCGGTGGGACCAATTGGAACTGCCTAACACGCTGGAGTTGCAGGTAAACTTTAAATATTTTGTTGTTGTTGTTGTTTTTCTTAGTACCCTTCACTAAACTGAATTAATGAGACACGATAATTTAAATTAGCTCGCAAAAAATGTGGAGGGATATTTTGAAATTGGAACGTACTTATTTTTACTTACAAATAATCATATTTTCAAAATAAATTATAACTGGCCAGTCTCTCATACATACAAACTTTTTCGCATTACTTTCTGAGTGGCCTGGTAAATGTGGAGGAAACGCTCTGAGTACAAGTGAGGATATCAAACATTTTTTTCTGTGCCGAAAAACTGGCAAGTTTATTGAAACAATATCATATTGTATTTACAGCGCAACTCATCAATGTCCTCTGGCGTAGTCCGTCGCGCGACTCTGGCGTGGCACAAGCGCGGCACGCTGGAGGTGCTGGTGCGGGGCCGCCTGGCCGCCGCGCCGCCGCCGCCCGCGCCGGCGCACCGCTGGGCCCCCGCGCCCGCCGCGGCCCCGGCGCGCTGCGACCACTGCCAGGACCTGCTGTGGGGCCCGCTCAAGGTACCTAGTGTGCGGCGCGGCCCGGGCCCCGCCCGCGCGGCGCCGCACCGTGGCTGTAACCTGCTCCCTCCGCAGACGGGCGTGCGCTGCGTGGACTGCGGCGCGTCGTGCCACGAGCGCTGCGCCGAGGCGTGGGCGCCGCCCTGCACCAAGTACAAGGCGCCGCCGCCGCCCGACCCGGACGCGCTGTGTCCGCCGCTGTCCGCGGGTGAGCCATGCTAACACTTACACGAGCAGGCGTGGGGCCGGTACCCTGCACCGACTGTGTTTATTTTGAACGGGATAATGTACTGTTAAGGTGCACCCTAAAGGTTCATTCTAAATATTATATTGGTGAAAACATTTTTGAAATCGGATGAGTTTTATTATTACCTCGATTACCTCGAACATTCAAATGTACTACTTAGTCAAATTGACTGAGCACCTTGTTGGAATACCATACCTCGTCTCTCGCACCGCTCACCGGCCCGCGCACTTCACGACGCGAGCAAATCGTCGAAATGACGTCATCAACTCCATGTACACAGTTAATGCAACCAAGTGATAAAAACTTGACCTCGTCAGCTTAGATAAAAAAAAAACCTATTTTGTGTATTGCTAAAGTTGACATGTTTGATAAAGCATAACTCTAAGGCTGAGGCTACATTAGGCCGCGACGCGACCTGCGACACATGAGCGATTAAAACAAGTAAATGAATGCTCACGTATATGGCTACACCGTACATCAAATATTACTAGCGATCTTTGATTTCTTTATGCGATAGGAACAACATTACTGAAATCACGGCATCGGCTACATCAATGAGCGAAATTGAAGCGAATTTATTAAAAAATTGCTTTTTTTTTCGCTTGTAATGTAGCCATACCATGTTTTTCTCGTTTCGCTCTTCCAGTCGCATCGCAAATCGCTGCCTACTGTAGCCTCAGCCTAAATGGACAAGGATTTAGAACTAAACGCAAAAGTGATTTCTATTCAGTTCAAAAAGAGCTAACACATGGCTATTGGGGTGCCAAAATTTACATCTCCCAAAAATGATACTTAGTCAATTCACTTTGAGCTCTCTATCGCCTCCATCTAAATCTACTGCCAAATCTCTTACCTGTTGTGATTGACATAGATCTACTTATTATAACTAATAAACCTCCAGACTGAATGTCGGCCATGGCGACCAATCTCACCTTCGGCGCGAAAGATACTATATCGCACAAGTGTGTTCGCAGACACACTCGATCGACTCTACTTCGATTTGAGACAGCAGAATTAAATTGATTAGACTTCGAAATCCATCTGAATTTATCTCTCACAAGGTGTGATTATTAAAAAAATACAACATTGAAAAATATTTATCGTGTCGGAGTTGTCTCGCTCTTCCCTTATCATCAGCTTACAGCAGTCCACTGCTGGACATAGGTCTCCCCTATTGCGTACCTCAACTAGCAACTCTCATCCAGCTGCTAATAGTCGCAGCAGCTATCCGTCACACCACCGAGCCTGAGGGCGTCCTACTTTACGATGCCAATTCTTCTCAAGAACACATCTAACCCATAGTCAACGGATCTACGGATAATATGGCTTTATATTAGCCCTCTGTGGCTCTTCCCTTAACTGGTACTAATATCTCTTTCACATAATGTCTAGGAGTAGCAACTTTGCAGTCGTCATCGCAACAGTACTACGAACAGTTCTCGTCCAACGTGGCAGAGAACAGGACGCACGAGGGACACCTGTACAAGCGAGGAGCACTGCTCAAGGGGTGGAAACAACGGTGAGTGTCATTCAATGTTTTAAATTTAACGCAAGAACGTTCAATTAATCTGTTTAATTAGAGTAATTCATTTACAATACAAGTCGAAAACGGACCTGCTAAATGTATTAAATCCAGCTCTGGTTTTCAGAAGTTTATTCAAGTTTCTGGATAGAAAATCAGCGAAATGATAGATGGCAGCACTGAGTCTTCAGGTCCGGGCACTTGTCAAAAGTGTCAAAGCGCCTATTTTTTTTGTCGTCAATGATTTATGAATCTCTTGTGGCACTACATGGTGGCGTGAATTTTCATGAAAACCCTCATTGCAACCAATTATGGTAGTTAGTCGTTGTTATTTTTATCGACCAAATTATTATACAAAACATAAGATTCAGCAGTTAATTTATAGGTCAGAAAGCCAGGTTTAGCAATGGCAATGGACAAATGGACGATGGTGATTTATTATTTGATATTGTTTCAGTTGGTTCGTGTTGGACTCTATTAAGCATCAGCTGCGGTACTACGATGCGATGGAAGACTCGCACTGCAAAGGGTTCATTGGTAAGTACGCCATCTTTATTCTTTTTTTTCTTTTATTTGTAGGGGCTCGCGGCTAACTAATAACAGCCGCAGGGGTCGATCGAAAGCTAAGCTGTGCTTGCCGCGGTGGGTACATGGATGGGTGACCATCCATTACATGTCGAGACCCCTTCGTGCCTAAGAAAGCACGATAAGCCGTTTGTCCCGGCTGTCATTCGTAGATCTTTGACAGTCGTTGCGGGTAGTCAGAAGCCCATGGGTCTGACAACCAGTCTTACCGGTTAGACTGGAAGCAGACCCCACCATAGTTGGGAAAAGACTAGGTTTTGACTCCACCTTTTTATTATGGCATATGGTATGGGTATCTATCGATAACTTTCAACTAGACTGTTACACCACGTAGTCGAAGACATTTCAGTAATAATAATGGCGTTTCATTGTTTTAGATCTGGCAGAGGTGATAACAGTGACGCAAGCGTCGGCCGCGCCCGGCCCGCCTAAGAAATGTGACGACAGATCCTTCTTTGACGTAAGTATTGCAATAATTAAGTATTTTATAACAACACAAGTTAGTACTTGTGTTGTTATAGAATACTTAATTATTGCGGTAGTCCGCATAACTGAAAAAATGTGGGTGTACTATTAAGCTCCGCACATATTCGGAACCGCATCACAACGCAGTAATTGTTTTAGAGACTCAGTCGCAGAACGTCCACTTAGCAAAATATCTACCGGACGCAAAACGTCCATTTCTCAGAGAGTCTCTTTCGTTTATTTGCCTTTAGCGATAATTTTCAGTCGACTCGGTACCGATTACAAGGAGAAGCAAAGGAAAAGTATCGAAGTGTATACGTCGTTTCCTTGCTCTGTGTGACTATCAATTATTTCACCCACAGTTGCGCACAAGCCGGCGCACATACAACTTCTGCGCGAGCGACGCGAACGCTGCGCAGGAGTGGATCGAGAAGTTGCAGGCCTGTCTGCAGTGAAAACCCAACCTCATATCCCGCAGTACAACGCGGCGACGATCGCAAACATCGCCGGAACTGTCGATAATACATCGACAAAAAGATGCGACGATCGACCAACACTGAGGTATATCTGTCCAAAGATATAGCGGCAGTAGAACGAATGACGTGTAATGCACGGTTACGGCTGTACTAATATCGATAATTTTCATGGCGAATCGATTAAGAGAAAGGCGATTATTCCTTCAATTTCCACCAGTCTAAGACTTAATTTAAATGTTATAACAAGACTATTATTATTTTTGTTTTTCTATATTTATTATTATTAGAAAGAAATGTATTTCCGGCCACTGGCCGTTAGTAAGGCACGCCATTGTCCGCCAGTGGACGTCTAAAGAACACAAGCTTGTGTATATTGACCATAGTTAATATATCTTGGTTATATGAAGTTTATACTCGCGCTAAACCCCGCGAGGGTAGGCAGAAGGCTTTGAAATATTTAAACTGATTGTGTAGGGGCTATGATCTCGATGCGGTGTAGAACATGGACAAAGTCAATTGTTTTTGTGAGATAAATAAGTTAAATTCCGAATATATGCATTTTTGTTGACTGAAATTACACTTCATAAATAAATAATCAGTATGTTGTAGTTTATAGGTATAGTACCTATTGCGTCAAGCTCTAAACTGACTGGTTTACAAGATATTTGTTTTTATAAAAAAATACAGTATTTTTTTAATAAATATTTCATGGACGTCTACGTCCACATCCATTAAATGTATAGAAAAACGTGCACGTTATTATATCGTTATCGTGGACGGAAATTTAAAAGCGTCTTTATATATTTCCATACATTTTACTTCGCTGTGTTATCGTGATGCCGTGACGTGGATGTGGACGTCCACGATAATATTTTCGCGTTAGAAATTATAAAATCGTACATTCTCTCAAGATTTGAAGACTCCCAAGTTATAGTAATTTTCATTCATTTATGGCCACTTACTCAATCGTCTACTTTAGCGTGTGAAGTTGATTTTTGAATAATCATTTGATTTAAATCTATTTTGTTTGCAATGAAATTTGAACTTTGTTATGTATGACATTGCGTTTGTGGTTCCATAATTTTGTAATCATCCAAGATTCTGATTTAAAGTTTATTTTTTTTTACCGCTTTCAAGTACCTATTTCATAATTTTTTACGTATGAAATTCTCACAAAAACAATCGCAATAAAAACATAGTTATGTCAAAGTATTTATAATTAATATTAATAATAATAATGAATTAGTGTCGTACGTATGTTTCTCGTTTGTAAATATGTGTCGATGACTGTTGTGTAAAGAGTTCGGTTCCCGTTTTGTGTAAAGTTATGTTGTTAGTTCACTTTAGATGTTATTTGTATTGTTTTTTTACGGCGAGGGGGTTCGTGTTGGGACGTTGCGTTTAAAATGGCTTTTAAATAATATGATTGTTCGTTGGTTAAATGCTATTGCTGAGCGCGAGGTCCTGGGTTCGATTCTGGGGTCGACAAAGTGTTATTGGGTTTTTCTATTGAGAATTTCTCAGTAGCAGCTCGGAGTATGGATTTGTGCCCTTTTGATAGCAATAGGCTTGTCCACTATTACATGGGACTTAAACGTACAGTACCCGGCGATAAATATTGCACATCGACCTTTGGAAAGAGACAATCGGCTAATTTCGGCTTCGTAGAGCGTTATCTCTGTCACACGAAATACAAACAGTCCGGTATCTGTTAGGAGCTGTTAAAACAATTATGATTTGCTTCTTTTGATAATTATTTTTATTCTTTGTATGAAATACACCAATTTGAATTAGTCGATGTGCGATGTGTGTGATGTGTGTGTCGATGTGACGTGCTGGCGTCTGTACATCCACATTTCGCCACCTACTCCCTTACTAATAAACGTTGTATAATGTCTGTATAGTTACACAACGCTTTGTCTTCTTTTTTCGAAAGTCAAATAACTGACGACTGAAAGAGACAAATCGGTGTGTAACTATTCATCTGATCGTTGTCCGTTCATTAGTAAAGGGTTAATGATTTAAGTCCCATGAAACAGGGGACGGGTTTTGGTTAAAAAAGTTCTTTTTATCGAATAATTAGTACAGAATATAGTTTCATAAAAGCTCACAAGAAAACGCTACGTTTCAACGCTCAAAAACCTGCCCTCGTACATATTATTATTAAATATTATTATACCGACGTACATTTATAGACAAGTAGAACGCTATTAGTTCTAACATAATATGCCTTGTAAAGAGATATTATTTAAATATTTACGTTCAGGAATCTCGTTCCGTTCACCCAAACTTGTTACATACTCATTTTTGTATGATTTGTAAATAAGTACACGTTTTATTTTGTTCCACATATCAGGAGGGGGGGCTCCCCCCCTATTTATGTACATACATAACTAGTTCATGTAAATATTAACGTTATTTTTTCGGTAATTGCATTTAATAGCACGTCGGGTGGGTTATGACTGTTATAATGCGTGTGTGCAGGTGTTGGTCTTGTTTTATTGTTTTTGCATCGATACAAATGGACTTAAGATATAATTAGATAGCGAGCAATCGACGTCAACTAGATGATATTGATTTGATACTGATAACCTCAGAAATGATCGATGGTTGTATCTGGACGCTCGATTTCACCGATCGACCGCAATCTAGTCGCACCTTTAAATGCACATTACAGACATCGACTTTAAATGCATATTACCAACAATGCAAAAAAAAAACACGACGTAGTCCCCCGGTAGTCATTCATATAAACGTACGATAAAAGTCAGTCAGAAAAAAAAATATGTGGCCCGTATAACGGGACGCCCGGCAGATGTGAAACATCGAAAAAAACGGCAGCGGAGACGGGACGTGACGGCATAAGAGAGCGTCAAGCCGTTTTCCGTCACGGCATACGCTTCAGTCTTAAGCTACGGTTACCTAGTAGAACGGTGACCGACCCATACCGCCATAATGTCCAAATAAAGAACGTTTTTAACACCTTCATATCAAATACTGGTGAATAAAAACAGATTTCCATGACATCCGATCTAGATATGACGGAAACGCTCTAGGAAATGTTGCTTTACACTCAATCCGCGCGTATAGATGTTTCACATCTAAAGATAGTGACGCAACATCGCTTTGTATCGATGGAAAACTAAGGACCAGCGCTCATACAAACGCGCAGAGATTATTTGTGCCAAAAATGCACAAAGTGCACAGACATCTTGCTCACGTGTGTTGTATCGTACCTAAGTGACGCGATACCGATATAGGCTTCATTGCCAGGATGACATGCGGGAAGCGACAACATTTTTTCGTAGCGGTATCTCGCAGAAGAAAGAAATGGTGAAGGAAAACATTCTGAGGAAAGCGGCATGTCCTAGAACCAAAAATTCGAAAACGTGTTATCTACCAACCCGCACTGGGCCCGCGTGGTTGATTACGGCTTACGGCCCACTCCCTCTCACGGAGAGGAGGCGTCTGTCCCAGCAGTGGGAACATTCAGCACTCGCAACGAGACGAGATGTGATTATGTACAGTCACGAGCATAAATACCTTACAGATACGCAACATACAACCATTTTTCTCATGAAAAAAATTTGATATATTATGAAAATACCTATTTCATATGGTTTTGATTCATGTTCGTACCACCTTTAAATATAATATATCAATACTTTAGCAGAAATTCGCTTTTGAATGTTGCGCAGGTGGAAGGTATTTATACTGTACGATAAACGACCGTAAATATGGCGCAGGCGCATCGAGTTTTGGTATCAGCTCAGCTTTGTAGAGCATTTTCTCTGGCACTTATCTGTGTGACAGTACCTATCACTATAAGACGTACATCTCACTGGGTTACCATGGTGGCAAAACTATGGTCGCGCTATCGAATTATATTGTTAGTTGGTTGAAGAACTAAGCGAGTGTCTTGTCCTTTCAGCTACTAACATTTTATAACTAAATAAACATCATGGAGTGCAAAGTTCGACGGCTCACCTTGCTGCGTTGCCGTCGCCACATGACGCTGGCAGAATAGTCGACATCGGCTCAGTTACCAAAAAAGAAAAGGCGAGGTACCGTGAGTCGTCGCGTATTTTACACTGCATTGTTCGATATAATAGTCAGGTTTTTCGTTTGGTCGATATAATTTCGCGACTCGTTTTGCGCGACTGAAATTCCGCTCGTTCGGCCTCAACCTAAAGCTCGACGTGCCATATTTACGGCTCTCGTTCAGCCGCGAGACAATGCATCGACAAAATTTAGTTGCTTTGCGCATGTTGCTGCTGAGCTGCGGTAGCAATATAGTTTGCCTTGTATTTTGCATACGAAGTGGCTTCTGTGTGCTTCGGACAACGGGCGGCTGTGAAGTGGTTTTTTAACTATTTTAATTTGATGATTTTTCCTGAATATTTATCCATCATACAGAATTCAATTGTATTTACAGTTATTTCACATACACGTTATCAGGCAATCCAAATACACCCGGTTAAACCGAAGTTTCTTTTCGCTTTTGTACATGTGGCGGCATCTACATCGCCACATGGGAACTAAGCATCATACGACGTCACGCAAAATCCTGCATCGCGCAAGCGGAGTTTATCGCGCAACTAGCGTATATTCTTCCGACGTCAATCGTCGGGCAGTAACCCACCAGACAGCCGTCTGGTCGGAGGATGCTCCCTTTTGAGTGTTTACACCCTGTTCCTCATACCATTATAGTTATACACACTTGGCGAAAGACTGACTCACTGTTAGCCCGATAAAAAGTGTCGTGATGATGAGTGTCGTGAAATGTAAATTTAAATGCTAATGTAATGTTTTTTCGGTTTAGATCTCATTCAACAATTGTGCAGAGTACGAAATGCGATAAGGAACTTCGTTCCAAAAAGTTACGTATATCTTATGGGATTCACTGCCAATAAAACATTTTGGCTTATTGGCCTTGGCCCAGAAAACCGAAGAAACCACCTCGCAGCCTGCCCCGAAACAGTACCTAATGTAGTGTTTAGGCTGGCTTAGACAGATGTAACCTCGATGTGAACCTAGCCTATTGCTGTACGTTCCAAGCATGCAATATAACCTGTTAATACATGTTTATCTACCCTTGTTTGCCAACAAAACATACGCAATTTTAGACATGTGATTGAAACTGACTGAAAATTATTATGTTTGTATTATTGCTGATTTTGTCACAGGGACACATTTGTCTGTTTTATATGAAAGCATCGTTTTGTTAGAGCTGTGTTAATTGTTACGTTATGATCACAATGTACGGCAGTAGGCTGAATGATAACCTGTGACAGTGCACTTGCGTTCCATCAAATAAAGAGATTTTTAAAATTGTCTGCTGGTATTTTATTTGTTTTATATCCTGCCCTTATCCTCATTTTTATCACGCCTGTATTCCTCGAAGGGGTTGGCGGAGGTGTGGCCCGATTCAATTTTTATGGCGGCTCTGAAGTCCGCTCATAGTGGCGCAGTATTTTATCCCTCACACCGCTGACATGTGAATTTGTTACTGTGCAACAACTCGCCTCATGTTCCGAGCCGTTTGAATCGGGCTGTAATGGGTGCGAGTCTATTGTCATCAACTGTGCACAGATCCAGGCTGCTACTGAGAAATTCTTAATGGAAAACCCAATAACACGCCCCTACCAGAGATTCGAACCCAACAAGCAACCTACGCGTAGTAGCCGTGCTTGCGAACAACAAGGTATGGTGGTAGGTGGCTGGTCGTCAATCCAATAACGGCCTGACCTGGAGGTCGATCCCAGGAAGGACAATACGCTCAACAGTCATGGTTGCGACCACTAGACTAATGAGGCAGTCCCGCTCTTTTCTGTGCGACCCCACCGTCCAGAGAAACGGTGTGGTCACACGCGCCGACGGCCGTTCTCGGTACCGTTCGAGAAAATGGCGAAGTCAGGTGAGTGTGTGTCTGTGTTGTGTTCACGTTACTCGTCTTCACGCACGCATTCACAGCGTGTTTGTACACTTCTTTAAAACAGCAACACCTAACACCATTGTGCAACTTTTCTACCGGAATAAGTAATATTTTAACATAACACAACATCACGCCTGTAATCCCCGAAGCGGTCGGTGCGATGAGAGAGCATCTGGATTGAGGGCCCAAGCTATTTAATCATACGCGTGCATAAAGTGGCATAGCCTAAATCTCAGTAAGTACCTACCATCTCTGGGTCAACAATTTTTATTTAAGAATTTCTTAGATTTTTAAGAATTGCCAATTGTAATAATAAAAAAAGAAAAAGGATGAATGGATGGTATTAAAAATGCGTGGTGTACTCCAAATAAATAAAAAGAATAAGTAGAAGTGAAAATTCGGGCGCCAGGAGTAAAAACTATGCCAAGGATAGACTTACCTGCGGGTGTTTGAGACTTTTAATCTTCAGGCGGGAAGGTATCAATAAAATCGATTATGAAAGTTATAGAACGATTTTATTACCCGAAGGCTGCTGGTTTTAAGAATACACAAGAAAATTCCTTTCTAAAATTAACAGCTATGGTTCTAAATAAAGGTGTAAAACTAAGATGAAATAGATGTTATTTTATGACCTGTCTTTATTGCACTTTTATAAATTTAAGTTAAGTACCACAAACCATACCAAATTCCGTCGAATAAATTATCAACCAAAAGAGTAAACCACGCTCATCTTGGTTATTTGGACTTCCGCTGGGATGTCAAAGGCGGTCCATGATATATTTTGGTAGGGAGTAAAATATGATAAAGTCGTATTTATGTATTTCTTCATTCATGTTTTGCAGATTTCTCAGTACAGACAATAATGACGAAGTACCCTAGATATACCGCCATAAATATGTAATGTCATATTCTACAGATTTGGGAACTTCTTAAAATATTTAAGAAATTCTTAACTATTTTTTTTTCTTTCTCAATTTTTTTTCTAAATTTGATTCTTATGTAATAGGGGCGAAGTTTCCCTAGTTATTCCCGATGGTAAGACCCAATAACACTGCCCGAGCTGGAAATCGAACACAGGAGCTCTTGCTCAGCACTAGACTAAAGAGGCAGATGTAATATTTTCCATATCTATTGTGGATCGTTGATAGCAGATACTAGTCCGGGGGCGCACACAGCAAGGAATGTTGCAATTGGAGTCATAATTTTATGAAGAGCATACAAGACACAAAATTAAATAAAAAACACCTCAATACCATATGTAACAATTTTATTTTACCAATATTCATAATATATTAACATATGTGGTCCAAAACCACCCTCTTTGATAATTATATAATACAAAGAATTTCTCACAAATGGTCGCTGAACCTATAACAATGAAAACAAAACAGCTACGGACTAAGCTCGACCGCTCGCAAGTCAAGAGATGAAACTCAGGCGCTAACGTAATGACTCCCACTATAATTACACAATACAACAATATTTAAAACGAGGTATAAAAGGGAAAAGAAAAGATTAAACATTTCTCGTAATATATTAATAATCGTTATTGTTTATTTAACCTAAACAACGAGGGGGCGCCGGCGGGGTATGGTCCAGAACCATTTCGTGTAAATGGAAGTTACAAAATTTGCCGTGGGGCTCCACAGCACACAACATTAGGCCTTCGGTCAGTCCTAGCCGAGCGCCCGCCCCGTTATAACTTACATACATTTAGTAATGCATTTTACATTATATACAATGGGAAATAAATATTCTAAAAGCACGACGAGATATATAATAATCGTGTATGTACATAAACACAACGAGGTGCAGCGGCGAACACTGTCGTGTACCGTTATATCACAAAAAATATAAATCCCATTCCCGCCTTCAGGTATAATTTGTTACCTAATTATATAAATTGGCGTACACTTTTTGGCTTAGCTAAATTCCTCATCGATATTTAGAGATGTACCGGCTATAATCGATCAACTAATCGATTTGGGACCCGTACATCGATTTGCTATTACATAGGTCAATTGCTTTTATACATTTTATATACAGCCGATCTGAGGTCTGAGTCGACTGACACACGGCGAGATATCAAACTATACATTTCCAATTTTAGCTGACCTCGCACTGTATAGGCTTTTCGTACAATAAGAAGTCAGCTTGTACTGGTCGTGTATAGCTTGATAAGTCGTCGTGAGACCAGTCAGGGAAATTAAATGTTTATCAAATTGACACACTACGTCAATTTGCCGTTTAATATATTTAATAAACAATAGATATTAATTTCTCTGACTTTTACTACAAGTCGACTAGCCAGTCAATTTTACCACTAATAAGATAGTCGATACACCTCTGACTTACGTCCACACGGTCGTGGGGTTCGCAGTACTGCAGTACATACCTACTCTCGTTCGGGAGTAACACACACACATCGGTAGCGACGTGCCGCAGACAGTGGAGCACAGTGTACTACAAATTACAAAGTAAACAATTTTTGGTTTCCATATTGTACCTACATAGAGTTCCATCCAAAAATATTCAAACACCGTCTCACTAATATTTAAAAAAAACCTTAACAATTTGATTTAAGGGGAAAACTCCAGGGTAGCCCCTGATATAATCCTACTCGTATTAATGAATATCTCATGAATATCAATCAGTAGGATTATTTATGAACCGAGAGGGTTGTATTGATGATATTAATGACTTTTTTGTAGTCATATTCGTTACGCTCACGAATCATATTTTAATCAACATTCAACATGACACTGACTTACAAATTGCAAAAAAAAAAAATGCCTACCCTGGTTCTTCCTCTTAAATTTGAAATTTCTTTTCATAGAAATATACAAAAATTTAGGTCCAAAAGTGTTGTTAGAAAATCGTCTTTAAATACATCAAAAACAGCTCGATCCAAGTGAATGGGGTTCGATGTCGAGTGAAATGATAATCATAAGACGTCTTAAAGCTTCTGCCTGAGCTACGGTGTGACATTAATATATCTATAGCTATTCGATATAGAAGTAAACACATATGTTACATCTGAATGTACTTAGAACCTGTTACTATTATAATGACTACAGCGTGACCTGCGAATATAAAACGAACTAATTTTATAATCTGTCACGCGTTCACATAATGATCTCGTAACGTTAACATTTCATTTGATTTTCTCGGCCGTAGAAATGAATGAACAACACTAACTTATTTTTAAACATTTACTTCAATTTCGCGCTCTTTTTAAAATAACTGTACTTAATACTGCTTAGGTGAGGGTAGATTATTTTTTTCATCAAAGATTTAAAGGCCTATACATTTTATATACATCCAAAATATGTATATATATTTTTTTCAATATTGAAACTGTGATAATACAACATTATAACAATACTTATGGAGGCTTTAAAACACCGTATTAGCACAACTTAGTCATTCAAGCAGTACCAATAGGTTTTATAAGCGTGAACTATACATACAGCGCAGTAGGGATCTGTCAGCTAAATTATCAGTCGACTATTTAACAATATTAAATTCTGCTAAGGCCAAAAGTTTGCTGGTTAAGCAATAATGTGCAATTTGTTCCTAGGAAGTTGAAATTATCTAATATTAGTTTAGGCCCGCGGCTTCGCCCGCGTGGAAGTCGATAATTATCCCACGGGAACGAACTACTGGGATAAAAGTATCCTATGTTCTAGCCCATGCGGTCTACCTGTGTGCTCAGTTTTATCGAAATCCGTACAGCCGTTAAGGCGTGAAAGGGTAACGACAGACAGAGACACAGACAGGCAGAACTACTTTCGCATTTCTAATATTAATTATATGGATTTTATGTATATTTCGAACAAGTTAGCTCATTCAATCACCTCTAGGCCATTAGCCCACAGTCTCACTTTACAGTTCGTTATGTGGCACGTTAGTGGGCGTGGGCGGTGCGTGGGCCAGCGTACGTGGAGCGTGGGCCACCGTGGGCTAGTGGCCCACTGGCTCCACGTAGTTGGCCGGGTACAGCCCCACTCGGCCGTCCTTCCGTCCCTTGCACCAGCCTTGTTCGTCTTCATCTTCTAATTTTTCGAATAAGTCCCCTGAAAAGCGGAAAAAATTTCAGATACACATTTGTGTGATAATAATAATATTCTCTCCCGACCGAGTTTCATTGCGGCCAATCTCAACGAAAATTTCGTTGAAACCTGCCGCATACCTACGCAGGAGATATGGGTGCGCAATTGTGTACGAGAACACAGGTGCACTCTCTGTTCGACACGACCGGGAAGAGATCAGGCGCAGGACCCGCGGCACGAGACCAACGGCAACAAGTACTCAGACACGGCACATTTGTATGATAATGTAGGACAACAGCACGTCAAAAATAACACTTGAAGTAAGAAAACTGCCCGCTAAATAGCTCCGAAATACTGGCATTGACAGTCGTATTGTTACTACGGATGAGTAGTTTACAATCAAACAAGCGGTTTGGTATACACTATACAGGCACCTAACTTACAACTAATTTGAAACAATGTTGATTATTTTACATCACTCTCTTAGGAGGAAAAGTGGGGTTTTAGTCGGTAGGAGTGCGACATAACCCTCCGTTCTGCCATTACAGAGAGTATCCATGAGGATTTCCCCACCAATTAAATTAGCTACCGAAACTCTGCAAACGTAATGGGTGATACTTAAATATCTACATATGATAAAACGAGAAAAAAATGACTTCATATATTTTTTGGGGTCAACGACCGCAGTTATTGTAGTGGCTTGAAGTATGAGCTTGAAAATTTGTTTTTTTTTTTTTTGTATAAAATTCGTTGATTCCAATAAAAAAATCATATTTTTTTTCGTTTCATCATGTTTATGTATCGATACTAATCACGCCTGAGGAGTTTCGCATGCTACTTTTAATTTGACCCCTGTGTAAGCTGTATTAAAAAGTTTTTATGCACACAATATAAATGAATATTGGCAATTTAAATATAAAGGTGAATTATTTGCATGTTCGATTGTATACAAATAGCATGTTCGAATGTACACAGAGTAGCAATAAAATGGAGTGCCAAGGTGCGGCGGTGTTCAAGTAATGCATGTTTGTTACCGCGACTGTTGTTAGTACCGCCGGGCGGGCGACGCCGGTGGGACGTTCGTTCCCTCTGCACGCCTCTCTAACTGAGCGTTTGATTCTAAGAAGAAATATGCGTATTAGCACTCCATTCCATTTCTACTTTGTGCATAAACGCAAGCGGTGCTGCCCTCTAGGTTTCAGAATGACTGGTTAAACTAAGCAAATATACAAGAAAAAAATCAGAAGCGCGACTGCTGACCATAATCCTGGGTTTGATCCCAAGGTCGAGAAAATTGTCATTCGAATTTTCAATAGCAATTTTTTGGTAGCAGCCCGGAGTCCGGATGTTCGTTGATGGCATTATGCTCGACCCTAGGAAACGTTACTGGCGAAATGTGGATGTCAGCATCATTTCAGCCAAAAGACGTCCACTGCTGGACATAGGCCTCCCCCAAGCACCTCCACTTCGACCGGTTCTGTGCTTCCCGCATCCAACGGGTTCCTGCGGCCTTCACAAGGTCATCGCTCCACCTTGTGGGAGGCCTTCCAACGCTACATCTTCCGGTACGCGGTCGCCACTCCAGAACCTTTCGGCCCCATCGGCCGTCAGTTCTGCGAGCAATGTGCCCTGCCTACTGCCAAAGTTTGGCAATTCTTCGGGCTATGTCGGTCGGTCGGTTCTCCTACGGATCTCTTAATTTGTGATTCGATCACGTAGGGAAACTACAAGCAAAGCCCTCTCCTTTGCTCACCCAAATGTGGAAAAAACTAAATACTACACTCCAAATACCTGAACAAACTTTACAGGTATCAATAGTCATGAATGTATCAACAGCTTTTACTACGGGAGAAACTCTAAAATATGAAAAAAAAAACACGGATGTTTCGCTATACCAAACAAAAAGTGGAATACCACCACAATCGAAATGTATAGAACAGCAGAGGGGCAATTCTCGTATTTTTAAAAATGCTCAAAGTCTGGGGGCTTTAAAAGGCCACTTTGGCAGAATCATAAAAAGATAACATTATGAATCATAATGGACAGTTAACTGTTAAGTTAATCGTATCAAGTCCCATTGGTGAAGGATTTTTGATTATACCTACGTAGTGCAGCGAAAAAAAGAAAAACACGGACTGTCTTCGCCATACTAGATTCATAATGTCATCCTTTTATGGTTTTGCCAAAGTGTTTTAGGCCCCCAGATCTCAGTCTTAATGTGTCAAAATACCTCTAATTTCCCCACATTTTAACATTTGTTTGTCGCCGAGATGTGACTGCGACTAGATTTTAAAC